>OX415252.1:21446095-22646095 GCA_948329865.1 Linaria vulgaris | reverse complement strand
ACGCCTGTCTAACAGTGCCACATTGCGCTTGAGCGGTATCGACTACCATTACCTGACCCATACATGCATGTCGGCCCATGATTATAGCTTTTGCGAAGATAAATAATTTCAGGGTTAGAAACATTACAAATAACAAGTGAACACCATTTATTGCCTACACGGTCTAAGTATTATGAATTACCAAAAGTTGTGATTCCCGCATAAGACACGGGTGATAGATCCGCTGCCCTCAATATTTCCTCCATCACAACTTTGTTATATCAAACTCGTTATTTACAACAAGATTGTCCTTAAAACTATTAGGCCAACTAAGCCTTCCCACACTCCGGGGAATCCTTATCTTAGAGCTCTCCACCCAGTCGCGCTTGAAATCTGATAATTCCCCAACCTACTCTCCTTAACATAAAAGTACCATGTTTTCCACTCCTTCCCATAACCTATTTGTCCACCGAGAGGAATTTATAATTCTATTGGCTCCCAAATGGGGGCATATTTTGAAGCCAAGAAATTTCAGTTGGCACCCCATCCTCCGGAGTACGGCTCCCAAATATGAGGGCATATTTTGAAGCCAATAAATTTTATTTGGGACCCGATCCTCTTGATTACGACTATCAAATGGAGGGCATATTTTGAAGCAGATATACTAAATTTAGTACACGAAAGCATCAATCGAATTGCACATACCGATCCAAAGGCAAAAATTGATTTGGCACCCGCTCTTTAACAATACAGACTCCCAAATGAGGGGACTATATGGTGGGGGCGAGTTAGACTGACCCAATGTAAAGGATTGGGTCAGCCCACTCGGATAGAGCCCTGCAAAAAGTGTATCAAAATGGTAATTTTATACATTGTTATGCCAATATCGAACCTGTAATTTGATACTCGTGAGAATTCGACATTATCCTTGGAAATTCGGAATAAGGGGCGCATGATCCATGGTCTATACCTACCCCAGATCCAAATAAATACTATAGCACCTACTTGCTCTTACATCGAGAGATTTTTTATTATTACTTTTGATAGATTGCGTTTGATACATCTAGAGTTTCCAGAGATTTGTACTTCATTTGTTCAATATCGAGACTTGGTCATTTCTAGACTCAAATAATTCGATTCTTGAGTAAATCAACAGTTTGGTACCTGAGACAATTGGATATTTTGAGAGAGGCCCAATTCGATATTCTCATCTTTTGATATTGGGCTATTTTTTTAAGGATAGATTTGAGGCTCTCAGCGATTTCGGTCCATTTTGGTTTTTCTACTATGCTTTTGGTTGTTTTCGACTAAGCTAGTCAGTTATTGTAATAGATTAGCTTGGTCTAACTCATACCAAAATTCTATTGTCGTTCTATTCCGTGTAATATAGACAAATAATCTATATCAAACTAAATAAAGAAATGTAATAATGTGTCAAAGGCTAAATAAGAAAATCAACAGGACTTCGTTCATATAATAACTATAAGTATAGATTATCAAATTTCATAAAGAGTTATGCGTGACATAAAGATAGTTGTGTCACTCCATTTTGCTAATCACGCATGACAGGTTAATTCAATTCTCATAAATTTGTCGAAACTGCCAAGGGAATAATCGTTTTTTCTCCTCAGATCTAGGAAATATCTATAACCGTTTTAACGTTCATGGAAACCGCCATGCTGGGAATGGAAAAAAGCCATTCTCCGCCACCAAACATAAATGATAACAACCCTTATGTGTTTACATCTGTAACTTCTAATGCTACATGATCCAGAATCCAAAAACGACCAAGACATGCAACTGAAATGACTGAATTCGGAACAGTTTTTCCTGTTCCACATGCAAATTCATCTGCCAATAATCTGCCTTTTTCTTATGCCAATGATGTTGCACAACGTTTGAAAAGTCATGATGTTCGAGTTGATAGCAACAAAACGATAGAGGAATGCAAGTTTATCGAAATCAAAGAGCCAAATGACAGTATCCCATTTAAGCAGATTCATATCATGCAAGAGTTAAAAGAAAAGATGAACAAACAGTGGGAACATGCAATCATAATTCGAATCACTGGCAAACCATGGTACAATACGACACTTCAGACACGATTAGATGTCATGTGGAAGCTTCACAATGACTTTGATCTTGTAGATCTGTGACATGACTGCTACTGCCTGAAAGGTTTCTCAGAATCCAAAAGAGAATTCATACTTACTCAGGGCCCCTGACAATTGGCAGGAAGAATCATGATTGTGAATAAATGGTCTCCTAACTTCTGTGCATGAAGAGATGAGATTAAAAGTTCCATTACTTGGGTCAGGATACTGAATCTTCCTATTGAGTACTTAAGGGAAGCAGTGGTCCAACCTCTGGCCTCTTTCATAGGCGATCCTATCAAGATTGATGGCAACACTTTCAATGCCACCTGAGGGAACTTTGCAAGATTTTGTGTTCAAATCCGCACTAAGCAACCCTTGGAGTTAGGGCTATGGATTGATAACAAAGTATACCAAGTTGTTTATAAGAATGTGTCTACTCTGTGCTATCAGTGTGGCAAGATTGGACATGCGAAGTCTGAATGTCAAAATAGTAAGATGCAATAGGATGGAATGGATTCATCTGACCAAGTTCAGGAGTTGAATGGCAAATCTGCTTCTGAGAAGAAAGAACAATGGCTTATGGAGAAAGCTAAATCCAAAGAATATGGAAATTGGATGTTAGTGAGTAAGAGGAAATCATCTCAGAATGTCAACAAAGGAACAACCAATACTAAACCTATCTCTAAATCTCCTATTAAGAATAGAGTTAGTAGATGAGTGACACAAAGAAGTGAAACTCCTGTGATATCTAGTGAACCTCCTGTTTTAGCTTCCCAAAATAGAAGGATTCTTCCAGCCTCATTGAATCCTAGCCTAAGAAAATAAGTAGTTAATATCAAGAGAGGGGAGGTTACTAAAGTTAAAAGAATGCCAAGAGTCTCCAACTTACAAAAGAACTATGGAACGGTTTAGAACCAAAATCATAATCCTTTTGATATTCCGAATCCAGAGAATTCAAAAGAATTTCCTGATCTTGTTGACTGTGAAATTTCATCAACTCCTGAACTCATACCTTATGGAGAATGCTTTGGATCCGTACGACTGGATCAACCCTTGGGACTTCATCACTCAACATGCTCAGTTTCAGGCACTATCAATGACCTAGGAAATAAGCCACTGGGATCGAATTATATCAGTCCTATCAATACCAGCAACCAACTGGGAGATCAGTCTACAAGTTCACATGGAGGAACACATAGATGCAGATCATATCTGGTGGGAGAGGGTTGCATTGGCCCCTCGGGAGAGCAACATGCATATATCTCTCTCAGTGGAAATAATGAACCAACTTCTGGCGTAATGGAACATGATTCCAGTTGAGAATCCAGTACTTCCCTACCACTTGTACATCCTAAGCATGAGAGTCATATCATGGAATTGTCAAGGGGTTGGTGATGAAGATTTTCACAGAAACTTCAGAAATTTGGTAAGGATTCATAATCCTACTGTTATCTTTATTCTAGAAATTAGAGTTTCAGAGGCTCAAGCATGGAACATAGTTCCATTAATTGGATACAATAGTTATCAAATAGCACCCACTGAAGGGATGGTTGGTGGTCTCTGGATGCTATGGAACAACTTTGATGTGGATGTAGAGATCATTGATACTGATTATCAAGCCATCTCTGCAGTCATTAGACCTAGCAACATGAATAAGTAGAGTCTCACTGGAGTCTAAGCTCAACCAAGGAGAACTGCAAATGTTAAAGTGTTTGATGATCTGATTAGATTTTCCAAGGAACAACCTATGGCTTGGTTGGTTACTAGATACTTTAATGAAGTGGAGTATGCTCATGAGAAGAGAGGAGGCAGAACTAGAACAGTGTGCAGACTGCAGTTCTTTAGAAATTTTATGGCTCAATGTAATCTTACTGATCTTGGATATGTTGGCCCCAAATTCACTTGGACCAACAAGAGAGAGGATGGAGCTCTAATCCTAGCTAGACTAGATAGAGCTATGGTTAATCCTGAATGGTTGAATCTGTACAGTGCAACAAAGGTGGAGAATTTTCCAAGAACTTATAGTGACCATCACCCTATAATTAATTGGTGTATGGGCAGGAGAAGATCAAAGTCTCAAAAGCCCTTTAGATTTGAAGATATGTGGCACTCCAACCCTAAGTGTGATGGTCTATTGAAGAATATCTGGGAGAATAACTCTAATCTTCTGGAAGCTATCCATGAGGTTCCTAAAGTAATGCTTCCACGGAATAAAGAGAGATTTGGGAACATCTTTCAAAAGAAAAGAATCTTAATGGCAAGACTGTGGGGGGGGGGGGGGGGTCAAAAATCTTTGAGCTTCAGACCTAACAGTTTCCTCAGCAATCTGCAAGAAGAAATTTTGCATGAATACAATGTGATACTTAAACAGGAAGAGCTCTTCTGGTTGCAGAAATCAAGAGTGGATTGGATCAGGGAAGGAGACAGGAACACTAAGTTCTTTCACAGAACTACTATGGTAAGAAGAAAGAGGAACCTGATCACAAGACTAAAGATATCAGGAGAATAGGAAAAGACATATAGCATTCTACAACAACATACTTTAGAGTACTTCGCAAGTTTGTTTGCTGATGATAGTCTGCCCCCCGACTTTTCACAATCTAACATTCTCCATACTTCCAGATTCCAAATGAAATTGTCATCTGGAGAACATGATAAGCTAGGTGATATTATAGAAACTTGGGAGATCAAGAAGGCCATGTTTTCTATGCATCTCTTGAAAGCCCCTGGACCTGATGTTCTCAATGCCAGCTTTTACCAGAAGGGATGGGAATGGTTAGAGAACTTTGTTGTGTCAGTTGTTAAAGATGCTTTTCTCCATAAAGCTTTTGACAATACACTTTGTGAGGCATTCATGTGTCTGATACCTAATATTCAGTCTTTTGAGACCATCACTCAGTTCAGGCCCATCTCATTGTACAATATTCTCTACAACATCACAAAATGCATCACAAACAGGCTCAGAAATCTTATGCCATCTATAGTGGCTCCTACACAAACCAGTTTTATCAGAGGCCATAGCACACAGGACAACACTGTTGTGATACAAGAAGTTCTACATTCTTTGAGATCTAAGAAGAAGAATAGAAAAGACTGCATGATTACGAAGTTAGACCTGGAGAAAGCTTATGACAAGAGAAGTTGTGATTTCTTGGAAGAGACTCTTCTTGCTTTTCAGTTTCCCACAACTTTAGTTGAACTGATTATGTTCAGTGTCAGGATTGCTTCCACAAGAATCTTGTGGAATGGAGTTCCTCTGGACCCTTTCTAACACAAGTGTGGATTAAGACAAGGAGATCCATTATCTCTATATCTCTTTGTCTTATGTGTAGAGAGGTTGTCCTACTTGATCCAGGAAGAAGTTTAGAGAGGGAAATGGAAGCCTCTGATCCCATGCAGAGGTGGACCTCAGTTATCTCATCTCTTTTTTGCTGATGATCTAATCATCATGGGAATGGCCACTGCTGGAAATGCTCACACTATCAAAGGAGTTCTTGATAAGTTCTGCACAACATCTAGCTTGAAGTTGAGTTGTCAGAAATCTAAAGTCTTCTTTTCAAGAACTCAAGGTGCTAACCTCAAGAGACATATTTGTGATGTCATGGGCTTTGATCAAACTCCTAATCTGGGTAAGTACCTGGGAATTAAGCTTATTCATGGCAGAACTTCAAGATCTGATTCAACAGAGCTTTTTGATAGGATTCTTGGAAGATTTGATTCATGGAAGAGGAGAATCTTAACACTTGTAGGAAGATATACTCTTATTGGTTATGTTTCTTCAGCTCAACCAGTGTACTCCATGCAATCATCCTATCTTCCAGAACATGTGTGTCAGAAGTTGGATAAACTTAACATGAACTTCATGTGGCCCACCAACTTTGAAGTTCATAAAATGCACTTAGTAAATTGGCAGAGAGTGACCAAACCAAAAAAAAAAGATGGAGGGCTTGGTCTCAAAGTCTCAAGAATTGCCAATGAATCCTTATTGGCCAAACTTTCCTGGAAGTTACTGAAAGAAGAGAATTCTCTATTAAGCAAATTGGTACAAGCCAAATACCTCAAGAACCAACAGCTTCCCCAGTACACTGCTAAGTCAACAGATAGCAGTACATGGAAAGGAATTGTTAGATGTATGGAGTTGATGAAACCTCACTTGAGATGGAAAGTGGGGAAGGGAAATAAAATATCCTTTTGGTATGACAACTTGAGGGGTTCTGGTTGTCTAAGTGAGGAAGGAACAGTGATACAAGAGTCATAAAGAAATCTTAAACTTTCTGATATACTGGATCGCAACAATGAGTGGAGACTGAAGGAGCTTGATTATACTATTCCTCAAGAGATTCAGAAAAATATTAGAAGGAGAGTCATACTCCTAACAGAATAAGAAGATTCAATCATCTGGAATGGGACTTTATGTGGCAACTTCACTTGCCAATCAGCCTATAAACTATTCCATGAGAGACACTCAGGTCAAGCAAGAAATTCCTCTAACATTCATTGGGTTTGAAAGGTTGATTGGAGCAACAAATTTCAGCATTCCTGTGGCTCCTGGTTCAAGAAAGACTGGCTACTAACTCAATGAGATACAAGAGATTTGCAGCTCTGACTCCTATATGCACTTTCTGCAAGAAACAAGCATGCATTTGCTAAGGCACTGCAAGGAAGCCAGAGATCTTTGGTTGAAGATCATCCACCCTGATGATATTGTAACTTTTGATGAGATTGGTGATGATCAGTGGCTGCACGGTAATCTAGAGAAACTCCAACTCAGAAACTAGACCAGACCAAATGCTCAATGGAAGTGGATCTTTATGGCAACCATTTGGCACTGTTGGTTGCACATGAATGACAGAGCCTTCCATAAGAAAGAAACTAATATTCAGGGCAGAATCTTCAAGGTCAAGAACCTGAGTTGGGAGTTGTTCTTGGGGAGAAGAAAGAGATTGCAAATCCAGGAACAACTTAAATGGTGTAAACCAAAACAAGGGTGGTACAAACTTAACACTGATGGCAGTGTGATCTAGGAGGAAACATTGGTTGTAGTGCAGGAATCCTGAGATCAGAAGATGGCAATTGGATTAGAGGTTTCCTGATGAAGCTAGTTTCTCCCTATTAGATAAAGCAGAGCTTAAAGCTCTCAAGGAAGGATTGCTGATGGCTTGGGACAGAAGGATAGGCAATATAGAAGTGGAAGTAGACTCTCTCACAGTCTACAAACTGATTACTAAGGAATGAGACTCTCTACCAGAGTTCACAGAGTTGGTGGAGAATGCCACAGACTTCTGCGCTTGCCATGTAATTCTTCTTTCAAATGGATTCCAAGACATGCTAATGGTGTTGCTGATGCATTGTCCAAAATGCATAGTTCTTGTAATGAGGAGTTTACCTTATGGGATGAACCTCCTCCTAGCTATATTAACGGTCTAGTTGTTAAGGACATGATGTAATATCTTTGACTTTCTTTATTGTTTTTTTAAAAATCAATCTCATAAATTTTACACATGCTTGGTTAGAATTGTTCATATGTGGGGGGGGGGGGGGGGGGGGGGGGGAGGGGGGGGGGGGGCGTGTATTATAAATTATTTATAACGTTAAAAAGAACAAATAATCAATAGATAAAATTTCTCTACTAAGCTAAGCAACTATGTATTACGCGCGCCCAGAGTGAATGAGAGATTACATGTTCGCCTTTAAATAAGCAGTTATTTATTTAAAGCTAAAATAGCATTTTCTAATCAGAATTCAAATGCATATGAATTCAAAGAGTTTTTAAGACGAGGAAATCTAAAGATACATTATTTTTTTATTTTTTGTTTTGATGAAAGTAAAGAGACACTATTGATACTATCTAGTAATACAAGTAATATATTCAGATAACAATGAAATAACCTTAGATTACATAATTAGTTACATAAACCACCTTCTACCTAACTGGAATTGTTTATATCAACCCAAATGCATCAAACTGCATTTACAAAAAATATAAAACTCCCCAGTTGTCTCTTTCTGAGTGAACAAAAAGTTTGAATTATACATGAATAAAAGCACATCAAATACATACAAGTTTTATGTATTCTTTCTTCTTGGATATCCGACTCATCTGCGAATACCCACATATCTAACTGTTTTTGCTTCGATACTAGTTCATTAAGCTACGCTAGTCACAATTGAATTCCATTTACACGTTACGAACAAAAATAAAGGAAAAAACTTAGGGAAAGTAAAAGAAAAAGATGAACCATAATGGTCATTTGAATAAGGGTCTTCTGCATATATTTCCAATGTAACTTAACACGCACAAGGTCCTCTACAAATGTCAGACGAAGGCGATGAGGGGACTAATATTTACTCAAGAACGTTCAAGAAGAGGAGTAGAATCCGAAGGAGAGACCTGTGAATTGACTAGTGGCAGTGCACTTGATGCTACAAGAAGACCTTATTGGGGCGGTGATTATTAATTATGGTGTTGGGGCGGTTGATTTGTTAAATCATGGTGCAGCAAGCCAAGAAGTTGGGGCGGTGATTAGTGCAAGTTTAATTATAATCACACATTATTTTAACACCTTTTATTTAGAATGTTAGCCTATAAATACCAAGCTCCTTTCCCATTTTTAATCATCCAAAAAACATACAATTCCTTCTCTTATATAATTAAGTGTAATTAATATATAAAGAGTGTTGTTAGCGTGTTCTAAGTGTGAGGTAAAAATAGAGAGTTTGTGCGACTTTACTACGGTAAAAGTCGGAGAGTTGTAATTCCTATTTTACACTCATAGTGAAGTTCTTCTACCTTACCCGTGGTTTTTCACCTTAAAGTAATTTGAGGGTTTCCACGTAAAATCTGTGAGTCGTTTATTTTTCTGTCTTTCATTTATTGCCGTGTTTTTTGCTCTATCCGAAGGGTCCACTTTACAACAAGTTGTATCAGAGCCTCGGTTCATATCCGGGGTCTCGGTGATATCTGTGGGTGTCGTACTGAAATTATTTTTCAGTGACGGTGGTACGTGATAGAAGCAATGACAGCGAAATTCAAGATCGAAAAATTCAACGGGAGTAATTTCTCGTTGTGGAAGCTGAAGATCAAAGCCATCTTGCGAAAAGATGGGTGTCTCGCGGCGATCGGCGACAGGCTGGTGGAAATCACAGATGATACGAAGTGGAACGAGATGGACGGAAATGCTATCGCAAATATTCACCTGGCGTTAGGTGATGGCGTGTTGTCAAGCGTTGAGGAGAAGAGGACAGCTAAGGAGATATGGGACCATCTCAACAAGCTGTATGAGGCGAAGTCCCTACACAACAAAATTTCCCTTAAACAGAAATTGTACACACTAAGGATGGCAGAATCTACCCCGGTAACTGAGCACCTCAATGTTTTAAATACTCTATTTTCTCAATTGACGTCGTTGAGTCATAAAATAGAAGTGGTTGAACGTGCTGAAATTATGCTGCAAAGTCTGCCCGATTCGTATGACCAGCTTGTCATCAACTTAACAAATAATGTCCTCACGGATTATTTGGTCTTCGACGAAGTTGCAGCCGCTATTCTGGAAGAAGAGAGTCGGCGCAAGAATAGAGAAGACAGTGAGGCAGGTTCGCAACAAGCAGGTGCCTTGTCGGTGACAAGAGGGAGAACGACGGAGCGCGGTGCAAGTGGGAGTAAGAAACATGGGAGATCCAAGTCAAGGACCAAGGGCAGTTGTTGGCACTGTGGCAAGAAAGGTCACTTGAAGAAGGACTGTTGGAATCTTAAAGATTCGAACAAGAAGAGTTATGATTCTCAGGGGAACGTTGCTAGCACTTCAGATGATGGTGATGTACTATGATGTGAAGCAGCAACAGCTATTCGAGGTATGCGTGGCTTCGATATGCATGTCTTATTGATTTAGGAGCCAGTTTTCATATGACTCCCCGGAGTGAGGGGTTTCATGAGTATACACCGATCTCTGGAGGATCTGTGTATAGCTGTAAAAATGAACCTTTGAAAGTTGTTGTCATCGGTACGATCAAGCTGGAGATGCATGACGGAATTGTTCGGACCATTCGAGATGTCCGACACGTGGAGGGATTATGCAAGAATTTGTTGTCTTATGGACAACTGGATGATCTTGGTTGTGAGATTAGGTTGCAAAACAAGTTCATGAAAGTTAAAAGGGGTGCGCTTGTACTGATGAAGGCGGACAAGATTGCCGGAAACTTATACATGGTACAGGGGAGGGCTCTGCAAGTGGGAGAAGCGTCAGTGGCTTCATCTGAGTCGATTGAGAAATCATCAATGATTTGGCATTAGCGGCTCAGACATATGTCAGAACAAGGCATGAAGGTTCTTGTAGAGAAGAAACTACTTTCAGGTCTCACAAAGGTATCTTTAGCTTTTTGTGATCATTGTGTTGTTGGCAAGCAACATCGTATAAAGTTTAGTAGTTCAGATTCTAGAAGTAAAGTCATTCTAGAATTGATTCACTCTGACGTGTGGCAAGCACCAGTACTATCCCTGGGAGGTGCAAAGTATTTTGTGTCTTTTATAGATGATTATTCCAGGAGATGTTGGGTGTACATGATCAAGAGTAAGGCCGAGGTGTTCTCGATGTTCAAGACGTACAAAGCGCTGGTGGAACTTGAATCTGGGAAAAAGATCAAGTGCCTTAGATCTGACAATGAAGGGGAATATACTGGCAACGAGTTTGAAGACTTCTATAAAGATACTGGGATTAAGAGACAGTTTACTACGACATACACTCCGCAGCAGAATGGGGTGGCAGAGCGGATGAGCAGGACCTTGTTGGATAAAACAAGAGCCATGATGCAGGCTGCAGGCTTAGAAAAGTCGTTCTGTGCAGAAGCAATCAATACCGCCTGTTATGTGGTGAACCGATCTCCGTCAACAGCACTGGGGCTGAAAACACCGATGGAGGTGTGGACAGGTAAACCAGTTGATTATTCTAATCTCCATGTATTTGGGAGTCCCGCTTATGTTATTTTCAATATTCAAGAGAAAACAAAGCTGGACCCAAAATCCAGGAAGTGTTTGTTCTTAGGGTATGCTAAAGGAGTGAAGGGGTATCGCTTGTGGGACCCCACTGCCCACAAGATTGTTGTAAACAGGGATGTTATCTTCACGGAAGATAAGAAAGGAAATGATAGCAGCACATGGGAAGATCCAGAAATTACGACAGTAGTAGTCGAGAAGGATGCCGAGTAGGAGGGTCCTGCTGAACCAGATCATGAACCTGAGGAGACAACGGAGTCTGGAGTCTCGGGGATACATCGATCGACACGTGTTAAGAGACCACCAGGCTGGCACACAGACTTTTCAATGGAGAACAATGTTGCGTACTGTCTTTTAATTGAGGACGGGGAGCCATCAACTCTCCAGGATGCAATGAGCAGTTGCTCAGTGGATGGCAGCAATGCAGGAGGAAATTGAAGCACTCCATAAGAATAAGACGTGGGAACTTGTGTCTCTACCACAAGGGAGGAAATCCATTGGCAACAAATGGGTGTACAAAATCAAACGTAACAGTGATGACCAAGTGGAGAGGTATCGTGCAAGATTAGTGGTGAAAGGATATGCTCAGAAGGAGGGGATTGATTTCAACGAAATATTTTCCCCGGTGGTCCGAATGACAACTGTGCGGGTGGTTCTGGCGATTACATCTTGAACAATTAGATGTAAAGACGGCTTTTCTTCATGGCGATCTTGAAGAAGAAATTTACATGCTCCAACCAGAAGGATTTATTGAAGAAGAAAAGAAGAACTTGGTTTGCAAGTTGACCAAATCTTTATACGGTCTCAAACAGGCACCGAGGTGTTGGTACAAAAGATTTGATTCATTCATAATGAGCCTTGGATACAACAGGCTGAATGCAGATCCTTGTGTATATTTCAAGAGATCTGGTGATGACTTTGTTATTTTACTGTTGTATGTTGATGACATGTTGGTTTCAGGCCCCAACAAAGCTCGTATTGAAGAATTGAAGGCTGAACTGGCTAGGGAATTTGAAATGAAGGACTTAGGACCAGCAAACAAGATTCTAGGGATGCAAATCCACCGAGACAGAAATAGCAGGAAGATTTGGCTTTCTCAGAGTAACTATTTGTTGAAGATTTTGAGGCGGTTCAGTATGCAAAATTGTAAGCCAATCTCTACCCCTCTTCCTGTTAATTTCAAGTTATCCTCAAGTATGTGTCCTAGCAGTGAAGAAGAGATGAAGGAAATGTCTCAAGTACCGTATGCATCAGCAGTGGAAAGTCTAATGTTTGCTATGATATGTATTAGACCAGACATTGCACATGCAGTGGGAGTGGTTAGTCGATACATGGCGGATCCGGGAAGAGAGCGTTGGAGTACAGTAAAGAGAGTTCTGAGATACATTCAGGAAACCTCAGATGTTGCATTATGTTATGGAGGATCGGGTTTCACAGTCAAGGGTTATGTTGATTCTGACTATGCAGGTGATCTTGACAAAAGCAAGTCCACGACAGGATATGTGTTTACTCTTGCTGGAGATGCAGTGAGTTGGGTTTCGAAGTTACAGTCAGTTGTTACGACATCAACAACGGAGGCTGAATATGTGGCAGCTACGCAGGACAGTAAAGAGGCATTTGGTTGAAAATGGTCTTGGAGGAACTCGGGCACAAACTAGAGAGTATTTCTCTATTCTGTGACAGTCAGAGTGCGTTGCATCTTGCAAGGAATCCAGCGTTTCATTTCAAGACAAAGCATATTCGGGTCCAGTATCACTTTGTTCGTGAGAAAGTCGAGGAGGGTACTGTGGATGTGCAGAAGATTCACACTAAAGATAACATAGCTGATTTCATGACGAAGAGTGTTAATGCTGACAAGTTTGTTCAGTGTCGGTCCTCGTGTGGTCTGGTAAAAACGTAAGCAACATGAAGGGCGAGGTAGAAAGAATGGTGTGAAGATCTGATTAGTCCCTGATCAAATCTTCAAGTGGGAGATTATTGGGGTGGTGATTATTAATTATGGTGTTGGGGCAGTTGATTTCTTAAATCATGGTGCAACAATCCAAGAAGTTGGGGCGTGATTAGTGCAAGTTTAATTATAATCACCACATTATTTTAACACCTTTTATTTAGAATGTTAGCCTATAAATACCAAGCTCCTTCCCCATTTTAAATCATCCAAAAAACATACAATTCCTTCTCTTATATAATTAAGTGTAATTAATATATAAAGAATGTTGTTAGTGTGTTGTAAGTGTGAGGTAAAAATAGAGAGTTTGTGCGACTTTACTACGGTAAAAGTCGGAGAGTTGTAATTCCTATTTTACACTCATAGTGAAGTTCTTCTACCTTGCCCGTGGTTTTTCACCCTAAAGTAATTGGGGGTTTCCACGTAAAATCTGTGAGTCGTTTATTTTTCCGTCTTTTATTTATTGCCGTGTTTTTCGCTCTATCCGAAGGGTCCACTTTACAACATACCTCGGTTTTGTGCTGACTGAACCACAATCGCGAATCGTGTTGCCGCTAGTGCAGCCACTTCCTGCTATGAAAACATTGCAATAATAGAGAGTTATGTTTTGGAGCTACGTTGCAATATCAGATACTGTAGATGCAAAAACAATAGAACAAAGTGCTAAAACTATTTTGTATATCTGAACTGCAATGACCAGGTATGCAGTTTTTATTAGCAATTAGCCTGTTAAACTGAATACAATCTGATGATTAAGAAAACAGCATCTGAAGCTTCAAAAAATACTATACAAAGATGGTTTATCCGCTATATTTTTAAAAACATCAGGCGGCATCTTTAACTAATCAAACTTCAGGAGAGTCTAATTTGATGTTCTTTTAACTTTCACGAGATGTTTTTGGAATAATATAAACATACAGGAAGTTTAATAATTCGACCCAACCTCGGGCAGTTACTGTAATTATCCCGAAATTATTAAAGAGGGTAAATAACATAAGGTAGGTTTTTGCAATTTTCTTAAAGTAATATTTACCTGTCTTTGCCTACGGCGTTGCAAGATACTGATGGCCCAGATCATGATATAACAAGGCAAGAGAAAGCCGACTGCTCGAAGTAAGAAAAACTGCATTCATGCGTATTCAAACAATTTGTGATCAGAATAATCAATAATGTATCCTGTGATACTAACAAACACAAATAACATAAGTTGTTTACAGGGAAAAACGTTGATGCATCTTCTTCATTATTGCTGTCTCCATCTCCATCACCACCATCATCATTGTGCATGCCTCAGTATCAGAAGAGCCTTCAACTGCCAATCCACAACAATATTGTAATTATTGTATACTTAATAAATCCTCAGTGATATACAAGAATATTTTTCAAGGTTGAGGCTATTTGTGACTATCAAAAGATTCAATCCTTATGAGTTCAACAATTAATATATATTCTCAAGTTCAAATATAGTTTCATAAAATTCATGAAGAGATGTTCAAGCTTCAGATTACATACTGGTACAATTTACAAACATCTGGTATCAATAACTGTATCTTAGGTAGTTTGATTCTAAGAAGTTCAATTCTAATGTAGGTTAAGCACTCAGCAATAGAAGACATATTACGAGCTCAGAAGATGCTTACTACACTACTAAGAAAATATTTTATGAGAACCATGATGAAGTAGTATACACTAACGTATTTTTTTTCTCTATCTCTTGGTAAACAATTCCACGGAGACCGATAATCATGGATAGCAGTTGCATATCTAAATTCAGTTTCTAGGAGAAGGATAAAGGCATCTATGCTGTGTCAAAAGTAACCAAGAAGAGCATTTTGTTAACATCATATTCTTCTCGAATACTTTGATCAAATGTAACTTAATCACAAAAATGATGAATAACCACAACCTGAATTTTAGTGGCAAAACCCTTACAATAAGAGCAGCTGAACGGCATAATGCAGCGCCGCTGCTGTTTGTGCCATTATATTCATCATAATCAGCTTCAAACAACTGACGTTCAGCCTCAGCAATTGTCAAAAGACAAGGATCATGCATATCTAGTGGTGTCCCAGAAATTTGCCATACTCCTCTGCGCAACAGACAAAACAAATTTACTATTAGATCAAAATGACATAAAAGATATTTGAATTCAAATCAATAATTGATCCTAAAAACAGGACTATGAACTATTGAATTTTATATTCCAAAGCAAAAAATGTTGTTACAGTTACACATAGGGACATGATTTAACTTACCCAATATCTATGGTAGTCTCATTGGATGGAGGCCGAGGAGGAGCAGTATAACCAGGCTGATATCCCTGCAACAAAAGGAAAAAAATTAGGTCTTTTAGTAATACAGTATATCTGTTATATACTGAGAGCATAGTAAAATATACACATACAAAGCAAAAAGTGTTACACTATTATCTGATTTAAGTACAAATAGTATAGGGCAATTCCAACATGGCTTCCTCTCTCCAAGCGGAACTGTATCCACATTCCGGACACACATAATACGAAAAGAATCAGGTGCTTGTCCAAAACTGGGGATCAATTGATCTCAAAGAGAGCTTAGCTTAATTCCAATTAACAGTAAATAGTAAGGATAAGCACACAGGCAAAATGTCAGCATCATAGTATGTGGATATACAGTGATGTTAGTCTATGAGAATCTATAATTTCCTTTTCTAAAGACAATGCGTTGGAGACTTTGAGAGGATTCATTTTAAGGTCGTCACGTCGAAACATGATCACAAGAAATCCTTCAAAATCTTGAAATTTTACTAAAAATTAAATTGTTGGTTCATGCAACTTGCCATAAGTAGTTAGAAACGTACTATAGCTCGCATGTTTAGTAATGCCACTTCTCATGATTCATAAATTTAATGCTATAACCTATTCTAAATGATCTGCAAGCGATATTTGAGTAAAACTAGTCTTGTGCTGCTGTTAGTTAGTTTTGAAAAACTAATTTGCAATAAACAAAAGAAGAAAAATCCAAAAGCTTCTAATGTGGATCAGTCGAGAAAAAGGAAGAGAATTCCAGAATTCTTAACAACCATTAGTTGAGATATTAATCAAGATTAGGTCCCACTAATAAAAGAGGTTAGGAAGATAAATGATTACAAGATTTTTAATATTAAATATAATATACATGGCGATTGTATTAGTGGGATGTGTTGATCCCCAACTGGTTGGCGAGGTTTGCAGGCTATTTCGTCGACCCGTGGGTTTACCCGGTGCGCACCCGAAGGATAGTGGCTGAGGGTTCCCACGTCATCAAAAAAAAAAAAGAAAGTATTAGTGGGATGCGTTGTAATCAAGCAAAAAAGCAACCTCAAAAAAAAAAAAAAAGAAGCAAAAAAGCCAAGCAAAAAAAGGCCTCAAAGAAGCTTCAGCCGTGTACATTCATATCAATAATATATATTGCAAAAGCTTTATTGTATAGCGGTCCCTCAAGTCCTTAATATTTCTATATAGCCAAACACTTTTATATCTTATATTCCTAATATATCCCTAAACACCCAACATATTGTGGTATCAGAGCCACCCCTGGCTCGAATCTTTCGTAAAATAAAAATATGAATTCAACCCCTTCCAACGAGCTCGCCTTCGCCTATTCCTAACAAGGAGTGCTTATCTTTGTTGGACAAAATTATGAATTATGGAGCGTCCTAATGTAGATGTTATTCCAGTCCCATGAGCTATGGGATATTGTCGATCAAGGTTACGACAAGTATACGCCAAAGGAAGAAGCGACGTTGACGGTAACAAAAAAGAAGGAGTATAAGGAGAACAAGACCAGAGATGCTAGAACCTTGTTCTTTATGCACCAGGGGGTAAGTCGATCCATACTTCCTCACATAATGGGTGTTAAAACATCAAAAGATGCATGAGATGTTTTACATAAACAATTTGGTGGCTACGATAGAGTTATCTCCATTAAATTACAAAATTTATGGCGTGAGTTCGATAATATTTTCATGAAAGAAAATGAAAATATTCAAGAGTTTTTTTCAAGGGTCACAATAATTGTGAACCAAATACGTGCATACGGAGATAACGTTCAAGACAGGAAAATTGTCGAAAAAGTGCTACGGAGCTTGCCATCTAAATCTGAGCACGTAGTCGCAGCCATAGAGGAATCTAAAGATTTATCAAAATTGTCTTTAGATGAACTCATGGGGTCATTAGAAGCTCATGAAAAAAGAATGAGTCGGTTTGCGAATCAAAACTTGGAACAAGCTTTTCAAAGCCACTACATGCGACAGAAAAAATGATGATAGCAATCAGGAAAGAAAAAATGCCTCAACATCAAGAGGGGGTCGAGGCAGAGGATGAGGTCGCGGCAGAAACCAAAATTTCCAGCGACGTGATCCATACAAAGGAGGTGATAATCAAAATTCAAATTATGAGCCGAGTTGCAGAATATGCAGAAGAAATAATCATGCCATGAAGGATTGCCGATTCAAGTGCAAAAGGTGCAAAAATGCCAACCATTCCAACAGAGATTGATGGCATAAAGACGACGACAACACTAAAGAATCCAACTTTACCGAAGAGGCCAACAATAACCAGGTACTCTATTCATGTTTCAATTCACAACAAAAAACTGAAAGTACTTGGTATGTTGATAGTGGCTGCAACAATCATATGTCCGGAAATAAAAATATATTTATGGAGCTGAACGACTCATATTCATCAGAAGTAAGGCTCGGTGATGGCAAAGAGCACAAAATTATCGAAAAAGACACGGTTGCAGTAAAGACAAGAAAGGGCGAGACGAACTTCATCAAAGGCATCTTTTATGTCCCAGGTTTGACCCAAAATCTACTCAGTATCGACCAATTGCTACGGAAAAATTATAAAGTGGAGTTCAATAATGACCACTGTGTTATTATTGATAAAAAGAAAAGTCTTGTTGTGGCAAAAATAAAAATGACTGCGAACAAAGTGTTTCCACTTACCTTGTCGTTGACGGAGAAGATGGTACTTCAAAGCACCACCGATGATCACATGATTTTGCATTTAAGGTACGGACATCTAAACTATAAAGACTTAAATATGTTGAAAAAGAAAAATATAGTTCTTGGCCTTCCAGATAATCCAGACAGGGACAAACCATTTGAAGGATGCATTTATGAAAAAATGCATCGCCTGCCATTTCCAAAGGTTTCATACAAAGCCAAAGATCCTTTGGAATTAGTCCACGCCGATGTTTTTGGACCAACTCAGACACCATCACTAAACGACAACAGGTACTTCCTTCTGTTTGTCGATGATTATACAAGAATGATGTGGATATACATTTTGAAGCAGAAATCAGAAGCATTTCCCAAGTTCTTGGAGCTCAAGGAGAAAGTCAAAAATCAAAGTGGCAGAAAAATAAAGACCCTCAGAACTGATCGAGGTGGAGAGTTCATTGGAAGAGACTTCATGAACTACTGCAAAGAGAAAGACATCCACATGCAGTTAACAATTCGCTATAGCCCACAACAGAATGGAGTTGTCGAACGGAAAAACCGCACGATTGCTGAAATGGCCCAGAGCATGATGACAGGAAAAGGACTTCCTAAAAGTTTTTTGGGCGGAAGCTGTGACAACGGCGGTTTACATCTTGAACCGATCACCAACTAAGGCCTTACCAAGCAAGACGCCATATGAAGCGTGGTTTCACCGAAAGCCACAAGTACACCATCTCAAAGTTTTTGGATGCATTGCTTATTCTCATATTCCTTCCCAGCAACGTGAAAAATTTGATGAAAAAGGAGAAAAGTTAATCTTTATTGGTTATAGTGACGAATCCAAAGGATATCGTTTACTAGACCCAATAACAAATAAGCTTATCATTTCTCGAGATGTTATCTTTGATGAAAAGCAGTCGTGGAACTGGGAAGAGAATACGAAGACAAATAATGTCTATCAACCACCGCCATCCTCATTTCAACAAGATGAACCGAGTACCAGTCCAAGTGCAAGTCCAGACCAAGGTCCAAGTCCAGATGCTGCAGGACCATCCGGAGAATTCTATCCAGAATCAGAAAGTCCTATCAAAACGGTACGCAACTTACGAGATATTTATGAATCATGTGATGTAACATTCTTTACCATTGAGTCGCAGACATCTGACGAAGCCGCTAAAGAAGAAATCTGGCAAAAAGCAATGGACGAAGAAATGTCGAGTATTGAAAAGAACAAAACATGGGAGCTTGTAGATCTTCCTGAAGGAAAAAGAGTTATTGGCCTTAAATGGGTGTACAAGACGAAGTACAAAGAAGATGGCTCAATTCAGAAACACAAGGCACGTCTAGTAGCAAAAGGATAATCACAGCAGCCAGGCGTCGACTTCAATGAAACATTTTCTCCAATTGCATTCATGGGGACTATAAGGCTCGTGCTAGCTCTAGCTGCTCAACTAGAGTTACCAATTTATCAACTGGACGTGAAATCAGTTTTCTTAAACGGAGATCTAACAGAAGAAGAAGTCTATGTCGAGCAATCGCAAGGTTACATCGTCAAAGGAAAAGAAGACAAAGTCTATCGACTCAAGAAAGCGCTATATAGCTTAAAACAAGCACCAAGGGCGTGGAATAGTAAAATTGACAGCTATTTCCAGAAGACTGGATTCACCAGAAGCCAAAGTGAACCATCACTCTACGTAAAGAAACAAGGTACTAAAGATTTTCTCATTGTTTGCCTTTAAGTGGATGATTTGATATATACAAGCACAAGTGCACAAATGATGGATGAATTTAAAAAGGCAATGATGCAAGAGTTCGAAATGACTGATCTTGGGATTATGAAATATTTTCTGGGAATTCAAGTCTGTCAATCCTAAGGAGAAATATTTATTTCTCAAGAAAAATATCATGAAGGAATTTTGAAGAAATTCCAAATGCAGAACCGCAAGTCAATATCCACACCACTTGCAGTTAATGAAAAGTTGATGATGAATGACGGTGCTGAAAAGGTTGATCAGAAAATGTACATGAGTTTAGTAGGCTTCCTGATTTATTTGACAAACACAAGGCTAGATATTGTCTATACGTATTATGTCTTGGATCAAAAATAATATCGTGGACGTCAAAGAAGCAGAAGATAGTATCACTTTCATCAGCAGAAGCAGAATACATCGTCGCTACAGATGCAGCGCGAGAAGCAGTCTGGCTCAGAAGGATTCTTGAAGATTTGCAACAGAAGCAAGAAACTCCAACAAAAATCTATTGCGACAACATGTCGACTATTGCAATGACGAAAAATCCAATTTTTCATGCGAGATCGAAGCATATTGAACTTCGCCATCACTTCATCAGAAGTCTTGTGCAAGTACAAGAAACTCAGCTGGAGTTATTAACACCAAGGAGCAACTCGCAGACAGTTTCACAAAAGCAGTTATACCCGAAAAGATTAAAGAGTTTCGAAGTGCCGTATGAATTGCAAATTAAGAGGGGGTGTTGAAAAACTAATTTGCAATAAACAAAAGAAGAAAAATCCAAAAGCTTCTAATGTGGATCAACCGAGAAAAAGGAAGAGAATTCCAGAATTCTCAAGAACCATTAGTTGAGATATTAATCAAGATTAAGTTCCACTAATAAAAGAGGTTAGGAAGATAAATGATTGTAAATTTTTTAATATTAAATATAATATACATGACGGTTGTATTAACTATAAATATGGGATAGTGGGATGAGTTGTAATCAAGCAAAAAAGCCAAGGAAAAAAAAGGCCTCAAAGAAGCTTCGCCCGTGTACATTCATATCAATAATATATATTGCAAAAGCTTTATTGCATAAGAGTTCTTCAAGTCCTCAATATTTTTATTTAGCCCCAAACACTTTTATATCTTATATTCCTAATATATCCCTAAACACCCAACAGTTAGCACTCAAGAAAGAAGCTAAAGCTGAAATATTTTTGATATGTAACGTAAATATGATACAGAAACATTGACGAAGAAATAAGGAGCAACAACATATCTCACAAGTAGTGTCTCCCTTCTCATTGCACCAGTATTGAACACATTTTCTATGAGCATACTGCAAAAGAATAGGTTACACAATAAAATAGTTAACCACATGATTTCTATGAGTAAACATTTGTTGAAAAGGAAGAAAAAATTGTAATACGAAACAAACCAAAAGACAAAGAAAAGAATGTCCTATATAATATGAAACTCTCAAAATTCTGAGTGCAGAAGGAGTAAGTTAGAAGAAAGGTAACCGCTAAAACACATATTAGACCATCAAAACGAACAAACGGTAGGTTGACTTACAGAAAGCTGGAGACTATAAAAATCATCGGAAGGAAGTATACCATTAGCATAAACTGAACAGAAAACAAAAGAGTGAGTACCTATGATTTTACACGAACTGCTCTCACCTAACTGAAGCTATAGTTTGACCCGTAAAACTCCAAAGAATTAACACGTATAGAGTAGCTATGTTTCTATGAAATCAACTGAACTTGATGAAATGGTACATTTGCACAATAGTATCATCCCACTTTTAGAAACACCTTTTTTATGCATGCAGCACGACATCGAACCTTAGCTTCAACGGCTCCGATGCTATCTTTCTTTTTTTTTATTTAATCGACAGCTGGGATTTCCTCCAAGTTAAGTTGGGCTAGTTTCGAATGCAGCAGCCCATTTGCTATCTTAAAAAGCAGGCCCATTACTATCTATCTATTTTGTATCAAAAAAATGAGACAGCCTTCTTATTAAGATCATACTAACTTTCCAGTGGTAAAAGAGATAAGCGAATAATCATGTTTATTTATGTTAAAAAAGTCATATCATGTCATGTATAAAAGAAGGGTGAATACCGTTGTCCCCCAAACGTTTGAAAATTTTCACAAATGTCTCCCATTGCGATTTTATGTGAATGCCCCATAATCAGACAAATGTGATCAAAATGAACAGTTGATTAATGATTCAAGGGGCTTTTGCACAACATTGCAGCAAACGATAGTGAGAATATTTCCCTTTTTGAAACCTTAGCGGATACTTTGTTAGGCCCTCAAGCGTTAGGGGAAAGGAAGGAGAATGAGGTTTACCCTTAAAATAATTTCGATTCCAATATCTTACCATCCGTTTATCAGTTACAATTTTCACGATATATCAGTTTCATCAAGTGCCCCGCACGATATAGTGATGATAATTGTGTCACTTCATTTTACTAATCACACCTACCAGGTTTAGTAGTTTAGATAATTGTTCATTATACTAATACCACCAGGTTTAGTTAGTTCTCATTAATTTTAACCTAAGCAACTATGTACTACGGCCCGAATGAATGAGATTACTCATCCGCGTTCAAATAAACTGTTTAAAGCTAAAATTATATTTTGTAAACAGAAATTAAAATGTTTTAGGAGTTTTTAAGACGAGAAAATCTAAAGAGACATAATTGATACTACTACAACGTAAAATACTGAGATAACAATGAAATGAATTAAACTGAGTTTACATAATTGGATACATAAACCACCTTCTTCTATATAACAGGAATTGTTTATATCTATCCAAATGCATCAAACTGCATTTACAAAAAAATATATATATAACAACTCATTTGTCTCCTTGAGAGTGAACAAAAATTGAATTATACATGAATAAAGTACATCAAACACATACAAGTTTGATGTATTCTTTCTTCTTGGATGTCCGACTCAACTGCGAATACCCACATATCTAACTGTTTTTGCTTCGATACTAGTTCATTAAGCTACACTCATCACAACTGAATTCCATATACACGTTACGAACCAAAATATCAAAGGAAAAAACTTAGGGAAAGAAAAAGAAAAAGAAAAACCATAATGGTCATTTGAATCAGGGTCTTCTGCATATCTTTCCAATGTAACTTAACATGCACAAGACCCTCTACAAATGTCAGACGAACGAGATGAGGGAACTAATATTTACTCAAGAACGTTCCGGAAGAGGAGTAGAATCCGAAGGGGTGATCTGTGAATTGACTGGTGGCGGTGCACTTGATGCTACAAGAAGACCTCGGTTTTGTGCTGACTGAACCACAATTGCGAATTGTGTTGCCGCTAATGCAGCCGCTTCCTGCTATAAAAGTATTGCAATAATATACATAGAGAGTTAGGTGAGGTTTATCTTCATACTCCATATTTATTTTGAAGTTACGTTGCAATATCAGATACTGTAGATGCAAAAACAATAGAACAACGTGCTTAAACTATTTGATAAATAATTAAGGAAACAGAATCTGAAGCTTCAAAAAAATACTAAACAATAGAGGGTTAATCCGTTATATTTTTCACAACTTCGGGGGGCGTCTTTAACTAATCAAACTTCAGAAGAGTCCAATTTAATGTTCTTTTAACTTTCATGAGATGTTTTCAGAATAATTTAGATATAGGGAAGTTTAATAATTCGACCGTACCTCAGGCAGTTACTGTAATTATCCCCAAATTATTAAAGAGGGTAATTACCAATTACAAATAAAATAAGGTAAGTTTTTGCAATTTTCTTAAACCAATATTTACCTGTCTTTGCCTACGGCGTTGCAAGATACTGATGGCCCAGATCATAATATAACAAGGCAAGAGAAAGCCGACAGCTCGAAGTAAGAACAGCTGCATTCATGCGTATTCAGACAATTTGTGAATAACGTATCCTGTGATACTAACAAACACAAATAACATAAGTTGTTAATATCGACTTACAGAGAAAAAAGTTGATGCATCTTCTTCATTATTGCTGTCTCCATCTCCATCACCGCCATCATCACTGACGGACAGTGCATGCCTCAGTATCAGAAGTGCCATTAACTGCCAATCCACAACAATATTTTAATTATTGTATACAATCCTCAGTGAAAATTATTACTACACAGGGATATTTTTCAAGGTTGAGGCTATTCGTGACTATCAAAAGGTTCAAACATTATGAGTTCAACAACTAATATAAATTCTCAAGTTCAAATATAGTTTTCATATAATTCATGAAGAGAACAGGACTTTCTTGTTCAAGCTTCAGGTTACATACTGGTACATAAATCTGGTATCGATAAGTGTATCTTAGGTAGTTTGATTCTAATAAGTTCAATTCTAATGAAGGTTAAGCACTCCGCAATAGAAGAAATAATACGAGCTCAGAAGATGCTTACTACACTACTAAGAAAGTATTTCATGAGAACCATGATGTGGAGGCCGATAATCATGGATAGCAGTTGCATATCTAAATTCAGTTGCTAGGAGAAGGATAAAGGCATCTATGCTGTGTCAAAAGTAACCAAGAAGAGCATTTTGTTAACATCATATTCTCTTCAAATACTTTGATCAAATGTATCATAATCACAAAATGATGAATAACCATAACCGAATTTTAGTGGCAAAATGCTTACAATAAGAGCAGCTGAACGGCATAATGCGGCGCCGCTGCTGTTTGTGCCATTATATTCATCATAATCAGCTTCAAACAACTGACGTTCAGCCTCAGCAATTGTCAAAAGACGAGGATCATGCATATCTAGTGGTGTCCCAGAAATTTGCCATACTCCTCTGCGCAACAGACGAAACAACAAATTTACTATTACATCAAAATGACATAAAACACATTTCAATTCAAATCAATTACTGATCATAAAAACAGGACTATGAACTATTGAATTTCACATCCCAAAGCAAAAAATGGTGTTACAGTTACACATAGGACATGATTTAACTTACCCAATATCTATGGTAGTCTCATTGGATGGAGGCCGAGGAGGAGCAGTATAACCAGGCTGATAGCCCTGCAACAAAAGGAAAACAGTTTGGTCTTTTAGTAATACAGCATATCTGTTATAATACTGAGAGCATAGTAAAATATGCACATACAAAACAAAAAGTGCTACACTATAATCTGATTTAAGTACATATAGTATAAGGCAATTCCAACATGTCTTCCTCTCCCCAAGCAGAACTATATCCACATTCCAAAACTATATCCACATTCCGAGAGCTTAGCGTAAGTCCCATTAACAGTAAATAGCAAGGATAGACACACAGGCAATATGTCAGTATCACAGTATGTGGATATACAGAGACGTTAGTCTATGAGAATCTATAATTTCCTTTTCTAAAGACAATGCATTGAATACTTTGAGAGGATTCATTTTTCAGGTCGTGATGATCACAAGAAATCCTTCAAAATCTTGAAATTTTACAGAAATTTGTTGGTTCATGCAGCTTGCCATAAGTAGTTTAGAAACATACTAGCTCGCATGTTCAGTAATGCCACTTCTCATGATTCATAAATTTAATGCCATAACCTTTTCTAAATGATCAGAGTTACTTGCAAGCAATGTTTTGAGTAAAACTAGTTGTTTTCAGTAAAAGAACATTTGCGGCTGTTAGTTAGCACTCAAGAAAGAAGCTAAAGTTCAAATAGTTTTTGATATACAACGTATATATGAGACAGAAATTTGACAAAGAAATAAGGAGCAGTAATATACCCGGTGGCATATCTCACAAGTAGTGTCTCCCTTCTCATTGCACCAGTATTGAACACATTTTCTATGAGCATACTGCAGAAGAATAGGTTACAGTAAAATAGTTAACCACGCAATTCTATGAGGAGACTTTAATTGTGATACAAACCAAAAAAGAAAGAAAATATCACATATAAAATGAAACTACACAAGATTCTGAGTGCAGAAGGAGCAAGCTGAAGAGAGGTAACCGCTAAAACACATATTAGACCATCAAGAACAGGTTGACTTACAAAAAGTAGGAGACCATAAAAATCGTAGGAAATATAGTCCTCCAATATCATAAACTTAACAGAAAACCTGTCATCATACTTATTTTACAAAACTGCTCTCATCTTCTAGAGACCTAAATTAAGCTATAATTTGAACCATACAACTCCAAAGACTTTCATATCACAAAAACAAAAGAGTACCTATGTTTCTATGAAATCAACTCAACTTGATGAATGGTACATTCACACAATAGTATCATCCCACTTTTAGAAAAACCTTTTTTATGCATCAAAGATTTGATACAACCCAGAACACGAAAATTCAAAAGAGTAAGCACAACAATCGAACCTTAGCAAAACATAGACAACCCGGATAAAATATTACTCAAGTTAAACGAAAGAACGTCCGCATACAACATTTACCTTAAGACTCCCGCTACACGCACAAGGACTCTCCATATTGGTTACAGAATCCTCCTCCTGGCAAATACGGCACTCCCCCATGCCTATTAGCGGCGCCTCCTCATCTGCCTCGTCGTTATCAATTACCACCACCTTATCGTCTCTCTCTCCCGCTGATGAAGATGATGACCCCACAATTTCCGGCTTATTTCCGTTGGACCCAGATCCCATAGCCTGAGACTCAACTACCTCAGGCTTTGGCAGCTGCTCTACATTCACCACTAAATGCTCACCCATAATTAACAGCCAACAAAAATAACCACAGGAATCCCTAAACAGGAAAAAAGAAACAATCAGAATAAAACCCTGAAGAACATGACAATCTTATTGAAAAGCTATGAGATTTCCAAATCGAAAAAAAATAAATAATATCTAACAAATGGCGGTTTCTTCCATATTCGTGTAAAGGTGTAATCTTTTTTTTTTTTTTTCCGATTCATGAAATTACCAACAAAAGAAAAGCAAGAAAACATAATAAAGTAATTAATTTCCATAAAAGAGGTACCTTTATTCTTGAGTAATAGCGAATCTAAGCTCTAATTCCAATAACAAAATTGTGGGAATTAAAAAGGGACTTGTTAAAAATGAAGAAACTCCACTGATCACGCTGGAATAAGCAGCGGGATCAGAGAATTTCATCAGCTAACGAGGCCACCAAAAAAGTCAATTTATTATTTAATCTAACAAACAAAATGAGAGGAACCAGAGACATATAAGGACGAGGAGACAATAATACCTCAACGGAGAACACAGAAATGGTAATGAATTTCGCGAATTTGTTGCCCAACCATGAAACCAAATGTAGGTCAATGAATTTTGTGTATTTCTGATAATTATAAAGGCCTTGTTTGGTAAGATAACAAATAAACACACGTCACAAAGTTTTTTTTGAAAGTATATTTTTATCATCATAAAATTAACATAGCATTTGCCTTGTTATGCAATTTTGCACATTAGTCTCGAGTCTCGACTTGTATAGAACCTTCAGTCAAATTTTGACTTTGCTTACAAAAGTTTCAAATTGATGGCGGAATTTATAGACCTTAAAAAACAAGGCGCAATATTCGCAAATTATCTATGGATAAATTCTTTTTTCTATATTTACATCAAATTTAGCCCCTACTAGTAAGACAGCCAAAAAGGGGACGAAACCTGTTTAAGATCATGTGTGTGGCTTACTAGGGGAAAAATCATCTTTGGTACCCTAACTTGGCAACTTGTCAAGAATGGTACCCTAACTAGGCAGTGATCTCAGGTTTGTATCATTTGCGATCACTGCCTAGTTAGGGTACCATTCTTGACAAGCTGTCAGGTTAGGGTACCAAGGATGATTTTTTCCCGACTTAGTAGCTTTTGAACAAAACATCTAGCCTAAGCAGAACTCAATATTCAACCAAGATTCTTTTACTTACTCTTTGTGACAAATAAGTTGGCCAAATACCTTCACGTGACTACCTCCAACCCCCTTTCACTCCATAGGGATATTAAATGGACTAGTTGGGGCTATATGCTACAATGCCAAACTACAAAAAACCTAATATATTTAGGCCCACGGTTGTTGGTTGCCACATGTCTACTCGAAAATTTCAATTAAATGAACTCGATGAATGGCGAAATGAAGCTTATGAACATTCTAAGATCTACAAGGGTAAGACAAAGTTATGGCACGATAAGAGAATTTAGCATATAAAAGTTTTACCTAGACAACAAGAGCTATTATTTAATTCTAAACTAAGATTGTTCTCGGGTATATTGCGTTCAAGATGGACAAGAACTTACCGTGTGATGAATGCCCTACCACATGGAGCTATTGAAGTGGAGGCAGCAGACGAACAATTTTTGATGGTTAATGAGCAACGACTAAAGCATTATGTTGCTACTAGTTAAGAGGATGTCTTAACATTTTTCTTGATAATGTCTATTAAAAACAAGTGTTGAGCTGATGACGTTAAAACAAGCGCTAAATGGGAGGCAACCCATTGTGCATTTTATTCTATTGTTGTTTTCTTCTCTAATTGATGACTCTTGTTGATGTGATGAATTGTTAAAAGTAAGTGCTAATTTTGTTTGGTTAAAGAATGCAATTATGTGAAATTTGGAGCAAACACACTAGCTGTAGCATGAAAAAGGGAAATTTTAGATCCCCAAATTATTTATATAAATAAATAAATAATAATAGGGGAGGCGGGCGACCAGACGCACGACTTATCGCATGACACGTCACGTCGCCCACCCCTCGAACTACTTTAAAAGTGTGATGTGTGCTAATTTTAGTCACTTTCCTCAGTTTTCTGAATTGCAACTTTCCTAATCCCTCTCCTCACTTTACTACTCTCTTACTTTGTGAATTCAGAACTCATGTACTTCACTAGTTCTTTTTTAAATCCCGATCTTGAGTATTGTAGTATTATTTGATTGTAAAGCAATTAGAATTGTTAGTGAATTATAGTATTTGCTTTAAATTGAGTTAGTTGGGATTTGAATAGTTGAAGATAGTAGATTATTTAATGCAATTGGAGAGTGGAATGGAATTAAGTTAGTAGATTACTTTACGTGTGATATTCCTTGGTGTTGATACGCACTTAGAGAATTCAAAGCTTGCTTTGTTTATTTTTATTTGAGCAATTCGAGAGTGAGGAGTTTGAGAGTTGTGAGAACAAGTTTCTATAAAGTCATTTTCTTCTGTTAATTACTTCACCAAAGGTTTGAAGATATTCTTCTTAAAATTATCTACATGTGTTCCTTACTTTTTCGTTGCGTTATATTCTGTTTCAAGTAAACCAGAAGTTAAAGGGTGTTAGATAACATTGACAGAGTCTACTATTATCGTAACATTCAGAGAACGATATCAACTCCCGATCCACAAATTTTCAATTATCAACATAAGACTTATCGCAGCAAGAGCCATTGCTTTAATATTCATTGCACAAAAAAAAGAGAACTAATGATATATAAAATAGTTTGCATAGAGAGGGGAGGGATGGAGAGGCACACACACACATGTGTGTGTATATATATATATATATATATTTCATAAATTGTGTGAGCAATAACTTGAAGCAATAAAGGTCTAGCACTGAAACATTTTATTTTTGTACTTTCTATGTGAACTCACTTCGATCACAACCACATCAGGAACAAGGGGCGTTAGAGGCATTGTCCCCCATGCAGATGGAGCACATCGACTAAGGAGCTCCAATTTTAATTTTTGCAAGTTGTTAGTTCCCTGAATATTTTTGAACAACATTTATTCGTTCTCTCAGCCATGACGAGCTTGAGAGGCAGAATATGTAATAACTTAAAATAGGTACACTGAAGACTTGAGCCGGAGGGCTAATATTGGAAAGCATAACATGCCGAGCTATTAAATTAAGCGCCGCTCTACTCCCAGTATTTAAATTCATCTCAAAGAGAGACACTTTTGAAAAACTATCTCAAATCGCATAAATTGCCCGATTGAATCTTCACGTGATATTACATCATTAAATATTACTTAAAAAGAGGACGAAGACTCTATCTAAAATGGTACGAGATACTGCACTCCCTCAAAAATTAAAAAGGGATGGAGACTCTGTCTAAAACGGCACGAGATACCTCACTCCCTCAAAAATTAAAAAGGGACGGAGACTCTGTCTAAGAAATGGCACGAGATACCGTACTACTCAAAAATTAAAAAGGGACGGATACTCAGTCTAAAACGACACGAGATACCGCACTCCCTAAAGGGATGAAGACTCTGTCTAAAACGGCACGAGATACCGCACTCCCTCAAAAATTAAAAAGAGACAGAGACTCTGTCTAAAAAACGGCACGAGATATCGCACTCCCTAAAAAAGGGAGGGAGACCTTGTCTAAAACGACACGGGTTATCGCACTTCCTCAACACCTAAAAAGGGACGAAAATGCTATCTAAAAATGACACGAGACACCGCGTCTCCCTAAACAATAATGAGACATATAGAAATAACGCTCTTTTAAATGGTTCTAATTCAATCAAATCGAGCGATAGGCCCATACCATAAAGCGAAACAAAAACTATCATGAGTGTTAAAGAATGCTCACGTTGTCAAAATAAAGTAAAAAGAAACGATAGCAATTGAAAGAAAAGGCAGCGATATGCGCCCTGGATCAAGCAAATAGTTGAAAAAGTCAAAGATGACAAGCATACGATTGTTAAGAATAGTTCCAACACATAAAAGGCGACGCAGCGCCACAAAACGGCAAATTAAAAAATTGTTCATTACAGAGCCAAACAGATACGAAAGCCCTCAGACATCAGCCTCAATTTCATCCTCATCCTCGGAAGAGGGATACATTGCAGGCATAGGGGGCAGTGGCGAGAGACAAAGAAGGACAAGGCTTTCGTCCTCGAGAAGCACGACAAACTCATTCGGAGAGTCAGGCTGAGCACTCGTTGGGGTGGTAGATTTTCTAGGTTGGGCCCCAAAGTAAGATCAAACCATTCCGGCTTGAAACCACCACGGACGTACTTTGTTTTGTAGAATTGGTGGACAGTCAGGACCTGAGCCTTGCGAGCCTCGCGAGCACACCTCCGAGCGCTAACCTTCTCAAAGGTATTGCTACAGAGAATCGGCTATCTCCAGATTCTGCTGGGCGGACACCTATACGAATGAAAAGAAAAGATTAAAAGGGAAAATAAAAAGAATGTAAACATGCCAAGGAAGTCAAATTCTTTACCTCATTAAGACCACGCGAATAACCAGTGTGCTCAGCAATTTCGGCTTTCGCTTTCTCAGTCGCAACCTCTCTCTCAAGCTCGAAGACCCGTTTTGACAACTCCTCCCTGCTAGCAGAGAGGTTGGACACTTGTAACTGGAGCCAGTCCGCAGCCTCCATCGCCTCTCTTCGCTGCTTCCCTATCGGTATTGGCCCTCACGGCATAATTCCTGACTGTCTCCATGGCCTTATCTTTCGCCTCGACAGCAGCCCTCAAGGCCTCGGACACTCAGCCCATGAACTCTGTTGTGCCACGTGGCTGCCCCACCGCTACCGTCTCATGGGTCCGGATTAGGGCCGCGAACATGGCATCCACCATACTGCCACCTTGTAGAAACTATAGCGAACAGTTAACATTTGCAAAACCAATATTGCAATACCAATCTTTTTTAAATCCCGATCTTGAGTATTGTAGTATTATTTGATTGTAAAGCAATTAGAATTGTTAGTGAATTATAGTATTTGCTTTAAATTGAGTTAGTTGGGATTTGAATAGTTGAAGATAGTAGATTATTTAATGCAATTGGAGAGTGGAATGGAATTAAGTTAGTAGATTACTTTACGTGTGATATTCCTTGGTGTTGATACGCACTTAGAGAATTTAAAGCTTGCTTTGTTTATTTTTATTTGAGCAATTCGAGAGTGAGGAGTTTGAGAGTTGTGAGAACAAGTTTCTGGTAATTATTTCACCAAAGGTTTGAAGATATTCTTCTTAAAATTATCTACTTGTGTTCCTTACTTTTTCGTTGCGTTATATTCTATTTCAAGTAAACCAGAAGTAAAAGGGTGTTAGATAACATTGACAGAGTCTAATATTATCGTAACATTCAGAGAACGATATCAATTCCCGATCCACATATTTTCAATTATCAACATAAGACTTATCGCAGCAAGAGCCATTGCTTTAATATTCATTGCACAAAAAAAAGAGAACTAATGATATATAAAATAGTTTGCCGGAGCTATATACATAGAGAGGGGAGGGAGGGAGGGAGAGGCAGACACACATGTGTATATATTTCATAAATTGTGTGAGCAATAACTTGAAGCAATAAAGGTCTAGCGCTGAAACATTTTATTTTTGTACTTTCTATGTGAACTCACTTCGATCACAACCACATCAGGAACAAGGGGCGTTAGAGGCATTGGCCCCCATGCAGATGGAGCACATCGACTAAGGAGCTTCGATTTTAATTTTTGCAAGTTGTTAGTACCCTGAATATTTTTGAACAACATTTATTCGTCCTCTCAGCCTTGACGAGCTTGAGAGGCAGAATATGTAATAACTTAAAATAGGTACACTGAAGATTTGAGCCCGAGGGCTAATATTGGAAAGCATAACAGGCCGAGCTATTAAATTAAGCACCGCTCTACTCCCAGTATTTAAATTCATCTCAAAGAGAGACACTTTTGAAAAACTATCTCAAATCGCATAAATTGCCCGATTGAATCTTCACGTGATATTACATCATTAAATATTACTTAAAAAGAGGACGGAGACTCTGTCTAAAATGGCACGAGATACTGCACTCCCTCAAAAATTAAAAAGGGATGGAGACTCTGTCTAAAACGGCACGAGATACCTCACTCCCTCAAAAATTAAAAAGGGACGGAGACTCTGTCTAAGAAATGGCACGAGATACCATACTACTCAAAAATTAAAAAGGGACGGATACTCTGTCTAAAACGACACGAGATACCGCACTTCCTAAAGGGACGAAGACTCTGTCTAAAATGGCACGAGATACCGCACTCCTCAAAAATTAAAAAGAGACAGAGACTCTGTCTAAAAAACGGCACGAGATATCGCACTCCCTAAAAAAGGGATGGAGACCCTGTCTAAAATGACACGGGATACCGCACTTCCTCAACACCTAAAAAGGGACGGAAATTCTGTCTAAAAACGACACGAGACACCGCGACTCCCTAAACAATAATGAGACATATAGAAATAACGCTCTTTTAAACGGTTCTAATTCAATCAAATCGAGCGATAGGCCCATACCATAAAACGAAACAAAAACTATCATGAGTGTGAAAGAATGCTCACGTTGTCAAAATAAAGTAAAAAGAAACGATAGCAATTGAAAGAAAAGGCAGCAATATGTGCTCTGGATCAAGCAAATAGTTGAAAAAGTCAAAGATGACAAGCATACGATTATTAAGAATAGTTCCAACACATAAAAGGCGACGCATCGCCACAAAACGGCAAATTACAAAATTGTTCATTACAGAGCCAAACAGATACGAAAGCCCTCAGACATCAGCCTCAGTTTCAACCTCATCCTCGGAGGAGGGATACATTGCAGGCATAGGGGGCAGTGGCGAGAGACAAAGAAGGACAAGGCTTTCGTCCTCGAGAAGCACGATAAACTCATTCGGAGAGTCAGGCTGAGCACTCGTTGGGGGTGGTAGATTTTCTAGGTTGGGCCCAAAGTAAGATCAAACATTCCGGCTTGAAACCACCACGGACGTACTTTATTTTGTAGAATTGGTGGACAGTCAGGACATGAGCCTTGCGAGCCTCGCGAGCGCACCTCCAAGCGTTAACCTTCTCAAAGGTATTGCTACAGAGAAATGCCTCGGCTATCTCCAGCTTCTGCTGGGCGGACACCTATACGAATGAAAAGAAAAGATTAAAAGGGAATATAAAAAGAATGTAAACATGCCAAGGAAGTCAAATTCTTTACCTCATTAAGACCACGCGAATAACCAGTGTGCTCAGCAATTTTGGCTTGCGCTTTCTCAGTCGCAACCTCTCTCTCAAGCTCGAAGACCCGTTTTGACAACTCCTCCCTGCTAGCAGAGAGGTTGGACACTTGTAACTGGAGCCGATCTGCAGCCTCCATCGCCTCTCTCGCCGTTTCCCTATCGGTATTAGCCCTCAAGGAATAATTCCTGACTGTCTCCATGGCCTTATCTTTCGCCTCGACAGCAGCCCTCAAGGCCTCGGACACTCAGCCCATGAACTCTGTTGTGCCACGTGGCTGCCCCACCGCTACCGTCTCATGGGTCCGGATCAGGGCCGCTAACATGGCATCCACCATTCTGCCACCTTGTAGAAACAATAGCGAACAGTTAACATTTGCAAAACCAATACTGCAATACCATTATCAGGGGAAAAACATCATACCACACTCAGCATATGGAGCGTGTTACGCTCCACAATCCTCCGCTCTCCGCCGACACGGGATGCGGCACAGCAAGATTCGGGAGAAGAACCTTCAAGGCATTAATAGTCATGTTTTCAGAAAGCTCGTACCCACCTACGTGGGCCCGAGGACCTTGACTAGCGCCCACTCCAGCGTTTGGACCCAGGGCCGGTGTAGCAGGGGGGACAATGCCCCCATTTTGAGAACGGGTCTGATGGACCCTTCTCCTCTTCGTCGGGACGGTAGCTTCGGTATGATCACCCGGTCCCGCCGCAATACTCTCGGAACCTCATGCCTGGCTAAAGTTAGCGGCATGAACGGTGTCATGATTCTCACCGAGAACGTCCTCGAAGAGATCAGCCTGGGAATCGACTTGTACAGAAGCCGAAGGCTCAACAACCACCCTTTTCACTTTATGTTTCTTCTTCCGCGGGGGAGGAATCACCCAAGAAGCAGTAGGAATCTCTCGACCAGCAGTGGTGTGGGAGCTCGCTTGTTCAGTAGCAAGGGCTTGATTCATTCGGGGCGTGTCGGTCCATGATAAAATTTGCTGCAACAAAATCACACTAATCAGAATAGATATAAAATAAATACGAAGTACAAGGTCAGTTCAAGACGCAAAATATACTAAGTGTTATTCTCCCGTTATATGGAACAGGGGACAAACCAGCTAAAGATAACACTCGACTTTCTACCAATTTTTTAACATCAAACTGTTGATGTCGCACTAAATTCGGGATGAAATTGCAGTACCATGAGGTCGCGACAATGCCAGGGTGTATCGCCACCCTTGATCCAGTATACCACTCGCGACGATAATGTCTAAATTCACCCTCGTAGCTCTCTTCGACATAGAAATATCGCCTTTTCCAATTTTTTTTGTAACGAGTAGCTTTGCCATTCAGAAATTTACAATGTCGTTGCGCCTTTATATGATAAAACCCTTCTTCTCGCCTAGCGATCTCAAACAGAGCAGAAAACTCGTTGGGGCTTTGAGGCTCGCGTAGCAATTTCAACACAATAATGAAGCCTATCATATGGCCATACGAATTTGGCGTAAGTTGTCCTGGCACAAGGTCAATAGACATTAGGAGCATTCTCATCTCAATGGGTATTGGAAACCGAAGCCCATTCAAAAGCTGGCCTACGAAAACTGTCATATGCCCGGGTGGTGGGGTATGCATGCGGTCATCTGGACTAGGAAGAACTATTTTGTACCTATTCGGTATATCAAATTTTTCACGAAGCTCTTTGCGGCTATGCTGCAGGCGTGAGACATACATATGATACGCCATCCCTGCCACCTCGGCATTATAATCAAATTCCCTGTTGATGAATTCTACACCCTCGTCGGCCTCACTAGAGGCACGGTTATCCGAAGATGACAACGAATGTGAATCATCACTTTCATTCTGAGGCGCCACCCGCCCAGCGTTAGCACCGAGATTATTACCCGCAAGTGAAACGGTAGCTTCTATGTCGATTGGCTCGTATTCATTTACTACGTCTATATTCGAACCCGCGGAAGCACTAGAAGGACCCACCATAGAGTTCTTCGAACCAGAGCTCGAGCAGCTACTCGACTCACCCCCCAAAGTTGATTCAGAACTCACCATGGTGGACGAGAAAGAACTAAAATAAATTAAAAAAAAAAGCTGACTACGAGCGGATACGTCACTCCCGGCTCTCTTAACACTATCGCAACGTATTCAAAGTGGCTACTTATTAAAAAGTTATAAAAACATCTCACAAACGAGAGCATATTAATTAACTTGATCGAGTATGCGAAGGCAACAACGTTTGTTCGATTGATTCGCCTGATAAAAGAAAGCAATGAAAGAAATGTTAAAATTGCAGGGAAAATATGAGTATATCGCGATATAACAGAAAAAATATCCTAAGGCATTAGATCGAACGCTTTCTGTTCGATGCTAAGAGCATCGAATCGAAGGCGTTCGATGCAGCCCGCATCGAACAAGCTCTGTTCGATGTTACTTACACGAGTGAGCAAGTTGGCAAGAGGATAAATTACCTTCTCGCATCACTCTCCTCTTTAAATAGGCAGCGAGAAGCCCATCAGGCCCTTCGCAAAGCGCATCGAATTGCTACGATTCGACACACATTTCAGCATTGAACACATCTGGTTCGATCTATTTTTCACAAAGAACAGATCAAGCATCGAACACACCCTGTTTAATGCGCTCGTACATCGAACACACCCTGTTCGATGTGCAACATCAACTTTTACTAAGAAATTTGCGAACTAATATAATGGGATCCGCTCAGAATAAACCTATGATTAAGAATATCTCAAACCAATACAAAAACCTACCAAGGTCGCGCACATCTGACCGCACTCCATTCAGGGGCATGATTTTCAAAATACAAAAGCAATGGCCGGCAAATCGCGGGCGTATTTCATAACTTTGGAAACCGCTATCTGATCGACACCGTCTCCCAAACTGGGGGGACTATGTGATGGGGATATTTTAGGATTGGTCCAATACCGTATATTGGGCAGGCCCAGCAAGACCAGCCCGCTAAATAGTGCATCGAACAGTTACCGTTCGACATTAAATGAGCATCGAACAAGTGGTGTTCGATGCGGAGTCAGCATCAACCATCTCTGTTCGATGCTCTTTCCCTACCTACCAATGGGGCCCGCGGAACGGGTATTATAAATACCTCGCCCCCTCATCTTCTAAGGATCGAATCGAAGACATTCTCTAACCTAATCCACATCGAACTCAGGGCATTCGACACGGTTGTACATCGAAGATAGAGCGTTCGACATACAACACAACATCGAACCGGCCTCTTTTAATACGCATCCAACATCGAATCAGACTCGTTCGACTTACAGCAATTCGATGCACGACTTCTACAGTACTGTTAGTATCGAACAACCTAGATTCGATACGCCTGCATTGAACGTAGCCCGTTCGACACTCCATATTTACTTGTATTTTTAGAGTACATCTTAATAAGCTTTGTATAAGGTATTCTGGACCAAACTAGTCTGATAATTAATCGATTAGCATTATTTTGGCTTTTTGTTTTTTTTTTCTATTTGTACGTTTATTCAATGTTTTGTTACACTGACGAAATAAGACCAAAATAACTTTGTCCATTTTCAGGATTTACTATACAGCACGGCATATTCCGAATGGTAATACCTGAAATATTCAACATTTCATAAGCACCAAATCTAGATTTTTGTGCACGTTCAACCCCAACCAAGGTTAAATTAATTTATGGCATCTAACGCGTTACATTCCATTGCTTGTATTATTTTGTAAATTAAACCTAATTAATATGAGACCAAACATAATTCTATTTTCAGCACCAAGAGATCTCATTAATAATACTCCATAGAGTTAACGAGAGAGGACTTTGTGCAAAAGTAACAGACCTATAGCAGCAGGATCGCCCGACGAAATGCTGACGGCGTTTATATATGTTGTAAATCCCATAAGGCGGATAATTTGCTTTGGCCGTTTTGAGTAGTAAATTGTTATTACCATTATCGAATAGTGAATCTCCAAAGAAAAATGCGCATGGAACCTGTTGTACACCTTCAATTAATGGTGCTACCATAACAGATAAAATAGTTATCAAAATACAATTTGTGGTAGTAAAAGCCATTTTAACAATATTGGCCGTGATGAATTCAAATTAGTTCGAATGAGCTATATATATATATATAGTTAGATTAGAGGAGGGCATAACCTCAAGTAAAGCTAGTACCAGGACATTACATATAAGTACTTTCTAATCAAAATGACAGCATGAAAATTAAAAGCACGAGGTTGCGGCAGTAGCTTATGAAATCCTAGACCTTACTAGCTATACACGAGTATGTACTTAGTTTCTAATTTATAAATAGGAGAAAAGTATCCAACTCTGATATGGGTGATTCCCGTATAGGGCTAGCCCGCCCATTTATATGGCCAGGCTGAGCAGATAGCCGGCCCAACACTCCTATATCTAGGATTGGCACCCGATATACATGACTATATCGAATATGACATTCGATATAGTGCAGTGCACGCCGAGAATTACAAATGCGGTCCCCGCATCCCGATGCCTATATATATCCCTGCTTCGCTAATTAAGGCAAGTATCATTAATTACCTTACATTGTTCACAAGCATATCGAATACCCATATTCGATATCGAGTATACTTTTAACATAAATATCCAAAATACACCCCAATACACACACCCCGATATACATCTCCGATATACACACCCGACATCTACCTCCAATATACATAACCCCGACATATTCTCATCCTCGATATCTGTCGGATCCCCGACATAGAAGATATTCGATATCCCATTGGATTCGATATAGATTCCCCTTCGATATCCTGCAAGACATCACATCATCAGTCTGAGGTGTTTCGGACTAAAGTCAACCTAGAGCTAGTTTTAGTGATAGTTGACATAGTTTATACTTAATTCAAGGCTATTCTGGTAATTTACCGCACACGTCTGTACACTACGACTATGTACCAAACTAGTGGCGCCGTATGTGGGAACACCACATTCCCAGACGAAGACGTTAAGATGCAACGGAGGGTTACCCGATCACGATCCGTAAGACCTACTATTGATAATTCGACACAGAGTACGCTTCACCGGGAGTTCCATCACCTGAGCCTAGTGTTGAACAACAACATGGTCCACCTTCCTCCTCCAGTGGCAGCTCCAGTGCCTACTCCCATAAGTCTAGCTATCCTCCCACCAGAGAACATTGCTCAGATCAACGACACCGATCATATAACTTTGAATGCCGCTTTAGCTGCATTGCTACCCCGCCAAGCTAACTAAGAGATCAGCAACCCGCCTCCTCAACCTCAAGAATCTAGGATGACAGGTCCCGCAGAAGGATCCAGGGCTCGGGAGCGTGAGAAAGTAGGGGAATCCAGAAGGGAGCGCCCAACTTCTAGAGCTCACGGTGGGAGAGACCCCGATCCCAGGGCTGAGATGAACGATATTGTTAGAAGAATGGAATAGTTGAATCAAGAGAAAGAAGATGTCAACTGTAGATTGGAACTAGCGAACGGACACAAAAGATTGACCCCTTTTAATGAAGAGATTGAGGCTGAAGTATTACATAAAGGAGATAAGATCCCGCCAGTGAAGACGTATGACAGAAAGAGCGATCCGCGTGAACATCTATCCTATGTGGAAGGAACACTAAACTTGCACCATTTCACTGATAACGTGTAAGCAAGGATATTTGCCACAAACCTAACTGGGGTTGCACTTGATTAGCTCACAAGGATAAGTGTTGGCTCTATCGGCAACTATGAGCAGTTGAGGCAGAAGTTTGAAAGCCAGTTCTCCAGCCAGAAAAGGATGCATATCTACATGAACCACTTAAAATCGGTCAAAAAAAAAAAGACAAATAAATATTTGAGGACTTCATGAAAAGGTTCAATGAAGAATTACTCAAGGTGGATGAGCTAAAAGGCGAGCAGGTGGCCCTCATCTTCTTCAACGCGAATTTTTACAAGAGGTTCACGACCGATCTACTTAAGATGAAATCCCATACTGTTGATCAGATTAACGCATTGGCATATGAGACAATCTATAAGGACAACATGATGGCAACTAAACAGACACCATATCAGGCGCAAAACTGCCCTAAAGGAAATGAAGGTTGGAGCAAAGACAAGAACGGCCGTGACAAATCTCACATTGAAGAAACAGGGGGTCGTGCGATCAGCAGCGCATCGTGCACCTTGCACCTTGCACCTTGCGCGTTATCAGGCAAAATTTTTGGCCGACGCCAGAAACCCTAAATACAATTTCTAGTTAGTTTCATTTAACCATTCTAGTTTAGATATCTAGTTATTAATTAGTTAGTTAAGCAATAGTTCATAGTCTTAGTTTAATTCTTCAGCGACAAAACCAAAAAGAAAAGAAAACTGATTCATTGAGTGTTCAATAATATAACCGCTATATTACACATATCTACTCTTTTTGAGATTCGATTCTTGGGCAATAAACTTACTTTACATTTTATTATTACTTAATTTGTACAGTTGCGACATAGTGGGACTTAGGTGTAATAACTATGTGCTGTATTTATCCTATTCAATTACACGTAATAAATACCCCATCCATTGACAACCCGCTTGAGAAGATGGTAGCAAATATAATGTTCCATGCCACATAAACTAGACATTTTCAGACGAGCTCTTGAAGATGAGGCCCAAACCATCGAAAAGATAAATGAAGTGGCGCACCAAGTAATACACCTTTAGGAGATGATGGCGGCAAAGGCCATAGAATACCCCCAAAGAAGTAAAGCGAAGGATGAACGGAGCTGGAATTGGAATCGAAACGACGGGCACCGAAACTCATCCCCGAGGCGGTATACACCTCTGAATGCAGATATTATGATAATCTACAGTGTGACAAAGAGAAAGGCTGGTTGAATGAACCTAGGAAGAGAAAGGATTTTCCGACCACAAGGTTATCAAACATATACTGCAAGTACCACAAACAACATGGTCATCTCAGCGAGGAATGCCAAGATTTGAAGGATGAGATAGAGCGACTGATAAAAGAAGAGAAGTTGGCTGAATACGTGAGGGGCCCCAAGGACGAGGCAGACAGAGCGATCACAAACCTGTCTAGATCGCCCTGCACGGATAAGCTGAAAGCAATTAAGAGCTCATAGGCTTATGACCACCCATAACTGATGGATAATTCCCCGAGGAAAGGAGTTATCCACATTATCTCGGGAGGCCCCATCGGGCCAAACTTAGTAAAAGGTCACAAGAGAGTGACAAGAGACTTGGATTCTAATCGATAAGTGGGTTTTGCAAAACTCATGGTGATTAAACAAATGGCAGCATAAGAAATCACTTTTACCAAGTCTGACCTAATGGACCTAACTCCACAGGCTGTACCGGCAGGTAAGTTGAACTGTCCACTTGTCGTGATTATTGATTAGAGCTAATTATAAAGAGATGAAGGTACTGGTCGACAACGGTAGCTCAACAAATGTGATTTTCTCGAGCACTCTAGACAGAATGGCCTTGTGAGACGACAAGAGGGAACCGGTGATCACGCTAATCCACAGTTTTGGTGGTGCAGAGGTCCTGCCAAGGGGTTTTATAATATTGCCAACATCTCTACAAGCAAGGGAAATAAGATGAACACTCAACATCAGCTACCTCATAGTGGATGAACCTTTTGCTTAAAATGCGATTATCGGTAGACCTACACTGATTGTCTTCAGAGCAGTGGTGTTAACATATCACTATAAGATAAAGTTTCCAACCCCAAGGGGAGTCGCAGAGGTGATAGGCAACCACATGGAAGCTTGGCTTTGCTGCGTGGCGTCTCCCAAACCTCGAAAAGCACGGGACGAGAAGCCTCTAGTAGCCATGGCCCCAAGGAAGATGTGCATGTTGGACTGATACGACTACCACTTATCTTAATTTTATCTGTCTTATCGCACCACAGACTGTTATGTAAGTGCGTAAATTTACCCCATTATGCGATATTGGTATGTAAAACTTAAAACAAGAACGAACTACCATAGATTGAGTCCCGAGACACCACTTGGAAAATGCGGGCCACTCGGCATCGTGCTGGGCTGAGCCTTATTCTTATTTATTTTGATATCCTTGTTTATGCGATATTTGTGATTGTTTTCCAAAACGAATGATTATACTCTAGGTACAATAGTACAACATTCATAACCCTAGAGGATAGACCCGAAGCGGTCAAATGAAGAGGCAAAGTTTTGCCCAAGAACAAAGATGGACATTTTACCCGACGTGGTCAAAAGCAAAACTAATATCTCATCAAAAGAACAAAGATGGACATTTGCCCCGAGACGTGGTCAAATGCAAACCTAACATCTCATCAAAAGAATAGAGATGGACATTTGACCCGACGTGGTTAAATGCAAATCTAATATCTCCTCAAAAGAACATAGATGGACTTTTGACTCGACGTGGTCAAATGCAAACCTAATATCTCATCAAAGGAACACAAATGGACATTTGATCCATGTTGGTCAAATACAAACCTAATATCTCATCACAAGAAAACAAATAAGCATTCGACCCGACATCTTCGAATGCAAACCTAATATCTCATCAAAGAAAAGAAATGAACATTGGACCCAACGAGGTTAAATGCAAACCTAATACGTCTTCGGAGGAAAGTGATACACGTTTGACCCAACGCACTCAAATGCAAACCTAACATCCCACAAGACGAGGGAGATGGACATTTAACCTAAGAGGGCCGAATACAAACCTAATATACTTTTGGAAGAAAGAGATGCATAGTAGACCCGATGTTGTCAAATGCCGACCCAAAGCCTAATATGAAAAGTGAGTATGGAAATTCAACCCGAGAAGTTCCAATGCAAACCCAATATATCATGTTTACAAGGACCGCACACTAGCCCCGACCCAACAGAGTGCGAACCTAAATTTTCCACAATGTAAAGGCATAGGCGTTACCTTATAGGGTTGAAGGCGCTATACATCAACACAAGCCAGGTCAAAAGACAAATGATATGCAAAACTAAAAGAATTACCATTTTTCTCATTGAGCGCGAATGCTCAAACGCACAAGGAGCACAAGATCTAAATAGACATACCATAAGAGAATAGTAGTGCTAAAGTCTCAAAATAAGGCGATGCAATGCCTAAAAGAAATTAGAAAAAAAATTGTTCATAATATTAAAAAATTACGTGGGAGAGCCTTAGGCCCCATCATTGTTATTCACATCGTCTCCTCATCTTCAGAATCAGGATAAAGAGGAGGTAGTGGAGGTGGTGGAGACATACCAGCGGTCACCAAGTCTCGTTTGTCCAGCGGGCTGGAGAACTCGTCTGGCACAAAGGGCTCACTGTTGTCGGCTTCCAGTAACGGATTAATATCAGGTCCCAGCCTCAGATTTAGTCACATAGCATCATAGAGACAATGCATATAATCTATGCTATGTATGTGATGGATTGTCAGCACATGTGCTTTCCTAGAGTCTCTGCTCCATCGGCGTATACAGATTTCCATGAAGGTATTTCTCTGAAGTAACTCCTCAAATGTAGCGCGTCGCTGCTCTGCGGTTGGTCGCTACATTCATTGATTTATAGTCAGTCACTTAACGCCAGCCATAAGCATTGTGAATAAGAACGATTGATCACATACCTCATTGAGACCACGAGAGTAGTCCTTTGCCAGAGTCATCCTCCCCTTCTTCACTTCTAAAAGCTCTTCAAGCTCCTTTACGAGTGCCTCAAGCGTCGCTCGTTCATCTTAAAACCTTGACAACCTCATCCTAAAACTTTTGAGCGTTATCCTAAGCAACTTTGGCAACCTCACGATCAGTGACTGCTCTTGCAATGGCATCGTTGACACGGCTAAGGGCTTTGTCCCTCTCATCTTGGGCCACCTTTAAAGCCTCAGGATTACTATCCCGATACTTAGCCCGTAATTGATCAATGTCGACCCTTCTCTGTTCATAAGTGCACTCCAAGCTTTGCACCATGGTGTCGACGATGCCACCTTGTTGAGAAAGGCAGAAATATTAGCATGAGTCACAGTCTTGAATAAATACGTGAATATGTGTAAGTGTGAACTAAATGATATCATTACTGAGTCAACCATCAGCATCACAAGTCATTCTAATAGTTTTTTTCGTTCGACAGACGCGACTAACGGCGTAGGTAAATGGGAATGAACACGCGGGCTGCCCGCCATAGCTATACTCGAGCTCTCCTCTTCGAGTGGCAATGTAATCTGACATGGAGAACCTCCAACACACCTTCCACTGGCATGGGCCCTTGTAGGGACCTGAACCCCTTGTCTCTTGGACCTACTAGTCTGAGACTTAGTTTTGTGCACCCGTCTATTTTTTGCCCCAACAACTACCTCAGTATCGCCCATCTTCAAACATTCTCGGATGTGGTAACATAGAAACCCTAGAGGTATCTCCATTCACAGGGAGAGAGGAGTGCTCTCTTCCGCCATGCATCACATCCTCAAATGGATCAACATGCCTATCACCTTGGCTGGCCATCCCAACCTGAGACTGTGCCTGCTAACTATGTGCACCAGCCTTGCCCTGATATTTTTTCTTCTTTCGAGGCCGATGGGGGTGGGGGGAGGGGGGGGGGGGAATAATTGGGATGACAACATTCACCTAACCTTCTCTAGCTGCCGCAGCCAACACCTAACCCATGCAAGCGTGGAGACTCATGATAAGAGAATTTGAAAACATTAACAATGTCAATAAGAAGATCATGAAACGCATGCAACAATATATAAAACCTATCTCAAAGTTTATACCAATGGTTAATTCCCCCAGTATAATGAATCGAAGACAGTCCTCCGACACTCAACATCTGGTTCCTAACCAGCTTGGTTATATCCAACTTATGATTGGTCACAAGACTGGCCTTAAAGGTATTGTCCCACATAGGGGCCTTCACGCTATGAGGAATTGTAATCTTCAACACTTCTACCTAGTCTCTCTTCAGAGACGAGAACTCACATGCCTAACTCTCTTAATATAAAAATACATTTATTTTAATTCTTGCCATAACCACTCTGCTCCCCGTATAGAAATTTGACTTTCTTTAAGGCCTTCACATGATAGAAGCCTAACACTTTTTCGCCTGAGCTCGAACAATGAATAGAACTCATTTGGCCATAAAAGATATTCATCCCCTTCATAACGAGAATAAAGCGATGATATACCCAATAGAATTGGGGGTGAGCTGACGCGGCACCAGTCCTGTAGTTCGAAACATATCCTACACGTCTAGCGGGATAAGAAATCTCAACCCATTAATCAACTGCCAACAAAGACCTTGAGAAAGCATGGGGGCAGAGTATTAACCCTTTGCTCCGTGGTTGGGATGTGGATTTTATAGTTATTCCCAATATTATGTGTCTCGCGATAATGTGCCTGACTATGCTGCAAATGCGAAGATAATCTGTATGCGGCATATCGACCACTTCGACCTCGTCGTTTTAATCCTCCGCTTCCCCGCCTCACTCCCATCCGATTCACTATTAATGCGATTATTGGGCAATTCTTGATTGGGTGCTCCACCCAACCCTTGCGGGGCATCATGCCCATGACTATCCTTCGACATATCATCCTCGCCACCTCCCACTCGCGATGACGGGACTTCCCCGATTGGATTTGCCTGTGAATCTCCAACACTCCAGTGTCAACCAAATCAACTGTATTCAGGTCTAAAATTATGCTTTGAAACTAGAAATAAAATCAAAGACGGGACTAACTATTCTAGCTGGACTTTACACATCAAAGAAAAAATAAATAGATGAAAATTAAAATCTCAAAAATCTCAAAAATAAAACCAGACTACCTTTGCAACTATGAGATTGAACGTACAAGTTTGAAAGTAATTGAAGAACAACTGTAAGGAACCAAAACACAAGTCATAAGAATTTGATTTTTTTTACTAAATAAAACGATCGAACAATATAAGTATCGAACAACTAATTCGATACCCAGATAACTGTAGAACACTCATCCGTTCGATACTGCAAACAAAATTAGCAAGAGTTTGGATACAAGATGAAAATGAGCTTCATCACTCATCTTCACCCATATATATAGCAACACTAGGCCCACTATTCTAGACTCCAAAATGCGACCCATAAATTGAACAATCGAACCACTACGGTTCGATACTCTCCAGAAACCACATAACCTATAACAATCGAGTTCCTCTTCATTCGATACTTCCAAAACCATTGAGCCACTCATGATACAATACTGTCAAAAAAGTCGAACCAAACACTAATGACTTCTATTGAAAAATTTAAATTAAGTACGATACTATATGTCTTAAGATGCATGTGATTGTTATCAAACGGAGTATTCTAAGTCAACGACAAGTCCCAAATGGGGGGTTAGGGGTGGGGGTGGGGTGGGGAGGGGGGAGGGGGCATATTTGGAAGCTGAATGTCACTATTTGGCACCCGTTCTGTCGGATTACAACTCTCAAATGGGGGGCATAATTTGAAGCCGAATATTATTATTTGGCACCAGATTTCTCGGATTACGACTCCCAAATAGGTGGCGTATTTTGAAGCCAAATTTTATTATTTTGGCACCCGATCCTCTGGATTACGGCTCTAAAATGGGGGGCATACTTTGATATTGAATATTAATATTAGACACCCGATCCTCTGGAATACGACTCCCAGATGTGGAGGCATATTTTGAAACACAATATTATTATTTGGAACCCGATCCTCCGGATTACTGCTCCCAAATGGGGCATATATTGATGCATAATATTATTATTTGGCAACCGATCATCCAGATTACAGCTCCCAAATGGGGGCATATTTTGAAGTCGAATATTATTATTTGACACCCGATCCTCCATATTACGGCTCCTAAATAGGGGGCATATGTTGAAGTCGAATTTTATTATTTGGCACCCGATCCTCCGGATTACGGCTCCCAAACCCGTTTCTTTAGGTTACAGCTCCCAAACGAGGGGCACATCTTGAAGCAAGACCATTTATTAGCAACACCTCAAGAACATGAGCAAACAATTCTAAAAATTTGGTGCCTGCTCTTGAATCAAGATCGACTCTCAATTTGGGGGTTCTATAGGGTGGGGGTGATTTATGTGGCCCAACCATGAACTAGGCTGCCTCACCCCACCCTATGAACATCCTAAATGTGTAAGTGTTAAAATGAAGCGGTTCAACACTTCATAGACTATCGAACGCTTCCGTTCGATAGCTATTGCCTTTTCCAAAATGAGTCCCATATCTCGAGGTCTATAAATACCCAGAGTCCCAGATTCACCCTAGATCATTAATTATTGTTCACCAAACCAACAAGCATTGAACTAAACGTTCAATACTTATTTTTGTTCGAGAGTTCCACCTTTCGATCGGTCTGTGCCGCGATCGATTGTCCCGATATTCAATAGTTATTTTAGCATTGAGTCACCTCTGTTCGACACTTCCTGATTCAACGCGCAAGGGTTATTCTAGTCATTTTAGTCTTTCCTAACGTGTAATAGGTGTTACCGAAAAAACTAGTCAATTTCTGTAATAGATTATCACACTTTTATATATTTTACGCACAATTGTAGTGCATTTCTTTTTTGTGTAACCTAGACGAAATAATACCGAATTAAACTGATTCAGTAGTCTGGCATTCGCATTACCATAAATTCGAAAGAATTAGTAAAAAAAATTCTCCTGCAAATTGTTCAACAAATCATGTTTAATAATTATATAGTTTACCAGATTTTTGAAGAGTTAAAATGGAGATTATGGAGTAGTAACCTACGACTTGTATTGCACGTACAATAGACTAATTGAACCTTAAAATTTGGGCCATTTTTATTCACGTCAGGCAAGTTCATAAACTTGCGAAATAGGAGGAATTTCACCCGCAATTTGACAATCTTCTTTTGCATTTGAGGAATCAAGTATTCTATGAAACATGCCAGATCCAGTTCAAACTTGATCAACCTTATGCCCCTCATCAACGAGTTCAGATTGCTCAAGTGATGCCTTTCACCATATTTTATGAGCATCTTCCAAACGAGGGTCTTAGCGTAGTGAATGAACGAGGATCGATGTATAGCAATTGGAGTTTCATCGACTGAGTGATAATCATCATGATGTTATTTTTGAAATGAAATCGAAAAGAGTTTGACATGAAGAAGAATGTGGAATCGAAAAGAGTTTGTGATGAAGAAGAATGCGTAACTGTTTCCTTAAACCACTAATATGTGATTGTTGAATTGGAAAGGGTTATGAAGATATTTTGGGGATGTTTCAAATTGATAACAATTGACCTAACCCTTTTTCACCGTTGTAATGTACTAAGTGAGGGATGTGGACCGACCTACCTATTGATTTATGGTATATTAGTTGCTCAATATTGTTTCTTAAGTAACTGGTTATATGGTTATTAATATTGTTTCAATTCAAGCATCTACAAATAGTAAAATTGACATAATTTCTAAGTAAGGTTTAGAAGAAATAATAAAAAGGAAACTCTGGTAAATGAAATAGACAACACTATTGGTACAGGGACATAGTACATTTCTGCAATGTTTGTACTAAGAAAATAGAAATGAAAAACCCAAAATGTGAACTGATCAAACAATACAAACACATAACCATAACCAACACTAAAATATAAAAAAGTTGCATAAAAAAATATTTCCAGAACCATTACATACGTCTATTCATTGAAGTTAGTGAATCTTTGATTTTTCCCTTAGGTTGTTTCCATTTTCCATACCCTTTCCCTTTGCCTCCCTTCTCTTTCAACTCTTTCACAACACTTGCCTCCCTTCTCTTTCAACTCTTTCACAACACTTGTCAGATTTTCCATCTTCACATACTTCTTGCCTCCCTACATGAATGTGGTTGCTGAAACTTGAACATGAATGTTTATTAGGGGGTTGATTAACTCTCATGAGTACCAACCATTAGTGGAGAGATCAATCATGAAGCTGACACTTTGTCTCATGGTTGGTGACTTGGGAAAGTTACTTAGTTATGCTTGCATTGGTGGAGCTTATTGTGTAGATTTCCTAAACACCAGGTCATCTAACCAACCTCTAGTCTCCAAGCTCATATCATCTCCACAGTAAACAAAGTCCTCTACACTCATGTTCTTGCTCCCAGTGGTCTGTTTATATCAAAAACGATATCATGATACATTTTACTTATCAAATAGCACAAAAAATATGTTGTGGTAAAATTCGCAAGTGCACGAAATCGTAAGAAGTAATAAAGTGATAGATAGGGTTGTCGATTCCACGAGGAATAAATAATTAATTACCAAAATTGATTAAATCTAATTTTATTTGAGAAATCGGATTTCAGATTGTTTAAGTGAAAAGATTAACAATGTACTAACTACATGTAAAACTTTTAACAAAGTAGGGCGTTGAGACTGTAGTATAACAAGTGTATATCAATAAACAATAGTAGACAATAAGAAAAGAGCTGAGAATCATGATTTCACCATCATTAGCCCGATCTAACTTTAATTAAGTATATTGTTACGAGTTTCACGTTCAAATTGTTGTTGGTTATCACCGTTTTTGATTTATGTACTATTTCTCAAGTTATACACAAATTCTACAGCTTTACAACTAGAAAATGAGTCTAGTTACGAAGATGTGCACATGTATGTTCGGTGATGATTTTATCAACCACATGAAAACGATAGATATATTTCTATTATCTCTGAGAATTCACGGTATTTACTCAGAACTATTTCACGAAAATCTCCTCTCGGTTTCAATTCAATCCTAAGTTCATCCAAAAGTTGGCTAGAATTTTAGAAGAATTATATTCACAAATAAATACACCGACTATTTTGACATCGTAACAATATGTTTATTTTAGATTAGATCATCGTAATTAGGCTACGTCACTATCCCAACAAAGTAAATTTAGCATATAATAGAATATAGAACAAGACTATAAGATAAATATAACATCATAAACTAAAGAGAGATAAGTAAAGAGAGTTTAGAGATCGTTACAGACTTTTACTTCCGTAAAGCTTCCGGTGGACTTCCCTGTACAAACTCCGAATACTCCTCCAAAATTACACACCACTAGCCAATACTACTACAATAGAAAGACTACTTATTGTAGAGAGAATGAAGAAGATTGGTGTGTTGAAATATGGAAAATGTGACTTTTATTTATAGCTAAACCAAAAAGATAAGACGACATCTCGACCGTTCATCTCGTTTTATCCCAATGGTCCAAAGTTGACAAATAATTGATGAATTATGGATCACATAATTCATGACACTCTAGAGTCTTCCATTTGAAAGCTTGCAAGACTGAATATAGACCATTGATTAGGCATTTTAATCTGACTATCATCGAGCGTGCGAGTTGCGTATGTACATTTTAGCTTTGCGCAGCTTCACCGTTTTAGTCATAACGTTCTCTCCAGATGTTGGACTCACAAACCACTTGTTGTGTTGAAAACTATACATCTGTAGCTTTCCAGTGATATATAGAACTTGACATAACTCAATCTACAATGGTGCCCACGAATTATTGAAGTATCGGGTCTTTATTGCCAAATCATAGTTCATCCTACTAAACATGAATACAAACATACAAAATACCACAAAACTATCAAGAATAATCAAGTAAATAAGTGTAAAAGCATGATAATGATGAGTATTTTCCAAACTCATCAAAAAACTTATTTATTGACAAGCTTACTTCTTTTTGCTTCCTTTTTTTTTTTTTTTACTTTGGAGCAGGTTGCTGAGAAGTGGTAACACTGTCTTAGACAATCTTAAGTGGTGTGGAGCTACTTCCAGCTGCACCTTTCAAATTTTGACCTTGTGTCTCAGTGTCTATGGACTGTGGTGTATCAACAACAACCTTCTTTTTTTTTTTCTTACTTCTTGTACCCATAGTTCCTCCTTGAATGCAAAACAGATCTAATCAATTGCATTAGAGAATAATACAAAATTGCAATGTACATAAATCCAAATTAATGTACCCTTCCAAGCTACCTCTTATGAACCGCTTTTTTGTCGTAGTGTCATTACTTCCTCCAACCTCTGGTAGACTCTTATGAACCACATTTGTGTCAGTAGTGTCATTGGTTCCTCCAACCTCTGGCTGACTCTTATGTACCACATTGGTGTCATTAGTTCCCCCAACCTCTGGCTAACTCTTCTGAACCACAACATTGTCCTCATTGTTGACTAGGACTTATGGTTGAGTTGTATCCACATAACCAACTGTACTAGCTTCATCATTAACAGTTGACTGGTGGACATTACCAGTTGCATCATTATTTCCAGCTCTCTCGTTAACCTTAACAAATAGTAAACCTAAATTATTGATATGTGAAAAATGTAATTAACCTCGCATCTACGTACAAAAGCTATAACACTTACAGTAGTTATGTATTCAACAGTTGATGCATTGTTCATGCTCCTTCTTCCACAAGTTTCTGCATTGTGGCTACCTTTGCCACATTTTCTACACTTATTGTTACATGGTTGCTGCCTCGACATTCTTGTTGGTTTCTTCTTTCTTGTCTTGATTCGTGCAAGCTCATAAGGGCCTCTCTTTTTGGCTTTTTTGGTCTGCCAGCCTGTCTACCGATATTGGGAGGCAATGGAGGAATAAACTGACCTTCTCCCTATAACTCTACTCCTAACACCCCATATATCATAGGTTGATATGAGTGTACCATTCAAACACACAATCAGTCACTTGTTGTCCTTTATGTAATATAGCACAAGCAGCATGCCTGCAAGGAATCTTTGTTAGATCCCATCTCCTGTAGGTGCAAGTCCTCTTATGTAAGTCCACACAGTCTGGACCTCTTCCACTCAATAGTGTGATCTAATCGTGAAGTTCATCTAAATTCTCGGGTACACAGTCAGAAACATCAAGCTTCTGGAGCAAGACTTGAATATTATGGGACATAAATACCCTATGCTCAACTGGTTTCCATTCAAACCATTTCTAAGAAGCCTTGTCTCTGCTTCTTGGCAATCTCTTCATTATGTATTTCCTTATCCACTCTAACATGGTGGTTATGGGCTTCTATCTTGCTGGCAACTGAATGCTACTGAATGTTTCACTATAATTGTTCAGGATGAAGTCACAACTGGCCTTTGTATTGATGTGTGACTTTAACCAGTGAGTTGGTAGCTTGTCATTGAACCACTTGGCTGCTTTTGCACTTAGGTTTCTGAGCTTTATCATACAAGTCTTGAACTCCTCTAAAATTGTCATATTGGAAGCCTCCCAGATTCTATCAGTTATGGCTCTCCCCTGAATCCATCAAGGAACATATTATGTATCAAGCGTCTTACACAATACTTGTGAGTTACAGTAGAGTACACCTCATTAAAGGCCTGGATTAGACCTTTCTTCTTGTCTTGCATGAATGTCATATGATTGTGTACTGATAATCCTAAATCATTTTTCAGAATACCAAGAAACCATTCCAAATTTACATAATTCTCCTTTGACACGACATCATATGTTATTGGGTGTATACTATTTGTTGCATCCACACTCAGTGCAGTTAGTAGTATACCCCCATTTGGACTAGTAATATGGGCACCATCGGCCCCAATGAAAGGCCTGCATCCATTTTTGAACCCGTCATTCAAAGATTCAAAACAGACATACATGCATGTAAACCCTATTATAACAGTTGACCCTTGGATTGATTTCTTAAGTTGATTAGCATAACTAATATGTAGGTTTGCCCTCTAGCTTCTCTAATGATAATCTTTTTGCATTATAGGCCTGATTTAGTGAGACATCCACCCTTAGGTCTAAAAGACAGTCCAACATAAAAATCTCCGTCTTTCTGCTAGGATTAGCCTTGAACACATGTATGTATCTTTCATCTAACCAAGTTTACTCAGGTTCTTCACATGATACGTATCACCACATGAGTGAATAGGTTGGTATTCTCTGATATGGAATGTTAACTCAATTTTCAATTTAAATGTTGTTAACCTCCAAGACCAATCCTCATTCTTGCATCTAGCATTAATCCTTATTGGGTCACTTTTCTTAATCCAAAGATTGTGTTCTGTGGCGATCGCATGAGATTGTATTGCCAACTTGATTTGTTTTTTGTGTGTAAAAAGCATTTCCAGTTCAAGAAAATGGTTAAATATCTCATCATGATTAAAAATAATGGCCTCTACCATCTACCATCTTCTACATTTGTGTCTTTGAGTTCTCCGGTCTTGGAATCTTATTCATCTCTCCGAGCTTGAGAATCAACCCCTCCAACCCTAACCTTCATTATCAGAAGTAATATATACATACTGTTCAAAATCTTAATAATCTCCATCATATGAAAAGATTGACATCTCTTAGTCACTGTCATCCCCACTAGCATCAATCACCCCCAACCTCTGATTTTTTTTTTCAATACCAAAATTTTCTCCCACTTGTGTACCTTCCTCTCCCAACCTCTGATTATTTTCAACTCCAGGAGTTTCTCTCACATGTGTACCTTCCTCTCCCAACCTCTGATTATTTTCAACTCCAGAGTTTTCTCCCACCTGTGTACCTTCAAAATCACCCTCTCATAAACTCTGATTCTTCTCAACACCAGAACACTCTCCTCTACACTTAGTATTAGTGCCATCTCCAACAACTAACACACATCCCTCTAGTATTGAACTGCTAATATTTCCAGCTACATCCCTCAACACCTCATCGTCTAATATCTATTTAAACCTACCCTTAACCCTTACATAATAGTTCTGATGGCCCAACAGTTCATATATTGCATATATATTATCTAGCATATTTATGGAAATCTGGTCTATATCAGCATACTAATACTTACACCAATACCCTCCATTATATTCATCCTAGGCAAGATTTGTGAGCACCCCACCCTGAAATAATGTAAGTGTATCTCTCTGGATCTATCAAAAGGAAACAAACGGAAACAAACTAATTGACAATTGCATAACTAGATTAAACTAATCAGAAAACGTTATTAAAAATTAATAAAGTACAAAACCTAATCATAATGGTGGACCATTAACAATATTAAACTGGTAAAGTATAAAACCTTTTAACAGTGGGGGACTAAACCAAATAAACAATGCTAAACTGGGGTTGGGGGGGGGGGGGGCATGAGAAACACAAATGTTGCAACATGTGGTGACAATTTACACTCGAAGTAGCAGTAATCAACTAAAAAATTGTGAAACCCTAAATCGCCACTGTCGGGGGACCACTACCACTAAGATATACTACATAACACAAATACACAAACACATTGGTACACTACATTCTAAAATCTTAAAAAATCTGACACAACCTTAAAAAAAAACAAAAAATAAAACGAACATACGGTAATAGGCGGGGGCAAAATAATGTCCTGTAGAGATTGCAAAATTGACATAATCAGGATCGTTGTAGACAAATCGAACTTTGATTAACGGGAATGCGCGAGTTTAAAAATCACAGGTGTCAATTTCATCGATTAGGGTTCGTTCACGGGAGCTCTCATGATTTGGGGCTTTTCTATTTGCACGTTAATTTTGAAGTCTGAGAAAATGATTTTAAGTTTTGTTAGTTTTATAAGTTAAAAAACGTATTTAATTTTAAAAAAAATGGTTAATATGTTACAAATTTTTTTAGAAAAGATGTCGGCGTTTTTTTAAGGTTTAGCCATGATGTACACCGATTTTTCCATGTCACCACGCATTCTTGCCACATATGATGCGATTTGATGACATGGCACCCAAAAAATCAGACAAGGCATTTTTAGTCGATTTTTGAAAGTTACGGGGCGAAAAAACGACTAAAAGAGCTACATACATGGAATTAAGTAAATATTGGGAAAACTTTACTTTTCCATGATTTTGATAATTTATTTTAATGGGTTCCTCTTTATAAAAGTGAACCTTCTTTAGCTTAATGAGATCTACGTTTCATGTAGATAAATCTAGTATATTTAATTATTCAAAACCAATGTGGGATGAATGAGAAATTAAATGAACAATTGAGCTAGTTGAAATAAGTTATCTTGAACAAATGAAAATAAATAGGTGGGAAGGTGAAACACAAATGTTGCAACATGTGGTGACAATTTACATAGTAGCAGTAATCAACTAAAAAATTGTGAAACCCTAAATCGCCTATGCCGGGGGACCACTAACACTAAGATATACTATATAACACAAATAAACAACACATTAGTACACTACATTCTAGAATCTTAAAAAATCTGACACAACCTTAAACAAACAAATCAAAAACAAAAATAAAAGCGAACATACAGTAAATAGGTGGGGGCAGAGATCGCAAAATTGACATAATCAGGATCGTTGTAGACAAATCAAACTTTGATTAACGGGAATGTGCGGGTTTAAAAATCACAGGTGTCAATTTCGTCGATTAAGGTTTGTTCGCGGGAGCTCTCACAATTTGGCCCTTTTTTATTTGCACGTTCATTTTGAAGTCTGTGAAAATGATTTTAAGTTTTGTTAGTTTTATAAGTTAAAAGATGTATTTAATTTTAAAAAAGTTGTTAATATGTTACAATTTTTTTTAGAAAAGATGTCGACGTTTTTTTAAGGTTTAGGCATGATGTACACCGATTTTCCATATCACCCTGCATTCTTGCCACATATGACACAATTTGATGATATGGCACCAAAAAAATTAGACAAGGCATTTTTAGTCGATTTTTCGAAAGTTACGAAGCAAAAAAATGACTTAAAGAGTTACATACATGGCATTAAGTAAATGTTGGAAAAACTTTACTTTTCTATGATTTTAATAATTTATTTTAATGGGTTCCTTATTATAAAAGTGAACCTTCTTTAGCTTAATAAAATCTACGTTTCGTGTAGAAGAATCTAGTATAATTAATTATTCAAAACCAACGTGGGATGAATGAGAATTAAATGAATAGTTGAGCTAGTTGAAATAAGTTATCTTGAAGAAATGAAAAGAAATAGGTGGGGAGGTGAAAAGTCACCATCCCACATGGAAAGTTTGAGCTAAACTAGTACACCTAATAAGTTGCTTTTCTGCACAAGAGTTTGGACCCTTTGGGGGTACCACAAGTCTTTGAAGGGGGAAGACTTAGATGGACTATGCTTCAATTCAAGATCACACACTCGCACGTCGCTACCGCCATTCGTCTGGACACCCGGGTCTAGGCTGGGGTCAGGGTCACGGGTCGTGGGCCTGGGCTTGGGGTTTGAGCTTGAGCTTGAGATTGGGCTTCCATAGCAAATACTTATCTTTTCGGACAAAGTTTAATTAAATAATTAATTAAATGTGGTTAAGTGTCAGAATCTGGTCGAATGAGTGTGTCCAGTGGCTACAAAAACTTGTGGGAAAATCTAGTCAGTGAACTCTCATCTACACACCCCGCTAGCAGAATAAGTGCCACCTTTCATCTGAATGGGTGCGCAGTCAGCCGAAATGGTGTACAATCTGGCGGGAAAGTTTTGACGTGGAAAAGACATGTTCGTCCAGTCAACCCCTTGGCCAACTTTCAAAATCTATAAATAGATCCCCATACTTCTTCATTTTTCATTCAATCTAATACATTCTTTCTGTTTGTTTTGTTCTGAGAGTTCTAAACAGTCATTTAGTTCGTCGTTTCTTAATATTCGAAGTGCTGCTATATTAAGAAGATAGTCCTGGCATCTTGGGAAGCGATTGCCGATCAAACCGTAAGCACCGAGCGGGGCAAATACCGTAAGCGCAAGGAGATGAATGTTGAAGACCTGATAGTCAGACTTCGGATCGAAGAGGACAATCGAACGTCTGAGGCCAAGCCAAAGTAAATGTAGATGGAGGCTAGAGCTAACGTGGTTGAACACAAGTCCAACAAAAAGAGAAAAACGGTGGAAGCCAACAGAAGAAGAAAAAGAAGTTCAAAGGGAACTGCCACAACTGTGGAAAGCCAAACCACATGGCTAAAGACTGTCGACTCTCAAAGAAAGACAACCAGAACTAGTCCAACTCGTTTGCTGTAGGTCAGGACGAGAGCGTTTCGGTCGACTTGAGTGACCTAATGCTTACTGCAGTTGTCTTCTAGGCTAACATGGTGGACCATCCAAATGAGTGGTTTGTCGACACCGGTGCCACCCGCCACGTTTGTTCCAACGGAGATATGTTCTCCACATAATATTCATTCAACAACTGTAAGTTGTACATGGGGAACTCTACAGCGTTAGCCATCATCAGAAGTTGAAGAGTGGTGTTCAAGATGACTTCACGCATAGAGATAACTTTGATTGATGTACTGCATGTTCCAGATATTAGAAAGAATTTGATATCTGGTTATGCACTTGATGCAAATGGTCTTAGACTAGTGTTTGAATCTGGTAAATGGTGCTCACTCAGAATGGGCAATTTGTTGGGAAAGGTTACGCGCTCAACTGCATGTACAAGATGAATGTAATGACTGTAAAACGTGACCTTGAAAAGAATAATAAAACTATTACTTCTTCTTACTTCGTTGATTGTTCAAATTTATGGCATATTAGATTAGGACATGCTAACTTCAATACTCTCCGGAAACTAGTAAGCTTATAGTTATTGCCTTCATTTAATATCGAATCTCAGACTAAATGTGAGATTTGTGTAGAGGCTAAATTAACCAAATTACCGTTTCCTTTTATAGAAAGAAACACTGAACCCCTAGACTTAATTAACACTGATATATATGACTTAAAGTTTGTGCAAACTAGAGGTGGTAAAAAGTACTTCATTACTTTTATTGATGATTGCACAAGATACTGCATAGTCTACCTACTAAGAAGTAAAGATGAAGCCCTGCAAGCTTTTAAAGTTTGTAAACTTGAGGTTGAAAACAACTTGGCAAACAAATAAAAACTATCCGAAGTGATAGAGGTGGAAAGTATGGAGCTTCATTTGACGAATTTTGTGCTTCTTCATGCACTATTCATCAAATAACCGCTCCTTATTCACCACAATCTAATGGAATTGCTAAAGGCAAAAATCATACTCTTAAGGAGATGATGAATGCCATGTTGATAAGTTGTGGCTTACCACATAATTTGTGGGGGATGCAATCCTCTCAGCAAATCATATATTAAACAAGTTACCTCATAAAAGTATAAACGAAAGCAAATCATATACTAAACAAGTTATCTCATAAAAGTAGGAATGAAACCCCTTTTGAGTTATGGAAAGGTCGAAAGACTTCCTATAAATACTTAGAAGAGTGGGGGTGTTTAGCAAAGGTAGAAGTGACTAAACCTAAATATGTAAAGATAGGACCTAAGACCGTGTACTGCATATTCATTGGATATGCGCACAACAGTAGTGCCTATCGCTTCTTAGTACATAAGTCTTCAATTCCTAATATTAATGAAAATATGATCATTGAATCAAGGAATGCAGTATTCTTTGAAAATATAAATCCTTGCAAAGAAAGGAAAGAATCTGGTTCCCTTAAAAGAACCTATGAAGCTGCAAGGGATAATCATGAGGAAGATGAAGAACCTAGACGCAGTAAAAGAGCTAAAACAGCTAAAAGCTATGATCTTGACTTTCTAACTTATATGTTAGAAAACAAACCGAGGAGAATAAGAAGCCATGTCCCCTCCAAAATCTCCCTTTTGGAAAGAAGCTATCAATAGCGAAATGGAGTCTATTTTTCACAACCACACGTGGGACTTGGTTAATCTCCCAGCGGGAAGCACACCTTTGGGCTACAAATGGATACTGAAGAGAAAGTATAAAGCATATGGATCTATTGATAAGTACAAGCTAGATTGGTAGCTAAAGGGTTTAGACAGATAGAAGGCCTTGACTTTTTTGACACGTATTCACATGTGACTAGGATTACATCTATTACAGTGCTCATTGCTATTGTTGCATTGAAAGATCTAGAAATACATCAAATGGATATCAAGACAACATTTCTAAACGGTGAATTCGATCAAGAAATCTATATGGAGCAACTTAAAGAGTTTGTCGCCCCGGGAAAGGATAAAAAGGTGTGTAGACTCATTAAGTCATTGTACGGGCTTAAACTAGCACCAAAGCAGTGGCACAAAAAATTTGCCATAACGATGTTGTCAAAAAATTTCAGAATTAATGAGTGTGATTAATGCGTATGTGTAAAAAACACACCTAATGATTACGTGATCATCTGTCTATACGTTGACGGTATGTTAATCATGGGAAGTAATCATGACTCAATCATGAATACCAAGAAAATATTTACCAAACATTTTGACATGAAAGACTTAGGGGTCGCTGATGTCATATTAGGGATTAAGATCACTAAGACATCAAATGAGATTGTTTTGTCACAATCTCAATATATTGAAACTGTACTTAAGAAGTACAATGCATATGACTGTCCTCCGGCTAAGACACCAGTAAAATTGACTATACACTTGGGCAAAAATCATGGCAAACCAGTCTCTTAAGTAGAATATGCCAGGATAACAGGCTGTCTAATGTATATCATGAACTTCACTCGTCCGGATATTGCTTACTAAGTTAATAAATTGAGTAGATTTACGAGTAATCCAAACAAAGATCATTTGAAGACGTTGATTAGAATAATTAGGTATTTAAAACACACCTTAGATTATGGATTACATTACGGTAGATATCCAGCTATATTAGAAGGATACAACGATGCAACCTGGATATCAGACTCTAACGACACTAAACCCACCAGCGGTTACGTCTTTACCATTGGAGGTGGAGTTGTGTCGTGGAAGTCCTCAAAACAAGCATGTATAGCTCGCTCCACGATGGAATTCGAGTTTATTGCCTTGGATAAGGCTGGTGAAAAAGTAGAATGGCTTCGCAACTTTCTTGAGGACATTGCTTGTTGGAATAAGCGAGTGCTTGCAATTTTAATACACTGCGACATCCAATCAGCTATTGGAAGGGCACAAAGTGGCATGTATAATGGTAAGTCCAGACATATACGCCGCAGACATAATACCATAACGCAGTTGATATCTAATGGTGTCATTTCCATTGATTATGTAAAATTAAAATAAAACTTATCGGATTCATTGACTAAAGGCCTACCAAGAGATCAAACATACTGGTTATCTAGGGGAATGGGTTTAAAACCCAATACTAAAGAATCTTTATGATGAAACCCAACCATATTGATTGGAGATCTCAAGATCTTGGTTCAATGACAAAATTGTATGGATTAAGAAACAACACTTTGGAGTAAAACTCCAACTCATTCCCGTGTACGATGAATGTGCTACCTGTAGAAAGGGTAAGGGTAAGTTTGACTTTTAATGATTCCTAAGTTTAGATAAGCAAAGTATGATAGGATAATCTTTGAAAAAGATCACCTATGTAATTGTAAAGTTTAGCCGCTTCATAAGAAAGCACTTATGAACCCAAGAGTTGTCCATGGCCAAAACGGACACAACCATGAGAACTAAAATGTGTTAGGGGAGTTACTGTGTGGATACAATTGTCTTGGTTTAAACCAACAGCTGAACGGTTCAAGACATCACGTGCACTGATCAGCTAAGTAAATCCGACGTATTTCACTAAGGAAGGTTCAAAGCCAAAAGCTACCTATCTTGATGTAGTAAGCTTTCCGTCTGAACTCTCTCGAATGTACACATTGAATTTTCATTCATCTCGGGGATTGTTGGAAAAAGTTACTTTTCCATGATTTTGATAATTTATTTTAATGGGTTCCTCTTTATAAAAGTGAAACTTCTTTAGCTTAATGAAATATACATTTCGTGTAGATGGATCTAACATATTTAATTATTCAAAACCAGTGGGGGATGAATGAGAAATTAAATGAACAAGTGTTCTAGTTGAAATAAGTTATCTTGAAGAAATGAAAGAAAATGGGTGGGAAATGAAAAGTCACCATCCCGCATGGAAAGTTTGAGCTAAACTAATATACCTAATAAGTTGCTTTTTTGCATAAGAATTTGGATCTTTTGGGGTACCGCAAGTCTTTGAAGGGGGGAAGACTTAGATGGGTCATGCTTCAATTCAAGCCCACGCGTGCGCGTCCCGCTGCCGCCGTCCATCCTTCCGGACCGAACCCGAACCCGGACCTCGATCGGGGTGGGGTCGTGGGTCGTGGGTCACGAGTCACGGGCCGTGAGCTTGGGCTTGGGTTTGGGTTTGGGTTTGAGTTTTAGCTTGGGCTTGGGTTTCTCTAGCAAATAGTTATCTTTTTGGACAAAGTTTAATTAAATAATTAATCAAATGTTCAGAAATTAATAAGCAATGAATTTAATAATTAATTAAACTGGATTGAGTGTTAGCAACCCGACGACCAGCTTTCGAAATCTATAAATTGACCTTCCTACTTCTTCATTTTTCATTCAATCAAATACATTCTTTATTTCTGTCTGTTTTGTTCCGAGAGTTCAAAATAATCTTTTAGTTCGCCGTTTCTTAATATTCAAAGTGCTGCCATATTAAGAAGATGGTCCTTGCATCTTGGGAAGAGATTGTCAATCAAACCGTAAACACCGATCAGGACAAATATCGTTTTAAAGAAAAAGAGTTCAACTCTTACCTAGACTTTAAATACTAGTTTATTTTTCTCTTTTACACTCGTTATTATCAACAGTAAAACAACAAGAGTTACATGGCATTTTTTATAATTCTACCTTTGTAAAACTTTGCGTTATTCTTTTTGTTAATATATTAGACTTCTTTATTTACTTTAATTAAACTTTTGCTACACTTTAACGTAGAGCGTATGCGTATGTATTACACTTTTTGACCGTAGAGCGTATGTATTACACTTTTCTTTCGCCAAATTGACCTTATAGTGTATGTATTACACTTTTCTTTGGGAGCGTATGTATTACAATTCCTTTTTGAGTGTATGCATGCATATGTATTACACTTTAACGTAGAGCGTATGCGTATGCGTACTCGGCCTTGTCGTGTTTTCATTCGCTTTACAACATGTACGTGCTAATAATTAATAAACCACAAGGAGGGTTTAGTGTTTTGATTATCTCCAGCATAATACTTGCATTTAATTGTTTTTGCATGTAGACTAGATAACCTTTATGATTTAAAGTTTTGCGATCATGTCTGTGCCTGGTTTATATTATAGAATTAATACATGGCAAAGTCCATGAACATGATGTAAAAACAGCAGAGGTAACTTTATTATTGTTTTTGAATACGGCCCAAGATGAAGGCCGTAGGGTTTACTTGTTAGGAAATTAGTTTATTAAGTTATGTTATTCTTATATTAGGAGTCTTATGTTAGTCTTAGATTAGGAATCTTTATTTAATTAGAGTAGTATTAGATTTCTATTTCCTTTAGTAGTCTAGGTTTATTTGGTATGGATTTATTAGTATTAGTATAAATAGTCCAAGTCTTGTAACTTTTATTCATTCAGAAAATAAGTAAAAGTTTAGTTCTCTTAAATTTTGTCTCTCTTCTCCCCCAAATAATTCTTGGAGCTCGTTCTAGCTCGAATAGAACCCTATCCCTAACAATTGGTGCTTTCATTGCTTTTTGAATTCATTAATTTTGGTTTGTAATCATGCCTCCTCGAAAAGATGGAACAGCTACATCTGACGATCCAAACCTCGCTGAGTCCGTTCGCCAACTACAGTCAGACATGACAACAACAGCAAAAGATATCGCGGACTTACGAACCACGTCAGACTCCATGTTCCAGATGTTGGCTGATATAAAAACAGCCATGGACCAATCTCGTAACACTGCCCCACAGGGACCACAACACCAGTCGTATCAGGTTCATAGCCCATCGCATTCACAAGCTTTTAATTCTTATGCGCCGAGCACTGATTCGTTGCCAAAGCCACCTAAGGTGCATCTGCCACCCTTTGATGGCTCCAACCCTAGAGATTGGGTCGCTCAGGCCCAACACTATTTCAGACTGTACCATGTTCCGCCCGAACATCGTATTTCGCATATTTCATTCTATATGCAAGGTACAGCCTTGAGTTGGTTTAATTGGATGACTAATAACGAGATGATCAGCACATGGGAAGCGTTTGTTCAGGATTTGTTTTCCAGATTTGGCCCGTCATCCTTCGAGAATCATCAGGCTGAGCTTTTTAAACTACGTCAAGTTGGGACAGTTATGGATTATCAAAAAGAATTTGAACAACTTTCTAACTTTGTGACGGGTTTATCACATGAAGCGCGCATGAACTGTTTTATTTCAGGGTTGCGAACAGATATTCGGAATGAATTGGCAGTTATGAAACCACACTCAATGCATCATGCTGTTGGATTGGCTAAGTTATTTGAGAAAAAGATTTTGGAGAGCAGACCCCGATTTGTCCCTAGACCGCAGGCGGCTGCGCCACCAATTTTGCCTACCCCGACGCTCGCGTTACCCCCACCACAGCCGAAGCCTCCTTTACCAATCCGCCGTTTATCACCTAGTGAGATGCAAGCACGCAGATTAAAGGGGCTTTGTTTTAATTGTGATGAAAAGTTTGGACCGCTACATCGGTGTAAGACTCCTCAATTTTTAATGTTACTGGAAGAAGAGGGCCCCACTGAGGATGTAGTGGATCAAGATGGTACTACTTATTCCTTACCAGAGCACGACAATGTACATGCTTTGGTCGAGGATTCGCCAGTCGGCCAGTTTCACCTATCATTGGCAGCATATCTGGGTCTCTCGTCACCACAAACATTGCGTTTGATAGGCTCTATTAAAGGTCAACCCCTAACCATTTTAATAGATACTGGTAGTACTCATAATATTATCCAGCCACGCTTCGCTACTCAGCTGCAGTTGCCTGTTTTGGAAGCAACTCCAATACAAGTCATGGTGGGTAATGGAACGTTTCTACAATGTGAGGGTCGCTGTGCCAACACAAAGCTACGCCTCAAGAACACAGACTTCTGTGTTCCATTACTGGTTTTACCAATCCAAGGTGCAGATCTGGTTTTAGGCATTGAGTGGTTGCGGGAGTTAGGCGAAATCAAGGCTAACTTTGCTATACCTCGAATTTCCTTCGAATGGGGAGGGCAACAGCTTGTCCTAGAGGGACAATCTGCAGTTTCAGAAGCCACTCCTTCACAGGTTAGGCGCATGCTGCAAACAGACTCTGTTGCATCTATTCACATGTTATCGGTGGTTCCCAGGCAAGAGACAGAGAGCAATCAGCCCGACACAACATCGCAGGTCCCACCTGAGATAACCAAACTCATTCGGGACTTCGACATTATCTTCTCTGAACCTAAGAGTTTGCCTCCTCACCGCATACATGATCATCATATTCACCTTGACCCACAATCAAAGCCTGTGAACTCCCGACCTTATCGTTACCCTCACTACCAAAAAGCCATCATGACTGAATTAATTTCAGAGATGCTGGCAGCAGGTCAAATTCGGCCGAGTACCAGTCCGTTTTCCTCCCCTGTTTTGCTCGTGAGCAAGAAAGACGGCACATGGCGTTTTTGTGTTGACTACAGGGGTTTGAACGCTATCACAATCAAAGATAGGTTCCCTATACCCACTGTTGACGAATTACTGGACGAATTAAAACGGGCAACGATTTTTACCAAGTTGGATTTGCGGTCGGGGTATCACCAAATCCGTGTTGCTGCAGGAGACATTCACAAAACCGCATTTCGGACATGTGACGGGCACTATGAATTTGTCGTTATGCCTTTTGGCCTCACAAATGCGCCGTCCACGTTCCAATCGGCCATGAACGATCTGTTCCGTGAGCATTTACGTAAATTCGTTTTGGTGTTTTTCGACGATATTCTGATTTACAGTGATACTTTGGATAGTCATTACCATCATTTGAAATTGGTTTTCCAGCTACTGTTGACTAACCAATTTTTTGTTAAACTCTCTAAATGTGTTTTTGCGGTTCATCAAGTTCATTATTTGGGTCATATCATTTGTTCTGGTAGTGTTTGTGTTGATCCAGATAAAGTGCATGCAATGGTTGTTTGGCCTGTGCCAACGTCACTCACGGCCCTACGGGGATTTTTGGGGCTTACGGGGTACTATCGTCGGTTTGTTCATCACTATGCTACCGTCGCCGCTCCCCTCACATCTTTATTAAAGTCAGGCGGGTTTACATGGGGTACACAGGCTCAGCAAGCCTTTCACGCGCTCAAACAGAAAATGCAACAGTTACCTATGCTAACATTGCCAGATTTTAATACAACCTTTGAACTAACTACGGATGCCTCCGCCGTCGCAATTGGTGCCGTGCTGTCTCAAAATCAGCGGCCGTTGGCATTCTTCAGCAAGAAATTGTCCCCACGCATGAGTGCAGATTCGGCCTACAATAAAGAGTTTTATGCATTATCAGAAGCTGTCAAGAAGTGGCGACACTATTTACTTGGTTGAAAATTCATTATCTATACTGATCAGCAGAGCCTACGACACCTTCTTAACCAAAGTATACACACACCAGCTCAACAAAAGTGGATGGTCAAATTACTTGGGTTCGATTATGAGGTTCGTTACAAACCTGGACGTGACAACGTCGTGGCCGATGCCTTGTCACGGGTTGATGCGAGTGTTCACTTGGCCATCTCCATTCCCACTTCTTCCTTGCTCTCCGACTTGCGCCAATTTTTACAATCCTCGCAAAAGGGAATAGAGTTAGTTAACGAATACAAACAGTTGGCAAGCACAGATGTGAACTATATGGTGCAAGATGGGTTACTATTTTATAAACACAGATTATTGGTGCCAGACTCTAGTGGGTTGCAACAGCAACTACTTCAGGAATTTCACTCTACCCCACAAGGCGGACATTCTGGAGTTTCGGGTACGTTATCACGCCTCAATGGGGTATTTTTTTGGCCATATATGAAACACACAGTTCAAGAATTCATCAAAACATGTCAAGTGTGTCAACAACAAAAGTATCTCACCACAAAGCCGTATGGCCTCTTGAACCCATTACCCATACCAGAACAAGTTTGGTGTGATATAAGCATGGATTTCATCACTCACTTACCCATGTCACATGGCAAAACAGCAATTTGGGTTCTTGTTGATAGATTAACCAAGTTTGCTCGTTTTATAGCTCCACCGCCACCAACATCGCCGCCGTCGTCAACAATCTGCAACACTCCAGATGTTGATTTTGAAGTTTTGTTCGAAAAACCAAAGGAGTCCACAAAACTTAAGACCAACGTGGGAATACTGAGATTCAACGTCAACATGGCAATCTTACCACAACCTCACATTAAAACTAAAAAGGTCTTGTTTTTTCTTGCACGGAATAAACGCCATTCAAAGATGGTGAGCCATAGCAACAAACTGATGATTTTTCATGCTGATTATAAAGAAATAGTGACTGTGAATTGGAGAAAACGGAAAAAAGGTCTTGAGGACAAGACCCTGTTAAGGGGGAAGGATTGATACGGCCCAAGATGAAGGCCGTAGGGTTTACTTGTTAGGAAATTAGTTTATTAAGTTATGTTATTCTTATATTAGGAGTCTTATGTTAGTCTTAGATTAGGAATCTTTATTTAATTAGAGTAGTATTAGATTTCTATTTCCTTTAGTAGTCTAGGTTTATTTGGTATGGATTTATTAGTATTAGTATAAATAGTCCAAGTCTTGTAACTTTTATTCATTCAGAAAATAAGTAAAAGTTTAGTTCTCTTAAATTTTGTCTCTCTTCTCCCCCAAATAATTCTTGGAGCTCGTTCTAGCTCGAATAGAACCCTATCCCTAACACACCACCCTCGATTGACGACGTAGGTTTTGTGTGCAAGTTTTATTTTATGAAATAGCAGTACATAGCTAGAGACATGAGTATAAGGTAACAACGACATCCCTCTGCTTTATGGCAACAGCACAAGACGTTGAATATCAAGTGGTTCGGCATCTGATGGTAACAACGCTTTGTATGCTCTTGTCACTGATGCTAGATCCGCTTTCTCCGTATGATGAATGTTGTCCCAAAATTCATGTTGATCTCTGTTAGCGCATGGAACTGTATTGGGAACACATTGTCCATCTTCAGGATTTACTATACAGCACGGCATATTCAGAATGGTAATACCTGAAATATTCAACATTTCATAAGAACCAACTAATGTTAAAAATTTATGGCATCTAACGCGTTATATTCAATTGGTTATATTTAAAAATTTATGGCACCAAACATAACTCTATTTTCAACACCAAGAGATTTCATTAATAATATTCCATAGAGTTAACAAGAGAGGACTTTGTGAAAAAGTAACAGACCTATAGCAGCAGGATCGCCTGAGGAAATGCTGACGGTGTTTATGTAGGTAAACTTTGCCCCGGGCAGACGGCTGTTAAGGTATACAATAAGAGGCTTCAACTTGTCGTTGAATAGCTGAACTTCACTGTTGACTGAATCCACACATGGCGCTCCATTTGTTGGAAGTTTCGACAAAATTTGAGGAACAAAACCTATTAAACCAATCCCATATACAGCTACTTTTCTTGCTCCATCGTTATATAACTCCTAATTCAGAAGAAATGCGTAAAATGCAGAATCTTACTACAATAAATGTTGTTTGGTTAATCTCAAAAGGGGAAAGAACTTCAAACATCATGTGGTAGTGAGGAAAGTAAGATACCATAGAGAGTTTGATGCTTTCACCTCTTTCAAAAAATAATATATTTTACGACACAGTGTTTTTAGTTACATGTAATATATATATATATATATATATATATATATATATATATATATATATATTGATAGATATACTTTGACAGTTGACTTACCGTTAGTTGTTTGGAATATTGTAGAATTAACGCTTCTGCAAACTGCTCTGGTGTGTATAAAAGACTTGTTGGATAATTTTGTGGCATTAAGTAGTTGTTTAAGTAGTCATTGGTTCCCATGTTAACAGTGTACAAGCACTTGTTAAGATGGAGTTGGGCTGCATTCGGAGATTTGAGTAAAGTGGTAATACGAGTGATCGTGGTTTTATGGTTTAGTAGCTGTCTATCCATGCTGATGCGATCACCCTGTATGAAATCAGCTAATCATTTTAAACTCTAAGTAACAATAGCATAAGTATAAAAAAAGGAAAAGACTATTTCTTCCGAGGAGCCTTACTTCATCCAATATGGGTTCTATGTATATCATTGTTTAAATTTCATGTGTCTAATTAATAATTATTCAAATGTCCAATATGTTCGTTTTATTTGAAACTTAATGATGATGCTTTTGTATTTGTGTAAACAGTAAAAGAATTTGTGATTATGACAGTCTTCAGGAGGTGTAATATATATCAATATCAACATCCCTTGTTTTGATTTCGTGCACAACGTTTTCTTCTCATAGTCTAACAAAAAGGTATGAAACTTCATCTAGTAAAGAATTCACACTTTTAATTAATCAAGAAGCAAGAATTTGTTCTAAGTTGTATTATTAATTACCAGTCGCTCTGCAGTCTCACTACGAATCCCAGCTGCTCCTGATGCATAATTTACACCGTTGAGAATCTGCGATCCTATCACGGTTGCAAAAGGAGGAATAGGCTCACTAAAACCAAGGAATTCAGCTGCATAGTACAAGAAATTCTATTTATTCCCATATTATACATTCATTAATTAAAGCAAAATAAAGAAATTGCAATATTATTATCACTACAAGATTTCAGCACTTTTCCCGACCGGAAACTCCCGACCGCAATGCGGTCGGGAGCAATCCCGACCGCAATGCGGTCATTATAAAGTTTACCGACCGATATGCGGTCGGGACATTTATTAAAACCATTCCCGACCGCATTGCGGTCGGTACAAGTTGTCCCGACCGCATTGCGGTCGGGAATACTCTGGGCGGGAAATTTCCCGCCCAGAGTGTCGCCCTAATCTCGGCCCAGCTGGGCCGCACAGTTGGGCCGAGACTTCCCGACCGCATTGCGGTCGGGAATACCCTTATTCCCGACCGCAATGCGGTCGGGAAAGTTCCCGACCGCGATGCGGTCGGGAATATTAGGGTTTAGGGTTTAGGGTTTAGGGTTTAGGGTTTAGGGTTTAGGGTTTAGGCTTATTGGCGACCGGTACGCGGTCGGGAATAATATTCATATTCTTAATTTCACAATTTCGCTCTCAATTTTAGGTAAATTCGTTATTTAATGATCGAGTAAATCAGTATTAGTTATATATTACTAAAAATCTCAAAAAAAATTAAATTTAGTTGCACGTTGATGAATCGTTTGAAGTGTCGATTCATATTGTCACTTATAAATAGATTAGTATATATAGTTGCTAATAATGTAACTACTTACGATTATGTTAAACAAATGTTAACATATATATATATCACAATTAGCCTCTCTATATTAACGTTCGTAACAAATGTTAATTGACAATTGTGAACTCCTATATACTACGTATGATTATTATAGGTATAACTCCAAACTAACTTAACTTATGCTCCGATAAACTATACTAATTTAATAATTAAAAGTACATTAAACAAACTAACTAATAGTGCAATTCATGAATTTAATGAGATTCTATAGTTATACTTAACAAACACATCAAGATTTTCCAAAATATCGAAAAAAGGTAAAATTTACTATTTTTCCCGACCGCAATGCGGTCGGGAATTGCCATTATTGCCGACCGCACGGCGGTCGTAAATAAAATTTAAAGGTATTCCCGACCGCATGCCGGTCGGGACTAATATTTAAAGGCATTTCCGACCGCCTTGCGGTCGGGAATAAAATTTAAACTTATTCCCGACCGCAGTGCGGTCGGTATGTCGCGAGTTTCTGGGCTGCAAAGTATTGCCGACCGAATTTCGGTCGGTATTTTTTGAAAAATTGGCGGTTTTTTGAAATTTTTGAAAAAATTAAACATTCCCGACCGAATATCGGTCGGGAATAATCGAAAAAAATGGCGGGACTTGGTGGGAAATTCAAATTTGACGAAAATTCAAAAAATTTCAACTTTTTCTATAAATACACTTCATTATTCTCCTCATTTTTCCATCTCCACACACTTTGTTCCTCTTCAAAAAAAATTTCAAACACTTTTTTCATATTCATACACTTTTTCAAAACCTTCTTTCTTTCAACTTCAAAATTAAAATTTTTCACTTCTTTATTCAAATTTTCAATAATCAAAAACTTATTTATTTTTTTTGTGTTTTAGACTAAGCAATGAATCAAAAATTTAATTATTACAAACACAAAAACTAAATAATATTTTTCAAATATTGCAAAATATTAAAAAAATAATATTCCGGTAATTTTATTACCGGGATATTTTTTTTTTTGTTCTGATGATTATTATTCCCGACCGCGAATCGGTCGGGAAATACTTGAATATTATTCCCGACCGGGCCTCGGTCGGGAATAACATGAATTTTAATCCCGACCACTTTGCGGTCGGGAATAGTCCCGACCGCTATCCGGTCGGGACAAAAATTCATATAATCCCGACCGCAGTGCGGTCGGGAATAAAATTCAAGTATTTCCCGACCGATATGCGGTCGGGAAATATTCCGACCGGTGTGCGGTCGGAATAATCGGTCGGCAAATTTCCGACCGCATGCCGGTCGGGAAAGGCGGTCGGGAAAAGTTCTTCCCGACCGAGCTGCGGTCGGGAAACTTTTCCCGACCGAAGCAACACCGACCGCGATTTTCCGACCGCAATGCGGTCGGGAAAGGGTCTTTCCCGACCGCAAATGGGTTATTCCCGACCGATTTTGCGGTCGGGAAAGACCCAATTTTTTTGTAGTGTATGTGTTTATGGATGATTTTCTATTGTTGTTATTATTATTATGACTGTACAAAGATGAAAATGAACCTAGGAAATCTGGAATATTTCGTCCATTGCTGAATCTGCCAGTAGGAATAGAACCGAGGAAGTCAGTCCCGTAAGGCGGATAATTTGCCTTGGCCATGGTGAGGAGTAAATTGTTATTACCATTATCGAATAGTGAATCTCCAAAGAAAAACGCGCATGGAACCTGTTGTACACCTTCAACGAGTGGTGCTACCATAACAGATAAAATAGTTACCAAAATCCAATTTGTGGTAGTAAAAGCCATTGTTACCAGTGATGCATTCAAATTAGTTCGATTGAGCTCTATATATATAGTTAGATTAGAGGAGGGCGTAACTTCAAGTTTTGGTAAAGCTAGTACCAGGACATTACATATAAGTACTTTCTAATCAAAATGACAGCATGAAAATTAAAAGCACGAGGTTGCGGCAGTAGTTTATGAAATGCTAGACACTATCTAGCTATACATTGTGTATGTACTTGTTTCTAATTCATTAATCAGAATAAAAGTATCCAACTCTATATCCTATTAACGATTTTACATTTTATCCTCGTCACTTTCTTTTTTCTTTTTTTTTGAAAGGAGTAATCAAATAGATTAATAACAGGCCAAAAGCCTAACAGTACTGCATGAATAGGACATGCATATACAGATGACAGAAAACAGAGGAGAAAAAATAGAGCTGCACCACAAATAGGGAAAATCTTAGTCCGGTTCAATTTCTAAAGGTGAACACCAGGTAGAATCTTGAGTGGCCCCTCGTGCAAGTGTATGAGCAGCATCGTTCCCGTCCCTGCGGATCCAATTGAAAAAGAACTCAGGATAGGAGTGTTTCAGAGTCTTAATGTCATTTATCAGTGAACCTCCCTCATCTCCAAATTGATTTGTATGCATAATGGAGTTGATGACCTCCAAATTATCCCCTTCAAACATCACCCTTCTCCAGCCCCTTTCAATAGCATATTTAACCGCGCATAATGCTGCCATGATCTCGACATTGAGCGGCCCCAAGTTGCCAGAAAAATTCCTTTGCAAACGAGCAATACACTTGCTGTCCGAGTCCCTAAAGATGACGCCGATTCCTGAAATTCCTTGCTCTTCAAAAGTAGCTCCATCAAAGTTGCATTTTAGCCACGGCTTACAAGGCGGACTCCAAATTGCTTAATTTTATTTGGGCATTGCATGTTCCATATTTTTCCCCAGTCCATATTCGAACTACACGACTCTGTCCCCACACCGGAAGTCAGCCCTTGTTCCATAATTAGGTGATATGCACTCTTGACAGAGAAAACTCCCGACTTTGTGTAATGCCAAATCTGCGCATCCGGCCTCTCCAATGAACCCAATGGGATTGAAAGAATAAGTGCGGCATCGACATCCCAAAACAGATTACGGATTCTGACTTGGTCCCAACACCCCGTGTCCTCATTAATTAAATCCCGAACTCGTAAATCCGAAGAGCCCCCATCAGGCGGTGTGATTGGTCTAAAGGAAGTTGGTCTCGGCAGCCACGCATCACGCCAAATAACGATTGAGTTACCATCTCCAATTCGCCAACGAACACCCTTCTCCAAAATATGAATAGACTCTCTTATGCTACGCCATGAAAAGGAATGCCCACTCCCCTTTTTTGCCTAAAAAATGGAACAGTTGGGAAAGTACTTGGCCTTAAATATTTGCCCCACTAAGCTATCCGGGAACCTCCAAATCCGCCATGCTTGTTTTGCGAGCAACGCCAAATTAAAGGCACGGAGGTCACGAAATCCCATCTCTCCCTTACGTTTGCTCGAACACATCTTGTCCCAAGCAATCCAATGGGTCTTTCTTTTTGCGCCATTGTCCCACCAATAATTTCTTGCCATAGCCTCAAGCTCCCGTATTAAAGTGTCCGGAAGGTGGAAACAGCTCATAACAAAGGATGGCATTGCTTGGGCAACCGACTTAATTAAAATCTCCTTCCCAGCCCCCGACAATGTTAACTCCATCCACCCTTGGAATTTCGTCCATGCCCTTTCCCTGAGGTCAGAAAAAAACTATTTTTTTGACCTTCCCACTACCGCTGGCATTCCCAAATAAATGTCATGCTTCTCAGCCGCTCTTACTCCAAGAATCTGTTGGACTTCATATTTGCAAGCCGCTGAGGTATTCTTGCTAAAGACCACGACAGACTTCTCCAAATTTATCTCCTGTCCCGAGGCCCTCGCAAATCTATCTAGGATCGAAGTAATTTCCCTTGCTGCGTGTGCGCCAGCCTCACAAAACAGTAACGTGTCATCCGCAAAGAGAAGGTGAGAAACTCTTGGTGCATAACGACTTACTGCGACCCCCTTTAGCACTTGCCTCCTCTTCGCGTCCCGAATCAGGCCTGAGAACACTTCAGTAACAAACAGGAAAAGATATGGCGAGAGAGGATCGCCCTGACGTAAACCTCTCTCAGGTAAAATAGGGCCAATTTCGCATCCATTAATTAGAAGAGAATAAGATACAGTTTTAACACAGAGCATGATAAGATTGACAAAATGACACTCAAAGACTAGTCTAGAAAGTACCTTTTCAAGAAAGGACCACTCGACCCTGTCGTATGCTTTACTCATGTCCAGCTTCAGTGACATATGCCCCACTTTACCTGTTCTCTTATTCTTCAAAAAATGGTTAATCTCAAAGGCCACAAGTATATTATCAGTGATAAGCCGACCCGGAACAAAAGCAGATTGCGCATATGATATAATACCAGGAAGGAACGGCTTAATCCTATTTGTTATTGCTTTTGATGCTATCTTATAACTTACGTTGCACAAAGAGATGGGCCAAAACTGAGACATCAGTTCCGGATCCGTACATTTGGGGATGAGGACAATATGTGTATAATTCATAGAAGCAGGGAAGACATGATTATTTAGAAAGTTAAGCACAAAACAGATAACATCATCACTCAAAATGCTCCAGAATTTCTGATAAAAAATAGGGGAGAAGTCATCCGGCCCCGGAGATTTAAGGGGGAACATATCAAAGAGAGCTTTGGTTACCTCCTCTGGTGTAAAAGGTTGGGCCAACTCCTGGTTCACGTTCGAACCAACCCGAGCTTGGATAACATGCAAGACATCATCAATCTCATCACTTGTCGAGCTAAAAATAGACCGAAAATAATCAACTGCAACCTCTTCAACACCCCTCTGTGTATCTCGCCAAGTACCCCCTGAATCTCTAACTCCTCTAATCTCATTTTTACTCCTCCTCTCACTCGCCCTCCTATGAAAGTATCTCGTATTACGATCCCCTTCCTTCAACCATTGGACTTTCCCTCTCTGTTTCCAATAAAGTTCTTCCTTATCTAGCATAATCTCTAGATCTCGAGTGAGCTCCGCCTCTAACTTTTTACTTTCTTCTGTGATTACACCCTCCCTCATGGCCTTTATTTGTTTGGTGAGGCTCTCAATACACTTTTTAATTGCTGAACCAGAGAGATTATCCCACCTTATCAGCCCAACGCGGCAACGCTCTAGTTTGGCTGAGATGTCATGGGATTGCTCATTACTTCCCCTATTGCTCCAAAACTGTTCCACCAAGCTCTTACAATCCACGGCCTTAGCCCAATTCGCTTCAAATCTGAAGAGCTTTTCTCTTCTCGACTCGGATTTAAAGGTTCGATCCGAGTCCATGAACACAAGAATGGTCGAATGGTCTGAATGCCGCATAGGAAAGTGTTCCACCCTAGCCTTTGGGAAAAGGACTCTCCACGCATCTGAAGCACAAGCCCTATCCAACCTCTCCCAAATAGTATCCCCCTCCTCTCGCCGGTTACACCACGTAAAAATTCTGCCTTCAAAGCCAAGGTCTGTCAGCCCCGCATCCAGAAGAGCATCTCGAAAATTGCGCATGCACCAAGGGGGTCTAGGGGCCCCTCCTTTCTTCTCTTCTTGACTCATAATCTCGTTGAAATAACCCCCACAAATCCACGGAGTAGACGAGAGATGCTTGATTCTATTTAGTAACAACCAGGACCTGTGCCTCTTACTTAAATCTGGTTCCCCATAGAATCCCGTAAATCGCCAATCTTTGTTGTGGTCTTCATGTTCAATCAACAAGTCAATTTGATACCGAGATAATCCCAACATACGTCCATCAATATCCTTCTTCCACAACAGAGCTAGACCTCCTGATTTTCCCTGAACATCCACTGCGACTCCAAAGTACCCAAGCTGTTGTTTTAAAATCTCAATTTTCCTCGTATAGCATTTAGTCTCCATGAGAAAAATAAGAGAGGGGTTAACACGGGCAACAACACCCCGAAGTTCTCGAACTGTCCAAGGGGACCCCAATCCCTGACAGTTCCAACTTAGAATATTCATTTGGATCGGCGTGACTGCGTAGCAGTCGACGCCAAGGCACACGATAACTGAATTTCCCCATCCCCCGAAACATGAGCCTTCTTCGCAGGTGGTCCAGAATTTTCATCAACTGACAGCTCTCTTTTTTCTCCAATTGTGACACCAAACCCCTCTACTCCCGAGCCCCTCCCACTCACTTTTTTAACCTCCCTCTATTTTCCTTTCCCTCTCCCTCGCCCTCTCCCCACCGTTCCCGTGTCCCCTTCGACCACCAGAACATTAATTAAGTTAGATCCCAACACCCCTCTATCCCCCCAGTTCGTGATGTCCTGTAGAACCCGACATGGCTTCACTGCCACCACCGCACCACTCTTATTTCCATTATTTTTTCTAATCCCAGAGCCTTGCCCAATCTGCTGAACATTATTCTCCAGATTATTAGTCACGTGCTGCTGTTCGCCATCCACCTCCTGGACCAGCAGCTCGGCTTCAACATGCTCAACATCAGAGTCAACATGCATTTCATCCATCAAATTATTTTTAGAGACCCGAGTCTGTTCCTGTTGGATTAAAACCTTCCCCCTCCTTCCTCACGCATATTTTCATTATTTCTATTCGGATGACTTTGCTGGGAAGGTGAAGAATTAGCAGTATCCTCCATATTGTCTAGATTATTATCCACCCATGTACGACCTTTGCTTCGAGTCACTCCCTACACAACTCTGTTTGCTTGGTACCCACCCGTAAAATCGTAAGATTCGCGTAGCCAGCCCTCGTATGGCAGAATCGATTCATTCGTAATTTCCCCAACATCATACTGTAGCTCACAATCTGCTGCAATATGCCCTATGACGCCACACATATATCAAAAGTTAGGAAGCTTTTCATATGTAAACCCCACCATCACCTCACTACCATTCGAGATCCGTAGTTTGAGACACCGTAGCAGAGGTTTAGTAACATCAATTTTAGCTCTGATTCTCAGACTCACCCCCCTACCCGGAACTCTATCCTCCTCCATAAACACTCCGAGACGATTCCCAATCAATTCTGCCATCTCCCTTGTTTGTTTCGATAATGGCAGGTCATGGATATGAATATGGAACGGGCAAAAGTCTAGGTTAACATGACTAGGATTTTCATCTGTACCAATCTCGTTGAGCATCAAAATCTGCTTGTCAAAGGCCCATGGGCAACCTTCAAGAACTTTCGTTTTGTCAAGGATGTGATTGAATTGAATCAGGATTCTGTCTCCCTTCAATTTTTTGATTTCCACCCCCCTCCTAGGCTTAAAAAAACTCTTCATCATTGTTGCGAATGCACTGAAGTTGTATGGCCTAGTTGTGATGAGTCTGCCGACGAGGGCGAGAGCAGACGTCTCGTCTTCATTAAACCAAACCGAGTCTGGAATATCCAGCCCGCCCCCTTCATCCTCGGAAATTTTCAGGCGCTGCCATAAGCGTTCTATTTCTGACTCCATGCAATCGACAGTGATGAGACAATAATGTCCGACGTCGGAACCCTAGCCGTTGTCCGAACGTGAACAGGGAGAAAGCAAACCCTACAACGCAAGGGAAAGATAATGCAGAGTGAAAAAGAAAAGAAGATACAAAAGCAATAACCTAAAGAGCAGAAGCAGAACAGTAAAACGAAACTCCTATAAAACCCTAACTACTGCGCGACCGAGGAAGGAAAGATATCACCATGGAATAAGGAACAGGTTTCGCGGAGTGCATCATCACTTCCACCAGCCAAGTTAGCGATGATGGGTCGTGAAGGCTTTACGAGAGAAGGAACACACACCCTTACCAAAAAGAGGACAAAACCCTTACATGAGAAGGGAGAATTAGCTCAAGTCTTTATGACTTGGATTTCTAATTATTCTCTTTTTTAAAGTTTATAGACATGTCACTTTCTTTTTTCACCATTCCCTTAATCTTTGATATTTTGTGCGATTTGCGCTATCTCATATTTTCGGCCAAAAATACATGGAACATTTTCTCCATTCGCCCCACATGTGTTGCAACCAAGGATAACCTTTGTTTAGATTTGGACACAAGTAACACCTAACCCGCTCCCTCCTCCCCAATCTATCAATTTTTTACCCCTTGATCCTTTTGTAATTGATTTAATCTTGAAAACTTTAATAAATTTAAAGCTTGCATGCAGTTACAAATTATTTTCTTCAATTAAAAACATAACTAATTTTTATTATCTGTAACTTTAAATTAGTTCATCCTTTCTAACTTGGATTAGATACAAAATTCTCAAAAATTTATGTGATGAATAAAAAATGCTAATTAAATTTACAATCTAAAAATTATTAAGAAAAAATTGATAATTAGTATATTAAAATTGTGTCATCTTCTTCCTCCATGCATCCACTCCACCCCAACTCATCCACCTTTGTCTCAAATACACCTCCACTCCATCAAAACACTTGGGTTACTTCTCTTGAACACTACTTTTATGCGTTTGTTCCAAAATGTAGTGCATCTATTACTAATGTGAAATTACGTTGATTTGGTGCACTATCGTCTGATAGCTTGGAAGTCTGACGAAACACTCCACATCATGTTGGTTCTGGACTACGTTGGAACCAGCTTTGTCCTTTGCACACATGTACTCCAAGCGATGTGGTAAGGGGACAGATGGATCTTTAATGATTACGGACTGGACTCGAGTTATCCCAAGCTGTCTATGTATCCCCTTGAGGGAATCAAGCTGAACGTAGTTCATTTATTTATTCTGATGACCGAGCACTAATCGGGCTATGTGATTCACGTGTTTATGCATTGCGAGGCTTTATAGTTTTGACCATATCTCCTTGTAGGAAGGTCGAAACCTCGATCCGCTTCTTCACATGGAAAGTAGACTCCCTAAGCCTTCCAAGCATATAAGGTTCATGTCAAGGAGACATGTCGAATATCATCTATATCGAATTTCATATAGGGTATCCTGCATGTCGGGTATTTCAGCATGGCCTCACGATATCGACCATATCTCGATGTACGTATATTGAAACCTCGATCCGCTTCTTCCTATAGAACTGTATCTCGAATATACATCATTTGGTATAGGTTACACATGGAATGGACATGTCGAAATTTCTCTATGTCGAATACAATATCGGGTCTGCTGCATGTCGAATGCGATGTCAAAAATGACATTCGACATAACATGTCGGGGGTTGTATATCGAATATATTCGACATAGGAGTTGTGGAGGGTGGGGGGGGGGGGGTTCCCTAGGCGTTCCTTCCCTCATTTATGGACACATGAAGGGGTATTTATAGGTAAAAGGGCCAGGGTATGTCGAAAATGGCAACCGATATGTGTATGTCGAATATATTCTATATTTTGTTCCAGATTTGTGTAGTTCCACAATTTCTTGCATAACTTTCATTATGGACCTCGAAATTGCAATCCGCTTGTTGAATTACGACCTAGGCATCCGTGAATTTTCAATGAAATATCATAGGAGGCCAAGTTCATTATACACAAATACTGGTTATCCTTACAATTGTGGCATTCACGTGACATGACACATATTGTTACTATATTATGTATTATCAGTAGTCCCCCAATTTAGAATGTGCTTTTGGAACATGAGCATATTTTAAACTCTAATTGGATGATATATTTATGGGTAAATAGCAAAAACTACCCCTGTATTATCCCTAATTATCAAGTAACCCCTTATGTTATTTTAATTGGCAACACCTCGCTTCCCCCCCCCCCCCCCACCGTGTTACTCTAAAATTAGGAAAAATTCCCCTACTACACTGAATTAATTTGCACTTACTGAGACTGATCTCAAAATATGATTTTTTATATAATTCTTTCATATATATGGAACTAATGATGTTCAAATTAAATTGTATGCATGATTTGGTTTATCTATTTTGAAGAAAATATTAGTTTTTAGATCTTCAAAAATATAAAGTATGGTAACTATTAATTTTACTATGGTTTTATACAACCTTTAAAAAATCTATTACACGATTTATAATATTTATTGTAGTAAGTATAATTATAAAAATTATAAATCCTTAGTTATTGGTATTGTCATTATAAAATATGTCATGAAGAGGATTTTTGCTAATTTGTTTAATAACAAATGGGGTTTTTTGCCAATTAAAATTACACAGAGGGTTATTTGGCTATTAGAGATAACACACGGGTAGTTGTTGCTAATAGCACATATATTTATATATACCAGTAGTCCCCCATTTTAGGAGTTATCATTGTAAATGATAATTCGTAAACTTTATTTGTATGCTCGAGTATTTTATTAAGGGATACCCTTCACTCCCCCCAGTTTTCGAGTTGCATGAACAACAAATTGAGATAGTGAAAATAGAGCTCATATACTCACCCATTATCCTAGAAAATTTTGTTAGGATGGAAGTCGAAAATTCAGCGATATTGGGCGGATATTGAATATACGTTACAATGTCTCCCCAATATAGAAAATCATTTATTGCCATCGAGGCCCACGTATGCTTATTATATAAGTTACTCCTCACCTCTTGTCCGAATGCTATTATTTTATTGGGGACCTTTTGTCATTGAGACCCCGAATATCAAATTCACATTATATCGAAACAACAAGGTATGTCGGGTTTCTTCCCGTAACAATATAGTGACAATATGTCTTGGTAGGGGGCAGTGTAGAACACGAGGAGGTTTTTATCAGCACTAGGCCGTCGTGGTCCCCAAAGCATTAATATTAAGATGAATTGGATTGCTTGGTTTTTTTTTTATGCGCAAAGTTGTATGTGATATAACTTGCGATTGCGTATATATGACCGTTTATGGAAATGTTGTTTTTACCAACCTTGCGTTCTTTATTGCTTATTATAATTTAGCTTCATAACAATTTGGGATATGTGAAAATATTTGAATGCTCTGGCTCGGCCATAGCGTTAGTGTGGCTGGTTCTAGTGTTTTGGTAGGTGAGTACATAACCAACTCAAACTTTGTAGGTACCTCTTGAGTTATTCGAGTAATTTATCAGATGTAGTATCTGACTACGCTTCCATTACCATTAAAGGTAGATGTGGTTGACATCGTATCACAAATGATTCTTGTTATACCTTGTGAGGTATGATCTATGATAACGTGTTTAGTATGCCTTACGGCATAAATACCATGCGGAATATATTGCATTGTATCGTGAGACGTAAATGACTTGTATACCGCTCAAGGCATGTTTCACTATATATACCATAATTGGGCAGTTTCTTGCAGAAGCCATTGTAGAGTGTAGCCTCAAGTATTGTTAAACCTCACGGGTGGTTTTGAGCTAACACCCTTACAGAGCGTAGGTATAATAATGTTGAGCCTGATGCCATTGTCGAGACTCTAAAGAAAAAGAGTCTCGTGTTAATTGGCGTGAAGTGTGCGCCGCAGTGTCTAATCTGAGGGTAGGAATGGTTGTTAGGGTATTCTCTATCATTTCCCGTAGGATATGAGATATCATTTACCATTTGAGGTATTTTTTGTGTTTTCCCGTAGGCAAATCGACTGATAGTAAAATGCTTGAAGTCAAGCAAGGTTGCAGCGAGAGCGAAAATCATATGAAAAAATCATTTGAAAAAGTTAAAGCCCGTCATGGCGGACTGGATGGTCCCAAGGCCAATGTTTGTAAAAGACGGTTTACATCCATATCACTTATAAGTCCAAGGAGAGATGTCAACATTCTCTCCCATGTAACTTAAACGTGCGCTTTGTCAATCTTAAAGAGGATAAGATAGGTAATGAGCAAGAAGTCATCGTAAGGAAGGCTTTTGGCTATAGTAATTGTAAAAATGATGAATGTGATGATGGACACATAAAAGTTTCTTGACATTATCAGGTTTGTGCCTAGTGCGTATTAAATCGCTTGATTGGGCTCCTAAGGGGTGTAAGTTGGTCACTCTTTGAATCATTTGTATAGTTTACGATGATGTAAAGCATATCATATTATGCTGGTTGGAATGATCTTTTGGTTTGGAGCAATTTTATTTAATTAATGCATCCTCATTTATTTGAACAATAGTTGTTCATTTTGAACCTTGCATTATATATCATAATGTCGTAGTGGTATTATTGGATATCTAATTAGCAATGAGAATTTACCATTTGTGCTTGCTTCATTTAGGAATTGACAATACCTTAAAGGGTAAAGTCATATCGTACCACGTAGAGTGGGTTGCTTTTGAATTAATTGACCAGTATGGGTAAGATGTTAACCCTCATAGTGGATATACATGTTGTAATCACTGCGACTGCAACATGTTTTAGAATTTGTTCTTTTCCTTAACTCACGCTTGGCACGCAATAATGAGTGTGTTTCACGTTGTAAGATTAGTCGCAGTACAGTGACCGATGTAACGTTACTGCCATTAAAATATGGTATGAATGATTTATTCATTTAATCGTATTATCTCGTTGTTTTGGAGCGTCTAGCAGTATTCTACCATTATATAGGTGTTATCTTCAGTTTGCTATAAATATGCAAAGTAGGCGTCTAGCTAACTGCTTGACCTTTGCATCATTGGGCCAGATTTATAGGAGGTATTTGGCGACGATTAGGTGCCCTTGAGAGTTGGGGTCTCATTTAGGTGCTTTAATGCGCCTTAAGAGGTGGGGTACCGCATAGGTACTTGTCGTTGTGTCTTAAGAGGCGGGTTACCACATTAGTACTTGATATTGTAATCTGGTTCATCTTTGTTCATTTTTGTCTAGATTAATATAAGTGTGTCATCTCATATTTGTGCGCGAATTTTTGCGATTCACATGGTGTCTCAGAGTAACTTATTTATTTGTAATATTTAAAGGAATACTATGTAAGGGATCATGTATTTGATTTGTTGTCAACTCAGTTAGGGTACCTCGTAGGTACATGATTCATTGTCATTTAAGGCACGGTACCCGCGTATATAAATGTTTTGTTGTCGTTTTATGCAGGGTACTACATAGGTACGTATGTCTCTGTCATTATAGTCATGGTACGGCGTAGGTACACATTTATTTGCATTTTAGTTTTGGTACCGCGTAGGTAAATATTCCTATGCATGTGTAGGTAGACGTTGCTCTGCCATTTCTGGCATGTTACCGTGTAGGTAGATGTGACTCTTGCCATTTCTAGCATGTTTCCGTAAAGGTACGTGTTACTCTTGTCATTTCGGGCATATTACTTTATATGTAGTTGTTACTCTGCATTTTCTGACATTTTACCGTATAGGTAGATGTTCCTCAGCCATTCTGGCATTTTACCGTATTGGTAGAAGTGACGTTGTCATTTCTAGCATTTTACTTTATAGGTATATGTGCTCTGCCATTTCTAGCATGTCTTGTTTGTGTTGTCGACATTGTTCATTTGAATTCATGAATAAAAAAGGGTTTAAAGGTCTATTTAAATATTTTTTGTCATATCCTGTAGGATAGTAAATAAACAATTACATGTTAGGGTATTCCTCTGCCGTATCCCGTAGGATAGGAGGTATGTTGACATGTTAAGGTATTCCTCTTATGTACCCCGTAGGTTAGGAGTTACGTCCACCGTATAAGTAGTCAAGGTGATGTAACATGTGTTATTATATCACCGTATCCACCACGAGGGTATATGGATATTCGTCGTTGTAAGCGATATGCCTTAAGGGCCAAACCTCTATTGTTGTATCATCTTATTTACCACGAGGGTGTATGTACAATCGTCGTTGTAAGCGAGTTGTCTTGAGGGCGAGACCTCTTTGTTGTTGTGTCAGCATATTTACCGCGAGGATATGGACAGTTGCCGTTGTAAGCGATATGTTCTGAGGGCGAGACCTCTTTGCTATTGTATCAGTGTATCTACCGCGAGGGTATATCGACAGTCGTCTTTTCAAGCGATATGTCCTAAGGGCGAAACCTCTTTGTTGTTGTAACAACATTTCTCTCTCTCTCTCTCCCCCCCCCCCCTCTCTTTCTCTTTCTCTTTTTTTTCCTCCTTATCTCGATGGATATGGAATCTTCGTCTCCTTGTTTTGTTGACAGAGGATGTCTACGTTCCTGTCATTTAAATGGATAACAATATTTACCATGATGTACAAATATAAAACTTTAAGTTACATAACAACCAAGAAACGGATAGCATCCGATCTCCCTACCCTTAGGATATTAGATACTTTTACCGTTTTGAGGTATATTTCTGTCTTATCCCGTAAGATATGTTCGCTCTTGCAATTAGTCTATTACTATGAAAGAGATAGATATATATATATATAGCAGTCATAAGATAAAGATTAGTAATAGATAGCGGCTGAAAACTAGGTAAAGCCCAATTCGCCTAATATGGAGGAAAGGCAATTCAGGTAAATATAAATTGTTCCAACATAATTAAAAGCATAAATTAATAAGGACAAGTGATTCCTGGGCAATCTCTCCGTCGAGTCTGAAAGACATCGAACCTAAGATGATATCGAATCTCGGTGATGTCAAATTCAGAATAATATCGAATCTGGAATTATATAGAATCTGAGCGATATCGAATATGGGATAATATCGAAACTAAACGATGTCGAATGTAATGGATATCGGAGATACGAGGATATCGGGTGTATCCGAGTATCAGGTAAGATATGATATCGGGGAGTGATTATATCGGGCTTAAGAGATGTCAAAGATAGTCTCTATATTAAGTGTAGTGTATCGGGAATGATGTATATCGAAGGTGGATGTTTATATCAAAAATAGGCTCGATATCGAAAATAGGCTCGACATCGAAAATAGACTCAAAATCAAAAATAGGCTCGACATCGAAAAGGCTCGATATCAAAAATAGGCTCGACATCAAAAATAGGCTCGATATTGAAAAGAGGCTCGATATCAAAAATAGGCTCGATATCTAAAACATGCTCGACATCGAAAAGGCTCGACATCGAAAATAGGCTCGATATCAAAAATAGGCACGACATTAAAAATAGGCTCGATATCAAAAATTGTCTCGACATCGAAAATAGGCTTGACATCGAAGAGTGGCTCGATATTGAAAATAGGCTTGACATCGGAAAGAGGTTTCAATATGGAAAAAATAGGCTCGATATGTAGGTGAATCAGTATAACGTAATTAATTGTCGAATATGCAGGTGAACAATATAATGTAATTAATATGACTTACCTTGATTGGCAGAGCGGGGATATTGGGTGCTCGATATGCTCCAGGGTATTGAGGTTCATGTAAGGCATAGGTTCGATAGCGCTCCAACTCGCCATTATTCTTGATGAACTCGATTGAATGTTAAGGTTGCATGATTATTTCCAAGTACATTTGAGTGTGTTTCCCAGAGACACTGCCAATGGTTTGGTGGATTATCGTCCGCTGGCTTGGCAGGCCGACGAAACACTCAACATTATGTTGGTTCTCGGCTACGCTGGAACCAGCTTTGTCATTTGCACACATGTACTCCAAGCAACGTGGTGAGGGGACGGATGGATCTTCAATGATTTTGAACTGGACTCGGGTTATCCCAAGCTGCCTATGTATCCCCTTGAGGGAATCAAGAAGAACGTAGTTCATTTATCTATTCTGACTAACGAGCACTAATAGGGCTATGTGATTCACTTGTTTCTGCATTCAGCGACTTCACGGTTTTGACCATATCTCCTTGTAGGAAGGTCGAAACCTTGATCCGCTTGTCAATATGGAAAGTAGACTCCCTTAACTTTTCAAGCATATAAGATACATACCAAGGAGATATGTTGAATATCTTCTAGATCAAATATCTTGCCAGGTATCCTGCACGTTGGGTATTCTAGCAAGGCCTCACGATATTGGCCATATTTCGATGTAAGTATATCGAAATCCGCTTCTTCTTATAGAACTGTATCTCGAATATCTTTCATTTAATATAAGGTACATATCAAATGGACATGTTGAACGTTCTCTATATCGAATACAATGTTGGGGTTCCCTAGGCATTCTATCCATCATTTTTGCTAATTTGAGGGGTATTTATAGGCAAAAGGGCCAGGGTATGTCGAAAATGGCACCCGATATGTGCTTATAAAATATATTCGATATGCTGTTCCAGAACTGTGTAGTTCTCCCATTTCGGGCATAACTTTCACTCCGGACCTCGGAATTTCAATCTGCTTGTTGCATTATGACCTAGACATCTGTGGCTTTCCAATTACATATCATAGGATGCCTAATTCTTTATACACAAATATTGGTGATCCTTGTAATTGTGGCATTCACGTGGCATGACATGTATAGTATTAGTAGTCCCCCAATTATAGTCAAAATTCTAAGCCTGCTGGGTTTGTTTGGAATTGATAATTGGGTCTTATTCTGAGTCAATGAATTGTAGAGTTGGTCACTGAGCTCGGAAGGTGAACCGAGTTCTAGTTATTGGGGTTTGGGTTCTGATGAATTGGCGGGTTACGTGAAGAGGCGAGCGCAGCGGGGGAGGTTGATCTAAAGAAGTGGACGAATATTCCGACATGTGTCCGGCATGTGGAAAAAATATTTTGTGCATTATATCGGAGAAAAACGGATAGGGGTGCACCATACATATTTACAAAAGGTTACGGGGTTAAATATCGAAAAAGATATTTATATGAATATAGGGGCCATATTATAGGTGGTTTGATTGTAATCATATATTAATATTTATTATATTAAGAAACTACATTCTTTTTAATAGGAGACAAAAGAATGTCTCTTGACCATGATCACATTTTTCTTTTGAAATCGAGCATGATCATATTGTATATATCACGTTATAATAGAAGTGGGGTATTTGTGTGAGACCAAATGAATATGTATAAGAGTAGAGCTTGCAGCAGTAGTTTACGGAATAGTGGACCTTAATTACTACGTGCTTAATTACTATGTGCTAGTTAGTTGTTATATGTACTATTTATTAGATTGTTGACCACATAGTAACCAACTACAAATATTTCCTTGGGAAAATTACAAAATAGTATTTCAAGTTTGGCGATTTTGTCAATAATATGGCCAAATTTTCACTTTTTGCACCGACCTATCCGAAGTTTACTCCGACTAGCACTTTACTATCCAAACTTTGAAAAAATAATTACACGGCCAAAAAATGTCATTTTTCAGCTTTATGTCGTTGTAATTAGAAGGTATTAGAAGGTACTATGTGCTAGTTAGTTGTTATATGTACTATTTATTAGATTGTTGACCACATAGTAACCAACTACAATTATTTCCTTGGGAAAATTACAAAATAGTATTTCAAGTTTGGCGATTTTGTCAATAATATGGCCAAATTTTCACTTTTTGCACCGACCTATCCGAAGTTTACTCCGACTAGCACTTTACTATCCAAACTTTGAAAAAATAATTACACGGCCAAAAAATGTCATTTTTCAGCTTTATGACGTCATTAGAGAGGGTAAAAACAGTCAATTCACAAAAAATGTATAATAAATTAATAATGTAAAGTGTCCAATAACTTAATACACCCTTTGTTTTACACATTGTACCCCAAATATTTTTATTTTATAACAAAACGCCATCTTCTCCAAAAATCCACCACAGCCACCCCTCTCTCTCTCTCTCTCTCTCTCTCTCTCTCTCTCTCTCTCTCTCTCTCTCTCTCTCTCTCTCTCTCTCTCTCTCTCTCTCTCTCCCTCTCTCTCTCTCTCTCTCTCTCTCTCTCTCTCTCTCAAATCAGGTCTTATCTCATGTTCTATAAAAATCCTCACCCCAAATGTCCAATTTATCTTAAAATTCGGACAAATTCATCAAAGTTTTCTTCCTCCCAACAAATCCACCACCAACAATGGCTAAATCGCTGAAGAAATCGCTTGATCATAGATAGACTTAGAAGGTATAATGCCTTCTAAGTCTCCCTCGACAAATTGAATCAAGCATAATGCGCAACATCGTACCTTCTAATACCTGCAATGTCACTTTTCTTTTGGTTCTTACATAGTATTCACATAGTCTTGTGTAGTGGATTTGGAAAAATATATCGAACAAATTCACTCTTGAATAATCAACATGAATCGCATTCGAAAATCAAAGAATTTGAGATCATTCGCGATAAAAGAAACTAATAAAACTACATGAGAATTAATTGGTTCTAATGTGATCAATGTGATCATACTTTACATCCAATGAGCAATGGCGATCGAAGTTTTATTTTACTGCCTTTATGGAATACAATTGCAGGAGAAGAAGTTAGTGAAATGAATTAACTTTTGATGCTAAATACATCGGTAAGCTACATGATTACACTACGCGTGACAAACGTGTGCGAAAACTAAATCAAGTTGCATACATAAAGGAAATTCAAAGAATAGACCAAAATGCACTTCAGCGTTTCAAACTGAATCTTAACCGTAGCTCTCCTAACTCAAAAGTTCTCCACTTTGGTTTTGGTTCTACCCAATCACACAAGCAACCTGATCACCAAGCTCAACTAACCTCACCAGAGGCTACATCCATACTGATGCTTGGTGATGTGTGTAGTTTTAATGAATGCATGCAATGATATGCTTTGCCTACGTGTTCGCAAGTACACTGTCAAATAATAATAACATGGAGAGTATATTATGCCCCAAGTATTGATCCCACATAGAGTGTGTTATATTTGCATGAGCAATACTTAAGTAAATAAAGAGAACTATTAAAACTACTCAAATCAGTGAATTGGTTGAATGGAGAGAACTAATTAAATTAATGAACATAATTGAATGGAAATGATTGACTAGATTGTATTGCAGATGAGGGGAAAGCATAGCTAGTATTCAAAATTCATTATGATGTGGGTACTTTAGACAATGTGTCAATGTTCCTATGTTATGCTTTGCATTATTAAGTTCTTGTTTGGTTCTTAGATTATCGTGATAAATTATGCGCGCTTTCGCAATACCTAAAGAACCCTTTAGCCCCTAGATGGCTTTGGACCGTTAGATAACTAAAGCATCCTGAAGTTCAGCGTGTCAAGGATCTATACAAAGTTTTTGGAAAGAACTAGAATTGGTAACTAGTCTAAATTCCTCGTGATAAGCTAGTGACGAAGGTTTAGAGATTTGTTCGTATGATCTACTATGCAAGTGTTGTTTTACCAACCATCCTATGCATATTTTTGATAATACAAGATAGTTCAACGTCACTACGTCGGCTTCTCAAAAACCTTTATGTGTTAATCCTATTGTGTAGCATATCAAACAAACAAGATCCATCAAAGCTCAACTTCAATAAAAATAATCAGAACATAGGATTAATGTGCATAATGAGATAACTACATTCTGTACCAAACAATGGGTAAATTAGTTATTGATCCGGGCGGATTACTTGTAGCAGAACTCAATATATGTGTATATAGAAATACGTGGTTAGCAATTAAATTGCTACACCTAACTTCCTCCCTATCACAAGTGCACGAGTCAAGTAATAATAAAATAGTAAGTATTGTTACAAACCAATTATCGTATCCCTAGAGTGGTGGATGAATGCTTGAGTCCCTTAAATGCAAGAAAACTAATGGTTATCACGGTTGATATGTTTGTGTATGCAGGGTGAATGTAATGTGAATGCAGAATGCTTTGAATGCAAGAAAATAATAAATACATGTTTTATGAAAATAATTTTGGATGCAGATGAATACTAAACTAGAATTCAATAAAAATAATGTATGAATGCGAATAATAATTTTAATGCAGGAAAACAATTTGATATCAAAGAGAACTGTAATGAAAGCAGATTAAATGCAAAGGAAATTAATTAACTAAACTGATCTAATGCAAGAATGTAAACGAAACAAAACTTAACATGATTGATGGGGTGATTTCTTTAGTTGTAAAGAAATAAGTAAAATATGTTTGGAGGATGGGTTTAACTACTGACTTAACAATAATATTTCATAGAAAAACTACATATGTTTACTTAAGATGCTTGACTAAAGTTTGAGTTTTGTGTGTCTAATGGATCTGCGACCATAGCTGGACCTATTCTAACTATAAAATCATTAATTTTCTAATAGCCTACCGCATTAGCGAAATTAGCCCACTTATCAAATCTTTTAATAGGGATGTTAATTCTGTAACTCAATCAACTCACCTGAATCGTGCTAACGTAAATGTATATAATCATGAATGATTAGTGTGATCGAGATATTGTGCAATAGATCCGTTAGCGTACCAAAGTCACAGATCGCGCATATATATATATATATATATATATATGTATATATATATATATATATGTATATATATATATGTATATATATATATGGTTAGCTTAACATCTACACTCTTGCGGTCCCAGGTTAGTGTATACGTTCATCTAACGAGAGCAAGACTAATTATACAGAATAAAGACTAATCATTCTAGACACATGCGCATGTCAAACACATATCAAATAAAGCAAATAACATATTCATTTATCAGAGTTACTTACCTAATCCAAACACAGAGAAGTTTAGTTACGCATATTCATAAGTTTAACAATCAATAAAAGGTTAAATAACATAAACAAAGTTCAAGAGATAAAGACAACGGGAGGATTAAACTCTTGATCTTGGTGAGATGTCGACGTGTCTTCTCCTCGATTCTCGCATGCTATGATCTGGATAATTATGACATTGTTTTAATCACCTTTCTCCCTAATGAGTATTTATTTGATACGATTTCAATGACCTTTTGTTATACTTTGTATCATTCCCAGTGGTTTATGTTATTTTTTGACATTTGTAGCTTTGAGTCGAGTCAAGATAAAACATTAAAAAAAGAGCACAAAATGTATGGAAAAATGATGATATGAGTTTGAAAACTAAAAGGTACTATATAGGAGGAGCTAAGACGCATCAACGAAGCGTTACGACACAACAAAGAAGAGTGAAACCCTAATCTCACACAAGAAAGGCCAAACCGTTGCCCCAAAGCACCGGACACAGCACGATTAGCGCCACGAAGCAATGCAACCCATACTCTGCAACTTGGGAGCAGCACTACCAGTGCTCCGCAAGTAAAGACTTGCACGACTAGTGCCAGAGACACAACGCGCCATGCGCTCTGCGAAAAGACACATGCGACTTGCAATGTGACAAGTAGAACTACATCGGGCAACAACATCAATTCCAAGAGCTTAAGTGACGGGTGAAGTTATGACCTATGGCAAGACGAAACATCTATAAAAAAAAACGTCAGATCTAGGTCAAAAATGTGTGCACAAGTGTCCAATATACAAGAGAGAATAACATTATGCAACAAAATTTGTGAAAAGGAAATTGAGATGTGAAGAAAGGGTTTAAGAGAGAAAAAAAAGAGTTTGAAGATTGAAAACAACAACTTTCCACCGGATTTGTGAAGATTTCTTAATCATGTTCTTCATTTATGTTGGTTACATCTTTTATTGCTATTGAACTTGAGATTATGAGTATCTAAATACTCCGTCTTTGGTGTAGAGAATTCACGTTAATTTATGAATATGTCTATTTGATTAACCAGTGTATGGTTTGAGCATCTATATGACTAGATTGGATTGGTATATATGCTGCATGTTCGGGTTAACTCTCGCTGGAATAACGAAAGCACAAATATGAGAACCGCCAGAGTGTAAATATTAGACTATCTATTCATACATGTGCTTTGTGATTGTGGCCAACTAACGGAACAATGCAACTTGCACTTCGCTAGAAGACACGCGCGAAGTGCAGTGCGACATGCGACAAAAATGTCAATTCTATGATTTTAAGTGACAGGATGAAGATATGACTTAGGGCAACACAAAATAAAATATTTTCTAAGCACATGTTGTTACCACAAGTGGATGAGTAAATTTGATTGCAGGATCAATCTCTCTTCATCAGACTGAGATCGGCAGTGCGATAGGTCATTATAGACTTAATGATTTACAGGACGGATAGGTTTGGCTATATGTCACATATCCATTAGACACCAAAGAACTTAAGCAAGGCTCAATAGATTAAGGAAGCATAGGTAATATTTTTATGAAATACAGTGAATAAGTAGTGAAACTCAAACTTTGAACACATTCATCACCACTTTGTTTTACAACCAAAGAAATTATCTAATCATCTTCAATTATGTCATTTAGCGTAGTTCTACTTTTTACATTCATTAGATAGTTCTACTCGAACGTCATTGCCCAACTCGCCCCACATATTCACTTGATGGGTCGCGTTGCGTTGTCTGACTACAAGTTGTCTGGCCTAGGTCAACAAACTCCTCTAAAATGTATGTTTTTCCCTTTGATATGCTTCCGTGCTCAATTCATCTGTATTATTCCTCATTCTTCTCCGACTAAAACCTAAGCTACAAAATTATAAACTAAGACACAAACCAACTAAAATTCTACAAGGATGAATCAAAAGTATAAAAAGATACACTCAAATAACGTCTTTTACACGCTCATCAAATACCCCCAAGATGAAACCTTTGTTCGTCTTTTAGCAAGACTTTGAACAACGAAATAAATCAAGTTCTTCTAATGCCAACATATAGGAAAGTAAGATATGTTCCAAAATTCCACTTGATTTAAAAGCCGGGATAGATAGAACTAGACAAGTTAATATGTGTATACATTAATATTAATCAAGTTGTCCTCCTACAATATTTCGAGTGCTCAGTGGTGTACGCTTGTTGTTCATAAGTGTCAAATAAACAATTCTTTCAAAAAGATCATAAAATCATAAAGTTTCAAATACATTTAGTTCACTATTACTTTTCTACATTTCTTGCCACACCAAATACATGTAGGCTTCCTATGTTGAGGATCTTTTAGGACTTTATTAGCTCGTAATGTTAGGCTAGGGTATGAGCTAAAGTGAGAAAAGATAGATTCTGAGCTTAAGAGATGTACTTCATAAATCCAACTGTCTTCATTGTTCCCCTTCCTTATTTCTTTTTCTTTTTTTTTATAGCCTTTATATTTATTTTTCCTTTTGTAGGCTCCGTTCTTTCTTTTCTTGTTGCGTTTCATTTGCAAAAGTTTCACTTCCACAATATACTTCATGTTTCTCGAGAAGTAATCCCAAACTTATAGTTTTTCATAGGTTTATTTTTTACTCTCTATTATGCTCATCCTCCATTTAATTTTTCAATCTTTTTCATTTTTTTTCTTTTAAGGCTCAACACTTTTGTTTTTCACATCTCCTCCTTCTTGTCCTTTTCTTTCCCCACATAGAATTTAATCAATGCATATGTAGAAAAGGGCAGGATATAATATTCATATACTCAAAAGGTAGGTGGATGTGGCTAATAAATAAAAGGCTAACATAAAAAAGGCTTCAGTGGGGTTATGAGGATGGCTTTATTTGTAAAGGGTTATGGTCTTGAAGAGACTCAAATGTAAGTACAAAAGTGATGTGCTACGAGCATGTAGTGATTTTAATAATGAATTCAATGATTAAGCTTCGCCTACGTGTTTGCAAGTGCACGATCAAGTAATAATAAAATGCAAAGTAAATTACACCCAAAGTATTGAATCCCACAAGGACTATGATTAAACTCGTGTATTCAGTTGTTATACTCTTCCTTCAAGTAACTTTGATGATTTGAATGATTGAGTGAATCTGTAAAATAATGTAACGCAATAATAATAGTAAAAGACTAAGGTAAATGGATTTCGTTGAGTTGTATTCAATATTGGAAAAGATAGATTAAAGGTTCGAATTCATTGGATCTTCCGCTATACTCATACTTACTGATGAGTGATTAGCTATAGTGATTTGAGTACATGATTTCTTATGATTTTGATTATTTCTTGTGGCATTTTTACTAGATTTAGTCTTGTTTTGTCATTTTACAGTTTTTAGTCGAGTCGGAGCAAAACAATGCATTTTAAATGGTAAAGAGCATGAGGTAGAACAAGGTTATATGAGAAGAACTTTAGTGGAGGATAATAAAGGATTCAAACCTTAACTTAGTCAGGATGAGTGAAAGTACGAGACAACGCAGCAATAGAAAAAATCAGACAGCCTAAAGAAGATCAAAACAAGCGGTGCAACTCGTGCAGCTACCTACACGGCAGTGGGCAACAGGCAACAGGCCCCAAAACCTACACAACATTACGTGTCATCATGCCAAATGTCCAGGGACTTGCGCCACAACAGACATACCCGCGCCGCTCGCGCAGCCATACGCGCGACCATACACGACTTTTACCAAATAGGCCAGATCGTCCTGTAACCCTAGTTGCTGCAACTTACGAGCAAAAAAAGGTATAAATACAAGAAGACGTTCCACAGTTATCGCATAGCAAAATATCAAAAAATATTAACATTCTAAAGAACTTCATAGAAAATTCCACCTTTTAAAATGTTGCAATCATAGTTGAGGGAGAGAGGTGATCAAAAGGAGTTGATAATCTTTTGAAGGAAGGCAGCAAAGATCCACAAGGAGAAGCCACGTCAAAATCCTCCGAAATCAAGAATTTAATCTTTTCTTTTCTTTATTGCACAACTTTGTGATGAATTATCATTTTGTTACATTGATCTAGAGTAGATAATTCTGCAGTGTCTGGGATAAGATGTGGTTATCTCAGATGGATGCACTTTGAACCTATCTTTTGGATTAATTCCATTGAGACTTTGTTTTGTTGGATTTTATTTATTTCTTATGCTACTTGGTATATTTTACACGCGTTTCTTAGAATCAGAGTAGTGACATTGAATTGCCTTGTATTATATTGAATTATACTTAGGAGATTGTTAATGCAATACTAGCATAGTAGATCAAACATATAAATCTCTAGACCTTCGTCACTAGCATTTATCGAAGAATTTAGGTCTTAGTTGTCAACTCTAATCATCTTCTAAAACCCTGTATAGATCCTTGACACGGTGAACTCCTGGAGAGAGAAAAGTGCTTAACAACCCGACATCATTAGGGGTTGGAGGGTTCTTTAAGTAATGCGAAAGTGTGATTAACTTATTGCATCAACTAAGTGAACAAAATAATAATCAATAGAAGGAAGCTTTATGTAGGGATCATTGTTATTTTCTCTATGAAATACCCGCATTCGAGATTAACAAAATCCGACTCCTAGATACATTTTATTTAATGTGTTTTACAACCAATCCAACCAACCAATCAATTCAATTTTGGTTTGCCCTTACCTTCTTGAGGTTCGTCGTAGTTTAATTATTTCTTTATATTTGAAAATATTCAAAGCATTGTTGCACTAAGTTCTTGACGAAGCGTGTAGTTTCTTAACTATGTATGTAATAAATGTTACTCATATATGTTCGCAAGTGCATGATCAAGTAATAATAAAATGGAAAGTATATTACGTGCCAAATATCTAATTTCAAGAGAGTGTTTATCTGTTTAGCAATGCAAATTCAAAAGAAAGTAAAACAATTACATCTTCTTCCAAACATATAAATTGATTGAATAGAAAGAATGCGTAAATAAAACTCAAATATAGAAATAAACTCAAAGGCATAATTGAATTGGTTTATTGATTGATTGATTTGGTTATTGTGCAAAATAAGGAAAAGCTTATCTAGGAATCCGAATTTAATGATCTCAAATACGGGTATTTCATAGAAAAACATACCATTGTCCCTATGTTATGCCTATTTCTATTGATTTTTTTTGTCTCAAGTTGACGTCATAAGTTAAACACACTCAAGTATCACATAAAGAACCCCTAGCTCCTTAATACCGTTACACTGTTAGCTACTTTTCCCCTCTCTAGAAGTTCATCCAATGATCTATATTGAGTTTTAGAAAATAACTAGAGTGTAAAACTTGATCTAAATTCCCCGTTAGATGCTAGTGACGAAGGTTTAGAGATCTATTTGCATCTATGCAAGTATTGTGTTAACAATCTCTTATGCATAATCCAAGTAATACATGATGATAGTTCAACGTCACCACCATGCTTCCTAAAAATATGTACATGTAAATCTACCACGTAGCATAAACAACAAACAAGATCCAACAAAACAAAAACTTCAAAAGAAACAATCAAAACATAGGTTCAATGTGCATTCATTCAATGTTCATCTTTTCCTCTCACGCACACCATTTTGTTGTGGATAATATGGAACAGTAAGTTGATGATGAATTCTAGCATCATCACATAATTTTGTGAACTCATTTGAGGTATTCTTTCCGATTATTAGTCCTCAACTTCTTCAACTTTAAACACTTTGAGTTTCTACCATGGACTTGATTTTTTTGAAACAAGAAAACAATGAAACACCTATGACTTGCTACACATGAAATAAATCCAAATCTTTTTTTGTTAAATCATTAATGAATAGGATGAAAATCTATTTTAACTTAAGGACGGAGTATGCATAGGCCCACACACATCTATATGTATTAATTTTGGCTAATTAGAGTTCTTGACTTGACTTGAGATGGAAAAAGAAGAATGTGAACTTTTTCCATTTGACAACTTTAACATTCATCAGTATACATTTGTACATGAGTCATGTTCTTAACAATATTTTATCTTTCAAAGATCAGAAATTTGCATCGCCAAACTTCTTATGCCACAACCAAGAGTTGCCATTAACAATTCTATAGCAAGAGATGTATTTGAATCTCAATGAACAACAAAATGTTTCTGAGTCGTAGACACAACAATAATATTATCTCTAAAGGAGTCAAGAACAATGTGACATGGATAATTCTCGTATTGGGCCAGTCCGTCTCGATCATATGAGCCAAGCCCATTAGGAAGTCAGCCCAAAGCTTTTATATAGAGGATGGCACCCGATATAGCTTCCGATATCGAGTATAACATTTGATATGGTACAATGCACGTGGAAATCATGTGTGTGGTCTCCGAATCCTGAGGCCTATACATATATCTAGGTTCTGCTAATCAAGGCAAGCTTCAATAATTATCCTACACGGTTCATTCATATATCAACTATCCACATTGTGTATCGAGCCCTCAGCCGATATCCATACCCGATATATCATACAATATACCCTCCAATCTATCTTTCGACCTATACTATCGACATACATCCTCGACATATATCCCCGATATACCTTACCCGATATGGCAATATCCCCAATATCAGCCACATCCCCGACATAGAAGATATTCAACATCTGCCCAGATTTGATATACCTTCATCCTCGACATCCTGCCAAGCATCTAAGTGTTACTCTAAGGTGTTGCGGACCTAATTCTACCTAGAACTAGTATTAGTGATAAGAGACCTGATTTGTAATAGATTTGTTACCATATTGTTGTAATCCTACACTTCGCTTATAATATACGATCTATTGTCAAATTAGTGGCGCCATATGTGGTAACACCACATTCATTAGCGAAGAAGAAATGATGCAACATAGGGTGACCCGATCACGATCCGCAATATTGATAATGTAACTACATAGAATGCACCAACACATGCTCCGTTGCCCGAACCCAATATTAAACAACAACGCGACCCACCTCTTCCTCAAGCGCCGGTGGCTCCGGAGGCTATGCCCATGAACCCTACTACCCTCTCCCTAGATATTATGGCACAAATCAATGCCATGGTTCACACAACTCTAAATGCCGTATTGGAGACACTGCTACCCCATCTAATCAACCAGGGTGCCGGCCACTTACCCCATCATCCTTTGGGAAGATCTAGAGCTCGAGAGCATGAGGAGATGGCGGAGTCCAGGAGGGACCACCCAGTTTCTAGAGCTCACATTGATGAACATGCCGGCCCTAGGTTCGAGATGAGGGACATATCGATGAGAATGGAATAGTTGAACCAAGAGAAGGAAGAGGTCAACTGCAAATCGACATTGGTGAACGAACACCGAAGGTTGACCTCCTTCATTGAACAAATAGAGGCCAAAGTGTTGGAAACTGGAGATAAGATTCCACAACTCAGGATTTAAGAAGGGAAGAGCGAGCACTGCGAGCACTTATACAATGTAGATGGTATCCTGAACCTTTACCGTTTCACCGACAATGTGCAAGCGAAGATATTAGCTATGACCTTTACTGGGGCCGTGTTCGACTGGTTCACGAGGACAGAGGTCGGTTCTATTGCCAATTACGGGCAGTTGAGGCTGAGATTTGAGAGCCAATTCTCCAGCCAAAAGAGAATACATAAGCATAAACCACTTGAACTCGATGAAACAGAAGGAGAAAGAGACTCTCAAGGAGTTCATGAAAAGGTTCAACGAGGAGTTACTCAAGGTGGATGAACCAAAGGGAGAGCAGATGGCCCTCATTCTTTTCAACACGACTTCCCATAGAAGGTTTGCAGCCTATTTTCTCAAGATGAAATCCCCTACCATTGACTAGATTAATCCAACGGCGTATGAAAATATTTATCAAGATAACATGATGGCAACCAAGAAAGCCCTGTAGGAGGCCTAGAACCGCTCTAAAGAGAAAGAATGTTGGAACAGATATAGGAAAGGCCATGACAGATCCCCAAGGAGTTACACTCCATTGAGCCAATACATTTTCACAGTGTTTGTAGTGGCACAGAGGAAGAAATGGTTAAACCAGTCAAGGAAATTGAAAGAGACCCTGGGAACCAAGCACTCAAAGAGATATTACGCGTATAATCGCTAGAGGGGGCATGAAACGGAAGAATGCATAGATTTGAAGGATGAGATAGAAATGCTCATCCGCAAAGGAAATTTGGTCGAATATGTCCAAAAGTTTAAGGTCTTCGGAGATGGTGAGGAAAGATCCCGCTTCCCCCAAAGAGATAAACAAAAGGTCATCGAGGCATCAGGCAGACGTGGGAACGCGATATTCAACGCACCCTACAGGGGGATAATTAACATGATTAGTGGGGGACCAACATGGGCCGACTCCACCAACGGGCAAAAGAAGATTATCAGAGGAATGCATGAGGATAGGTACATTGGGTTCACAACGCTTTTCGACCTAGAGAAACTACCCTATGGGGTTATCACTTTTTCAAGGAGAGACTTGGTGGATCTATCACCAGAGGCTATCCAGGTAGGTAAACTCGACTTTCCTCTTGTAGTTAAGCAAGATGTTGCTAATTATGGGGTACGCAAGGTCCTCATAGATAATGGGAGTTCCACCAATATCATATTTGCACATGCTTTGGAAGAGATGGCTTTGGGCCACATTGTGATTGAGCAGATTCGCACCCCTTTGGTCGAATTTGGGGGAGGCGAGGTGATTCCATTAGCACATGTTAACTTGCCAACCTCTTTCGGCGAAGAACCATATAGGATAACTGTGAACATCCATTACACGATCGTGGACCACCATTTTGCCTACAATATCATCATTGAGAGACCAGCTTTAAAAGTAATCAGGGCGGTGGTCTCCACATACCACCAGAAAATGAAGTTCCCCACTCCAAGAGGTATTGGGGAGTTCATTGCCAATCACACAGAAGGATGGCTCTGCTAAATAACATCTCTTATACTCCCTAGGATTAGGGAAGCTGAAGCACCAGTAGCCATTGATAAAGACGACCAACAAATAACAGAGTAGCGTCTTTCCGTTATTTCATTAAAGTTTCGAATTTTCATTATGTTTGAACATTTTATGTTTTACCTAAAATGCCCCCCGTGGGCTGGCCTGTAACTAAGAGAGGGAGAACTACGCCGGTCTGATTGCCTTCTCAATGGGATACGTAGGTGAACTGGGATTTGCCTGGTTCTCGACCGTTATCTGTTATGAATCTTTATCTTGAGAATGTCATATGGCTGCCTCTTTTATGATGTCAATATGTTTGCAGGGACGAATCTACCCTACGGGGTAAGATAGAAATATACCCCAGGGAGTATAACGTATCCTATCCTACGGGGTAGACAAATCGAACAATGGCCATCTCCCGGCTATGAATATCTATTTGTATACTTTTTCGTATATTGTTATCCGCTAATTGGCAGGTACATGGATACGTTCCGTAAAAAAAATGACTCTGATATCCGATTAGATACGGGAAAGAGTACCTAATAAGGTCGAATATCTCATATCCTAAAGGGTAAGGCGGAAATATACCCTAGTGGGTAAAGAATCCCCTATCCATTGAGATAAGGATGATAAAGAAAAGAAAAGAACCATTATCCATCGAGATAAGAAGGATAAAAAAATATAAAAGATCCCTTATCTATTGAGATAAGGAGGATAAAGAAAATAAAAGAACCCCTATCCATTGAGATAAGGAGGATAGAAGGAAAGAAAAAGGACCCCCTATCCATTTAGATAAGGAGGAGAAAAGAAAAGAGAAAATCCCCTATCCATTGAGATAAGGAGGAGAAAAGAAAAGAGAAAATCCCCTATCCATCGAGATAAGGAGGGTAAAAAAAAGAAAAGATACCCTATTCATAGAGATAAGGAGGACAAAGAAAAAAAAAAGATCTCCTATCCATCGAGATAAGGAGGACAATAGCAAAGAAAAAAGAACCCCTATCCATCGAGGTAAGGGGCACATAAAAAGGAAACAACGGGTTAATCATCCACCCATAGAGGTGAGAAGCAAAAGAATATCAGGGACAAAGAAGTTCCTGTCTATCCGAATGATGAATACGAAGCAAATGAGGAAATAAGCTTCTTTAATTAAAAGGGGGGAAACACAATACGGTAGACATACAAGCAATTGTTCAAAAGTTTACAAAACAAGGCTACTATTTAAAAAACAAATATATATATATATATATATATTACAAAGGCAGACACAAATTTCAGAGGGGTTACTTAGGGGCACCCTTGGTATGAAATAGTACTAGACTTTTCTGGTTCAAAATATCTGCATAGTCATCCAGCCCTGAGTCGCCGCTATCATCATCGGGCTCATAATCTTCTGGGATTTGCCCTCCGGGTCCAAGCAATAGATCAAGCGACTTAGCATCAAATCCTTCTTTAAAGCCGTTTTGCAGCTTACCCTGACCGATGATAGCATCCTTGGCCTCCTCTCGATCAATCCTCTTTCCATACGTATGTCCTTATAGGTCTTGCTTAAGGGGAAACCCTTCGCGATTCTCAATTTATGCTCTCGAGTGGGTTTCTAAGGTGACAAACCAGGATATGGTAATAAATATTCGATGAATAAAAAACCACAAATACACGCGAGAGAGACAATACCTCGTAGCGTACAACCCTCTGAGCTTGTGCAAGCTCCATCTTAACACGATGAAGTTTGCCTCTACGGCTTCTCTCTTCTCCATCTCTGAAAAGGCAGTATCATTTGCTTGGTTCAATGCGGCCGTCAATCTCGAACTATCGCCAAGGAGAGCCTCAATGTTACTTTCATAGTCGGGGCTTCCTCCCGTTCAACTGCGGCCTTAGCTGCTGCAACGTGATCGTAATTGCCCATTGCCTCTAAATTGGTGATAGATTGGTGATTGTTCGTGCGATGGCCTCAGCTTTGTTCGTGTCGCTATCACTAGCTACCGTCAAGATGTTAGAAACAAACTTGTTGACATGTGCAATATAAATAATGATAAATAATCATATCTAACACCGAATTTCAAGTGGAACACATGCCACAAACATATATGTAAACTACAAACTTACCGCTTGAAAACTCGCACTCTCGCCCTCTGTAGTGGAAATTCTAACTAGATCTAGAAGACTCAACTCGTCTCCTCTTCGCTTGTGTGGGAGGTTTTTCCCAGGGCTTCGGAGGCCGAATTCATACTAAAACTTGTTGTGGCACCGCCTTGAGGAGGCACATAATCCCCATGGAGACCAACAACCCTGCATTGTGTACTCGGTTTGCCTTGAGACACGCCAGTCATCCTCGACCTTATGCGGTAACTCCGCGAGTTTTACGAACAACGGACAATGTCGGTTCAACGTTGAGACCTGCTTTTACACTAGATGTCGTTGACGGAATAACATCCAGCCTACGACTCATCATGAGTTGACACACACACACTAATCAACAAATGTTAAAAAACCTATTAATGATAGAGCATACGAAGGGTATGACTCAACTCACGCGAAAGACATATTAAGGTTCTACGAGCCATTACAGTCCCTTGGAGACAGACCACCAGCGCAAAGTACTTATTCTAGCACAAGGATAAGATGATCTTATTTGTGCTCCATCAGTAGGTCAAGGAATTTAGCGCTCCCACATAAGCGGGTCGTCGGTACTTTTCCTTCTTTGACCATTTCTCCGAGAGACCACTTGAATTCCGCGACGGTCTTCTCTTGGACGTAGAAGTACTCGTTTTTTCCCATCGAGCCATAACTACTTTGCGTAAACTTCCAGAACTTTCACCCGGCACGAGACCTCACAAAGATAAAACCCTACATCAACGGCCTTATTATTTGTAATAACCGAGAATAACTCCCAAAACTCGTTAATGCCAGAAGGCGCCCCCAAGGCTTTCATCACCATAATGAACACCACAATAACGCCAAAAGAATTTGGGAAGAATTTCCTTAAACAGACCCCAATGCTTCTCAGAATGGCAACGACCAAAGGATCAATAGGGAAATGCAGCCCATTGACGAAGTGTTTCACGTTCACCATGATCCTACCCTTAGGGGGTTTATGCATTCGCTCGCTATAACAGGAAATCTTATCCCATACCCGTCAATATGGTACTCGGTACGATAATAATCAGGATGATGGGGAACATGAGATATCGAGCCCTCACCCGATATCCATACATGATATACTCTCTGATACATCTTTCTACATACACTCTCGACATATATCCCCGATATACGTTACCCGATATGGCCATATCCCCGATATCAACCACATCCGCCCAGATTCGATATACCTTCATCCTCGAAATACTGCCAAGCATCTAAGGCTCAGTTTGGTTCCTCAGAAAATGGGAGAAAATGAGGGAAAATAAGATTTTCCAAGAATTGTTTTGTGGAAAATAAATATTTTCCTTATTTTCCATGTGTTTGGTTGTATACTGATTTCCTGGGAAGTGGTTAAAGATACTTGTAGATTTGTTCTGATTTGAATATATTTTTCTATCTTTTTCATCGATTTTCTTTATTTTTCCAAAAAATCTTAACTTGCTAAGCAACTGGAAAAAAAATATTTTCCCTCATTTTCTTCTTTCCTCCATTTTTCATGGCAAACAAATTGAGCCTAAGTATTACTCTGAGATATTTCAGACCTAAATCTACCTAGAACTATTATTAGTGATAGAAGACCTGATTTGTAATAGATTTGTTACCCTATTGTTGTGATTTCGCACCTCGCCTATAATATACTATCTATTGTCAAATTATAGTGCATGCGGTATTCATGCTTACATCATTTCTCACTTTAAGCACTCTTTTCTTGTAGTGGCGCGCGTGAAGGGTCCACGCACAACTTTTCACTATACTATCACGTGTAGGGCTGTTTGGGCCGGGTCGGGAGTTTGGAGTCCGACCCGACCCGCCGGGTTTTTCCCGAACCGGGAAAAACCCGGCTCGTTCCCCCCCCGGTCAAACCGGGAAATTGCTCCCGGTTTGACTCCCGCCGGGAGGGAACGGGATCCAAACCGGATCCCGTTACCTCCGGCGGGATCCCGGGAGGTAGACTGCCTCTGTTTTTTTTTTTTATTATTACATCTTTTGTTCTTTTTTTTTCTTTCCTGTCATCTTCTTACAGACTCTCTCTCTCACACACACACACACACTTCCTCACACACACACGCACAGCACACACTTCCTACTGCCTCTGTTTTTTTTTTTATTATTACATCTTTTGTTCTTTTTTTTTCTTTCCTGTCATCTTCTTACAGACTCTCTCTCACACACACACACTTCCTCACACACACACACTTCCTCACACACACACGCACAGCACACACTTCCTAACACACACACACGCACAGTCAATGTCGCCGGCTACCACGCCGCCGCACCTCCACCGTGGCTGCGCAATTCCTAACACACACACAATTCCTCTCACTGTCTCACACACACACAATTCCTAACACACACACACACGCACAACACAGTCAACGCCGCAGGCCACCACCACCGCCGCCTCGTCATCCACTGCCGTCCAACACACCACCACCAACAATCTTTTAAGTATATAAAAAAAAGGGGGCTGGAATTTACCAGCCCCAACAATTGCAAACTGCCGACCAGGACCGGGTTCCCTCCCGTCCTGGTCGGGACTCCCGGTCGCCGGGAACAGTGTTCCCGGCGGGAGGGTACGGGAGCTGCTTGACAGCTCCCGACCCGGCGATTCCCGGTGGGCCGGGGTCCCGTCCCGGCGGGATCCCGGCCCATAACACCCCTAATCACGTGGATAATTGGCTCACTTATTTAGTTCGTTATGGGTGGTATATTCACGGCGTATCATGAATGCTAAAATACAGTTTTGTCTGACGGAAAAGAGAAAAGAAAAAAGAACAAACAAAAAAACCAAAAGAAATGAATGGTAAAGTAATAAAATAGGGTACTTTGTTTGTGGACGAGCCATGATAGCATTGCCGCGTCTGACTAAGGAAAGAAAAAGCAAAACCTAAAACTACTTCTTCTCCTTTCTTTGTTGATTACTAATTAGTTTATTTACTGATTGCGTTCTATTTCATTAGAATCCACGAGGCACAAAACTGTCGCACATTTTCTTATATCACAATGCCAATACTTACATGATAACCAAAATTCTACATTTCTACTATTTTTCTTGCCTCTCTGTCTATGTTAACTCCCTATGAAAATTGTGAGCAAATTATTCTTTGTAACCTGATAAATAAGCGCGTTATAATTTTTAACGTTCTAGAATAATCTCCGCATTATACATTATTACTTATTAATTAGGCAGTGGTGTACGGGAAACTTCTTTTAATTATAGAAAGTAATACATTCTATCTAACATGATAAAGATAAGCTTGTATTTTTTTTTTCAGGAGTGATAATGGCATGCCCGGCCTTTAATACAGGTATTTTTTTTTTATTCAGGAAACAACGTGCATATTTTATATAACATTTAGAAAAAGTTGTCATTCTCTCCTTTTTCGGGTGAAGCGCTCTAATTTATTTAAGATGGTAAAGTATTACAGTGGTGTAGCTCTATTATTATTACCTTGGTAAAAAAACCTGTGTACAAACCGTATGAAATAAGTTATCATTCTGAAACCCAATATAATGAAAGAAAATAAACAGATTTGCCAATATGCGTACAAATATCAGATGGTGGAGAATAACCAAAATCTATGGTGTATGTGAGGTGGTAGAACAACAACAACAACTAAGCCTGAAATCCCAATTAAATTGGGGTAGGCTATATGAACCATAAATGAATCACGTCGAGTCGTGAACATGAATCTTCTGCCTCCATAGGTTTCGGTTGACGAGCATGTCTTCATTTAGATCTTTTAGCTTCATGTCGTTGCATATAACCTCCCTCCACGTCTTTTTCGGTCTCTCACGAGCTATAGCCGTCTGTCCTAAATCGAGATCTTCAGCTCGTCGTACCGGTGCATCTATGAGTCTGCGTTTAACATGTCCAAACCATCTTAGACGATTTTCTCGCATTTTCTCGTCGATGGCCGCCACACCCAGTTTATGTCGAATATCTTCATTGCGCACTTTATCTCTCCTTGTGTTACCGCACATCCACCGAAGCATGCGCATCTCTGTAACGTTCAATTTATGTGCATGACTTTGCTTAATAGCCCAGCACTCGGAGCCATAAAGCAAAGAATGTCTAATAGTCGTACGATAGAACTTTCCTTTAAGCTTTAGAGGAAAGTTACGATCGCACAGGATCCCTGTTGCACTCTTCCACTTTGTCCAACCAACTTGGATGCGGTGGTTGACATCTCCGTCTAACTCTCCATCTATCTGCAGTATGGAGCCTAAATACAAAAAATGCGCACTTCTCGGTACCTCTTGGCCATCCAACTGAACCGTATCATCGTTGTTTCTTTGTTGTTTGCTAAACTAACATTCGAGGAACTCTGTTTTTGTTCGACTTATTCGAAATCATCGTGCTTCTAATGTTTGTCTCAATCGTTCTAATTTAGCATTAACTCCCTTTCTCGTTTCATCGATGAGGACAATATCTTCTGCAAACAACAAACACCATGGGACTCGGTTTTGGATGGTTCTCATGATTTTATCAATTACAATGGCAAACAAAAATTGGCTCAAAGCTGATCCCTGATGTAAGCCAATTGTAATTGGGAAGACTTCTGCTAAACCGCCACAAGTTCGGACATTTGTCACCACATTCTCATGCATATCTTTTATGATGTTGATATATTTAATGGGTACCCCCTTCTTCACCAAGGTCCACCATAATACATATCGAGGTACTTTGTCATATGCTTTTTCTAAGTCGATAAACACCATATGCAAATCTCTACTCTTTTCTCAAAAGCATTCAATGAGCTGACGAATCAAATGGTGGCCTCTATGGTCGACCTTCCGGGCATAAATCCAAATTGTTTCTGAGATATGAGAACAATTTGTCTCAATCGGTGTTCAATCACCCTCTCCCATAGCTTTATGGTATGAGACATAAGTTTTATCCCACGATATGTGAGGTGGTGTTCGCAATTATATTGTTAAAAAAAGGGAAAAAGTACGGACTATACCCATCGTTTGGCCTCTTTTACGAAACTATACCCAACCTTTGAACTTTTGCAACACTATACCCAACCTTTGAAAATCGTCACTATACTATACCTATACTAATTTTCCGGCCAAAATTCAAAATTTTGAGGGGTAAAATAGGTATCAACTATACTTTATCATAAAAATATAATTTTTTTATTACTGAAAATTAAAAAAATTAAAAAAAAAACAAAAAAAAAGAGCTTCCCCCCCCCCCACCCCCCACGGGGCTGCACCAGCGGGTTGCAGCCCCCCTACCCCCCCCCCCCCCCCCCACACTCACACCGCTGCACCAGCGGGTTGCAGCGGTGGCGGCGTCGATCATGGGGGTGGGGGTGGGGGGGGTAGGGGGCTGCAACTCGCTGGTGCAGCCCCGTGGGGGTGGGGGGGGGGGGGGGGTAGGGGGGAACTCTATTTTTTTTAGTTTTTTTTTTCTTTTTTTTAATTTTCAGTAATAAAAAATTTTATTTATGATTTTTTTTATTTATTTATTTAAATATACCGAAAAGACTATATTACTCCCCTCACTTGCCGAGATATGATGTCACTTTGTCTGGAAATGACGTTTTTTGGCCGGAAAATTAGTATAGGTATAGTATAGTTACGATTTTCAAAGGTTGGGTATAGTGTTGCAAAAGTTCAAAGGTTGGGTATAGTTTCGTAAAAGAGGCTAAACGATGGGTATAGTTCGTACTTTTTCCCTTAAAAAAAATTACAATTTAAGTTTTAAAAATCTTAGAACACACAAAAAAAAAAATTAACTTCTAATTAGTTCTTTGACCCTTGCTGTTGGCTTTACCGCAACAATGGCGACTGTAATGGCAACGACACGGTGTAAAAGAATGAAAGAGAAAAGCCAAAAAAGTAAAGACACTAGAAAGAAAGAAGTCAGTTTCAGGCATGATTAGTACTGCTCCAATTCTATAGTGATGAGAAAAAGCAAAACTATAGTGAAAGAAAATTGGAGATAAGGGGAAAGTGGTCATCAGGAGTTTGAAAGTGGTCTTGGTTTCATTTTTTTAACCAAAAATATTCATCAACTTGGTTTCTCTTGTTTCGATTTGGATGTTTGAAAAAGATTTTGAAAACGTGGGAGAAAATTGAAATTCAATTTGGATGTAGTTTTAATGTTTGGATGTTACAAAGAAAAGCAGGTATATAAACATCAAATTAATGTGATAGATATGTGGAGAAATAATATTCTAGCCTAATTATAATAATTATTTATTTGATTAATAATATTTTAAGATTGTGATGCATAATTATTATTTTTTTATAAAAAGAATGAAAAATAATTAATTGTAGACTTGTAATCATTTATATAATAATGAATATACATAAAAAGTAAGTATGAATTTTTTTAATAATTGTAATGAATATGTTATATGTACTTATAACACTACAAGAAAAATGGGTCAATAGGGACCAAAATTAGGTCCCTATTGACCCCTCCAGCGGTCCCTAAAGGTCAATAGCGACCGCACGTAGGTCGCTATTGTGCGGTCCCTATTGACTTCGGTCGCTTGCCATCAGGGATCGCAATTAGGTCCCTGATGAAGGCAATAGCGACCGGAGTATCAGGGACCGCTTTCCGGTCCCTGATACTTTAAAACCAATAGCGACCTAATGCCGGTCCCTATTGTATTTTTGGGTCCCTATTATTTTTCACACAATAGGGACCGCCATTAGGTCCCTATTGACTCAAAAACAATAGGGACCTAACTCCGGTCCCTATTGCTTTTCGTCAATAGGGACCTAACTCCGGTCCCTATTGGTCCCTATTGTTTTTCACACAATAGGGACCGCCATTAGTTCTCTATTGACTCAAAAACAATAGGGACCTAACTCCGATCCCTATTGCTTTTCGTCAATAGGGACTTAACCGAGTTCGCTAGAACAAATATTAGGGACCGCAGTTAGGTCCCTAATAATAATCATAGAGTTCTATGAATATTATTACGGACCTAACTGCGGTCCCTAATAATAGTAATAGAGACCACAATTAGGTCCCTACTAATATTCATAGAACTCTATGAATATTGTTAGGGACCTAACTGCGGTCCCTAATAGTCTGCGAGAAAAAAAAATAATATTCCGGAAATATTCCGAAATATTATTGTTTTTTTTGTAGAAATATTATTATAACAAGATCAAAACAATAAAATAATAAAGAAAAATTTAATATAATAACATGAAAGTATTAAAATGTAAAAAAATGAATGAAATATGACTAAAATAGAATATAAAATATGAATGAAAACAAAAAGATGAATGAATTAAAAAAAATAAGTGAAATAAAAGAAATTGTAGATCCAAAAAAAGTAGAAAATAAGAAAAGAATGTGTAGATTCAAAATGATAGAAAAGTAAGAAAAGAAAGTGTAGATCCAAAATAATAGAAATGAAAGATTGAGTTGGTGATTTATTTTTTGTATTGTGTGATTTTTGTTTTGGATTTGTGTTGGTAAAAAGAAGAAAAGTTTTTGTGTTTGGAGAAAAGAATGTAGTGTTTTGGTGTTGGAAAAGAAGAGAGTGTTTTTGTGTTGGGTGTTTTTTAGAGATTAAGTAAATTTGATGTGTAAAAGTGGTGAGTATATATAGAGGAGAGGGTGAAATTTTCAAATTTTCGTGAAATTCAAATTTCCCTCTCAATCCAGCCTAAAATTTTCGCCAAAATTTTAAATTTTTGTATATTAGTGACCTAAGTGCGGTCCCTAACTATTAATAGTGACCGCAGTTAGGTCACTAATTGTTAATAGGGACCGCCGTGCGGTCCTTGTTTCCTTATTAGGGACCTAAGTGCGGTCCCTACTAATATTCATCCTTGAAATTTGATTTTTTTTGAATTGATGTTGGTGTGTTTGTGATTCCTAGCAACCAAACTCATTGCAACGTGTGAATTGAAGTAATAAATGATTGCAAAACCAACCTCATAATAGTTTAGTTGTGAAATAATAGATTGAATGAGATTGATCGAGTTATTAACGTTCAACATATATTCCATGTTTTACAACTAATCATCAATAGTTAGTTGTAGTTGTTATTTGTTTTTATTCTTTTCCTCACTACTGTTAGCATAGATATTAAGCAATAAATTAAACAATTACAACTATAACTAACTATTGATGATTAGTTGTAGAACATGAAATATATGTTGAACGTTCATAACTCGATCAATTTCATTCAATCTATTATTTCACAACTAAACTACTATATGAGGTTGGTTTTGCAATCATTTATTACTTCAATTCACATGTTGCAATGAGTTTGGTTGCTAGGAATCAAACACACCAACATCAATCCAAAAAAATCAAATTTCAAGGATGAATATTAGTAGGGACCGCACTTAGGTCCCTAATAAGGAAACAGGGACCGCACGACGGTCCCTATTAACAATTAGTGACCTAACTATGGTCACTATTAATAGTTAGGGACCGCACTTAGGTCACTAAGCATGTTGCCTTATTAGAGACATAAGTGCGGTCCCTACTAATCTTCATCCTTGAAATTTGATTTTTTTTATTGATGTGTGTTTATGATTCCTAGCAATCAAGCTCATTGCAACATGTGAATTGTTGTTATTTTAACTATTACAGTAGTAATTATGAACTAAACAAACAACGATGTACCTCAAATCATCATAAAATAACGATTTTAAAGTATGAATATTAGTAGGGACCGCAACTAGGTCCCTGTTGTGTCAATAGGGACCTAAATTGCGGTCACTATTGACAAATCAGTGACCTAATTTCGGTCGCTACTAGCAACAACTATTAAATAGGGACCACATTTAGGTCTCTATTGACAACGGCTAATTGTTAATAGCGACCGCCTTTAGGTCGCTACTAACAACAGTTAGTATCAATAGGGACCTAACTGCGGTCCCTATTGATACTTACCGTTGCCAATAGAGACCTAAGTGCGGTCCCTATTGACTATTAGTGGCCTATAAAAAGGCCACTCCATTTTCCTCTAAAATTCATTCCATCATTTACTAATCCTTAAGGTATGCACGTTTTTTTGCTTTACACTATCCCAAATGTTTATTTTCAATGTAATTTGTTATTTAATTATTCTGACTTAAATTTATTTATTTGGTGATAGGTAATATTACACACAACGAGAGTAATCGTGGTGTACAAAATATTCTTGCGGCGCATATTTTCACGCTTCAAGAAGTACGTTGATCATTCTATTTAGCTTTTCAAAATTCTTGTTCTATTTTTTGTAATTATTTGTTTTATATTTTACAACTTATTAGATAAATAACGGACTATGTAGTAGATAAATCTAGGATGTATGCTATGTATGATAGTGATGGTTGTTTGAGCGATAGATTTGTGTTTGGGGTTCGGGCTTTCATTGAATATGCTACGCAACCAGGTCCTAGATTCGTAGATCTACGGAGCGAAATTAGGTGTCCTTGCATGAAATGCAATACTATACGGTTTTTCGATAAAAAGGTTGTACGTGATCATCTTCATAAGTCGGGATTTACAAATTGATATTTAGAGTGGATTTTTCATGGGGAAACGTCAATAGATAATATACCGTCGTATGTGCCCGATTCCCCCAGCTCGTCACACAACGATATTCCCGACAACCCATTATATGTTGATGTGCCGTTCGTAGACATGGTCGTGGATGCACGTGAAGGTCGACCATTTGAGGACGAGTCAACTAACGAGGAGCCCAACCCAGAAGCACATGCGTTCTACAAGTTGATGCACCTAGGAAATATACCCATGTATCCGGATTCCGACTCGAGTAAAGATATAAGTATCCTTCAGTGGCTGTCGGAGTGGTTGGAATACAAGACACAGCACAAGGCTAGTACTATTTATTCTGATAAGGCTTTTAATTTGGCGAAGAGAGGTTTCACGCCTGAGGTGCGGATGTTATTACCTAAGGACACGAAAGGGATCCGTAAAATGCTGCAGTCAGAGTTAGGGTACGTTACGTATGATGTTTGTCCAAAACAATGTTTCTTGTTCTACGGAGAGGAGACGAAGGACTACGATAAGTGCCCGATATGCCTCACAGGTAGATACGTGGATGGACTAAAATCAAAAGTTGGGAAGAAGAAATTGTGGTATTTTCCTATTGTTCCTCGACTTCAGAGGTTGTATTATACAATAGGAACTGCAAAGCATATGACATGGCATACAAAGTGTAATGGGGTTAATGACCAAATGATTCACCCAGCTTCAGGGGATGCATGGCGCCACTTCGACCGGACACACTCAGATTTTGCAGTGGAGCTGTGGAGCCACTGAACGTAAGACTTGGTTTGTCCACATATGGATTCACACCTTATGGAATGTCTGGCAAGATCTACTCTTGTTGGCCGGTGTTTGTCATCCCTTATAACCTTCCACCGGATCTTTGCATGAAGAAAGAGTTCATCTTTTTGAGTCTATTCATTTCCGGGTCGTATAGTCCAACAAAGAACTTGGATCTTTTTCTTAGGCCACTTATTGATGATCTCAAGCTTTTATGAAGCACTGGCATCGAGACGTACGACGTCTCGAGGAAGCAACACTTTATATTACGTGCATCTCTCATGTGGACGATTAGCGATTTCCCCGCTTATGGGATGTTGTCGGGATGGAGTACGCACGGAAGGCTTTCATGTCCTTATTGTATGGGTGACACTCAATCCTTTCCGTTGGTGAATGGGGGTAAGCCAAGTTGGTTCGATTGCCATCGCCGGTTCTTGCCTGAAGGTCATGAATTGAGATACGATGACTATAACTTTAAAAAAGGGGAAAATCGGGAGGAAGACGCGATTCGTAGAAAGACTGGTGATGAAATGTTGGAAATTGTTAATGGCCTTGGGAATGTGGGGTTTGGCACCCAATGCAGACAACTCCCAGGTTTTGGCCAAAATCATAATTGGGTGCGGAAGAGTATATTTTGGGAACTGCCTTATTGGTCCACAAACTTGGTTCTGACTGCCTAGATGTCATGCCTTGTGAGAAAAACTTTTTCGATAACATCATCAACACGATTTTGGATGACCCTAAGACAAAGGACAACATCAAGTCACAGAAAGATTTGAGACTTTGGACCAACCGTAGTGAGCTATTTTTAGATTCAACGCCCCGAGGAGGGGGGAGGGGGGAACGAAGAAGCCAAAGGCATTGTACTGTCTCTCAAAGGATCAAAGGAGAAATTTGTTAGAATGGTTGGGCACGTTAAAATTTCCAGATGGATACGCTTCTAACTTGGGACGGTGTGTACATGTGCAACAACAAAGGTTGTCTGGAATGAAGAGTCACGATTGCCACGTCTTCATGCCGAGATTGATTCCGATTGCTTTTCGTGATTTCCTTAAGAAAGACACATGGGAAACACTTGTGGAGATTAGTTTGTTGTTCAAGGCAATTTGCGCATCAGAGGTATCGGTAGAGGCTATGGAGGGACTAGAAAAGTCCATTATTGTCACCATGTGCAAACTAGAGAGAATATTCCCTCCTTCTTTTTTTGATTCTATGGAGCATTTGGCCATTCACTTACCGTATAAGGCTAGAGTTTGTGGTCCAGTTCACTACAGATGGATGTATCCATTCAAGAGGTAAATCACTTTGGTGTATATATTGATGATTGTCTTTAATTTATTTTATTTGCAATGTAAGATGGTTCCTTTTGTTGTGTTTATTCAGGCAAATGTTTGATTTAAAGCAGTCAGTGGGGAACAAAGCGAGGCCCGAGGGATGCATGGCCAATGCCTATTTACTTTCGAAGATATCAAATTTGATTTCCCAGTATCTCGATGTAACCCCTGGTGCTAGACAGAGATGACTTAACAGGAACGAGAATTTGGAAAGCACGAATTGGGATGGTGAGCTCTTATTGTTCCGAAAGAAGGGACGACCGCTTGGTCCATCGGCGAAGATGAAAAAGTTAACGGGGGGAAGAAATAGAACAAATTGAATTGTACACACTTCTTAACTGTGAAGAATTGGAGGGATGGGAAGAGTGAGTCTACTTCAATTTTCTTCATCTAGTGTCATCTTCTTTTTTATGTGCTAGTACTAACTATTTGTTTGTAACATGCAGTTTGTTCATAGAAGATGAGTGCGGTAGATTGAATGCCATGGAGGTGCAAACGAAAAGGAACGAGGAGTATGTGGCCTGGTTCAAGCAAGAGTACTGTAATGGAAATTACATGATAGACGATAGGGTACTGCCGTTGCTCAACGGTCCATTGAACGATGCAATCACGTACGATGGATACATTGTGAATGGATTTAGGTTCCACATTGATACGAAATTGGGGCCCAAGAAGAGTGAATGCAGTGGGGTTTACGTGAAGGGCGACATGGGAGACACCGCTTCAACCAATTTCTACGGGACTTTAAAGAAGATATTAGAAGTGGAATATTGGGGAGGTAGAACTAGAAAACAACTGTCCATTGTCTTCTTCAAGTGTTTGTGGTATGATATTGGACCGAGCGGCACAAATGTCCACGAGACATTCAAATTGGTGGAAATTAACCCTACTAAAAAACTGCAGACCAATGAACCATTTATTTGTGCTAATCAAGCAATGCAGGCGTATTACGCCCCATGTCCGTCTCTACCAAATGGAAGGCGAGGGAGAAAAGGATGGTTGTCAGTATCACATATTTCAGCTAGACACATTATCGACATGTCGTCACTCACAGTTCGTGATTCTACCCCTGATGACCCAGATATTTCGGAGACAGTGTTTCAAGAGAACGAATCAGCAGGTCTTAATATGTTTGTAGACTTGAGATCGTTCAACATGGATATTCAGTTGGGTGGAGGTGAGTTCGAGGTCGCTGATGAACTAGGTGGTAACGAGGACCATGATGGACAAGCAGAAGGCGTAGACAGTGATGCGAATGAATATGACTATCAATTTGAATATTCAGAAGAAGACTAGTGCTCTCTTTCTTTTCTTTCTTTTTTTCAGTATCACTATGACTATGAGTTTTTTCAGTATGACTATGACTATGTGATTTTTCAATATGACCATGACTATGAGTTTTTTTGAATGTTGGTACACCATAAATTTTAACATAATAATCCATATTCCATACCAACCATCAACACCATATAAACAAGAATAACCAAAATGATGAAGAATCCCTACCAACCACAAACCATACATACAAAACAACTACATCATAAATGATCCATATGTTCCAAAATATCATAATCCATATTTACAAATAACTACTCGCAACAAGATCACTGACCCCTCTCATCATCACTAGGTGGATACACGACCCCCTCATCACCAGAACTCTCCGCCAAATCATACATCTCATCCAGGGTCACCAGTGGATCATCATCAACACCAACCCCACCCTCATCAACACCAACACCACCCTCACCCTCACCGAGGTCCTCTGTGTCAACATCCATCAGACCAAGATCATCACCACCCTCCGACTCATCAGTATCAATATCAAGATCATCGACATACTGGGTGGGGCTGGAAGTACCTGGAGCAAAAGGATCTGGTCTCTCACGTATCGGCCTCAGAACCCAAAATGCACCTCCGCTCCTAATAGCGTTCCCCATGAACAAGTCTGACGGAAGCTCTCGCACTGGTCGGCCTATATCCGTCTGCATTTCCTCTCTAAAAGCCTGGAGCCAGGACAACATGGAGTCGACTCTCAGGTCCTTTGTCGTCCTCAACTCTGCGTTCTCCTCCTGGAGCTGCCTGAGCAGCTCCCGCCTGTAGTCTGGCTCCCTCCCGACCTCCATGTCGAAGTCCCGAGGATCAGCATAGCTCGGTAAACCCCGTGCCTTCCCCTTCTTGATACTCACTATCGCCTGCTTCCACGAATCGGCGTCCCATTCAGGCAAGTCCTTATCTTCCACTGCATCCGGATTTTTCTTCCTCAGTTCCCTCTTATAAATCTTCTGTTGAATTTTCAAAGATCATTAAAAAGGAGAAATTAGTTAAAAGATTATTAAAAAATTAAATTAAAACAAAGATCATTAAAAAAGAGAAATTAGTTAAAAAATCATTAAAATAATAAATTAAAACAAAGATCATTAAAAATGAGTAGAAAATTTAAAACACTTACGTAAATAAGTCTGGTCGCCTTAGACTTCCACTCCCGCCTCAAGGGTACGAATGTACCTCTGCCAGTCCCCGCCACCCTCCTCGTATGTCCTGCCTTATAAATCTCGTCGTGCATGATTGGGTGGGTGCGGTTGGGCTGATTCCTCTCCTTCAAATTGTAAGTAATAGTTGGTTATAATTCTTTTTTTTTTAAATGTTAAAATTACATTGTTTTAAACTAATCAATAAACAATAATCTTAAAATTTAACTACAAATAAAATATATAATTTTAACTTAAAATTTAACTATAAATAAAATATATAATTTTAACAAAACATACCAGGGGCCGCCGGATCTCCTCGTAGTCAATTGAACCACCGTGAAAGGTGGTGGGCGCATCGCCATCCAACTTACCGCCTCGTCGAGCCTTCTTTCCCTTCACGGACTTCTTCTTAAACGCCTCAGTGTCCCAGTGTTTTGCCGCCTGATCCTCCAAACTCTGGCTCATCCACGACGTCTTAGGCTTATCTTTAAACTCCTCCTTGTCCTTTTTCTTCATGTACTGCTCCTTCGCCTTGTTAAGCATACGCTTATAAATCCCTCTCGCCTTCAACTGGTATGCCCTATGTACCTGCTCCCTCTCTGACCGCCGGATCCCATAGGTATTCTACAAAAAGGATAAATATTAAACAATAAATTAATACAATAAATTAATAAACTAAATTAAATGTTATTTTGAACCTCGAGTAAATTAATAAATATTAATAATTCATTTAAAACACACCGTAAATCTCGAGTACATCTCTATTCATACTTTCTCAGGAACCTTCGAGTAGGAGGGCCAAAACTCACTCATAAACTGTTGAATGAGTGAAGTGATCGTCTTGGCAATCTCGCGACCGGGGGGTTTAGAAAAACAACCCCTCTTCAACTCATTAAGTTGCTTCTTCTGCCCAGCCCCAACCGCCGTAAGCCCTACATTGGGTCCCCTACCCGGTCGAGTATCGGTCGGTCCTGGAGTACCGGTCGACCTCTGGCTCGGTCCAGCTCCGGTGTCGGCTGTAGGCGGTGGAGTCTGAAAGCTGCCAGACTCGAGTGATGGGGGCACGTGAGTCCTAACTGAATCTGAAGTATGTGGTCGTGCCACCTGGGATGCGGTCGACTCTGATGATCGGGGTCTAACACCCGCTCCGGAGACGGCCGCCTCATCGTCTACAAATAACTACCGATGTGGTGCAGGTGTCGTCGATGTAGATCCGTCACCTGACCCAAGTAGCGGGACGGACGACTCGGCTGGATGGCTCGACCTTGCAACACGTCCCGATCGGACAACCCGTATAGGTCGGCAACTACCTCGACCCCTGCTACCACTACCACCACCACGCCCAACGCTACCACTGCCACCACCGCTCCTGCTACCACTGCCACCACCACGTCCAACGCTACCAGTACCACCACCACGACCTTGACCTCCACTACCTCCAACACCTCCACGAGCAACACTACCACTACCTGAACCCGATACCCCACCACGACCTCGACCTCCAATACCTCGATCTCCAGTACCGCTAGGGGTCTTACGTGATGACATGCCGAATATATATATGTACTATAAAAGTAAATTAAATATCAATTCAACATTTACAAATCTACACTGATTACAAATTTTACAAATTATAATCTTAAAAACTTAATCTACACTAATTAATATAATGTTACAAATTAACACTAATTAACAAGTTTTACTAATTAAAATTTAATAATCCAATTTTTACAATCTAATTATAAACTAATCTAATCTAATCTAATTTCATCATTCACTAAATTTAACTAAATCTAATTTCATCATTCACTAAATTTTTATTTCATCATTCATTAAATCTAATTTGATCATTCATTAAATTTAACTAAATCTAATTTCATCATTCACTAAATTTAACTAAATCTAATTTCATCATTCACTAAATTTTTATTTCATCATTCATTAAATCTAATTTCATCACTCGCTAAATTTAACTAAATCTAATTTCATCATTCACTAAATTTTATTTCATCATTCATTAAATCTAATTTCGTCATTCACTAAATTTTTATTTCATCATTCACTAATCTAATTTCACAAATATATTTTTTTCCTTAATCATACACTAATTTATTCTAACAATCTAACATTGTTCAAATAAAAATTAACTAATAATTCTTCAAATAATTCTTCAAACAATATTAACTAATAATTCTTCAAAAAATTAACAATTTAACAATCAAACACAAAATTAACACAAGATTAACACAAGAATATTAACACAAAATTAACAATTTAACAATTTCTTAACATAATAACATAATTTTCAGATTTAACACAATAATGACAAAAAAAAAATAGTAACCGAAGCTATACCTTAGCACCGGCGGCGGAAATCGACGGAAAATGCGAGGCAGCAATGATGGAAGCGGAGCACGACGGTGATGGAAGCGGAGCACGGCGGATTTGAGGCGGAAATCGGGAGAAAACGACGCGGGTTTGGGTTTGGTTGGGTAGGGGACGTAATTTGGGTTGCAACTACTCACAATAGGTCGCCAATGGCGGAAATTCAAACGGGTCGGTTCGAAATCTGGTGAAGGAGACAGGGTTGACGGATTTCGCGATTGGTCAAACTTTTTTTCAATTTATAGGAAGACATCAGCGACTCAATTTGAGTCGATGATTGCTTCCACGATAATTAGGGAGGAGGAGGCCCAAAATTTGGCCCAGTTTTGGACCGAATTATGTGGCCCACGTAATATATGGACGATTAGCGACTAAATGTGAGTCGCTTAACGTCCCAAAGGACAACAGCGACTCACATGGAGTCGATGTATTGAGTTCAGCGACTCAATGTGAAACGCTAACAGTCCCTGAGGACAATAGGGACTCACATTGAGTCGCTGTTTTCCTCGAAACTGTCCGCGACTCAAAGTGAGTTGATGTTGCCTTCAGAAGTCGCTGAAGGCGAGCGACTCAACTTGAGTCGCTAACTGGGCGGTCCCTATTGACCGCCCAGTCTTGTAGTGGAAATAATGGGACACACACACACACACACACATATATATATATATATATATATATATATGCCATAAAAATGTATAACTATACTTCAATGGACAATTCTTGTAACAAAATAAAAATAATAGATGTAGCTATTGCGGTATTTCATATATACTAATTATAATAATTGTTAACCTCGTTTACAAATATATGCAAAATGCACTTTAATAATAAGAAATAAGCATGATTCACTACTATATTTAAATTAATAAGCAGCAAAATAAATTTTAAATTAACTTGGATCACACGTTCATAATTATGACATATAATGCATGATGTGTTATTTAACACCTAACCAGAAACTTAGGTTATTATCTAAGACAAAAACACAAGCGACGGCTTGCAACCATATGATTTACGTAAGATATACATGTTTTACTTACAAACAATGTTGCATTGGCATACATATGATGATATCGGTATTATACGATACGGATACATGATACGAGGGAATACATCTGAAAAAATATAAATTAGTATTTATATTATGTATTACTATAAATAAAATCTATTCAAGATTAACTGAGATCTAATCTTGTCAATAACTATTAACAAGAAACGATTGTCATTACTGGGTTTGAACAAGAGACTGGCAGGCTTAGATAAGTGGCATGTTCTGCAAAACCTTCACCCCTTTTGGCCTTGTGTTGGCATAGTTGTGGGGATTTGGTTGTTGCTTTTGCCCTGTCTAGACCTCGACAGACTCCAGTTCTAGAATATCTTCCCTTGTATCACAATCGTAACTTGCCAAATAGTTATGGGCTTGAGTGGAAATCTGAGATCTTGGGTATAAGTGGTATCAGAGCCATGGATTAGAGTAATCATGCTTTAGAATTAATTCATTACATAACCTCTTTTGATCATGAATATGATAGGAAGAACGAATACTGTTCAAAACAGTATAAATGTTGAGCATGAGATTCCAGAAAATCTGGAATTACTTAATAAGTGGACGATTCCAAGAATCGAGCCAAAGATTATTTATAAACTTGGAACTTTTGAAAAACTTGGTTTAAAACAAGTTGTTAAAACAACTGAAGAATCTATTTCTTTGAATAATGAAGAAATGATTATAAAACTTCTAAGTGATAAAGATATTTCTTTATACAAACACAGTCACAAGTTTATACACATAGGCTTAATTCAAGTTGCTTTTAAACCATTAACATTAGAAGGATTACCAGAAAGTTTTATAGCAGCTTTAAGAGATGGTAGAAATCTTGATTGGAAGAAATCATTAATAGGAATGACTCAGTCAAGTCTGGCACATGGTCCAGTTTATTTTGATGTATATCCTAATTTACAATTATCATTGTCTGATATTAATATTCTTGATGCTTTAACATTAAATGTTAAAACACATGGTTATAATTATTTACCAGGTACTGAAGTTATATGTATATGTTATAGAGTTTATTATAAACCTCTGTATACTTTAAATCCTCAATGTAGAAAGGTTGATAAACCTTTAAATGAAACCATTTTAATTGAAACTAATTTCAAAAAATCTAGAATTACTACTAGAAGAACTATTAAATGGGATGAAATCCAATTCCCAGAAAATTGGATAATTAATAAAGCTATTCCTATTCAGCAACCAATCATGCATCATGATTCGTTTAATGTATTACAGACATCTGAAGGGACTGTTCAAACACAGTTTGAACAAGGAGAAAACAAGGTGTCAAAAACTGATTCTTTGAGATCTTATATTTCTCCTTTGGATTATATTGTGGAAACTCCTTCTGGAGCTTCTACCTCTAGAAGAAGAGTTAAAACCCCAGATGATATCAAAAATCTATTTATTAATAGGGAAAATGTTGTTAATGGAATGTATGGTAATGTTCATAAAATGGAAGACGCAGATCTTACTGCATCGGATATGAATTTTGATAATTAATGGATTTTAAACAAAAGATTGATTTTAGCCCTGGGTCTCCAGCCAAGCAAAAAATAAGTGGAGAATTCAAACATCCCAGATGGGAAGAATTTAGAAAATGGTTTTTTGGAAATTTTCCAAAAGAAGAAAAAGATTTAATACAAGATCAATTTTATAAATTTTGTGAAGAACAAAATACTAAATATTCCTTTGTTCCTTGGTTTATCCATACTTATGTTGAGTATTATATTTCTACTGTTGAAAGAAATTATCGTCTTTCAGATGGACAAATGATCACAAGCACATATCCTCCATCACAAGCATGTTCTTTTAATAATACCAATATCCTTGCGTTTGCTAAGCTATTTGAAAGTGATACTTTGCAGATAACCTTGGAACATATCAATGATATTATAAGACAAAATAATTATACTAACCTATGTATTAACATCATAGGTGAACGAATTAAAGTTTTGCTTAATAGACTCGATCACGTCTTAAAGGCCATTAATGATATTAAAGTCCCTAGAGTAGAAGATATTGCTTCTACTTCACAAGTGGTAAAAACTGCTACTCTTACTATTCAACCACCCCCAGAGATTATTGATTTTAAATTAGAATCGATGAGTGAAATAGAAAAATTTCTAAATGAAAAATTTAAAGAGTTAAAATTAAGTACTCTAAACTCAGAAATTAAGGAAAACCCAGAGAAAACACCGGTGATTAATGATCGGATTGAAAAGATTAAATGGGCTGATAGGCCCACTCAACGTTTATATTATTATAGACGTCCTTCTCCTATGGATAGTCTCCATGCGGAAAGATAATTTGTTGATAATAATTCCTATAATGGTAGAAGTATATATGAATGGAATATTGATGGCAATACTGATAAACAAATTTATAATGTTGTTCAAAGAATGCTAATGTATTCTACTGTCAGTAAACAAAATAATAATACAGATAAGAATGTTGCAAATATGATAATTAGAGGTTTTACTGGCCAACTTAAAGGTTGGTGGGATAATTATTTATCCCCGGAGGCTAAGGCTAGCATTCTTAATACTGTGAAAATTGAGAATAATACTCAATATGAAAATGCAGTTTATACTTTGGTTGTCACAATTATTGAACATTTTACTGGTCGATATTTTGACAATAGTGAAATGATTCGTACCCTCTTGCAAAATCTTAGATGCAAGACATTGACTGATTTTAGATGGTATAAAGATACTTTCTTAAATCGTGTCATGGAGCTTCCTGAGTGTAATAGCTCTCATTGGAAGTCCAAATTTGTTGATGGTCTTCCTAGCCTTTTTGCTGAAAGAATTCGTAGAAATCTTAGGAGAGATCAAAGTTCTGTTCCTTATGATAGATATACTTATGGAAATCTTATAGGTACTTGTATTCAAGAAGGTTTGGCTTTATGTAATGACATAAAACTTAATCAACAAATGAAGAGACAAAACCTAGTTGAAAGAAAACAATTAGGAAAATTTTGTGATCAGTTTGGCATTGATACGCCTAGAATTAATAAACCTAGCTCATCTAAAAGGATAGGGCACAAGAGGGATGGTACAGAACGTACCTATAGAAAAAAGAAATTCTCTGCTAAAAGAGTAGAGAGAAATATTGACAGAAAAATCCAACGTAATACTAGAAAAAAAGATAATAAAAATCAGATTGTCTGCCATAGATGTGGAAAAATTGGCCATTATGCTAATAGATGTTGGGTCAAGAAGAAATTAAACAGTCTTGATATGGATGATAAGTTAAAAGAGTCTTTATCAAAGCTCTTATTAAATTCTGATAGTGAGGAAACTTATGATGAAGAAGAAACCTCAGATGAGAATTTGAATACTGAGTTAAATTTAGAAGATTATACTTCTTCTGAACCTGAGGATTGTGATACATGTCCTCTAGGTCTTCCTTGTGACAAAAAATCCTCGGAAGAAAATGATGAGTATTATAAACTTTTATCTCAATTTCAAGATAATAATATTAATGTTTTGACTAATGATACTCTTTTAGATATTTTGAAAGATCTTAATAATAAGGATCTCAGATCTAAATTAATTGATCATCTTGCTCATAATGAGCCAGGAACTTCTGGTATCAAAGAGGAGACACCAGAAGGACCGATGGTTCCTAAAGGACCATATTCAATGTCTGAAGTTCATAAACTTCTTAAAGACAGAAAAGTGAGTAAAACTCCTACTTCCATTATTGATTTACAACAAGAGGTTGATAACCTTAAAGAAGAGATTAAGAATCTCAAAAAAGATACTAGAACTCTTGATATAAGAGTTTCCAGGATTGAAGAAAATATCTCTTCACCAGCTGAAGATAATACATCTTCTCATAATGAAATTAAGGATTTCGAAAATAATAAAGATGATGGTGATTATTTATCTGTTATAGAGATTATTAAGTCTCAAAAATGGCACACTGAGACAACATTAATGATTGATAATTATTTTACAAAACATTTTGATGTTTTACTTGATAGTGGTGCTGACTTAAATGTCATTCGTGAAGGATTAATACCTACACGTTATTTCCAAAAAACTACTCATGCATTATCCCATGCAGGAGGGAAACCTTTACAAATTGAATATAAGCTTTCTAAAGCCTATATTCGCAATAATAAAACTTGTATTCCTACAAGCTTTCTACTTGCTAAGGATATTACTAACCAAATGGTTTTAGGGACTCCTTTTCTTACAAAATTATTTCCTTTAGGAATTACCCATGAAGGATTAACTGGTTATTATGAAGGACATAAGATTTTCTTTAAATTCAAAAACAAACCCTATACTAGGTTTTTACATGAAATGTTTGATTCTATTATTCATAAAGAAAAACAATTGAATTTCTTAAAATACGAAATTGCTTCTTTGAATATTGAAAATTATCTTCAAAATCTTAGATTACAGGATAAAATCAAACTTTTAATCAGCGATTTTTCTATTACTATATGTAATGACCATCCTAATGCATTTTGGGATAGAAAGAAACATATTGTTTCTTTACCCTATGAGGAAGGTTTCGATGATTCACAAATCAGAACTAAGGCTAGGCCTTGTCAGATGAATAAAGATCATCTGGAGTTATGTAAAAAAGAAATTGATTCTCTTTTACAAAAGAAATTAATTAGCCCCTCACAGTCACCATGGTCGTGTACCGCTTTTTATGTTAATAAACATTCAGAACAAGAAAGAGGTGTTCCTCGTCTTGTTATAAATTATAAACCACTTAATAAAGCTTTAAAATGGATTAGGCATCCTATTCCTAACAAAAAGGATTTATTAGATAGATTATATGATTCTATCATATTTTCCAAATTTGATTTAAAATCAGGATATTGGCAGATCCAAATCAGCAAAGAGGATCGATATAAGACTGCTTTTAATGTTCCAATAGGACATTATGAATGGCATGTCATGCCTTTTGATCTGAAGAATGCACCTTCAGAATTTCAACAAATCATGAATGATATTTTCACTTCTTATAGTGAGTTTATTATTGTCTACATTGATGACATTTTGGTATTTTCCAAATCCATTGAAATGCATTTTAAGCATTTACAAATTTTTAAACAAATAATCATAAGAAATGGCTTAGTCATATCCAAGCCTAAAATGTCCTTGTTTCAGTCCAAAGTTAGATTTCTTGGACACTTTATTGAAAAAGGTAGTATAATACCTATTAATAGAAGTATTGATTTCGCAGATAAATTTCCAGATGAAATTAGTGAAAAAACCCAATTGCAAAGGTTTTTAGGAAGTCTAAATTATATTTCCCCTTATTATAAAAATCTGACTCAAGATACGTCTATCTTATATGAAAGACTTAAAAAGAAACCATGTCCGTGGACAGAACAACATACTAAGGCTGTTAGAAAGATTAAAGAAAGAGTTAAATCTCTGCCTTGCTTGATGATTACTAATCCTAATTGGAAGAAGGTCATTGATACTGATAGTTCAGAAATAGGATATGGAGGTATCCTTAAACAAATTAATCCTGATAATAAACAAGAAATTCTTGTGAGGTTCCATTCTGGAAAATGGAACAATGCCCAGAAGAATTACCCTACTGTGGCAAAAGAAATTTTAGCTATAGTTAAATGCGTTTTAAAATTTCAAGATGATTTATATAATCAACATTTTACTATTCAGACTGATTGCAAATCTGCAAAATTTATGTTTAATAAATATTTTAAACATGATGTTTCAAAACAAATGTTTGCCAGGTGGCAGGCGCATCTTGCACCGTTTGATTTCGAGATTGCTTATAAGAAGGGAAAAGATAATAGTCTTCCAGATTTCTTAACTCGTGAATATCAATCATGCCATTACACAATTACTTAAAAACATTGGCAGAAGCCATCAGATCTTTACAAGATAATATCAAAAGATATGAGAGTAAAACTCTTGAGGAACTTTGGATCCATGATGAAGAAGTCCGAAGGGCTATTATAGAGCTACATAAATATGAGCTTAATAAATGTGAAAAATTGGCAAGATTATTGCTTGCTTAACATTCGATTTCATATTTTCAGGAATGTACAGCCGGGGATCGGCTTTCTCCTCTTATAGAGGACGAGGAGGCAGAGGCAGAGGACCAGGTTTCCTGGCCCAACATGGTAAACAGAAGCTTATAGCTACTGATCTCTCTCATAATAAAGAATTCCAAAATTTTTTGGAAAAAGAGAAAGAATTTCAGAAATTCCTTGAAAAGGAAGAAAAAGAAAAAATAAGTAATACTCAAGAGTCAGTGGACAGCCCTGAAACAGAAACAACATCATATGCTAAGGTAATCTCCAATGATACTCAAAGTATTGGATTTATTAATAATCCGAATCCAAGAGTCATTCTTCTAATAGAAGACTTAGATTTGAAATGGGAAAAGGAACCTTGGATAATAGTACAAAGGAAATTTAATACAGCTTTCTTCCCAGCAGGCACATATAAGTCCAGAAAATTCTATGAATTACTCCTGGAACACACAAAATCTTGTGAAGTACAACATTTTACATCAGGAGCACAAAAAGAAAATTTTAATTTCTCAAAAATTGTTATTAAGCAAGTCATACATGCTGAGGAATGGGGATCTTCTCCATATTTCGAGAAAGAATTCATACATTCTACCTCAAAAATCCTTTTCAAATTCAATTATTGGGATTATGTTGAAGCCTTTAATAAAGTGCTTTTGTATGAAAATAATAATCATAAGCACACATGGTTCATAAAGATGTGTGGAAAGATTTTTGAAAAAGACATACCAAATTGGTTTCTGAAATGGTGGAAATTCCACGGCACTTCAGTAAAAATTTTACCAGAAATTTTTAAGGAAAAATTTAAAATTTGGGTTGATATATCTCCGAAAATTCGGGAAAGACAGCAAAATATTGCATGTCCTGAAGGATTATAGCCTTCTATTTTTTCTTGAAATTTTCAATTCCATGGATCTGGAGATGGTTTCCAGAAGTTGGTAGAGACGAGGATAATATTCCTTGTATTTGGGGTAAGAGTGCCTCGAAATTCTGGGATAAAATGCTCAAGATTAACACATAAACAAATCAACAAGAAGGACTGGAAACTATCCAACAAATGGAGGAAACAATTGTGACGTATACACAACTTGCTGATAGCCAGAAGAAAAAGGAAATAAATACTCCTTGGGACTTAATCAAAAGAAAAGTCCAATTTAAAGCAGGAAATCTTGACAAGAAAAGCCTTATCCAGGCTTATATTGATGAAATGGAAAAAGATTTAACCAGGGAATTGGAAGGACTCGACGAAGATGTTTCGATGAGCTCCAATCATGATGATGAACAGGATGCACAAGATCCTAATGAAGATCTTGCAATGGACGATGTTTTTGGAATACTTAGATCCGTCGCCAACACAAACAGGATAGGAAATTCCTCTAAATCAGAGTCAAATAAAACAATGGAGATGTGAACTTCCAGAAGGTGGTGATGAACGCCGTGACATCATGGCAAGGATGATTTAGTCAAATGACTTTTTGAACTATGTAATTTTATTTTTTTTGGTACTTAAAAAAAAAATACTATAAATAAAAGTATATTAATAGATGTAATAAAAACATTTACGTACAAGACACCCCAAGACTTTACAAAATCTAACATGTAGACAAGAAAAACACACGAAAATGATAAATTATAAGAAATAAAAATCTTATAATATTCCTAAATCCAAATATACCATTCACAATAACGAGTCAAGCGATTCGTAAATAAAAAAACAATACTAGATACTTAGCTACATAAAGTTACAATAAAAGGTCAATTGACAATATATATGTTATATATTAACAAAAAAGTAATACTTGTTATAAATATGACAAGTGAAATATGTCTAGTGGCAACTGTTGAATATTATGTACAAATACTATTTTATAGTAGTAGTAGTTGTAAATAATGTAAGATGTTGGAAATTCTTTCCTATATAAGGAGCCATCAAGATGAAAAGATAAACATTCATTCACAAGTAATATACTCCTTATTTGCTCTTCTTTCCCTATGTCCTTTTAATATATTATTATAAACATCAATAGTTTTAATTTTTCTATAACACTTTATCAGCACGAAGGTGCTCACTCCGATACATTCTCTTAATTAATCTTTCTTTTTCCCTATGTACAATATATCCTTACTCTCCAAAAAAAAAAAAGATTTAGTATAAACACAAAATATTCATACTATTCAATGAATCCTTCCCCAAATATTTAGTATAAAACCAAAACGAGTATTCAGCATTTCAAAATTCAGTTCCAGTCTTTAAAGATAACGTTCAACGTTAAAAGGTACGAAAGTTTATATCTACTTGTTCATCTATCTTCATTATTATAGACAATGAGGACTACCGCTTATCTATAATTTTATGATTAGATCAAAATCCTCTTTATATCTTACTGTCATCTAACTCTAACACTAACGCTAATTTTAACTTTCGTTGATGCTTGAGTTAATCCCAAGCTAGAAACGACTACTGACAATTTATATTTTACTGTTATCTAACTCTAACGCTAACGCTAATTTTAACCACTACAACAAAACGTATCAATTGCATGGAAAAAATTCCATGCAATTGGGTACATTTTCCATGCAATTGATCAATTGCATGGAAAAAATCTGATGCGAAAATTTCATGCTTTTGGTGTCCATGCAAGAGAATTGCATCGAAAAATTTCGATGCAATAGGGGTCTGCATAGAATTTTTTCGATACAAAGTTACATGGAAATTTTCGTATGCAAAAGAATCTGCATCGAAAAAATTCGATGCAGAACTGTCCTGCATCGAAAAAATCCGATGCAGAAAAGGCTTGCATCGGAAATTTTCGATGCATAGCCCAAGTGGGAAAGTGCAACGTGGCAGCGAGAGGGAGCTTCGGTAAAATGCTTTGCATCGGAAATTTCCGATGCAATTGTTTAAATCTTTGCATAGAAAATTTCCGATGCAATTGGTTTAAGCAATTGCATCAGATTTTTCCGATTCAAGCAATCGCATCGGAAATTTCCGATGCAATTGTTGTTGCATCGGAAATTTCCGATGCAAAGAATGAGAAATGTTTTTCAAAAAAAAAGTGGCGGGATTTATTCGCCACTTTTTAAACACTTTTGTTTTTATTAATATAAATAATTTTTTAAAGTATATTCTTTTAAATTTTAAAGTATTATCTATACATAGTTATTTAAATTTTTCGTATAGTTATATTTTTAAAAACAATTGTTATGAAAATTTATATTTATTTTTTTCGTATATATATTTATATTTTTCGTATATATATTTATATTTTTTGTATATATATTTATATTTATATTTATGTTTTTCGTATATATATTTATATTTATAATTTTCGTATATATATTTTTATTGTAAATTTAGAGAGAGGAGAAGTAGAGAGAGAAAGAAGAGAGAATGGGATGAATGAGAAGTGAATGGGGGTGTGGGTATTTATAGAGGAAGGTTGCAAATTTAGCATTGAAAAATTCGGATGCAAGGATTTTCTTTGCATGGAAAAATTCCTATGCAACATGTACTGCATGGAAAAATTCTCATGCAACATGTACTGCGTGGGAATATTCCAATGCAACATCTATTGCATAGGAATTTTCCAATGCAACTGCAAATTGCATGGCAATTTTCCTATGCAAATGTAAACAGGTACAATTTTCATAGAAAAAATTATATGCGTAAATTATTACTATTTATAAAAAAACCGATACTTACTAAATTTATATTTATATTTTCGACCCTAAAAGTATTTTAAACATCGTTCATTCCGCATTTTTGACAAATTTAAAATGTACATATGCCTCATAAGTGTTATTAAAATAGTGGTTAATAAAAACGAAGGTTTGATGTCATTTTCCATCTTTTGCATAATTAGATATTCTATCCCAAATATTTATTAAATGTCTTTCCATACTCCGTTTTTGACGAAATTTTGAAGAATACTGTTATTTTTAATAACATAGCGTATGGTAAAAAGAAATCGACGAGTGGATTTGATTGACACTCTCAACATTTGAAAATACAATTTTGGTTTAATAGAGTATACCTATATAGGGTTTAGGGTTTAGAGTTTAGAGTTGAAGATCATATAATGTTATATTGTTTATTGTGCGTCTTTCGTTACTCCATTTTTGACGAGATTTGGAACAACACTTCTACTTATTGTTTAGAAAATGTTGGTGAAAGAAAAAGTGGATTTCGAGTTGTTTTGCAACTTTTAACTAATTACATTTTTACCCCAAAAGGTTTCTTTGTGTCTTTCGTTACTCCATTTTGGACGAGATTTGGAACAACACTTCTACTTATTGTTTAGAAAATATTGGTGAAAGAAAAAGTGGATTTCGAGTTGTTTTGCAATTTTTAACTAATTACATTTTTACCCCGAAAGGTTTCTTTGTGTCTTTCGTTACTCCGTTTTTAACGAGATTTGAAAGAACACTCCTACTTATGGTTTAGAAGATGTTGGTGGAAGAAAAAGTTAAACTTGAGTTGTTTTACAACTTTTGAATAATTACATTTTCAACCCGAAATGTTTGTTTGCATCTTTCGTTACTTCGTTTTTTACGATATGTGAAAGTACACTCCTACTTGCTGTTTAGAAAATGTTGGTGACAGAAGAAGTGGATTTCGAGTTCTTTTTCAACTTTTGACTAATTACATTTTCACCCCGAAAGGTTTCTTTGCGTCTTTCATTACCCTTTTTTTGACGAGATTTGAAAGTACACTCCTACTTATTGGTTAGAAAATATTGGTGAAAGAAAAAGTTAAAATGTAGTTGTTTTGCAACTTTTGATTAATTATATTTTCAACCCGAAAGGTGTAATTCATTTTGTTGTATTTTTTGGCATGGGAATTTTTCGATGCAATTGCTATAATTTCCATGCAATTGTTCTATGCATGGAAAATTTTCCATGCCACTATCTCTTGCATCGCAATTTTGGGATTCATAGTCTATCTTTGCATGGGAATTTTTAGATGCAATTGCTATAATTTCCATGCAATTGTTCTATGCATGGAAAATTTTCCATGCCACTATCTCTTGCATCGCAATTTTGGGATTCATAGTCTATCTTTGCATGGGAATTTTTCGATGCAATTGCTATAATTTCCATGCAATTGTTCAATTCATGGAAAATTTTCCATGCCAATATCTCTCGGATCACAATTTTGGGATTCATCACTTATCTTTGCATGGAAATTTTTCCATGCAAGTAATTATGCATTGAAAAATTCCTATGCACCTATGAACTCTACCCCATTGCTCACTCTATTTAAGCACCCACTTCCATCCATTTGAATCACTCACAAATTCTTCTTCAATCTCTCAATACTTTTTTGAATCTCTCACAAATTATAATAAATTTTCTCCTCCGTATGCTCCCTGAAGCTCAATTAAGCTAGCCTACGTTTGAAGGTTTGTTCATCATTTTTGTACCTTTGCCAATTATGCATTAATTTAATATTTATGTTATAATAAATAATTGTTTATTAATTTCGTTTAACGTTATTTTGTCAGTAAGTAATACGAAGGATGAGTAATTGGTGGTCCGATCGACGTTGGATGTACGAGAGGCTAGACGAAAACGAAAACTTGAATTATCATTTTGAGGTTGGTGTGTTGAACTTTCTCGATTACGCATTCTTGCATAGTAGTAATCTGAATCGTGGTCGAGCTAGTTGCCCATGTAGAAAATGCACCAACGCAAAATATTTAAATAGGAATACTATTCATATGCACTTGTATAAGTGGGGGTTCGTACCACACTATATGATTCGGGCTTATCACGATAGTTAGGTGACACATCGGGGGGTAATATATACTCAAACGTTGAAATAAGGTCATCATCACATAGTCATAGGGGTAAAGGAGATGACCTAATAAGGAATATGGTCGATGACGCATTTGGCGGTCAATTTCTTAACGTCACGTCTAATATGGCAAGTGCAATCGAGGAGCCCAATAGTGTCGCAAAGGCTTTCTTTAAAATGCTTAGTGATGTAGAAGAACTAGTATTCATAGGGAGCCCGACCACTGTACTGAGATGGGTTTCTCAGTTTATGTCGAACAAGGTATTACAAAAGCTTAGTAATGTATCTTGTAACAACACAATCAAAATAACTCACAACTTGCTCCTTCATGAATATCGGGATAAAGTACCTGAATCTGTTTACCAAATGAAAAAACTTATGAAAAGTTTGGGTCTAGGTGCAAAAACTTATGATGCGTGCATAAATAACTGTTTCTTGTTCTACGGGGAGTTCGAGTCCATCGAACATACGGCGTGTCCGGTTTGTGAGGAACCTCGTTTCAAATCCTTTCGAAATCCAAGAAATAGATAAAAACCAATATCTCGTAAGAAGTTGTGGTACTTTCCGCTAACTCCAGACTCCAACGGTTGTACATGTCTCGATTAATTGCTAAGCACATGGTGTGGCATACCAATTGTCGTGAGAATAAGGATCACATGATACATCCGACATCCGGCCATGCATGGAAATACTTTGATAATCATCATCCTGATTTTGCCGCTGAGGATAGAAATGCAAGGCATCCGGCCACATCGTAATATGTATTTTAAGAACCAAATACAAAAAAACACCACTTTTTTTGCCATTTCTTGGCCCGAATGCCTCCCACCAAACCAGTTCTTCAATGGCGCCTTCCGCCTGTTGATCTTGGGTTTTTCGCACCTATTCTTGTGTACAGGGCCATCCCAGTATTCCATGAATTCATGCTCATCTTTTTTCTGGAATCCATATATCATGTCTACTACGATCTTCCTGGCCGTCCCTTATCGCCAACAATATTCTCTTCAGTGAGTTCAAGCATTCACTATAACGCTTATTGCCAATCGCTTTCCAAACACTCCTAACTCTATATTCGTCGACTACAACCCACTGATATTGGCTCTGCGAATTTAAAATAATATAAATAATTTAAAACAAAAACATATGAAAAATAAACAACAATAAATGAAAAAATAAGTATTTTAATTAACTATTTTTAATGTCTAATAATAATTTCATTAAAAAACTTACTTCAAATTCTTTCCATGCGCTGTCCCTATAAGCTTGAGGAAAATTCTTGAATCGAAATCACGGGCCCTGACACAACTTTATCAAAGTAGCAGAAATCGACGCACTAATGGCTGATTGGTTCCTCAACCCTCCAGTATATGGACAAAATGTGATCCACTGCCTCTGATCGCGGTGATCTGGTACAGGTGCCCCTCTGCCTTGCCCACGAAGATTTCTCGGCTCATCGTCATCGGGGGAATGTGATGGTCCTACATCGGCGGGACCTCGAGATGATGTCGGCCTGTCTGAAGCAAAAGACGATGTCGGCATGTCGGAACCTAAGGCATGCACCGAGCCATGCGGCGACTCGGTGGTGGCAGTGCTGATCGGTGGAAGAGGCTCTATCTCGAAGTCAGCAATAAACCCATACGGGTCATAGTGCGTAGGGTGAACCGGCATATCATCATCATCATCATCAAGTGGGATAAACGGGTGGATCAGGGGTCTACGTGGCTGTTGACTAGTAGATGCATGTTCCTTCATCGGACGCCTCCCCCTACGACCTCCACCCCTAGATGATCCCCGATCACTATATGCCATCTAAATTGTCCGATAAAAATATCAACATAATCGTCCCTAAACTTTAGTAAATTATATTTTAACACTATAGAAAAGTTATTTTTCACAACACGGTCCTATTAAAAAATATAATTAATTGAAATTTCCAATCGATCTATATGTTTTCTATTAACTCACTACATATTCCAAAAAAAACCCCAAAACTTCGAATTAATAATCTTATTCCTAATTTTGTTTCAACAAATATTTTCTAAATTACAAAGTAACCTCTAAAGTTCAATAACCAAATACTCTACATATTTGCAAACAGGCCCAAATCTTCTAATTAACTATCTTATTCCTAAAATATACTCTAGTAAATACATTCAACACCACAAAAATTTTAAAGGGAAAACGGGGATACTAGACCCAACCTATTCGCACTTTTGCGATGTTGTACCCAACCTTTGATTTTTGACCCTGCTGTACCCAACCTTTTATTTTTAAAACATGTTGTACCTAGACTAATTTTCCGGTACTACACTCAAAAATTAAAAAAAAAATTGCTGTGTTGCTGCAAATCGGCGGGGTGGGGGTGGGTGGGGGGGGGGGGGGGGGCGACGGGTAAGGAGGGGGGGGTCTATTTTTTAATTTTTTTTTGTTTTTTTAGTTTTTTTTATTTTTATTATAAATAAATGAAATGACTATTTTGCCCTCGCGCAAATCGGATTTCTGATGTCACAAGATCAGAATATGACGGTTTTTGGCCGAAAAATTAATTTGGGTACAACATGTTTTAAAAATGAAAGGTTGGGTACAGCGGGGTCAAAAATCAAAGGTTGGGTACAACATCGCAAAAGCGCGAATAGGTTGGGTCTAGTATCGCCGTTTCCCCAATTTTAAAATTCAAATTGAGACTATAACTTTCTAAAAACTACTTTATCTACTCTCAAGTTTTTTTAACTACAATTTATACCCCTAACCTTTTGTTAAACTACAAATTAAGCCCTAAAATCTCAAAATTAAAAAATTAGCACAAAACTATTTTATGAATTCACATAAAACAACAATAATCATATTCACATTAACAAATAACAACAATAATCAAAATTATAATAACAATTTCAAACTACAAATTAAGCCCTAAAATCTCAAAATTAAAAAATTAGCACAAAACTATTTTAACAATTCACATAGCAACACAATAATCATATTCACATTAACAAATAACAACAATAATTAAATTTATAATAACAATTTAAAAATTGCACAAATATAAGTAATTGATGAAAAATAGTAAAAATTGCATCAAATTGATCATTGAGAAGAGTAGAATTGCATACCGGTGTTTTGGGGTACTTTTCGGCGATGGTGGGCCGTCAAGGGTAGTCACAATGTGTGCGTGTGTGTGTTTGTGTGTGTGTGTGGGGGGGGGGGGGGGGGGGGGGTGGGGAGACGTCGGACAGTGGGCTTGTTTTTGTTTGATATATCTTTGCATCAGATTTTTCCAATGCAAGATTTGTTTTATTTTATTTAATTTATTTAATTTTTTATTGTTGCATCGGATTTATCCGATGCAAAGATATAATAGGATTTATCCGATGCAGAGATATTTTATATCTCTACATCGGATAAATCCAAAGCAGAAGCTTTTGCATCCGATTTTTCGGATGCAGCCTACGTGGCTGCATCCGAATCATCCGATGCAAAGCTTGCATCGGAAATATCCGATGCAGCCTGTCTAGGCTGCATCCGATTTATCCAATGCAATCTTTGCATCGGATTTTTCGGATGCAGCCTGCGTTGCTGCATCCGAAATTTTCGATGCAATATAATTGCAACGAATATTTTCTATTCTAAATATCTTGCATCCGAAAAAAAAAAAATTCGGATGCAATACTTTCCATGCTATTGCTCCGATTTGTTGTAGTGAACTTTCGTTGATGCTTAAGTTAACCTCAAGCTAGAAACGACTACTGACAATTTATTATTATGGAAGGTTTTACCTACTATTATATTGTTTATTTTATTCCATAAGCCCATTAAAGTTTTTACATAGTAATGTGGCGGAAATTATTTAAGCACTTAATTCATTGCAATTATTTTACTTGTTTATACTATTCCTTAAGCGCATGAAAGTTTTTACATAGTAATGTGGCAGAAATTATTTAAGCACTTGATTCATTGCAATTATTTTACTTGTTTACATTATGTTTTAAGCCCGTAAAAGTTTTTACATAGTAATGTGGCGAAAATTATTTATGCACTCAATTCATTGCAATGATTTTACTTGTTTACATTAATACTTAAGGCCATGAAAGTTCTTTCATAGTAATGTGGCGGAATATATATATATATATATATGTATGTATTTACTTATCGTAATATTATTCCATATGCCCGTTAAAATATCACTAATCCGGCAAAAATTATTTTACGTGTTATTACAATTAATTTTTGTTGCTAAATTATTAAAGACATTACCGTTCATAAAATATGCCAAAATGATTATTTTTCCTCTATAAACGGCTATAAACAGCTACTTACATTTCTCCTCTATAAATACACAAATTTCATAACACAAATTCCACACAAATTTTCACCTTATTTCTCACATCTTGCAAAATGATCTATACAACAACAACGATCTTGATCCTCATTTACCTTTCAATTTTTATGTTTATGCTAGTAGATGAGGACACTCATATGTTTGTCCCTATGATAGTCCTCCCTTTTATCATAATAATGTTCGAGTTCAAGATTTGGCTAGAGATGAGATAATTACACTGTATTATTGTAATAATTGTGCTTCTATGATTATGTATTAAATAAAATATTTCGATCCTAATTATATTCTTCTTGGTTATGCATTTAGCTACAAAAATGTCTAACCTCACGTGTACAGTTAGTTGTATACTTAATATCACTAGCAAGAATTATGTACAATGGAAATCTTATACAAAATTGTACCTCAGATCAAAGAGTATCGTTGAAACTCTTACTGCAGTAAATACAAATACGAATCTAGAAAAATGTGAGGCTTTGATCTAAATGAGAAAACATTTAGATGAAACCTTGAAGAGGGAATATCTCGATGTTACCGATCCTCATGAATTATGGACAAACCTACTGGAAAGATGATATCGGCATTTCCCGTATATTGGGTCAGGCCCAAACTAGGCCCATATTGGACTATATCAGGGATCATATTCGATGTCATGTCGGTAATAATCACCGATATGTTACTGTGGTCCCCAGATCCCGAGGTCTATAAATACGCGGTGCCTGGATCCCAAAATAAGCAATTATTATCCCTCAGCTACCACGTGTCATATCAAAATATATCACGGATATCATTTTCGATATCTTATTCGACATCGGGACTACCACGTGCACCTGTGACACGTCATACCACCTCATCACCAATATCACATCGGGGGTCATCTTTGACATCACATCGAAGGCAATCACCGACATCCGTTTGATCTATTTACCGATATTCCACTCCCATCAAACCATCGAAGCGTAGGTCCGAGGTGTTCCGAACCAAGCCTACACGAGACACATAGCGTAGGTCTGATTTGAGATAGGCGCGTTGTATTGCTAGACTACTCACTTGTAACCGACACTCGTATATATATAAAACGATCTATCGTCAAATCAGTGGCGCCGTCTGTGGGAACACCAGTTCCCGGACAAAGACGCCGAGATGCAAGGAAGGGGGACCCGATCCGAACTTAGCAGAGTTGTGACTAGGAGCGCCATGATGGAAGACACGCCTCAACACCCAACTGGCCAAGATTAGACAGTGGCTCAAGCCGAGATGGAACTTCCTCCACCGCCAGTGCAACGAAGGCCCGGGCCCAGGAAGCTGCCGCGAGCTGACCCTTGTTGCACCAAGTGCGGCAGAACCCGAGACTGAGGGCCCGCCCGCTGAGAACCACGCAGCAGACATTCCAATGACCGAGGCGCCAAATGCAGATTTTCCCAGCCTGGAGGAGACAATGACCGCGGGACAAAATGACTTTCACCCCACTGCCATAACCTTGGAAATGCAAGCGCAGATCAACGCCACAGTAAGAGCGGCGCTGGATTCCGCATTGGAGACCTTGCTTCCACGACTAGTGGAGCAAAGGGCAAATGACATTCGGGCGAGGCCCCATGAATCTGGAGTGGGTGAGAGAAGGGCAAGGCAAGGATACGACGAACAGGAGGATACGGGGGACTTCTTCAGAGAGATATCACCCGCTGCTTACGACAGGGCAGAAAGATAGGACCCCGGGACCCTAGATCGAGAACTAGCAAGGAAGATGGAACGGCTTGACCGCGAGAGGGCGGAAGTAGTCCGGAGAATGGAACGCGGTCGCGACCGCGCCGATATTGCATACTCAAAGGGCGATGATGCATAAATATTGTGGGTAATCTCAAGGAGGATGGAACAGCTAGACCGCGAGAGGGCGGAATTATCGAGGAAGTTAACTCATAGTCGTAAAAAGGTTCGCTGTAGGAACCCGTTTTCGGATGAGATAGAGGCTGAAGTATTGCAAATGGGGGACAAGATCCCAGTGATCAAGCCATACGACGAGAGAGGCGATCCTACAGATCATCTCCATCAGGTCGATAGCATTCTGAACCTGCACAACTACTCGAGAAATATAAAAGCAAAGATCCTCTCCACCACTTTAACGGGCGCTGCACTGGATTGGTTCGCTAGGCTGGAGGCCAGATCCAAAACGGACTACGAGCAGCTGAGGGAGAAATTTGAGAACCAATTCTCTAGCCAAAAGAGAATGAAGACCAACCTGCTACACCTCGGCGCTGTGCAGCAAAGGGAAAGGGAGAACCACCGAGACTATATGAAGAGGTTCAATGATGAATTACTGAAGGTGGATGAGTCGCATGGCGGTCAGGTCATGATGATGCTGTTTAAGGGTACGACCCATCGCAGGTTCGTCGGGGAACTAATCAAATTGACTGAGCCCACCATAGCACAGATCAACATGCTTGCAAACCAAATGGTCTATGAGGACGAAATGATGGCAACGCGTCAGGGTTCGTTTCCTAGCAGAAACGCAGACAGAGAGCGTAACAGGGAAATGCCCCCAAGGACGTACACCCCGTTAAACAGAGGCATTCTAGAGGCGATGGCCGTGGCGAAAAGAAATGGATGGTTGACGAAACCCAGGCCGTTGAATGCGACTCCCGGGAGGAAGTCATCTGGAAAATACTGCGCATACCACCGTCAACCTGGACACAGGACAGAGGACTCCACACACCTGAGGAACGAGATCGGGAGATTGACCAAAGAAGGGAAACTGGTCGAGTTTGTCAAGGGCGCCAGGGAGGATGCTAGAGGAGCAGAACATTCCTCATCCCCTAGAAGGGATTACTCACCTAGGAGAGGAAAACAGAAGATGATTGAGGCACCCTAGGAGCGAAGGAGGACCATAGTGAATGCCCCGAGCAGAGGTGTGATAAATGTGATCAACGGGGGAGGCTTGGGAGCTGACACGGCTCACGGCCGAGAAACCATAACGCGAAGACTCCAGGGTAGAGCCTATGTTGGGTACACCAACGCAATCATGCCGGAAGCATACTTGGAGCAGGAGATCTCCTTCACCAAGAAAGACTTGGAGCAGCTTACTCCATTAGCCTTGACCGCAGGGAAACTAGATTGCCCACTGGTTATCACGATTAATGTGGATGGCTATCAGGTGCATAAAGTGTTGGTGGATAGCGGGAGCTCCGCAAACCTGATATTCTCTAAAGCCTACGAGCATATGGGGATAGCCCCGGACCGACTGAAGCCGATATCCACCCCGTTGGCCGGATTTGGTGGAGCAGAGGTAGTGCCGCTTGGACAAGTCATATTGCCCACAATGTTTGGCAGGAGCCCACACACTCGGGTCACACTGGTAAAATACACGATTGTGGACACTTCATTTCCCTACCACGCCATCATTGGCCGACCGACGCTCAACCAGATCAGGGCAGCGGTCTCTACTTATTACCAGAAGATCAAATTCCCGACGCCTCAAGGAGTTGGTGAGATCATAGGTGACCAGGTGTAGGGATGAATGTGCTATGTTGACTCGCTGAAGCACCCAAGAATCAGAAGAAGAAAGGAAATACAAGTCCCACACCAAGAATACATTCCACTCATGGAGTGATCGCCATGAGGAGGAAACAGAACAATGTTTTTAATTCCAGCAGTTTTTAAATTGTGATTGAACAACGGAAACATTGCCCTATCGTGGGTTGGTCTGTAAGTTTAAAACAGGGGGAACTACACCGGTCTGATTCCCCACTCAACGGGATACGTAGGCGGGTTAGGTTTACCTAGCCCTCGACCGCTATCTCTTATTTTGCCCATTCGTGGGTCGGCATGTAACTTAAAACAGGGGGAACTACGTCGGTCTGATTCCCCATGCAACGGGATACGTAGGCGGGCTGGGTTTACCTAGCCTTCGACCGTTATCCGTTATTACCTTTTTATTTGTTGATTGGCACAATCTCATATTTGATGCAGGGATATGTCTTAAGCGGACATTATAGAAGTGCAGAGAATGGCACAAACAATTGGGGAATGTTCCCCTAGATATATATTTAACACATCGCCCTCTTACAGGTACAACAGGTACAAACAGGTACAACAGGCACGATAGAGCACAACGGAAATACTATTTCTTGTGTAAAACTAATATTCCCAGGTTGAGGGAACATCCCTCAAATAACACATGCACGTCATTCCGTGCTTTCGTATTAGCTTTATGTCGAAAATCTTTCTTGTCTATGATGTTTTGCAGGGTTTAATGACCTACATATTCAAGAACGACAGAGTCACCAAGAGACATAGTCGAAAAATAATGAAAAGACTCGCCTACAATATCCCTGTGATAAGGTAGCGGGTTCCCTGTGATAATGTAATGCGCCCTTACCCTAAAAAATATCCCCTGTGATAACGGGGTCGATCAAAAATAATTCAACAGGTAGCGGGTTCCGTGTGATAACGGGATGCGCCCCCACCCTCAAAAATATCCCCTTTGATAACGGGGTCGATCAAAACAATTCAACACGTAGTGGGTTCCCTGTGATAACGGGATGCGCCCTACCCTCAACAATATCCCCTGCGATAACGGGGTCGATAAAAAACAATTCAACACGTAGCGGGTTCCCTGTGATAACAGGATGCGCCCCTACCCTCAAAAATATCCCCTGTGATAACGGGGTTGATTCAAGAAAAATTTCCATGTGATAATGGGGTCGATTCAAGAAAAAATTCCCTGTGATAACGGGGTCGGTTCAAGAAAAAATTCCCTGTGATAACGGGGTCGGTTCAAGAAAAACTTTCCTATGATAACGGGGCCAGTCCAAGAAGAAATTCCCTGTGATAACGGGGTTGATTCAAGAAAAATTCCATATGATAACGGAGTCGATTCAAGAAAAAATTCCATGTGATAACGGGGTCGGTTCAAGAAAAAATTCCCTGTGATAACGGGGCCAGCCTAAGAAGAAATTTCCTATGATAACGGGGTCGATTCAAGAAAAATTCTCTGTGATAACGGGGTCGGTTCAAGAAAAAATTCCCTGTAATAGCGGGGGCCATCCAAGAAAGAATCCCCTGTGATAACGGGGTCGACAATAAACAGTGCAACGGCAGCGGTTCCCCTGTGACAGCGGGTCGTACTTTAAAGCATGGAAACAGAGGCACCTTCATGCGATAACCGTGATTACTCGACATAATCCGGTATGACCGATAGGTGACATAACAAGGAAAAGCAACAATAACACGAGCAATCATACCATGAATTAGGTATGAACAAATATATATCAGGACATGCAGAAAAGATCGATTGAATTAACAGGTAAAACTATGAACCATATTACAAGAGGCAACTGCGCTGAAAGAAACAATACAGACTCCTATACTCTCAACTAGGATAACGAGGGGCCCCTTTGATATGTATTAACGCCAAACTCTTCTGCTCGACGATCTCGCGGTACTCTGCCTCCGGTTCTAAATCTTCGTCGCCATCGTCGGAGTCCTCAGGAAATTCCTCGTCCGTCCCCTTCAATGGATTTATGGCCGAAGGGTCGTAACCATCCTTGAAACCACCTTCCAGCTGAATTTGACCTATGACAGAGGCCTTGGCTTCCTCCCGCTCCAGCACGCCCCGCTCAGCACATATCATCTTATACGACCAACTCAGAAGGAACCGTTTGGCCGCACTCGTCAGTTGGCTTTTGCTCAGCGTCATGCACCACATGTGCCTTTCAGCTTGGGCTAATTGGTCCTTCAGAATTGCGACCTCAGCTTCAAGTGTCTCCTGATGATATGCTTCTTGACCAGCGATAAGTCCAGACTCATTGAGCCCTCTGAGCAACCTTTTATTATCATCTAACAGGCCTCCCACATTATTCTCACTGGCCTTCAGAATATCCATGGCCTCGTCTCTCTCATGCTGGAGCTGTACAGCAGCAACAGGATCGTATTCGCCCAGTTTCTCGAGCAAAGCATTGGTAACTCGGAGCGACTCGGCGTGGTCCGCTTGACCATTAATGGCCATCGTCAAGTAACCTTTCCGAAAACCAGCCACCTGCACGTCCATAATAAGGACTTGATCGCTCAGACAAATGAAAACCCAAAGGAAATACACAGTGAATGGCATAAAGACTACTTACATAGCGAAAGAGACCACTGTGATCTCCACTTGAACTACCCTCTTCTTTCCTTCTCTTTCGCCCCATGGACGTCCCAACATCAACGTCAGGTTGAGATTGTGAGGCATTACCCACCCCGGCAGTATTCTCACTTGAGGAGGGCACAAATTTCTTCGCATTCTTGCGCACGCCCTCACGAGTCACGACCCCTCTTCTTGACGAGTGGAGGTGCGTCATCTGTAGCGGTTTCGGCCCCCGGCTGTTTGCGTTCCGCTATCGCATCCAGACTACAATACTCTACCAGCTCGACTGCGAAACACATAAAATAGAGGATCAAGAAATAAATCGAGGGGAAGATATCAAGTTACAAAGATATAATACTTACCGAACGTAGAGGGACCGTTATACCGCACGGGAGATATCCCACTTGCTCGCAAAACTACGTCACTACAAAGCAGGGTACCGTCGTATGGATGGTTGATCAAATTCCTCATAAACCCGAGGCTATGTGCACTAGGCCCGACAGCGGCTCGTCTCTCATATTTGGTGTCTTCACACCACACGCCAGGAAGCACGTCAAACTCACAAGTCGTCCTCTCCTGGATGTACATATACTCACACTTATTTCCAAATCCATAGCTAGATTGAGTATAGTGCACGAACCTAAGCCCCGCCTGGGCTCGCACACAGAAGAACCCTCTATCACCACCCTTCCGATTGACCATGACGCTAAAAAGCTCCCAGAACTCGTTAGCTCTGCAAGGGGCACCCAACGCCCTGATAACACAAATGAAAGCTACAATGTACCCCAGAGAATTGGGGGATAGCTGTCCCAAGCAGACCCCGATACTTGTTATAATAGCACTAACCACATGATCAATCGGGAAGCGCAGCCCGTTCTTGAAGTGCTTGGCACTGATAGTAATGCAGCCTTTTGGTGGAGTATGCATTCGTTGATCCGCATTGGGGAATATGACCTTACACCCCTCGGGAATGTCATACTTATCAGAGTAATAACGAGCATGATAAGGAACACGAGACGTCATGTCCTCATATTTCTCTGGGGTCCTATATTTCGGGGGACTAACCTCAAAGCCCCATTCGTCCACATTAGGACCGGCAGCTTCAGGCAGAGCAGAAAATTCAGTACTGCCCTATTCGCCAGTCAACTGATCAGGCCCAAACATCTCATTTTCGGAGAACTCCATTCCACCCTCTCCGAAATCCATCTCGGTCGAACCTGCGCCAACACTGTCCCCCGCAAACGACATATTAACGCACTAAACGATGCAAGTCAAAGGCGAACGAGATATCAAAAATGGTATCGAATTTAATATCGAAAATTTAAATCAAAGGTAGATATCAAAAGCGGGGTCGAAATCTATATCGGAAGTCAAATTCGACTTGTCTTTCGAAGGGACAACGAAATTTCGCTAAAAGCCAAAGTGGGTTTTCACTTTCCTAACAGCCTATTTATAGATATCGGAGATACTACTTCGAAACATAGTTTCGATCTCACATCGGTACTAATATTCGATATAGATAAAGGACATGGGGACGGGAAGGCGTACATGGGACATCACCCTACCAATAGACAGATGCTTCAACCACATCGAAAGACACTTTCGACATCATATCGAATATAAATTTCGACATAATATTGAAGATAAAACCCGACAACCCCATCATAAGTTTCAAGGAACCCAAATACCAAGGGAACTAGAATTCAAACGATGACCTCAAACTATGCGTCCACTGCATTTGGAGACAAATCGAAGTTCATCACAAGTGCACTCCCCGCAAGTTTGATCTCCGTCATTTGAACTGGCAGGACGAAGGGTACAGGTAACCCAGAAATTTAAAATTAAATTTGCGAATCCTTATCTCTAAGATAAGAATCCCCAAATTGGGGGACTACATGATATGTGCATTTCCCGTATATTGGGTCAGGCCCAAACCAGGCCCATATTGGAGTATATCAGGGATCATATTCGATGTCATATCGGTAATAATCACCGATATGTTACTGTAGTCCCCGGATCCCGAGGTCTATAAATACGCGGTGCCCGGATCCCAACACAAGCAATTATTATCCCTCAGCTACCACGCGTCATATCGAAATATATCACCGATCACTTTCGATATCTTATTCGACATCGGGACTACCACGTGCACCTGTGACACGTCATACCACCTCATCACCGATATCACATCGGGGGTCATCTTCGACATCACATCGAAGGCAATCACCGACGTCCGTTCGATCTATTTACTGATATTCCAGTCCCATCCAAGCATCGAAGCGTAGGTCCGAGGTGTTCTGGACCAAGCCTACACGAGACACATAGTGTAGGTTTGATTTGAGATAGGCTCGTTGTATTGCTAGACTACTCACTTGTAACCAACACTCGCATATATATAAAACGATCTATCGTCAAATCAAAAGATATGACCATAAAAAAGAAACCATGGTGCCAAAAACCACTGATGATTGGAACAATTTAAGGTTCCAGTATTTTGAAACCGTAAGCGCATACAACTCCGCGCTTATGGAGATTCGTTCAGATTTAATTTATTATGGACAAAAGCTTAATGATAGAGAAAACACTTTCCACTTTCCATGTGTCCCATGATAAATGTCCGAAAACAATACATATTGCTGAATATTTCAAAATATCACGACTTGCAACAAAGGTTGTTAATGGCAGAAAGTTACAATAACTTATTGATGAAAAATCATCAATCTCCTCCTCTTGGAGCACATGCATTACCTGAGGCAAATGCCATTAATTTTTCAAACTCCTATGGACGAGGTAACAATGATAATGCCAATCGAGGTCGTGGTCGTGGTCAGGGTAGAGGTGGTCATACATGAAGATATGGCTATATAGGTGGACGCGGTAAAAGAGGTGGTCGAGGAGGTTTTCACAACCCCTCGCATACCAACACCGTTTTTAAGAATAACCACGAGAACAAAGAAAAATATAAAAACGCTCAAGGTTATTGTTTTAAATATAGAATGAAAGGGTATTGGCCAACAAATGTCGTACAGCAGAATATCTTTGTAAGATGTACCAAGAAATTTTGAAGGGTAAAGAAAATGAAGTTAACCTGGTCGAACAAAATCCAAGTGATGATTCCACCTTTATGGAGGCGACAAACTTTACTGATGACTATGCTATCCGTTTGGCTTAATATGTATTTTGTGATCTTCTGGCTGATTATGCTTAGTGTGATTTATGTTTTAAGTTGTATTATGTGCTTTCTGCATTTCTATTGTGTGCTTTCAATAAAATAATCTCTTTTCAAATATTTACCATTTTATTGTAATATTTGTTTTAATATTGTTTATTTGAAGTGAAACATGATATGGAGCATACCGGTGATTTCTGCCTACTTGACTGCTGTACAACTCATACAATTCTACAAGTAAGAAATATTTTACATATTTTAAACCCTCAAAATTTCAAGTCGGTACAATAGGAGGTCCTATTAAATTGATTGAAGGATCTGGTAGAGCTACTTTTACTTTACCAAATGGAACAAAGTTTATCATCAATGATGTCTTATTTGCCCCAAAATCTAGAAGGAATTTATTGAGTTTTATATATATATATATATATATATATATATATATATATATATATATATATGTGTGTGTGTGTGTGTGTGTGTGTGTGTGTGGATATGATACTGAGTCAATGACTGTGAATAATGCTAAATATGTTTTCATTACTAAGGATATGCCAAGAAAATAAATGTTTTCTTGAAAAACTACCATATATCTCATCAGGATTGCATTATACATATATTAATGAAATCGAATCAAATATGGTAGTCATTGAAAATCCAAAATTATTGACTCTATGGCATGATCAACTAGGTCATCCTGGTTCAACAATGATGCGAAGAATAATTGAAACAACACAGGGACATTCATTAAAAGGATCCAAACTCAATCTGAGCAACAATAGTCCATGTGAAGCATGTTCTTTTGAAAAGCTAATTATAAGCATTCACCAGTTAAAATTAAGACATAATTACCCACATTTCTTGAAAGAATTCAAGGTGATATATGTGGACCTATTCATCCATCATGTGGACCATTTCAATATTTTATGGTATTAATTGATGCCTCAAGTCGATGGTAACATGTCTGTCTATTGTCTACTCGCAATATGGCATTTGCGAGATTTCTGGCACAAATAATTAAAATAAGAGCCCAATTTCCTGACTACATGATCAAGAAAGTCAGACTTGACAATGCTGGTGAATTCACATCTCAAGCTTTCAATGATTATTGTATGTCAACTGGAATTACGGTTGAACATAGTGTTCCACATGTACATACTCAAAATGGTTTAGCTGAATCATTAATTAAACGTCTTCAATTAATTGTTAGTCCATTGTTGATGGAAGCTAAATTGCCATGTTCTCTATGGGGTCATGCAATTTTACATGCTGCATCACTAATTCGCTTTAGACCAAGCTCGTATCATGAATATTCCCCATTGCAACTTGCTTTTGGTCATGAACCCAATATTTCTCATATAAAGATTTTTGGCTGTGCAATTTATGTTCCAATTGCACCACCAAGTGAACAAAAATGAGACCACAGAGAATGTTGGGAATATATGTTGGATTTGACTCATCATCAATAATCAGATATCTTGAGCCTCTAACAGGTGATGTCTTTACGGCACGTTTTGCTGATTGCCATTTTAATGAGGCAAATTTTCCAACGTTATGGGGAGAAAAGAAGTAGTTGAAAAAATAAATATCATGGTATAATCCATCTTTGACAAGCTTTGATATGCTAACAAAGCAATGTGATTTGGAAGTAAAGAAAATCTTGCATTTACAAGCTATTGTTAATCAATCACCCGATGCATTTACTCACATATGTAGGGTAACAAAGTCACATATACCACCTTCAAATCCTCCTACTCATATTGTAATTCCAAAAAAAAAAAACATCAAAGGATGATATATTTGATATATCTAAGAAACGTGGATGTCCTGTTGGCTCAAAGGACAAAAATTCTGGAAAAAAAGGAGCATCAAAACCTAATGATCCTATTATTGAGGAATCTATGCATGATGAGTCGCAAAATATGACATATGAAATACCTCAAGAACTTATCCAATCAGATCCTATAAATAAAGAGAACGTTGAAATCTATATAAATTATATCCCTTCTGGAATGGTATTGGATCAAATGAGATGGAAAATATGGATGAAATATTTTCATATTTAGTCGCTTATGAAATTGTGAATGAAAATGGTGATCCTAAACCCAAATCTGTAATTGAATGCCAAAATAGGAATGATTGGGATAATTGAAAAGATGCTATGCGATCTGAATTAGATTCGCTTATTAAGCGAAAGATATTTGGACCCATTGTTCTCTCATCAAAAAGTGTGAAACCCGTAGGGTTCAAATGGGTCTTCGTTCGCAAACAAAATGAGAAAAATAAAATTGTAAGGTACAAAGCTCGCCTTGTCGCACAAGGTTTTTCTCAAAGACCTGGAATCGATTATAAAGAAACGTATTCTCCTGTAATGGATACAATTACATTTCGATTCTTGATCAGTCTAGCGGTCTATGAAAATCTAAACATGCATCTTATGGATGTTATCACTGCTTATCTCTATGGATCACTTGATAATGATATTTAGATGAAGGTCCTTGATGGACATAAATTTCCCGCAACATCAAGTTCCAAACCTAGACAAATATACTCAATTAAATTAAAAAGACCATTATATGGGTTAAAACAATCAGGTCGCATGTGGTACAATCGTTTGGGTGAATATAAATAACTCTTTGTGTCCATGCATTTTTATTAAAAAAAATATCATCTAGTTTTGCAATTATTATGGTTTATGTAGATAATTTAAATATCATTGGCATTGACAAAGAAATTCATTCAACAATGAATTATTTAAAGGATGAATTTAAATATTGTTTTGGTTTGCAAATTGAGCATGTTAAAAATAGAATACTTGTGCATCAATCAAATTATACTAAAAAGATATTGAAACGTTTTAACATGGATAAAGCAACACATTTGAACCATCCTATGATTGCAAGATTATTAACTATAGATCCATTTCGTCCTTGTGAAGAAAATGAAGAAATTCTTGGTTCTGAAGTTCCGTATTTAAGTGCCATTGGAGCTTTAATGTATCTAGTTAATTGTACTAGACTTGATATATCATTTACTGTGAATTTATTAGCCAGGTTTAGCTCAACACCCACAAAAAGGCACTGGAAATGAATTAAACATTTATTTTGTTATTTGCAAGGAACTGTGGATCTTGGTCTATTTATCCTAACAATGCAGAACAAGAATTGATTGGTTATGCAGATGTAGATTTTCTGTCATATCCACATAAATTCAGATCTCAAACTGGATATGTATTCATGTATGGAGGCACTGCTATTTCACGGCGTTCTCAGAAACAGACATTTGTTACAACATCATCGAATCATGCTGAGATTATTGCACTCCATGAAACAAGCAGGGAATGTGCATGGTAACGATCAATGACACATCATATAAGAAGTACATCTGGCTTACTTATTAGATAAGGTCCAAATACGAAGACAATTTTGCATGTATTACACAAATAAAAGAAGGCTATGTCAAGAGTGATCGAACCAAACACATACCCCCAAGATATTTTGCCTACACTCAAGAACTCGACAAGAACAAAGAAATTAATATCCAATATGTTCAATTATGTGATAATATGACATATATTTTTACAAAGGCACTCCCTACTATAACTTTTAAGAAACATGTTCAAAGTATTGGGATGCGTCACCTACAAAACTTGTGAAGAATTGGAGATGCCAACTTGAGGGGAGTTCACACGGCTGCACTCTTTTTCCCCTTATTAAGGTTTTTCTCCCACTCGGTTTTTCCATATAAGGTTTTTAACGAGGCAGCATATAACGTGTGCAGAAGACGGATCATGTACATAACAAAATCTTCAAATGGCCAAGGGAAAATGTTATAAATATGGCAAGTGGAATATGCCTAGTGGCCACTGTTGAAATTATGTACAAATAATATTTTATAATAGTAGTAGTTGTTGTAAATAGTGTAAGATGTTCAAAATTTCTTCTTATATAAGGAGCCATCAAGATGAAGAGAAAAACACTCATTCACAAGTAATATACTCCTTATTTGCTCTTCTTTTCCTATATCCTTTTAATATATTGTTATAAACCTCAATAGTTTTAGTTTTTCGATAACAATACTATGTACTATTACTTGTTAATCATATTTTTTCTAATGTAAGATGAAAATAAAAGATGGCAAAAAATATGCTCGTTCGTATCCCCATGCGTCCAAAATATATGTCCAATCCGCATCAGAGTTCTTCAATTTTTTTTACAATTGTGGATACATCATGTGGCGTATCAGATACGCTAAACGCATATATCCCAGACATATCAATATCTAGTAAGTACTATATGATAGAACAAAGTGTGTTTCTTCCGATACAACAAAACGTGTTTCTTGGGTTATACGTTAGCTTACAACTTACGTAATGCAAATCCATCAAAAGAAAGAACCATAATATAATATATATTCACTATAAATATTAGAATTTTTCATAAATTCTAGTCTAACAATACTCTCACATATTTTAATTTTTTGGCAAAATTTTTGTGCAAATTTATAGGAATATGCACTTAATATATATATTTTTAAATAAATATTAACATAGATTATTTTCTCTATTTAGATTTTAATAGTTTAGTTGGTGAATTAATTAGCTCATAAGATTAGTGCAATAACTCAAGTTAAGTTATTTATTTATGTATAAATTATTAAAATCTAAAATGAAAATCAAATTGAGGTTACAACAAGTTTTTTTATGAATTGGTCCAAGATAAAACATTTATTTTAACTGATGAATCGTTCAAGTTAAAATAGTTATCTCAATGATTTGAGTAGAAATTATTAACGGCTGAAATATTCGATTTATGTAGAAGTACTAAAACCATAGCTATGCACCTATTTAGAAGGAGTTTCGCTCTATTCGAGTTCCGATTTCAGAAAATAATTTGAAACATGATACAAATTGTATTTTACCTAATGAAACACTGAAAAATTATGAAAAATTAGGGTGAAAGGTGATCCACACAAGGCCATAATTTTTCTGTGATTGTAGGGTTTGAGCAAGATATAAAGATTACATACGATAAAATTTAATAGTTATATAAACAAACAACAAATATTCACATGATTTTTTACAAGCCAAAGCCAAAGCTAGATATTCACAATATATATATATATATAATATATATATATATATATAATGTACGAGAGAGATCGGGCACACAATCAAAAATCCCAAAACTCATCCCTCCCCCTCTTTGTTTTTTACCTAATGAAACATGAGTCTCCTTACAATTTTGACTCTGCTATATTGTTCGAATGAGTGACCAGTGTAGGGATATACCTCGTATCTTGTGATGGAGTCATCGTGTGCCAGGGGTTCGGCACACCATTCCGCTAACAAAGCGTCCAAAAACACTCTCGTTCTCTACCCTTCTCCACTCAAGTCGCATTTATCGCATCTCGCTCCGTGATCTCGACCTTGTATTGTTCGCCGCGCTCCAACTCCTTGTCCGTATATACACCTTATGCTTGCGGAAATTGGACCACACATTTTTTGGATCATCGTACAATCCAATACTTAGGAGGTTGCATTTCGTCGGTTCCCCCACCGCATCTATCCACTTGGTGAGCTTAAATGACTCCCACGATCCAATATCAGTCATTTTGAATTTTATCGGCATGCTAACAACATATTTCCCTTGTACCTATCAAAACAAATTAATAAGTACACATTAAAAAATTCATATACCTTCAAAAAATTATCATGATTCATATTTTGAAACCAAAAATTAAATATACTTACATGTGCTTTGTTGCTTCAGGGTTAGCTCACTTGACAAGTCTGTTCCTCAACTTTTTCACACGAGTCAACACCCATAAATATTGTATTTTGGTCTTATTTTGTCCGAGTTATAATACACTTGTTACTGTTACAATGGGCCTGAAAGATGCCAAAATAATGCTAATTGAATATAAATCGGATTACCTTGGTTCTGAACACCTAATACAAGTTGACTAGGCAATACAAGTTGAAATACAATAAATTTAATGTTGATTTAATCACTAAGGTTCGATCAATTGAATATAAAATCATTGTTGTTCGAGAGTAGTGTGCGTTGAATCGGATAGTGTCGAATCGGTTAGCTTCGATACAGTGTATGTCAAATTGGTCTATATCGAATCCTGAAGCTTCGATACAGTGATGGTCGAACTACTGTGTATCGAATGGGGAAGCTTCGATCGAATGAAGATCGAATTGTTGTGTATCGAGTTGGGAAGCTTCGATATTGTGTAGTTGTGATATAGTCTTGAATACGTGTTGATAATGTCAGAGGATGGGGTATTTATATACTCCTTCCCATGGGTCCTAGTGGTAGTTGGGGAATGAATATCGAATCGTGATGATTCGATCTACCACTTAGATCGAATCCTGCGCGATATTCGTTTAAAGTCGAATTCCTGTTATTCGATCTACAATGTTTCTGGCCCTTTCTTTGTGAAGCGGCCCAATATTTATATTGGGCCTTTCCTAAAATACTCCCATCATAAAGTCCCCCAAGTTTGACAGACGGTCTTGGTCAAAGAGCGGGTCCCAAACTCTAAAAGTTTGCGATGGCTACGTCGCAAATTATTTGCCGGTTGTGTCAATGTTGAAAATTATGCCCCCCATTGGGAGCTAGGATCGGAGAACTTGGGTTCCAAATATTCGTTTTGGATATCTTGTTTCGATCTTAGGAACGCAAGCTTGAATTCGACTTTAAGCTATGTCGAATTATGGGGGTTCGATTTTGCAGTTATTCTTACATACATGAATTATACATATATTAATTCAAAATTTTTGTTATTACCATCGATCGAATGGGCCAGATTTGATTTTGGGTCTTAAATCGAATGTCAGAGGATTCGATCGATATTTAATCTTTTTTCTGGCATCGATCGAGTCATTGAAATTCGATCTTGCTCGCTATGTCGAATGTGCCCGATTCGCCATTCTTTTTATAGGCCTAATAGGATTTTTTCCCTCTATATAAAGGGAATGAGAGGAGGAGAACCTCATTCTTGTCTTTGCAGAGTTTCAGCTAACATGTGAGTAGCATCGAACGGGCACGGTTTGATACTGCCTATATCGAATGTAACCGATTTGATACAGAGTGTATCGAACGTTAGGCCATTTGACCTTAGAAAAAATATTCAATCTTTTCTCAAAAAACTAGTTCTTTTGATTCTGACTTTGCTTTCTTTTCTCTTTTGCGCAGTGTTATCCCGCAACCAATTTGGTGATTTTGCAGTTTTAATCAAGGTAGTTGACTATATATGCGTTGTCAGCTTTTCTTTTCTTTTTTATTTTATTTCAGTTTGTGTCGATCGAGATGGTGAGTTCATAGTCTTCGTCTGGGAGTGAGTCTAGCAACGCCTCAAGCTCTGATTCTGTCAATTTAGTAGTGGGTCCTAGAGGCGGTCCTGGAGGTTCGAATTTAGCTGAAGGAGATGGTTATGAGGTTATTGATATAGAGGCGGTTGATTGGGTGAGGGATGATGATCAGCCCACGCCGCAGGCTGGGGGGATGACTCGCCCTCTGGTCCTGCAGAGGATAATCGTGCTGACAGTGAAGCAGCCGAACAAAATCAGGTTACCAACATGGAGTTTGATGACTACGAAGAGGTTTCGAGGGTGGCGTATGTTGCTTATGTGTCACGTCCACAACATAGTCGCTCTTTTCTGCGCGAAACGTATATCATTGGAAATAATTATAAGTTAGTGATTCCTAGTCCGGACCAGCGTATGCACATTGCTCCTCCAGGTCACCTCATCGTTTTTGTCGGACGACTGGCCAATGGGTTACGGTTTCCCGTGCCCGTCGAAGTCAGACGTATTCAATGTCTATCGGACTAGTGCCGAGCCAGTTGACACCGGATTCGTTCAAGCATGTAGTTGGTGTTATCACTGTCAAAAAAGGCTTAGGCGTGTCGTACAGGCCGAATGAGTTTTGGGCGTTGTTTGAGGTGTGTAAAAGGGAGATAGGCTTCTATCACATAAAAGCACTGGGGCATCATATATTTTTGAGAGGCGAATTCTCCGGCTACGGGAAAGACTGGAAGAAACGATACTTCTATATCAAGGAAAGTTCTGCGGAGGAGTTCTCCCTATATCGCCGTTACTGGGCAGATGTTCCGAAAGTCGCGATTCCCTGGGGGTAGGTTTTCCTAGGTGTGGTGAACATTTTAGGGCGAACCTGATACACAACCACCAATTTAATCTTACAAAACTTGTCGAAAATCACGTGTTGTCACTAGCGGGGTTGTCACCAGTTCGGTATACAAGGAGATACACTCTTCCTATAAATTATGCGTTCTTAACTGATGGTGTCTTTTGTTTCAATTTTGATATGTTAATAATGTTCTGTTTCTATTTATCTCAGGTGATTTCATCCTGAACCGCCACGCCACCATTAGTCAAGTACTGGCCGCAGAAGTTGAGGGTTCCCAATCAACTGCTCATGTTCCCGTGCCATCCCCCAGGAAGAGGAAAGCCAAGGTGAAGCTACTGCATCTGCTCGGGCCGACACACCGCTTGATCCCTTTGAGGATCTTATCGGCATGATCGTGAAAATTCGCCTTCCTCGTTAAATTTAATCAGTTGGGAGGTTTTGATGGCCCTGCTATTGATGAGAACAAGACAGCTGAACATACTGAGGTTGTCGTGCTGGCTAAAAGAAGGAAAACACCCTAAACTCGCTCCCAAACATGAGGTGTTATCCCCCATATTCTGCGTACACCCGGTCTAGTGCCTGCTGGTGGTCCGGTTCCCGTTACTAGGGAAAGTGCTAGGGCTGAGTCCAGCCAAGGTCTGCAGGCCCGCGTCGCAGATTATCAACATTCTGAGGAGGAGGTGATCAATGCTCTGAAGGTGATCCTCCCGAATCTTACAGTGCCCTTCGTGGCATATGCCGAGGAAAGAAAGAGAGTGAAGCGACATGCACTCTACTTGATCAGCTCGGTAATGTGATCATTCAGTCTGATATTAATTTTCAATTTATGCTTCGTTATTTAATTTTTTCCTGTTTCTTTTCTAGACTGAAGGGGTTGTGGATGCATTGATTGAAGGGTTGAAGCAGGCCCACGAGGATAAGGTGAGGGGCTAGAACACTTGAGGGCTGAATTTCGGGATAGTGATCCCGATGCACTGAGGGGTGCGTTGGCCGATAAAGAGAAGGTCCTTCAGTAAGTGAGGGATTATGCTGGCGGAGATAGGGATGCGGTGAAACTCGCGAATGAGACTGGTGATCGGCTCGAGTCGCAGGTCACGAACATGCAGAATAGTAAGATTGTGCTGGAAAAGCAAGTCGCGGAGCATTAGAAGGAACTCGCAGCTGAGAAGGAGAGGACTGCAGAGGCTGAAGAGGTTGGATATGCCCACGGCTTGGTCCAGGTACTTGGCTATTTTCTTTGGTTTTTTAATATATATTTTTCTTTTCTTCCTTGTTAATCTTGTTTTGTTGCTTGATTAGGTTCCTACTGCGCAACAAAGGGTAGAGATTGCCAGGGAGGGTCTTCGGAGCAACACCATCCAAGAAATCAGTGCTCGACGAGAGGCCAGAGATGCAAAGAGATCACAAGTGCTCACAGTGTAGCAAATCCACAACACTAGCTACCTGCGTGGTAGGTTCAACCCGCAGTGATTGGACTTGTTGCTGGGTCCTAATAGGGAACTTCTGTTGTTGGCCATCGAGGATCCGCCTACCATTACGGACGAATTCGCGAGCCTTATTGAAAGCGAGACCCTCGTTTATCGAGGAACGTCTCCGCCTCCTCCAATGCCTGCCACTTATCCCCCCTCAAAGGATGAAAATGACGCCGAAGGCTGAAGGCCTTAATTTTAATTTTCTGCTTTTATGAACAATTCGTTTAAATTTGTTTGATGTTGCGTCGCCCTTTCGTTTTGAACAATTTGCTGCTTTGAACCCATTTTTTTGTATATTTTTGTTTATTTGTCGCGATCATTTAATCGCTTATCGTTTTGCATTTCTAGCTTGCCTTTTGTTTAAAATGCAATTTTCGAAATTTACTTCTTACTTTGACAATTTATATCCCGTATTGTACTGTAAAATGGCTTATGCTTTTGTTCTAATGCCTTTATGCTGCATCGGGCATCGGGTTAATTTTTACTCTCGATCATTGTGGGATTTTTGTTTAGCTCTTGTCATTTTAGACAGAGTGTCCCTCCCATTTCCTCGTCTTTAGGGATTTAAGGTTAGCACTTATCATTTTAGACAGAATGTCTATCCCATTTCTTCATCTTTTAGGGATTCACGATTAACACTTGTTGTTTTAGACAGAGCGTCTATCGTTTTTCTTTGTCTTTGAGGGATTTATGGTTAGCACTTGTCGTTTTAGACAGAGTGTTCGTCCATTTTCTTCGTCTTTGAGGGATTAACAATTAGCACTTGTCGTTTTAGACAGAGTGTCCGTCCCTTTTCTTCGTCTTTGAGGGATTTCCGGTTAGCACTTGTCGTTTTAGACAAAGTGTCCATCCCTTTTCTTCGTCTTGGAGCCTCCTTGGGTCCTGCAATTTATCAATGTTATTCAACGTTGCGATACGGGATTCTACATTTTCTTCATTTGTTACGACAATATTCCAACAAATCAGATCAAAAGTATCTCGCGTGGAGATATAATCATATTAGAAATAGGTCATAGCTCGACTTTTAAGCTCATTTGCCTATGTTTCCCAATGGTGTCCTCGGGACTCAAGTCTTTGGTGTCCCTGTTGTAGGTTATTACATGGAAGCCCCTCATACTCATCAAGGTAGAGGGGACGAATAAATGTTGTTAAAAATGTGCAGAAAACCTAAGACCTGCAAAAATGAAAAAAGAGCGATTCAATTAATCTGCTCCATCTCTATGGGTCCCAAAGTGTTTAACACTTCTTGTTCTATATGTGGCCGTAATTTGAGCGATGCTACATAACATTACCAACCGCCTTTGTGATCCGTTATAACCTCGCCCATTCATGCAGGAGTCGAGAATTTTACCATCTGATGTGGCAGTGCTCGAAAAGCGTTCAATGTTGGCCTTCCCAGAATGGCGTTTTACAGGAAGGGCAAATCAATCACGGCATAATCAGCAAGCAGTGTTCTTCTTTGGGGCGTAGTTCCCAGCGAAGTCGGGAGTGAAATCATATCGCGGGGCACTATTTCTGGGCCGCCAAAATCGTGAAGCGAAGTTTTGACTGGCTCTAATCTTTGGTCTCCCAAACCTATTTTTTCCCATGTTGACCTCATCAGTACATTTATGCCGCTGCCCTGGTCCACCAGTATTTTCATCACACCCAAATTGGTTATATCCACCGTTATCACCAAGGGGCAGTTCAATTTTCCTACCTGAATGGCTTGAGCGCTCAACTTTCGCATATCTACCAATGAGAAGGTGGCCTCTTCCTGTGGCATCTCCTCAATTCTCAAAAGATCCACAAAACCAACAAAGCGGTCCGATTCGATATCCCTCGTGATCTGTTTCTGGCCCTTTGCAGAATTTGCTCCGACCGAACCTCCTGAAATCATGTATGATTCATTTTCTGATGTTGTTGTCTGTTATCTAGGGATAATCGAGCACCTGCGGCCTGTCGATCACATTCAGCTTGTCTTTTCTCGGAGAACGAGATCTATCTCTATCTGTATTGTCCTCTTACTCCTTCAAATTTCAGACATACTCCATGAGTTTGGCATTCTTGATCAATCGCTCGATCTCGTCCTTTAGATCCTTGCAATCCTCGGTCTCATGGCCATTTTGTTTTTGGTATTTAGAGTAATAGGTCGACAATCTTGTTGCCTTGGAGTATCTCACCTGTCTTGGCTCCTTTAGCCAACCTTTCCTCTTTAATGTCCCAAATACTATCATGATATTAGCATTTATGGTTGTATATCGTCTCAGCGACGTATCCCTGTACCTATTATTCATGTTCCTGTTGCGGTTCTGCTCCTCTCTTCCTCTCTCTTTTTATTTTGTGGGTGCAACAACAACTGCCTTGGTGGCCATCATATCCTCACACTGTACCACTTGCTACGCGATCTTGTTTATCTCATCAATCGTCTTAAGCTGTAACCAGAGTTGGTCTTCGCTGAAGGCCACGTTGTTGGTCACATGAAAGATTATGCTCATGATAATCTCTCATTTGGGGCAATCTATCCTCTGCAGTTCCGCGTTGAAGCGGTTCATGTAGTCCTTCAAGGTTTCTCTTGTACCTTGAGTGATGGAGTACAGATGGGAGTAGTCCAGTACCAATCTTGAGTAACTTGAGAATTAATTTTCAAGCATCTTTCTCAGCTGCTTGTAAGTTTTAATCGTTCCCGGAGCAATTCAGGTGAACCAATCTAGTGCTACCCCGACCAAGGTAGTGGCAAATATTCTAGCCTACACGTTCTCTTTAAACCCGTACAGAGTTAGCGTTGTGTCGAGTTGGAAAAGATGATCGCAAGGATCCGTCTTTCCATCGTAAGGTTTCAGCACGGGTATTTTCTTACCATGTCCCAAAATTTCCTCATCTATCTCTTCACATGAAAAAGTACTCCGGAGATCACTTCCCAATCTCTCCATTCTATTCTCTACGACCGCTTTTTCTCTCTTGAGCCTTCTAACTTCCTGTTTACTTCGGCTTGTTCCCTTCTGGAGTCGTTGTCACGACTCTCCCCGCGTCTCCACATATTGTTCTCCTCTTATCTTCTCAGATCGTCGTGTCGGCTTTTCTCTTTTTCGCTTGTGTCGTGGTGCCTCTTCGACTGCACCTCAATTGGGTTAGATCTTCCCATACAGTTGTCAACCTGGGCTTTGTCTCTGTTTCCTATATTTGGGCCCTTGGCCACGGATCGCTGCTTCCGCAGGCCCTCACCGCAAAACGCGGGCGGCGGTGTTTGCACTGGTGGTGCGGGCAGTGCCGCAGCCACTGCTGATCGGACCATTGCCAAGATTTCATCTTTGAGAGCACTTGGCAATGAAGCCGTCGTAGCTGTCACCCGTGTTGCGCCTGCATCCGGCATAGGCCGATCTTCTCCCAATGGTCTAGGAAAGTCTCGCCTCGCGAGCGTAGGCACCGCAACGAGTAATGTTGATGGTCCTTCAGCTGCTGGGATAGTTTGATTTTCCATTGCTCGTTCTATTTCAGCATTGTTACTTTCCACTGCTCTATTCTGTGATCTGGTCCTTCTAGATGCCATGCCTAATAAACTGGAAAATGTGGTGTTCCTACAAACGGCGCAAATATTTTGGTCTTATTTCGCCCGGGTAACAATACATTTGTTACTGTTACAATTGGCATGATAGATGCCAAAATAATGCTAATCAGATATATCGGATTAGCTTGATCCATAATACCTAATACAAGCTGACTAGGCAACACAAGTAGAAATACAATAAATTTAATGTAGATCGAATCACTAAGGTTTGATTGATTTAATATCAATCGTTGCTGTTCGAGAGTAGTGTGTGTCGAATCGGATAATGTCGAATCGGGTAGCTTCGATACAGTATATGTCGAATTGGTCTATATTGAATCCTGAAGTTTCGATACAGTGATGGTCGAACTGCTGTGTATCGAATGGGGAAGCTTCGATCGAATGAAGATCGAATTGTTGTGTATCGAATTGGGAAGCTTCAATATTGTGTAGTTGTGAGATAGTCTTGAATGCGTGTTGATAATGTCAAAGGACGGGGTATTTATAGACCTCGTCCCATGGGCCCCAGTGGTAGTTGGGGAATGAATATCAAATCGTACTGATTCGATCTACCTCCTAGATCGAATCTTGCGCATTCGATATTTGTTTAAAGTCGAACTCCTTGTGTTCGATCTACAATTTTTCTGGGCCTTTCTTTGTGGGCCGACCCAATATTTACATTGGGTCTTTCCTAAAATACCCCATCATATTGGATTGGGACATCTTTAGAGCGGAAATCCTTTTTAAAAGTTAGTAAAAATTAAATAAATATAATGTATTGAATCAATAATATTCATAAAGGCGATATACTTTTGACTCTTTAATTGCGCAAAAAGGTGGGATCCTTTAAATTGTTCCTATACACCCTCGAATGCCTTAACCCTTTTCGACACTCATATCCTTTTCAATAAGCCATGTAGTGCCTAACAAGTTCTTCGAAATCAACGTCGTATACTTCTTCGCATGAAGTACGTCTTCCCACACCTTCACCCGGATCCTTTAAATTGTTCCTATACACCCTCGAATGCCTTAACCCTTTTCGACACTCATGGCCTTTTCAATAAGCCATGTAGTGCCTAACAAGTTCTTCGAAATCAACGTCGTATACTTCTTCGCATGAAGTACGTCTTCCCACACCTTCACCCAAAATTCCTTATCCTTCATCATCGCACCTTGGAATCGCGCCTGGCACACCTTGCGGTGCATGCTCTCAACCTGGTTGTTATGTGATGAGTCCCACTAAAAGGTATTCTATAGACAAAGTAAAAAAAAATGATAAAAATAAATAATGTTTTATAAAAATACCTGAATAAACATTACTTACCGTAAATTGTGTCCTTTCAATTTATCGTCTTTAGTGGACTTTGTGTAGCTCACGCTACATTTCAGCGTCACTTTCTAAAGTTCATTGCAACCATTGCTGTGAGACCGTCCTGGTGTAGTTACCTGCATTGTGAGCACCATCCTATCAACAGGTTATCTATGATCTGCATATTCTCGATCTGTGCTACACTCGGCGGGGAGGTTATCCAACTCTGGAAACTCTTCTCTAATCCCGCGAAATCCCTCGTTGTCAGACTCTCCAACCATCGCACCTCCCATCGTGTAGGACCCATGTGACGATGCAAGCAGTGTCTACATGGCATCAACAGTGGGATGGTACTCTACTATAGAACCGAATTCCAAATACTCATGTGGAATAATAGCCATCATCATCATTTGTCAGAGTTTATCTACTACTCTCGCCCTCCACGCAGGGATTATCGTGTAGGACCCAAGTGCTCGTTGATGGATCTAAACTTTATGAGAACACACGGAGGTTGAACAAATGATTTCATCGCCATCCTAGTAGGTGCGTAGGAGCTGCAGGCGGCATGAACTGTGGTTCTGAATCGTAATCGGTGCATCGAAGCCTGAACACTGGCTAAACAATGTTATCGACATTTGTTTTGCGCCCAACGACCTCGACGACTCTCTGAAAGTGTAAATGGGCGTACCGCCATGAGGAAAACCCACACCAATCTATAACAACACAGTAAATATTGGTTGCGATGGTGAAGTCATGGGTAGACCCAGATAAAAAATAACACTCCTCCCACCTCAGCCACCAATCGCCAGCTGGACAAGTCAAATGATCGGGAACTACCTACCATTTTTTTTTTTTTGGTTAACTACAAATATTTGTACAAGTTCAAAATAAAATAAAAACAAGAATATTAAATTATATTACAATTATCTCAGTATTTTACAATTATTTAGTACAATAACAATAAATTCACCAACAAAAACAATTATAAAAAATATTGAACTATTACTAAACACCATTGATAATGCATAAAAACACTAGACAATAAAAATGTCGTATGACGCTAGAAAGACGATACTCGTACAAAAGCTACCAAGAATCGGCATTATAAATTTGAGGATGCACCTTCATTAAATACACCATCTCTCATAAATACGGGACATCCGTTATTTAATACGTCCTCATGAATAATGATCATACCTCCAAGCCGATAACTCCGACATAATACGGACCTACCCTATTAAGTACCTGCTCCAATAAATAGTAGCCTAACATAACGAACAGACAATCACTTTCACTCCTACAGAACTACGTACGGCCTGGCTTGATTCACGCCTCAGGATACATAGGAAGCTCGGTAATCTTTCTATGAGTTCAATCGTTAATTCAAAACACCCCAACTATCTCATATCTCCCGATTATCTTTACGTTACGCTGAAATATGTATTTCTTACATCTTTGTACGAATATTGAATAAAAACGGCTTCCCTCTTAACTACGAGAATGCATTCCGAGCCACACATATTACGATATTATTGAAATTACTAATCCGAAGAATTTAGTGTTATCAACCTTAAATTATGAAATCTCTACTTTACACCTTTAAATTTAAAAATAATACTTTTTACCCTAACAAAATTTTGAATTTTTTGTACGCCTAAAATTCTTCAATCTAGCAAGAATGACATTCTTAAAGTTCTAAAATTATACTTTTTATCCCCAAACTATTTATAGTACTAGAATTATATTTGGCACCCGGCTCGTAATAGAAACTAATTTTCATACACTCCACCCTAATAGAAGTTTAAAGTAAACTTTACATACTACTATAAATATGCACTAACAAATACAAAATTATACTTTTAACGCTAAAACTTTTTAAAATGCAAAATTATTGTTTTAACTCCCTAATTAATAGGAAACAAATTCTAATTTGCATCCTAGAATTCATTTCTCAACCTAAAATTTGAATGATCATCTAGAATAATAATTATTCACATGTTCACACCTTGAAATTCCAGAATTCTCGATTTATACCCTAACAAATCAAATTTAACATACTTGCCCAAATAAAAAGTTTTGAAAATCTCTTTGAAAACCCCCAACAAGTTGAAAGTAACATATTGTCCCTAAATTACTTTCGAAATTCATATTTTAGACCATTAAAGATACAAAATTGACATTAGACACTCTAAATAGATTCATAAAATTGAATAAGAACGAAACAAACAAGAATTTCTATAAAACACAAGGTCAAGGTAATTATTTGAATTATAATAAATATCTTAAGAGTTATGTAATAGAATCTGAAATAATGTAAAAACATAAATATGGGAAAGATCTACTAAAATTTTGAGTTTAGATGAAGAACCGACCGTTCTTACAAGTGGGTGGGATCATGGATTAGAATTTTCGTGCGTTTTCTCGAAAAACAACGAAATATTTATGTTTTGACTCTATCAAAACGAAACATGCATGTAATTTTTAGGTTCATTATAACAACAGTTTACACGAATTTTTAAAAACATGTCAAATAGTTCTTAGAACATTACGAAACGTTTCTATTTTTTAGTGAACCAAAACCTACTCCGAAATGGAACTTTAATCCATGTGGGATACAGTTTTTCAGAATCGAGCATATTAGGGGCTGAAAATGACGAAAAAAAAAGAGGCTTTGCATTAGAGAAGTATTTTTTGTGGGATGCGAAAATCCACATCCCTTATATGAATTTCTATTTTTCCTGCCCAATTCAGTGTGAGAAGCGATATGTCGCATTTTAGTGTTTGGGATGCGAAATTTCGCTCTCCACATTTTGGAATGCATATTTTTGCTTCCCTCTTTTACTAGTTTTATTTTTTATTTATTATATTTGCACTACAACAAAAAAGCTATTTAGAGGAACAAAAATGTGTCTTTATAGGTGTCTGTTGAGGCACTTAAAGTCTTTGAGGCACTTAAATTATTTGTCGGATAAAACCTATGTCGCGATAGAGTTAGTAGCTTTAAGGACACTTTTTATGTGCCTTTTCAGATCTTTTTAGAGACATGTAATTATGCCCCAACAACCCTTACATATGCCTCATAAAGTTGTTTTAGAGACAAATACAAATGCCTAAATAATGCTTATATTTGCCCCATGACAGCAAATTAGAGACAGATATATGAGCCTCAACAACTCTTATATGTGTCCCAAGATGGTCCTCTATTAAGTAATATATCTCCTCTCATTTGAGTTTTATTTTTTTAATGTACCGCACACAATAATATATTTTTCCTCCATTTGACATCTCTTTCAAGTGTACAAGATAAAGATAATACCTAAAGATAATAACAATATTAAAATAAAAAAGCAACTTTATTAAAAATTTATTCAATCATTACAAATAACAATAATAGGTACCAAACTATAACGTCAACGGACCAACTCAACATTTATAAAATCAAAGAAATAACATATAACCACCAATTAACAAGTCACAAGGCTATTATTACAAATATATTAGCACTCCTACTACAACACCATCCTTGTCTTGATCCTAGTCTCAATCCTCATCCAACGCATTTGTGCAACATAAAATGTCTCGGTTAAGATCAAAACCATCTTAAAGACCACCAGCCATCTATACAGTTAGTTTATACTACAATAGTATAAGAGTGATCGTAAATCTATCCATAATCTTTCGAAGAAAATGAAATTTATAAAGTTCACAACATAATACATCAACCATAACTCCATTTAAAAATCAACTTAAATTTTAGCAAATATCATACATTTCTTAAAACAAGTAGTTGCAAACGTGAGACATAAAAGAAATTGATATGATACAATGAGAAAATTAAAAGTATGAAATAACAATACACAATGCAAAACAAGTAGTCTGGTAGTGAGTTAAATTAACTGAGGTTCAACTTATCGTGTTTCAGGACAAGAATCCGACCCTAGTCCAATCAAATCAGAACAGTTACAATTAACCCACCACAGCCTACATATTTTGTGGTTTAACCTGACAACAACAAACATACTATATTAAAACTACGGTTTCAGCTACCTACTGATTACAATTCCAAACTCGACAACATTCAGCAATCCAAACTCAAATTTCACTTTTCGTTTTCATCTAGCTAGCTCAATAGATTTATCGAACAGTCGGATAAGCAATCAACGGTTACAATCAACTCATAACAAAGCGAATACTCCGCATAATATCAGTGAACAAAACTATAAATCAATCAAATACAATCCATTCCAATCCAGTAACTGACAAAATCTCAACCTCTATCAACTCAGCACGTATTCAATCACAAACAGTAGATCCAAGCTAAAAAGCAACAATTCAATCAAAAATCAGATTGAAGATTTACTGTCGGAGCTTCAAAACAACACACATAGAATGACAAGAGATGCAAAAATAAGGATACCTGAAGGAGAATTATAGAATTACTTTGCACGATCATGGCAGCCATCTTCCTTCATTCAACTCAAGCTACACAACAAAGGTGGCAGCAATCCTTTTTAAATAGTCTCCGCATCCTGCTAATGATAAACGCCTTTTCTCCCAATTTAGTGACAAAAAAAAAGAAAAAAACAAAGTTTAACCAAAACAAATTATGGTGAAAGAAAAATCAAAACAGAAATAGACAAGAGGATAAGACGATAAGCATGGTTTTAACTAGAGTTGCAACGATTAGGATCTTACAGAGTTAGCATGAAGTAAATATATCACGTGGCTTTTATAGGGTCCGAGTAGGCTAATACACATCAGTAAGTTTAGACGAACATTTTTAATTTACGAGGCAACAAAATTGAATTTACGAGCTTCGCGTCGGAGGATGAGACGGATGAAGAAGCGAAGGTTGGAGCTTCGCGCCGGAGAAGCGACGACTGAGCTCCGGCGACGCCATTGATTTGGGGGCTAGGGTTTTTAGTGTGAGGAAGAGAGGAGTGGTCATTTGATTTCTAAATAATGAGAGTAAAATGTTTTTTTAATTAATAATTCTGCAATATAAAATATTAATTATATTGGGATACTATATTTAAGTGCCCTAATAGGTTGTTGAGGAGGCACTTGTATAATATAGCTTAAAATTAAGTGTCCCTACAAGCACTTTTTGTTGTAGTGTCGTTTAATTATTTTAGTAAGCAAATGTTCACATTCTACGGATGCTTCACCAAATCTTAGTTTTTAGAATGCTATTGTTTTCGTTTTCTAAGTGATGCATTCTGAAAACTGACATTGTCGTAGTTGATTTTCTAAAAAGAAAAAACTCATGATTTCTAGATTGATTTAATAATGTACTTTATTTGTCTGTGATATCATTTCACCACTAGCTCATATCTAGAAGAGGAAAAGCGATAAATAAATTATATAGATATATCTGTATTAATCCCTCATGTTGGATTCATTTTTCAGGTTCCACAGCTCCAAAGCTGCCAGTGATCCTGTCATGAAGCCAATAATTATAGGATAACTCAAATTCCCATATTTCCTCCGACCCATCCCTCGTGAATTAATTATTTATGTAAGCGGTTCAAGAAATTTAACTAAGAAATGAATATTTTTACTGATTGCATTGATTTGATACATCGAAAATGTGTATATAAATCAACTACTATACCCAGGTAGCTAGATTCACCTAAACTACTAAGAAAATCAACCACTTGTGGACTAATCACACAGAATGCCGAGAAATGATGAGTTCATTTTTATAAACTGACTATTTTAAAGATAACTAACGTTATAAAGATAAACTCCCAAAAAGATGCTTCTAACATAAATGAAAAGCTTGCTTAAAAAAAACATAAATGAAAAACTTAATTTCCCCGGGTAAAATAAAAAGCTTTTGGCTAACATCACATAATCTTTTTGCTTTGTGGCTGTTTTCACTTTAAAAAGATAATCACTACAAATACCTATCAATTTGATCTAATTTTTTTGCATGAAAATTCAGAATTCGATCCAAAAGGTGTTGGATTGAAAAAATCGGACCCCAAAAAATCCAACCCATCCAATGTATGCGTCGGAATTTTTTGACGCAACCTACATGGTTGCGTCAAAAATCGTTCACTGTCTTGCGTCGAAATAATTCGATGCAACTGCCAAGTGGCGTCAAATTATTTCGACGCATAACTTAAAGGGAAAGGACCCACGTCAGATTCTTCCCCTTCACACAAAACACACACCTCTCACCGCCCCCATGGAGCATTGACCGCCTCGCCGCCGCCGTGGATCGCCGTTTTTCTTCACCAAACCACCGGTAATCAACTCCTCTCTTCACAAGGATCATTTCCATGTCCTTTAATTCGTTTTTTATCCGTAATTTCCGTATCCCTAATTTTAATTTTTTTATTTCGATTTTTTTTTCTTGTATTGTGAATATATATTATTGTGTCGAAGTTAATCATGATGATTCCCTCATTAGGCGGCTTCCATTTACCGTTCAAAGAATCCCCTTGGTTATTGGCTCCATGTTGGCGTGAAACAGCTATCGAGCAGAAATCCTCGAAGTATCTATAGGCGATTCGAACCAGATTTAACAGTGCTTCCTGTTGATCCTCGTGCCACAACTTATTCCTATTATTCCACAGATACCAGCAACTAACCAAGAAAAATCCAAATTGGCGTCTCTCAAGCTTCTGATATATTGTTTTAATCCATTCAGTAATGTTTTCCCCATTCGACGCCACAATAGGAATGTTAGACAAAGCCCAAAATTGTCGTGCAAAATGACAATCCCGAAACCGATGAAGAGCAGTTTCATTACCTTCTTTGCAGACGTTGCATACCTCGCTACCTGCTAAGTGACGTACCTTGAGGTTATGCATAAGTGGCAGGATATCATTTAAGAGTCTCCATGTAAAGTGCTTAACTTTGTTTGGAATACATGAATTCCATACAAAATTCCAGTCCGTGTTCGCTTGAGTGCTAGGCCCTCCATTCACCTGTTCATTCGCTCTTCTTTCCATTTCAAGAGCTAACTGATACGCGGATCTGACTGTATAATTGTCGTGCTTGGAGTAATGCCAAACATGTACATCGGATTTAAGTCTGCTTCCCAAAGGAATCTTCATGATCTCGTTAATATCTTCCTGCCAAAATAAATATTCAACAATATTCATATCCCAACCAAGCGAGAAAGTGTCCAACAGAATATTCACATTAGTAGGACCAACGGAGTGAATGTCAGGGGTTTGTGGCTTAAAGTTAAAGTTTCTGGGAATCCAGTTGTCTTTCCAGATATCGATATTTTCTCCAGTCCCTATTCTCCACCTAGTACCTGCCAGGACTATATCTCTCGATGCACAAATACTTTTCCAAGTGAATGAAGTGTTGCTTTTCAGTTGTGCCTCAAAAATATTAGAATTAGGAAAATATTTAGCTTTCAACACACGACTGAGAAGGGATTCGGGGTACTGAATGACTCGCCAAATTTGTTTACCCAATAAGGCTAAGTTAAAAAGTTTAGGATTTCTAAAACCTAACCCCCCATTTCTTTTACTTTTGCACAAACTCTTCCAGCGAATCCAGTGAATTTTGTTCTTTTCCCCTTCTCCCCACCAATAATTAGATATCATGGACTCGATCTCATTCAGCAAGTAATATGGGAGTTTGAAGCAAGACATAACATAGGTCGGAATGGATTGGAAAACTAATTTTATAAGGATTTCCTTTCCTGCCTTCGAAACTACGTTGTTCTCAAAAGAGCCCGCTTTACCCCACACTCTGTCTCTAATCCAATTAAAAATCTTTCTTTTGCTACGCCCCATTGTTGTCGGTAAGCCTAGGTATTTCTCATGCTTATCAACAACCTGAACTGGAAGACAGTTTTTAATTCGCTCTATCATATCTTCTGGGGTGTTGCGACTAAAGACAACCGTGGATTTTTCAAGATTTATTTCCTGCCCGGACGCCAAACTGTACCTATCAAGAATATCGGAAATTGCCTTAGTTGCCTCCTCCGTTGCTTGGCAGAAGATAAGAGTATCATCTGCAAACAAAAGATGGGAGATTGCTGGCGCGGTGGAGCTAATATTCACCCCTTTCAGAAGACGGTTGGATTCCGCCTTCACAATAAGGGCGCTAAAAGCTTCAGCGCAAAAGAGGAAAAGGTATGGCGAAAGAGGGTCGCCTTGACGGATTCCCCTCTCTGGTTGGAGATTCTCGAACTGTTCACCATTAATAAGCACAGAATACGTTACAGTACATAAGCATAGCATAATAGTATTTATGAAATGAGCATGGAAACCTAATTTACAAAGCACGTTCTCAAGGAAATTCCACTCCACTCGGTCGTAAGCTTTGCTTATATCGAGTTTTAAGGCCATGTAACTTGCTTTGCCCTTTGTCTTTAGTTTTAGGTAGTGATTAACCTCATAGGCTACAAGAACATTATCAGTAATTAAACGATTAGGAACAAAAGCCGACTGAGTTTCACTAATAAGGACGTGCATGTGAGGTTTAAGTCTATTGGTAATGGTTTTTGATGCAATTTTAAAAATCACATTACTAAGACTTATGGGACGGAATTGAGCCATTTGTTAAGGGTTCTTGCATTTAGGAATGAGAACTATATGAGTGTAGTTCATTTTATCTGGTAGGATTTGCTTGTTAAGAAAGTTCAGAACACAGGAAACCACATTTACTCCTACTACATGCCAGAACTTTTGGTAAAACAATGCAGGGAGGCCGTCAGGGCCGGGTGATTTAAGGGGGTACATTTGAGAGAGAGCGTTTTTTACCTTTGTTTCGCAATAAGGTTGGTTAAGCTCCTGATTGGTCTCCGTCGTGACACGAGTTTCCACAGCCTCAAGAACATTAGCAATATCAGCTGGTGCCGGATTCTTGGAAGTGAAGATATTCTGGAAATACTCGATCGCAACTCGTCCCATTTCTGGCCCCATTTTTATCCTTAAGGACCTTAATTTCATTACCCGCAGCCCTGCGTGACGCCCGAGCGTGAAAGTATCTTGTATTGCGATCCCCCTCTGCCATCCATTGAGCTTTTGCTCGTTGACGCCACATCTCATTTTCTCGATCTAGGATTTTTCCAACTCGTGTTTAAGTTCCAACTCTCTATTCTTACTTTCGTCAGTGATTTTCCCCATTCGAATCTTCCCAATGTTTTCGCGAAGCTCGCTGATGTGTTTCTTGACGCTTCCAAATTTTTCCCAACTTCAATTCATTAATCCCATCCGACATCGATCGGTGTTGACCATAAAATCTGTATCATTCTCCCACGAATCAGCTATCACCTTCGCACACTCATCAGATTTTATCCACATAGATTCAAATCGAAAGGATTTTCTACGTTTATGATTAGGCTTTGGAGCGGTGGAGTCGAGACTAAGAATGAGGGGGAGATTATCAGAATATAGGCTTTTAAGGTGGTGAACAGTAGCGTTTGGGTAGGACGACTTCCATTGTAAGGAGGCGCACGCACGGTCTAATCTGAGTTTGATGGTGTTCGGGTATGGGCGACGATTTGACCATGTAAACGGCTCGCCATGGAATCCCAGATCGTGGAGCCCAACTCGATCCAAGGTTTCTCTAAAGGCCCTCATGCGATTTGGAGGAAGAAAGAGACCACCAGATTTCTCATTGTTGCTTAGCACCTCGTTAAATTCCCCTATGCAAATCCATTCCCTGCTCGACATATGCCCCAACTGACCCAATAATTCCCATGTAACTTTGCATTTTGATAGTTCGGGTTCGGAGCAACGGGAAATAACAACTGAGGGGGTGGTATAGGCATTGTTGCTAGAGATTATCAAGGAAGGGTCTTAGCATGGAAACGCGTTTGCATACCAGGAAGATGGAGCCCCGAAGCAGCTGAAGCCGCAGCAGCTCGTGCATCAGTCCTGTTTGCAAAAGACAAAGGTTGGAATGATATTTGCCTTGCGGGAGACTGCCTCACGGTGATCAAGTACATTAATTCTAATGAAGAAACTAGAGCAGATGCGACAGTGTTTGTAAATGACATTCTGAATTTGAAAGTCTTTTTCACATCCTTCACAGCAACATATATCCCCCGTACGGCAAATGAATTGGCACATAGCCTTGCTCATGATTTTTCGACGGACTCGGAAGGCACCACAATTCTACCTTTTAATTATAGTGAACCTCTGTAATGGAATTGCACTGTTATTATTCTGTAATCTGTTTCCAGTTGAAATGAAATGATCTTTTATTCTAAAAAAATATATATATTATTGTAATTGTTGTTAGTTATATTTATTACATAATATTTATGATTATTGTTGCATTATGTTCGATTTTAGAATTACTTTGGGGTTTTTTAGAAATATTATGCTTTTAGGGGGAAATTTGTAGTTAGAAGAATATGTGGGAAAAAAATGTAGTTACTAGTTTAGTTGAGAAAAATTATTTAGTTTGTGTTGAATATTTGGGGTTGAAATATAATTTTTTAGACTTATGTTGTAAGAATGTGGTATTTAATAAGGTTTGGGATATATTGCAATTAATAGGTAGTATACCAAAAATTATAGGGTAGAAATTATAATTAGATGCCTAATTTAGATTTAATTGTCATTATTAAATTTATGTGTGGTCGAAATGATTAGAAAAACATGTATGTACGTTAGCAAATATTTAGTTAATTAAGAAATTTATAGATAGGGTAGAAAATATTTCTGATTAATTGTTGTTATTGTTGTTAATTATGATATTGTTTATTTTGTGAGATATTAATTGTTTTTTACTGTTGTTTATCGATTAGATGGATTTAATTATGTTGTTTTATGTTGTATTTTAGTTTACTAATTTATGTTTAGAAAAGTTGTGCTTTTAGGGGTTAATTTATAGTTTAGAAACGGTGTAGGGATGGGTTGAAAAAAAAAAGGATTAAATTGTCAATGTTAGGGTCGTCTCCCTCACTCGTACTGGGCTTAGATCAGATCGGGCCATGCTTAACTTAATTGATGTTGTTTTGTTTAAATCATTAGGAATAGTTAAATCTTAGATGGTAATTATCTTAAATATAGTTCCATATCATTATAAGATACTATTCCATCTTGTTAAGATTAACTTACTCGTATCTTCGTATTATGCATCTAGTCATAAGTGTAGACACATTCGTTGGACAACTATTATGATCATGCAGAATCTTATGGATAAAGACAAGAAGATCCAGTCGGAGTGCAACAGAATCATCGGTACGCTTATCACATAAGGAAATAAGATATTATGTGGATTGCAACAAAAGATATGTTGAAGATTCTAACGTGCCTATATAAGGAGAAGACTCGACATAATTGAAGGACACTTTGAAAAAGATAATTTGTGATTCAGTCTTGTATTGAGTCAAAGTCTTTTAGATAAGAGCATTAAGTCAGAGGAACTTTAGAGTAGCTTAGTGTGATCTTCGACTCAATCGAATATATCGAAAATAGTTAAGGGATAGGCGTTGCAACAACAAATATTGGAGTGAGTCTAAGATTTGGGTTGATGTAAAACCTACATTGTAATTCTTAAGTAGGGTATTGTTTGAGTCAAACTTTTGGATGCAAACCCCGTGGACTAGAACCATTTGGACTGAACCACGTTAAAACCTTTGTGTTCTTTACTTTTTATGTTTAACTGTATTTTCACAATTACAACAGTAAAACAGCCTTCAAACATTAAAGAACTATTATATGTCTTACTTACGAGTGCAGTAGCAACTACTGTCAAGTGCAACTGCATCCGATTACAAGTAACATAGATATAAGATCTTTCAATTAGCATCAAGAGCGGGTCACTATACTACTTAGTGTAGATTCTGGCTTAAAGATCTTTGTTTTGTTTAAGTGTTTTTCTTATGGAGGAAATGAGGGAAGGTTTGTCGACCATAAAACCACCGATGATGTCGGTGATAAACTACTCCTACTGGAAGAATCGCATGAGAAACTTCATCAAACAGCAGGACCAAAAGTCATGGAAAAGCATCCTAAAAGGGTGGACCCCACCAACTGCCAAACAGAGACGAGTCAAATCTGAACTGAAATGGACCGATGCAGAAGAACTCCTAACAAATTATAACTCTACAGCTTTAATATTATCTTAGTTGCTGTTTATTATAACCAATATACGAGTCTTTCTAACTGTGAAGTTGTAAGAGATGCTTGGTAGGCTATTGGGAACGCGCACCAAGGAAATGCAAAAGTGTGTGCATCCAAGTTGCAACTACTAAACGGCCAGTTCAACTTTGTACGCATGGAAGAGACTGACACCATTGCACAGTTTCATTCCAAACTCAGGCAACTATCAAGTGAAGCCACCATCCTTGGGGCCGACTTCCCAGAATCCATAATTGTGTTAAAACTTCTAGGATCCCTTCCAGGAAGGTTTGCAATGAAGGTCTCAGCCATTGAAAAGGCAAAAGACGTCAACACGCTATCTCTGGCCGATCTCATGGGTTCCCTCACTGCATGGGAAATGAAACTCAAAAGAGAAGGAGATACCATCTCCATCCCTCAGATCTGTTCCAACACCGAACTGGTCCTATCACTGGCCCTTCTCACTAAAAGGTTCAATAAATTGAACAAACATTGGAGTAAGGTAACTCTTCTAGTTCTGTTGCAAGTCCCTTTGATAACTTTAAAAAACATTCCGCTACTAATAGACTTGACAACAGAAAGTCCAAAAAAGGTATTCAATGCAGGGAATGCCAAGGATTTGGACACATAAGGGCATATTGTGCCAACCTATTCAAGAAAAACAAGAATCAAGCGCTACTAGCATGGACTGATGACGAATCCGAAGACAGCGAGGATGACTCAGGAGAAGTTGCTGATGTTGCATTCTCATCTTTCATTCTGTTCTAGAGCCAACATGGCTGTTGCAATCGAGAACCTGACATAATTTTAGTGTGACTCACTAGATAGTGATGAGTTTGACCCCACATACGATATGGATACCATATGCAAGAGAAACTCTGAACTGGAGGCTCAACTCATAATTGTTTCAACCTTTGGCAGCCCAGTCAGAATGAACAACAAAATCTTGGAACTGGAAAGAAAAGTCCTCTCACTCACGATGGAAAGAGATCTTCTATGTGCCGATCTTGACACAGCCCTCAAGGCACATAAGGCTTTGGAAGACGTGTGCAATCTCACTCAAAAGGAGCTAGACTCCTTAGTAAAGAACGTAAAGTTACATAGTCCACATACTGATAATATGGAAATGGTTCTAGACACTCAGAACGTTGCAACTGGCAAAACTGGAATATGATATGTTGACCCTGTCAATCCAAAGTTTCTTGGAAATACCAAAATCTCCACATCTAAGAAGAAACGAATACCCAAGGGAGTTTAAATTCCAATGGACTACTCTCATATCCATCTTCCTCAGGATGAGGTACAATTTAGTTATAACTCTCAGTTACAAGTCACTGACCCCAGTTATTCTAACAGGTTCTCAAGAGGATAGTATGTCCCAACGTGCCACCACTATGGTGTCCAAGGGCATATCAGACCCTACTGCTATCAACTTTGGGAACCATACCACACATCCCAATCTGACAAGCCTAAAGTGCAGACCAAAAAGAAGAGGAGAAACGGAAAGAAGAAGAAAATCAACTAGATTGAGACACCAGTTGCAACAATGAAACCAGTAAAGCAAGTTTGGGTTGAAAAATCATCTAATACTCTTACATGTCTTACTGCATGCAATTCTACTTCTCAACGTGCACTATACTCTAACTCATGGTTCTTTGATAGTGGTTGCTCCAGGCACATGACAGGGTACAAAAGCATCTTGAATAACTTCGTTCACGAACAAAGGGCGATTTGGTGTTTGGAGACGGTAACCGAGGGAAATCCTAGGAAAAGGAACCCTGAAAGCGAAGGGATTCCCTATACTCAGGGATGTTTTCTATGTTGATGGATTACTTGCTAATCTAATTAGCATCAGTCAGTTGTGTGATGACGATCTGTATGTTCGTTTCACAAAAGATGAATGTGAAGTAATTGATCGGTTCCAAAACAGGGTGTTACAAGGACTAAGAAATATTGAAAACTGCTACACCATGACTAATTGTAAAACTGTTAATAGGTCACTCACTTGCAACTTTAGTGCAGATACGGTTGCAGATCTCTGGCACCAAAGGCTTGGCCACATCAACTACAAATCCCTTGCATATCTCTTCAACAATCAAGCCGTAAGACGACTGCCTAAACTTGGTCCCAAACCTCTTGGCAAATGCGTTTCATGCCTTGAAGGAAAGCAGAAGAAGACCAGTCATGTCGTGTTGCAATACACTCTATCAGCAAGAATTCTAGAACTCCTTCACATGGATCTTGTAGGGCCAATCCAGAAGGGAATTAGGCGTGGATCAACATCGAACCGTTCGGAGTATACCATATCCTTGAACCATTCCACAAAATGTGTACTGCGTCTCTGGTGGGTTGTATCACCATCAAGCCCCCAACACATCTCCTGATCAAAGACACAAACACAATACAAGTTAGGCAAAACTAAGTGAGAACAATGACATGATATATGAATTGTAAAGGGAAAACCATATGAAAAGTCTAACTAATCTTAACCAGTAATCGACCTCACGATAATTTAAGAGAATGAACAATTCAGTGGCTGTGCGCTCTTCTCTTGTTTAGTGACGCTTTTTTGCAGCTTGAACTACTGGCTCGCCTGTCTTTTGAAACATGGATATGTGAGTAGAATTTAATGGATCAATCCTTGTTTCGTTTCGATTCAAGCATCTCCACGTGTCTCAAAATCGTACTCAAAATAGTGATCATATAGGCACGTCATTTCACTTGTTAGATACGCTTCAGCAATAGAGCCCTTGATCCTTGCCTTGTTGCCAACACTTCCACTCTAAATGAACATACGTCTACACAATGAAAAGTAGACCGATTAAAAACACTTAAACAAGATGTTATTATAACATACATATATATAAGATTTAAAACATACCTCTCGATAGGATACATCTAACAGTATTACCTGAGGCCTCCAACTTTTGCTTCCCACAGTTGATGAATCGTTAGATGCTCCATGGAGTCAAAGAAGGACGGTGGATATATCAACTCCAATTTATACATTGTTTCCACTATCGAGCTCTCAAGCTTTTCCATGTCCGACCTACATATGTCAGTGGCGCACAAGGCCCTAAAAAAGTTGCTAACCTCCACTAGAGGATCCCATACTTCATCCGGTTAGAAGTCTCTAAAAGTAATGGGAATTAACCTTTGCATAAAAACGTGACAGTCATGACTTTTTATACCGTTACTTTAAAACTCTGCATATGTACACGTCGACTGAGATCAGAAGCATACCCATCTGGAAACTTCAAACTACATAACCATTCGCACAAACCCCCTTTCTGATCCCTTGTTAGACAATAGATCGCATGTGGTTTGTCATATTTATCATTACGAGCAGGCACCAGAAATAGTTCACTCCCATTCGTGTAGTTCTTCAAGTCTTCCCGAGACTTCATGTTATCTTTGGTCTTATCGGGATCGTCCATGACCGTGGTCTTTATATTGTCAAAGAAGTTTTTCTCGCAATGTATCACATCTAAATTGTGACTTGTGATGTTTGTTGACCAATAGGGGAGCTCCCAAAAAATCTTCTAAGTAGGTGTGTTCTTTCAAATCTCGTAAGAATTGGAGTAGTAAAATACGTTGGATAAAGATTTGGGGAGGAAAATGTAATTATGTAAAAGTTACATTACAAATCAGAATTCACTTTTTATTTCACCACTGTTAACAGGTTTGGAATTATGACCTAATTAATTGAATTATTTATTTGGGTTGGAGCACCCTTGCCCGTGGTTCAAAAGCTAAATGCTATTTTAAAAAAGACGAAATAACAAGAACATTCCTTCCTTTATTCACTATATTTTTTTCCTGTCCTCCCTTTTTCTTTTCTCCGGCCCCTCCCTTTACATAGCTTCTTAGGGATAGGTGTCATTATGCATGTGCTTACAGGTGTTGCTACGCATGTGGCCAAGCTTTATGATGAATACACGTGGTGTAATGTAATACGATAATGTTTATCTTGATTGACCAAGTGCTGACTGGACTACTTGATCTTTCTCCGAGGGGTTTTGCCTTTGTTCCGATAGGTGTTTAAGGAGTATACTTTCCTTCCGAGGGCTTATTGCTTTTGGGTAGTGTCGTGAGGGCAAGTTTGGGTGTCCTTTCAATGATAACGATGCTCCGATAGGTGGGTATCTCGAAGTAAGTGATTCTGGATATTGTCTCCGAGGGGGTGTTTACTCGTGAGCTAAACTCCGAGGAGTGTTTTAGCCTTCGTGGATAGGTTTTTCTCTTTCCAAGTACCCAAAAAGTGTTGTTCTTTGGTTTTTGCCTTAATGTGTGGTTTCATTCCATGAGTTGGTCGTCTGGGGCATTGTTCCGAGGGCATTTGTGTTAGGAGTGCATAGTAAGAAAGCATTTTTGTTGAGGCTCCGATAGCTAAAATGGGTTCCAATAGGTTGATTCTTTTGGCTTATTCTCTCCGATGGTTGATACCTTTCGGAAAGGCCGACTGAGTGGGGCGGAATGCCGGTAGTTTCAATAGCGGTCTCTGTAGGATGTTGTATTCCGAGGGCGCTGGATGTAGCAGGCAAATACCAGGGCGCCATTCTCGTTATCTGATTCTCGGGGTGTGCTTTCCGATGGCTTCCAGATATAGGGGGTTCTCGTATTTTGGGGGACTCGGGACCCTCGTGGTGTGATACATGTATCTCAAGTGTAAATAACAAATTATCCGGTAATCTCAGTAACTGAATTAAAGTATATTTTAACCACAAGGTTTATCATTCTGTTAACAAACCTCCCCCCCCCCCCCCCCAAGTTTCTAGTGCAGTGGGTTATTATGACTGCACTAGAAACTTAAAGAACCAAAGGTCACGATGATTTGGGGTATCGTACATGGTATCAGGACATCTTAATGCCCATTTTAGGCATCGCAGGGGCTGCCTCGAGCCTCTCCCAGTATCGTAGAGTTATCAGAAATCTTATAGATTTTTTTTGGGTATTATACGGGAAATATCTAATTAGGCATCGGAGATCTTCGAGAAGAATTCGAGTCATATCCAGGACTCGGAAAAGCTTGGGACAGTATCGTAGAACTCTTCTGGGGTGTCGTAGACATCCGTCATTTGACGTTTATGTCTATTTAACACGTCTCCCAAGTTCTTGGCCTTATCTTTAAAGAGGTTATGGGAGTATCGGGGTTGCCTTTTCCGAGGCATAAGATTTACGATGCTTAATAAACGTGTCCTCGTGGGATTAATATTAGGGAATTAATTATAATTAATGTCATAGTCCTTAATTAAATGCGGTTTTAAATGCAGTTATTGGCACGTTCAGTCGTGGTACGCTGGTCGAGGTACTTAGACCGTTGTGTTTCCTATAACCGAGGAGATGTGACCGTTGTGTTTCCTTAGTGGGTAATTAATGCATTTATTGGGCTTAGGGTTTATAAGTATCTCACTTTACCAATTTTACTCACTCGTACCTCTGCGCAAAAACTTCTCCTGCTTAATCTTTCTCTGCAAAAAAGCTTTTCGAATATCTCCAAATTTCATCCATGGCGTCTCAATCTAACACTAACCTGGTGTATGCCGCTTCTGGCACCGGAGGGGCAACAGGGACTGCATTTCTGACTTCTCGAAAGAGGAGTGCGGCGGCGGCGGCAATGGGGGCGAGCGGCAGTGGTGGGGATGGGAAGGCAAAAAAGTTGAAGAGGAAAGCAGACAAGGGTGGTGCTCCGCGGGATACCCAGAAAGTAGGAGCAACGGCGAGTACTGCTACAGAGGAAGAAATTCGCCGGTTGTTCATCGATTGGGGTGCTTCTGGCCGGAATATGGAGGTGATGGTCCCGTAAGTAGGTCAACGGGGTGACTCCCCTCCGCCAAAGCATCTGACGGTGTACTACCCCCAGGTAAAGGCGGGGTTGCGTTCATTCTTCCCTCCTTTTTATTGCGAGATTTTCAAATACTGTAATGTCTGCCCTAGTCAGCTTACCCCAAACGCCTTCACCGTCTTTGCTCTTTTTGTCTTTTGGTGCCTGGTGAGGGGTATTGAGTGCACGAGGGATAGATTTTTCGCAATTTCCGAGCTGAAGGTGTCTCCGAGGGGGCTCCTTTTTACTGCTTCAGTCATCGGGACAAGAATGACCGTATCTCCGAGGGCAATGTCAGCTCTCACAGCTCGTGGAAGGATAAGTTTTTCTTCATCTGTCTGCTAAGGGGGAGTGGGATATGCCACTAACTTGGAGGGAGCCCACATTCCCCGAGAGGGTGCTGGACGACACACTGGTGTTCTCACCTGTGTTTTCTGCGAAGCCTCTGGTGGAATCTAAGGATTTAGTTCGTCATATTACTCCAATAGACTGGATCGAGACCCCTCTTGCTATCCCCGAGAAGTTCTTCAATATCTTCGGTAAGTTCCCATATTTATACCTTATATGTGTTTCTTTTGGTTTATCTAACTTGTAACTGTTTCTGCAGTGGACGCGCTACGTCCATATATGGTGGAAAACGAGGATGTGGGAACTCAGAAGGGGAAGGCGAGGTCTCCGGGGCCGCGGAAGGTGATATCGAGCAAGCAGGGACTCGCTTGATGGTTACCACAGCTACGTCCCGGTCATCTAGCGGAACGACCGATACCCCTGAAGAAGCAGGGTTGGGCGTGACTTTCGCAGATGCGGTCCTCGCGGGGACTTTCGATGTGGGAGATGGGGACGAGGAGATGGGGATAAGGGGAACGCTCCTACCCCCCCCCCCCCCCAGGTGTTGTCAATATATCCTCCCCCTCGAAGGCATCGGGGGACTCTTTGGATGCGCTGCTGGCGACCCCTCCCAAAGGTACGTAACCTTCCTAGCCTCAAGTAATACTGAGATGCTTACATATTAATGGGAAACTGTCTCTAACAGACCAAAGGAGAGGCCCTCCCTGCTGAGAATGAAGGAGTATCTTAGAATGATGCTCTGGAATTGGGTAAGTTTCTTAAGTTTGAGCACTAACAGTTTGATTGACCAAGTGCTGACTGGACTACTTGATCTTTCTCCGAGGGGTTTTGCCTTTGTTCTGATAGGTGTTTAAGCAGTCTACTTTGCTTCCGAGGGGCTTATTGCTTTTGGGTAGTGTCGTGAGGGCAAGTTTGGGTGTCTTTTTAGTGATAACGCTACTCCGATAGGTGGGTATCTCGAAGTAAGTGATTCTGGATATTGTCTCCGAGGGGGTGTTTACTCGTGAGCTAAACTCCGAGGAGCTAAACTCCAAGGAGTGTTTTAGCCTTCGTGGATAGGTTTTTCTTTTTCCAAGTACCCAGAAAGTGTTGTTCTTTGGTTTTTTCCTTAATGTGTGGTTTCATTCCCTGAGTTGGCCATCTGGGGCATTGTTCCGAGGGCATTTGTGTTAGGAGTGCATAGTAAGGAAGCGTTCTTGTTGAGGCTCCGATAGCTAAAATGGGTTCCAATAGGTTGATTCTTCTGGCTTATTCTCTCCGATGGTTGATACCTTTCGGAAAGGCCGACTGAGTGGGGCGGAATGCTGGTAGTTTCAATAGCGGTCTCTGTAGGATGTTGTATTCCGAGGGCGCTGGATGTAGCAGGCAAATACCAGGGCGCCATTCTCGTTATCTGATTCTCGGGTGTGCTTTCCGATGGCTTCCAGATATGGGGGGGTTCTCGTATTTCGGGGGACTCGGGACCCTCGTGGTGTGATACCTGTATCTCAAGTGTAAATAACAAATTATCCGGTAATCTCAGTAACTGAATTAAAGCATAGTTTAACCACGTGGTTTATCATTCTGTTAACAACCACTATTTTCAAGATACTAAGTACGTATGTTCTTTCAAATCTCGTCAAAATTTGGGTAACGAAGGATGTTGAATAAAGATTCGAGGAGGAAAATATAATTATTTATAAGTTATAAAACAACTCCAAATTCACCTTTTATTTCACCACTATTTTCAGGACACTATGTAGGTGTGTTCTTTCAAATCTCGTAACAATTGGAGTAGTGAAATACGTTAAATAAAGATTAGCGGAGAAAAAATGTAATCATGTGAAAGTAACACTAACAACTCGGAATTAATTTTATTTCACCACTATTTTCAAGATAGTAAGTAGGTGTGTTCTTCCAAATCTCGTAAGAATTGGAGTAACGAAAGACGTTGAATAAAGATTCGGTGAGGAAAATGTAATTATATAAAAGTTACAAAACAACTCCAAATTCACTTTTTATTTCACCATTATTTCCAAGACACTAAGTAGGTATGTTCTTCCAAGTCTCGTAAGAATTGGAATAACGAAAGACGTTGAATAAACATTATAACCTTCAACACACTTAAACAACACTTCACCATAACTCTAAACCCTAAAGAACTAACTCTTTTGAACAAGATCGTTGTTTTCATACATACAAGTTGCCAAACTCCTCCAATACTCGTTCGTCTTTTACTATACTTTATGTTAATAGAAATAGGCATGCTAGTCCAAATTTCGTAAAAAATGAATAACGCAAGATGTTTAAAAAAGTTTTGGAAGCTTCATGTAATTATGCAAAATATGAAAAAGATGCAAAAACACAACTACAAAATATCTACAAATTCCTTTTTTCCCACAATTATCATCACAAATATGAGTATGTGTGTTCTTTCAAATTTTGTAAAAAATGCAATAACAAAAAACGTTTAAAAACATTTGGGCTGGAAAATATAATTACAAAATATAGTGTTTATGGCAATTTATTAAATAATTTTATAAGATGAAAGGCAAATGTTCAATGCAAAACTATACACAACTAAATATTTTCATGCAACTGTCCAACTTTTCCATTAAAAATAACGTGGATCGATAAATTGGGATGCAAGATGACATGGATAGGAAGATTTCGATGCAAGAGAACATATGCATCAAAGTTTTGGGACCCACGGCTGCCTGAATAGAAAATTTCGATGCAAAAAGGGCTATGCATTGAAATTTTCGGACCCACTAGTATGTATGCATGGGAATATTGCAATGCATGATATAAGTTAGGTACAAGACTCCTACTATAAATACCCCATCTTCACACCAATCATTTCACACTTCTTTCTCACTCATCTTCCCCTCTCATCACACTCTTCCCCTCATTCCCTCGACTCTTCCAACAAATTTAGATTTAGAAAAAAGTTTAACTTAAGTTTAGTAATTTCCATAAGGTTTTTTGTTTTTAATGATACAAAAGGTATTATATTATAGATTATATATTATTTTGATTAATGATTACAATTTTCTAATTAACATGCTTAACAAAATTAAAATTAAATATGTATTATACAAAATCAGCAATTCGTATAGTTTAAGTCATATACTAAAACATAATTTTGTGTAATTAGTAATTATTTGGATAATTAAATAATTATTTAGCCAAAAGCTAGATCTAAATTAAATGTGGCGGATTCCCACCACATTTAAAAAAAACAAACAAACAAACAAGGATAGATCGAAATTTTTCAATGCAAAATTAGCAATGCATCAAATTATTTCGATGCATAATAGTCATGAATCGAAATATTTCGATTCAAGATTATTCTAGATGCAAATAATTTGATCTAACATGGTATGGATTGAAACAATACAATGCAAGCTTCCTGACACTCAGAAGCTGCCATGGGTTCTCCTTTTGCTTTTATGCAGAAAGCAGGATGCATCAAAATTTTCTGACCCACACTACCGGTTGCATCGAATTTTTTCTATCCAGCCTGGGGATGGATTGAATTATTCGGACCCACACACTGCATTGAATTTTTTTCGATCCAATTTACCATACATCACACAATTTCGATTCAATTTCTCTTGAATCAAATTTTTTTGATGCATAATCTCTTGCATCGACGCTATTAGGATCGAAAATTAGCAGCGGCACATGTCGATCCAATTGGTCAATTGGATCAAAATTGGGACATTAGGATCCAATTGATTTGTTTTCTTGTAGTGAATGTTTGGCATAGCAAAACTTTGACTTATTATGTGTCACGAAATCTCTTATAAATAGTCCTATTTGCGTTCAATCAACATCTATATAGGGGTGGGCGGTTCGGTTTAAATCGCCATTAGTTCGATTTTTTAATGGGGGTTCGGTTTCGATTTCCCTCTAAATCAAATCATAAACCAAACCATTTGACATGGTTTGGTTCAGTTTAAATCGTCACTAATTTTTTTTTTTTTTTTTGCATTGGTTTCAGTTTTACTTACCAAAACAGGGTGAAAAAAACTGAAAGCCCTTCTTTTATTTTGAATTTCCTCCCAGATACATGGCTTACATACCAGGCTCAATATTCTTGGAAAACAATCGAATCGAGGGTCCATATTTATACCTTTTATTGTTAGAGGGGCGACTGTCCGTTAAACTACCAAAAAAACAAGACTAAACCCATGATTCCTTTTTTTTCCTTTTTGTTTTTTTACAAAATAATGTATAAATCTTCTCATTTATCTATTAAACAATCAATATTTGTATGGGAAAATAGAGGATAGACAATGTTTAAAAAAAATAGCAAATAACATGTAATAATTAATAAAATAACTTAGTAACTAATATATATCACTCATCAACTGCAAATTATTAATCACCAACAATTTGAAAATCGGAAAGGTCGTTCCAAGAACAATTATTTTTTTCTAAAATCATACAAAATATATACCCTTGCATGCGAAAAATCTATTGATCTATATTTGTTAACAATACAACGTCGATATAATACGATTTTCTTATAATTTATAAATAACAAACGGATTTTACTTGAATTAGATTTTTTATGACTTCATCTACTTACTGAATTTTATTCATATTAAATTTAACTTTAATTGAGTATAAGGATATTATATTATTGAATAATTAGGCTAATAAAAATGTGACTTTGATTTGGTTCGGTTAACCGAGGGTATAAACTGAAACCAACCCATATATGATTTCGGTTTTGACTATCAAACTATACACCTCACCAATCGTCATGTTCAGTTAAAAAACCAAACCACCAAATCGGCTATTGACCGGATTAGTCGGTTTTGATTTTTATGCATACCCCAATGCGAGATAATTTTTAATCTGATATCCTTGTACAAGTAAGTCTACAGTGGAATTTAAAGAACAAATCTCTTCTAAAGGGATTTGTATCCATATCTAAGTGATGTTCAAAATTTGCTAAATCAAAGAAAATTTATAAAACCATGTTCAAAGCTGCAAATGCTTATGAAAATATACGACAAATTGCAAGTCAAAAATACCAAGTTCTAACTTGTGAGCATTGTTTTTTAGAAAAATTGTGCTTTGCTGAAATTTGTTAAGCAAACACTCTATTATATATTTAAGCTAAACAAAAACAGATTCTAGATTTCTATAATAAGATATTCAAACACCACATCAGACTTCATGGAATAATACAAATCATAACATCTATTATCTATCTCACTATGCATGCATATATATAAATATAAATATATATATATATATATATATATATATATTAGCAGTATAAGATTTATGAAAGAGTGATGATTTTACTAACCACAAAGGTACTATATATATATAGTTTACATCAAATCTAAACAAGATAAATTAGATAATTACAAGGAAAATATTCTAAGAAATACTCCTAATAGATAATAAAAAGGAAGATATTCAACAAAAGATATACTAAGGAATATCCCTAATACGTCCCTGCAAAATTGACATGCCATCAGCAATTGCGATTTTGGAACAAAGTAATAAAAACCTTGCACGAGGCAATAGTTTTGTGAGAAGACCCATGAGCTGATCCGTCGTGTTGATGTACAAGACACTGAGAGAGCATTTGTTAATGAGGTCACGAACAAAGTGAAGGTCAATAGAGATGTGTTTCATGAAAGAGTGGAGCACCGGATGAAGTGAGAGGTGAATAACACGTAAGTTATCGCACAGTAATACAACACCAAGCTCACCAAAAAGATGTTGGAGCCATCGAAGTTCAGTCGCTACGTTGGCAAGGCCACGACACTCGGATTTAGTCGATGAACGAGAAATTCCACGTTGACAATAGGAGGACCACGAGATCAGCTTATCGCCAAGAAAGACCACATACGTCGAAGTAGAGGCAGCGGGAGAGGCATCCATGACCCAATCAGCATTAGAGTATGTTGTGAGCTAAAGATCGAAGGAGTGGCGTAAGAGCAGACCATGAGAGCTCGTGCCTTTCAATTATCGTAAGACTCTTTTAAGGGTTGTCGAATCCGTTTTAGTCGAGGCTGGCATGCGTTGAGCAAGTCGGGGCTGACATGAGAGTAAATAAAAAGGGACATGCTAGACTTGGACTGGATGAAGCCAAAGGTACAGAGAGCCTTATTTAACTCAAGGTACCACGTATGTGAGACCTGTTTGAGGCCGTAGAAGATTTCTTGAGATTATAAACATTAGTGGGTGTCGAGGTATCAGAAAATCCTGGAGGTTGCATAAATACATCCTCGGTAATTTGACCATGCAAAATTGCATTACTTACGTCAGGTTGGTGAAGAAGCCAAACACGCATGATCGCGAGTGATTGGATTGTGTGCACAGTAACAGGCTTCACAATCATACTAAAGTTTTCTTTAAGGTCAAGAGCTCCATGCTAATGAAAAACCTTAGCAACAATCATACCTCGTACTTCCTAATGAAGCTACGAGGGTTTCGTTCGATGCAAAACACCCACTTGTACCCAATGACATTCTTGCCAACTGGTGGTGGAACTAAGTCCCGCGTACCATGTTTGATTGAGTCAGTAAACTCCTCATCCATAGCCGCTCGCCACAAGGATCCTTAAGAGCCTGAGTCACACAAGTAGGGGCCACGGGACCAAGAACATGATGTTTAGTGGCAATATTGATTTGCTTCGGCTAGAAGATATCATTCATAGCTGGAGTTACCATGCGGTGTGTACAAGGAGTACTTGTGGTGGAATTGGGTGCAGGAGACTGCACGGCATCACTGGAGGATGAGGCGCGAGACAACGTATAGGGTTGAATTAAGGTAGAAGTATATGGCAAATTTGGAGGCTTGCGCGATGGGTCATATCGTGCTTCTGGCGCCTCTAGTAGCGTGACACCAGGCGCGAGTTGTGCCACCGCTGGTCGTATCCTGCGACAGTGCCCATGCCAACGTGGCTCGCGGGAATCTCTGTAGGATCCTCGCGACGGGGGGTATGATGTGCCGAGGCTGGGCAGGCAGCGTATGTGGTGCATGAGATGGAGCCGATAACAGCAGCTCGGGAGGCAAAACCAGTATCAGTGCAGTGCGAGAGGGATCAGGAGAGCCAAGAGTTGAAAACTAAATGAGACACCCTGGGAAATTCAACTTCAACAATGTGAACATGGCGCGACACAATAATCTGACCCGTCTCAAGATCATAACAGTGATAGGCACTCTGTGTGGTAGAATACCCAATAAAGAGACATGGTCAAGACGAGGTAGTAAGCTTCCCATGATTATGCAACCGAAGCCAAGAAAAGCAGAAGCAACCAAAAGATCGTAGCTTCAAGTACTTTGGAGGTCAACCAAAAAGAGTACCAAACGGTGATTGGTGATGAAGCACATAGGTAGGGAGACGATTGAAAATATAGACCGATGTAGTAATTGCATAATCCCAAATTGTAATGGCAAGGAGTCTTGTTGCAACAGTATATTGCTGACTATGATAACTTGGTAGTGACGGTGTTCAACCGTGCCATTTTGCTGGGGGTATGTGGAGCGCTTGTGAGTTAACTTATGTTGTGGTTAGATAAGTAAGATTAAAGGGCCACAACTTTACCACCATTGTCAGAATAGAAGTTCTTAATCATGAACAAAATTTCTTTTCAACCAAAGATTATTGAAACATTGTGATAAGTATGACTTATGTGTGAAGGGATATACCATGAATACTTGGAGTAATGATCAGCCAACAGTAAATAGTCATGACAACCATTTAAGAAGGGCACCGACCAGGGATCCCACATTGCCATAAACATAATGTAAAAGATGCAACGAGTTAAGATAGGTAGCACTAAATGGCAACCGAGCACTTTTATTGGATAAACAAAAACTACAAAATCTAGTGTTTGTCGAATTTAATGTATTACAAGGTAATGGAAATTTCTTAATAACTAAAGAACTAATCACCTCAGACGGATTGTGGTCAGATAAGTAAGATTGAAAGGCCACAAATTTACCACCATTGTCAGAATAGACTTTCTTAATCGTGAACAAAATTTATTTTCAACCAAAAATTATTGAAACACTGTGATAAGTATGACTTATGTGTGAAGGGATATACCATGAATACTTGGAGTAATGATCAGCCAACAGTAAATAGTCATGACAACCATTTAAGTAGGGCACCGACCAGGGATCCCACATTGCCATAAACATAATGTAAAAGATGCAACGAGTTAAGATAGGTAGTACTAAATGGCAACCAAGGACTTTTATTGGATAAACAAAAACCATAAAATCAAGTGCTTGTCGAATTTAATGAATTACAAGGTAATGGAAATTGCTTAATAACTAAAGAACTAATCGCCTCAGACGGATTGTGGTCAGATAAGTAAGATTGAATGGCCACAAATTTACTACCATTGTCAGAATACAAGTTCTTAATCGTGAACAAAATTTCTTTTCAACCAAAAATTATTGAAACACTGTGATAAGTATGACTTATGTGTGAAGGGATATACCATGAATACTTGGAGTAATGATCAGCCAACAGTAAACAGTCATGACAACCATTTAAGGAGGGCACCGACAGGGATCCCACATTTCCATAAACATAATGTAAAAGATGCAACGAGTTAAGATAGGTAGTACTAAATGGCAACCGAGCACTTTTATTGGATAAACAAAAACCACAAAATCCAGTGTTTGTCGAATTTAATGAATTACAAGGTAATGGAAAGTGCTTAATAACTAAAGAATTAATCGCCTCAGACGGATTGTGGTCAGATAAGTAAGATTGAAAGGCCACAAATTTACCACCATTGTCAGAATAGAAGTTCTTAATCGTGAACGAAATTTCTTTTCAACCAAAAATTGTTGAAACACTGTGATAAATATGACTTATGTGTGAGGGGATGTACCAAGAATACTTGGAGTAATGATCAGCCAACACTAAACAGTCATGACAACCATTTAAAGAGGGCACCGACGAGGGATCCCACGTTGCCATAAACATAATGTAAAAGATGCAACGAGTTAAGAGAGGTAGTACTAAATGGGAACCGAGCACTTTTATTGGGTAAAAAAAACCACAAATCCAGTGTTTGTCGAATTTAATGAATTACAATGTAAGGGAAAGTGCTTAATAACTAAAGAACTAATCACCTCAGATGGATGTCCAAAACGACTAGTACCAGTTTGCCTTATTAGTCCTAACTCCAATATGCGCCATGGGAGAAGAGGCCATAGGAGGTGGTAACCGCAAGTGATAAACGCCATTAGTGCACACCCCGCGAAGCAGCCTCGCGCCCTCGTAACCTGATCCTTAACAAAAAACAAGACGGATGGAATTCAAGTGTCACATTATTCCATAAGGTAAACTCATGAATCGATAATAAGTTCCTCTTAAAAAAGGGAACATACATAATCGGAGTAAAAGTAAACTTACGATTAGAAATAGAAAATGGAGAAGGTTAACGTGAAAAATTGGCAAACTTGAACCGTCGGCAATAACTACTTCATCAGTTCCATCATATTCAGAATGAACCGGCAGATTCTAAAGATCCGAGGTTAGGTAGCGTGTTGCACCAAAACCAACCAACCAAGTGTTGCGATCAAGTAGCCCAGAACTAGAAGACGTGACAACGTTCGCGAGTGGTTGCTAAAATTGGCGACACGTACGAGCACCATGACCTAAGATGTCGCCGATTTGGAAAGTGATGTTTGGTCAATTTTAATTTTGTGAGCCCTAACAATTAGTGGAGCGAGAGTTTTGTGAGTTTCCATTCCAACCATCGTGACCATTACACCTTTCCTGATTCTGATTTCCCGAGCCACGACCACTATGTTGCGAGCAGTTTGATTGATACGTGGTGGCATTGACAGTATCAACAAGGGAGGAGGCTTGAGCCTCTATGCGTTTAACCTAGGTCTCATGGGCAAAAAGACGACCATGACACTCGAGGAAGGAGAGCAGAGTATCGCGACCTTAAATTTAGGCAGTAATATAACGGTTTGGTGCACCAAGTCCATTAAGGCGAATAGGGTGACATCATCATCAGAGAGGTGATGGTTGATGATCCACGTTCATCAATTTTGATCTGAACTTGTTGAAGAAACTCAAAAACAAGCTTCGACCCAATGGTCATGGTCGAAAGAGATTCCTTCAATTCCATCACTCGAGAACGAGAATTGTTGGCAAACGTACGTTGAAAGGTTTGCCAGGCAGTGGCTGAGGTCATCGCAGAGGTAATAACGAATGATAGATCAAGGGATATAGACTCGAAAAGTGCGGAAAAGAGAAGATCATATTGGTATGTCCAATAGATGAGCGTTGTGAAGGAATCCTCAGAATTAAGGGGCACGGGACTGAACTGTTCAAATAGCCGAGAAGACCATTGCCATAAAATAGATGGCAAACTTGAGCGTTCTACGTGGTGTAGTTGGTGGAGGTTAGTTGCAAGGAAAGGTGTGTGTGCCCATTGATGGGTACAAGTCGATCTCGAGAGGGTTCGACGGGCGAAATGAATGACGGTCGACTGAGTCGATGTGGCAAGGCTAGGGTTTGAGCCGTCGTTATTACGGTTTGACATAGGGATCGAACTTTCTCGTTAGAGATATTTTTCTGCTAATATCATATAAGATTTATGAATGAGTGCTGATTTTTTTAACCACAAAGTCACTATATATATAGTTTACAACAAATCTACATAAGGTAAACTATGTAATTACAAGGAAGATATTCAAAGAAATATTGCTAATAGATAATAACAAGGAAGGTAATCAATAAAAGATATACTAAGGAATATCCCTAATAAGTAGAGTATCACAGTAGTAGCAATTAAATACTATAATGAATTGATATATATATTTCACAAAGAATATATAGTAGTGTGTATACAACTTAGAGAATAAAAAGCTTCTACATAATGTGTAAGTTGAAATTATGCAAAAAGTCGTGCATTTTCATCTACTACTTTTCTTTCTTTTGGTCAATAATGAGAAACAAAAGCCCTTAGGCCATGTCCAAACTAACAAGTTTAACAACCAGGGGGTATTCAAAGATATCTCGTTATCCCTATTATCAAACTTCAACTTGGTGAAGTGATCCGCCACCTTATTCGTTGAACGAGCGATCCACCTAACTTGATTCACCCACGGCATTCGAATCAACATCTTGCAAGTTCTTGCTAATTTGTCCTTTGTTTCAACTTCGCTAGTCTTCTCCATAACAAGATTAAAAATATGTAGCCATTAATGTTCAACTTCAATCTTGGCACTGACCTTTCTCATGCAATCTATAGGCTACGCTAAAGAGCTTCCAACTTAGCCTCATCTACAATTGGCAATATAAGAGTTTTATAAAATCCCCATATCCATGACTCCCGTCTCTGAACAAACGACTTCACCCGTTGTGCATGTGTTCAATGCTTCAACGACGTTTTCGTCGACATTAAGATTGACTCATCCTTTCACTGGATTCCTCCACCGTTTCTAGATTTTTCTCCAGGCCTTCTTCCTTGAATTTCATGCATCATAACACTCAGTTGCTTTATTTTAAATATGCAGCAGCTTATATTCTTCTCTTTCCCCTCGAAAACAATTATGTTGTGCCTTCTCCAAATAAACCAATTTTACCGCAAAGATCCAAGGCCATTGTGTTTTCATGAGCGCCACAGTCTTCGTATCAATGCGGCTATAATTTTCCTTAAGACAAATCTCATCTTCCAGTGCAGTAAAACGCTCCAACTCCTTTGTCGCGAGTACGTTCTTCCAAACATTGCGGGCAGCCGTGCAATAGCGGAGTATATAAATAGTTGTTTCGCCAGGTTCCTCACATTGTGGGCACACAACTGTCACTGCAAAGTTCCTCTCTTTTCTCAAGTGGTTCGTTGCCAATTTCTCTTGAACAATCAACCAAATAAAATGCCGAATCTTGCTAATATAGTTCGTCTTTCACACCCAAATCTAGTTACAGTTCACACGGATGTCTTCCCTATAATACTTACGAAAATCCTTGTAGGCCGAGCGATAAATAAAAATCCCACTTGTCGTTTCACTCCAAATCACTGTATCCTCGACATCCTCCAATCAGATATAAATTTCAATCTACTCGCACAGCGCCTCAGAAATTCTTGTCAGAAGTTCCTAAATTTTCCAATTGCCCTTTGCGTCAATTATGTCCCTTAGCTTCAGTTCGGCTTCTCTCGAATTAATGTCAAATACTTCATCATATAACCTCCTCATCCCGAGCTAGTTTTCATACCAAAACGACACCGATTCGTCATCCCCAATGTTCCAACGTAAGAAGGGTCTCCTAAGTTCAATGCATCTTAGAATTCCTTTCCAAGCCAGGCTATCTATGTATTTTGTCGTGTAATGCAAAAGGCTTTTTCCTTTTAGGTATTTGGCGAAACCAAATCTTTATATAAGGTTATCTCTTTTCTCATAATTTTCCATGCAATCTTTGCTAGCAAGAACTTGGTGCATGTTCGTGCCACTCTTATTACTAATCCCTCATCTTCTTTGATCTTGTTTTTGCCAACCCACAAGATGTATTTTCTTCTTCTTCTTCACGTCGTTAGACCATAAAAAATCCTAGTTCAAACAATCTAGTTGGTCGCAAGTATTATCCGGAAGCCATGTTGATTGCATGGTGTATATTGGCATTGTCATTGACACCAGCTAAATTAAGGTCGTGTGCCTCGCGAGTGACAACTATTGATTCTTTCCGCCCATGAACCGCCTTATTACTTTATGAAACATATCCGAGAACGTTGTTCGAGTAGTGCGTCCATGACAGATCTTTTGTTTGTCCAAATGCAAAGATATCACTAATGGCTCTTTTCAAGCTAGCGCCACCATGGTTAGTAAACAAAACCTTGGATTTTTTTAGGGCATAGACGGAGACCCGAGGCATGAAGAAATTCATTTAGCATCTTCTTAATCATTTTTGCTTTTGTAATCGTGGCTTTCGCCTTAAGCACAAGATCATTGGCGAAACAAATATGGGGAAAAGTCAGGCCACCTCAACATAGGATGATTGTCTTCCACTTGTGTATCTCCACCTTCTCATTAATTAAATAGGGAATCCGTTCCACACATAAAACAAAAGAGATATGTTGACAGCGGGTCGCCTTGTCTTAAACCATATATATGCTTGAAGGATTCAGTAGGTTCTATGTTCCATAAGATTCTAGTCAATGCGTTGATGCGTGCGTAAGTTGATTTTGTATTCTTAATTAGATTAATGCACGTAAAATCACAAGTATACGAGCCGAGTAATAATAAAACGATAAGTAAGTATAATGGACCAAGTATTAAATCCCCTAAGAGTAGATATTTGTAATTTAGCAATTGTATTGTTGAACAATGAATGTTTTCTACTTTGCTTTGCTTTTGTTTATGAATGAAGACATAGAAATAGAAATTAACTAGAGATATAAACTAGAGTGCGATAGTGATATTAACTACTTATTAACTAAAGATTGCAATTGGAAAGATTTATCAAAAAACTAATGCTAAACTAACTAAGACATATTTAATTGATTGAGTGGATGGTTGCTATCTAAAATTGTAAAACACATTAATTAAAAGGTATCTAAGAGATAGGTTTCATTAATCCCGGATGCGTGTACTTCATAGACAAAATACCAATGACTCCAATGCAAGCTTCTACTTATTGATGATTGTTTTGTTTCCAAGTTGATGTTGAAAAGTAGCCACCTTTCGTATGTACTAAAGAACCCTCTAACCCCGAATGATGTCAGTTTGTTATGCATATTTCCCCCGCCACAAGTTCACCATGTTATAGGATCCATATAGCATTTTAGAAGTGAATTAGTTACCAACTATGATCTAGATTCCACGAACACGCTAATGTTGAAATTTTAAAGATTTATTTGCCTGATCTACTATGCTAGTGTTGCACAAACAATCTCCTATGCATAATTCAACATAATACAAGGTTGCTCAATGTCACTACTTTGTTGTCTTAGTAACACGTGCATCAACATCAAGCATACCAAGTAGCATAAGCAACAAATAATATCCGACAAAAAGAAGTCATCAACAAACATAATCAAAACATAGGTTCAAGGTGCATCTATATGAGATTAGCTACATCTTCTCTCAGATACTCAAATACTGAGAGTACTAGCTACTCATAGTCGTATTCAAATCACAACAACTAATCATAAAGTATTTTAATTAGGCAAATAAAAGATTAAACTAATGATCTCCTTGCGACTTTCCTCTACTCTGATTGTTGACTTCTCTTATTTACCTTCCTCCTTCAACTATGATTGTAGTGCTACGAAGGGTAGAATTTATGCTCCTTTAACCGTAGAATGCTTTTGTAAGTGTTTGCAAGCTATTGAAGTTGTTAAATGGTACCCTAACTGCTGAGAGTCTCCTCATATTTATAGTTTTTCCTACTCTCATCTCTATTTTAGGCTTTCTGAATGTCGGCCCATCTTTTGTTTGAATCGCCCCTCGATCGCGCCTGGAATGTGCAATCTAGTCCCATCCCGCTTTTGATCGTGCTCGCTTCTATTTCTTTAAATTTATCATGCGATTCTGCTCTTGCTCGCCCTGCATTATGTTTTCTGGTTCCTTTAGTAGCGCGATTGGTAGTGGCGTGGCTCTACTGCCTCATAATACTAAATAGTGCTGAAATCCTCCAAATAAGCGTTGTTTTGCTCCGACTCGACTAAAACTACAAAAATAATGACACAATACTAAACAAGTAAAATTTCCACAAGAATTATACAAAAGCATAAGAGCGTGTTCTCTAATCACTATACTGATTCGCTTATCACGCTTCTAACACAATGTATAATCAGACTCACCATAACCACTAGAAACTTGAAAGCCTTGAGCGTGTTCTCTAAATAGTCTTAACTCACTTTATCATACGCTCTTTCTAAGTCTAGCTTCATTATCATATGTCCCATCTTGTTTTTTCCTTCCTCTCATAGTGTGGAAGATCTCTTGCAAGAGAAAAATATTGTCTTGCGTGCTACACCCCCGGATGAAGCTCGATTGAGTAGGTGAAATTATAGAGGCATAATCTCTCGTAGTCTTGTGGAGATACATTTTGTAATGAATTTGTATAAAACACTACACAATGACATCGAGCAAAAATGCAAAATAAGCTCTAAAATTTTTACCCCTTTGGTATTAGACACAAATAAGCCTCACATAGCTGTGTTTCGAACCTTTTTTTTTTTCTTGAAACGCCTTCTGCATAAATCCAAGAAGAGAGTCTCACACCCAAGTCTAGCCTTTTCATAAGAAATGCCTTATAACCCATCCGGTTCAGGTGCCTTATAAGGATTTGTTTCCCATACTATCCTTTTTAATTCAGCTTCTTCAATTACACGCTCTAACTCAGCTATCTCCTCGCTATTTGGCATTGTTTGATATGGTGGAACTGGTAATATGCACGCGTTGCTCCTTCTATGCTAATTTGCCGACTTCGAAAACATTTTCAAGAAGTAGTCTCTAGCATGGTTGTGAATGGTTTCTTCATATTTTGTCCATATTCCTTCAATTTGGAGCGTGATAATTTTATTCCTTCCACGTCACGCCAATGTCGAGTTGTGAAAGAACTTGGTATTCCGATCTCTATCATTTATCCATTGAACCCTTGATTTTTCAAACCATAGTATTTCCTCTTGTTTGAGAATGTAATTGAAATTCATTTATCAACTCAATCTCATGTTTAGAAAGATACTCATTTTGTTTGAAACCCATGGCCTTTTGAATTCTCTCCAACATTGTAAGGATTTTTTCCTTCTGGTAGAATATATTCCCAAACACTTGCTTATTTCAGGGGCTCATAGTTTTTGGTACTTTCACAACCGCCCAATAATATTCGAGTTCTTGATTCGAACATCTTTCAACAAGTCTTTGTAGGGGGGGTATTGGAACCATACTGCTTCAAAGCGGAAAGGTCGATTTGTGCTAACAGATCCCGCCCCATCACAAGATGTAAGAAGTGGGTGATGGTCTGAGTGCGTCTGTGGTAAGTGAATCACGGTGTTGTTGGGAAATCTGTATATCCATTGTTAATTTGCAAGTGATCAATCAATGCATTTCATAATGTTGCCCCCTTGTTCTTGTTTGTTCGTCCATGTAAACCTTGGTCCATGAAACCCAAGATCAATTACCTCACACTTTTCTATGGCTTTTTGAAAGAATCTTAAACGACCAAGAGATACTGTTTTCCCACCTTGTTTTTTCATGAGCATATTAAATCTCATTGAAATCTCCAATAACAAGTCACGGTGTGTTCTCGAGACTCGAAAGATGGGTCATGCTCTCAGAAATCCTAACTTTTGCCTCTCGCCTCGGTTGCGCATATATACCACCCAATTGTCATTAGTCTTGTATAGTCGTGCCAATTTTAACATGTATCCCTTGTTATTCAACCTCAAGGATTTCCACGTTAGTATCAGTCGTATTCTATAGTAATCAGATACCACATCCCATCTTCATGATAGGTGCAATTACATAATCAGAAAACCCGAGTCGAGAGGCTGGTTTATATGCATGTTCTTCAGACACACTCTTCTCCATAATAACACTATAGGTCGACTATGAATTCGTACCAATTCTCTAAAATTTCTTCAGAATCCACCGTCTCCCGCTCATTGACAATTGAAAGAAAGAACTCTCATCATTGGATTATGTATTTGGGTTGGTAACACAGGGTTCTCAAACGAAATCCCCATCTATGTTGCAATCAACTACATCAAACTTTCCAAATATTGTGTCTGTTGGCGTTGGAATCCCTACATGCTCATCGTAGTTCTCTGCCACCATATATTCGGTCCATTCTCTTTCGATATCATGTACATCCTTATTTAGACCTCCTAGATGGCTGTGGGAATCTCTAGTACTTGGATTTGTCAGTCGTCCTCTAATGTTCGTAATATCATTGAAGACGCATTGAACCGATGGTATCGTGTTTCTAATATTGACTCTTCCACCTAGCTCACAATTAGCATCTCGTTCTGAAAGTTCACCTAAATGTTGTTGGCATTGAATACCATCCTTGCTTATCGCGCCGGTATTTGCACGCTCAAAGTTGGGATCTGTTTACTCCCTGTCTTCTATTGTATTTAGAATCATAAAGGAATTTTCAATCAAAGGTGATTTTCCATCCAAGGTTTTATTTCCTCCTTTGTTACGTGCTATTTGAGTCCTATTAGGATTCGTTCTCCCTCCCTTATATGTTTCTTTCTTTTACTTGGAACTAAAGCTAGAAGGTAAGATTCTTTTCCCCTTTGAATTCTCAGTAAGCTAAGCGTTGCTGCCTCAGATGGTATGGTCCCAATTATCGTAACTTCTTCTCTGATCCCTCTCAGATTTTCAACCACATCAGCTCTCTCTATGTGTTTCTCTACTAGTTGTCTTCTCAATAAGACTATTTTCTTCTTTACTTAAGGGGTTTGCTTTTTACGATGCTCGACTTTAAACTAATCGCCATATTCTTTCTTATTAACCTTCTCTAAAAGCCATGATGTGTCCCGAAGAGGTTTCTCTTTTTTATCCTCCTCTCATGTGCTCATCGAGGTGATTTCACTTATTTTTCGGTTGTTTAGCTTCCTTGAACACACTCGTATTGTGGAATATTCGTCCACATGCATGGCATAAGGATGCTACATTCTCATACATAACCTGGTAGACTTTTCCTCTTAAACAAATACCTAGTTCAAGTGGTTTCTTCGTTTGGATTTGTACACAAACACATGCAAATCTTCCACGCACGGCATTATACGTGTTACCATCTATCTTAACGAAATCACCGATGCACATAGCAAGCGCGTGGAGAACTATTTCATAGAAATATTCTACCGGTAGATTTCAGATGCGTGCCCAAGAGATCGTGCTCTCAACATTTTTCGTATCTACCCAAAAATCTAGAGACCATTTGCGGATAGACAAGAAACTTCCTGCTAACTGCCATGACCCATCGGTGGAAATCATCTCCCTATTCTCATCGGCCAAACCTATGAGGCAGTAGCAATTAGACCCTAGATCCTTCAACTCGAAATCATAGTGAAGTGACCACATTATGTCAAGTTTGGTGTGGAGGGCTGGGTAGTACCAAAGTTTCTCTACCACTCGGACGATTATCGTGCCATTCCATTGATTTTGCAATCGATCGTGGAATTCTAGTGATATCTCATCTGTTTTGAACGGGATTTCCTCTGGTGGATTCAAGATTTTAACATGTGTGCGCGGTCCTTAAGAAGAAGAAGAAGATATTTACTCTTGTAGCTAGTGATTTCAAAAAACTTATCAACTATAAATAAAAAATAAACAATAAACAATTAAAACTTTTGCTAGTTATATTGATTAGAAGATAATATTACTAAATACTTTATTATTGTGTTATATTATTAACTACAAAATAAGAGTGATTTTTTGTACAAAAGAATAACAAGATAAAGAGTCATCATGTATAAATTACTTTTGATCCCCCCCCCCCCCCCCCCCCCCCAAAGAAAATCTCATAATAATGATAACTTCTCATAAATTGTGTGCATCGTTGATAAAGAGTTCAAACTTATCACTAGAAATGCTACGTTATATTTCATGAATAATAAACTAAGCAAATAAACTGCAGCTTTAACTAAATAATGTGCGTGTTCTTAGGATCTTATCAAACAATTTGTTAGTTTCGGCATTTTTTTTACTAGCAAGAGGGATTCACAAAAGGAAATTGCATAATAAATATTCATTAGAAAAATATATAAAATTGTAGGAAATAAATCTTGTGTATTTCATTCATGAATTGTAGTTTATATACAACTTACAAGGAAACCTAATTAAGGTAAGATACCTAGTCTAGCACAATAAGGACTATAATTATATACAATAATTACTTAGTCTAATACACCTCTGCAGTCGAAGCAGGAGGTTCACGAACGCTAAGACTGGATCTAAATTCTTCAAACAAAACCTGAGGCAATCCCTTTGTGAAGATGTCCGCAACTTGGAAACAGCAGGGACGGGAAGAATGTGGGCTTGACCACGCGCGACCTTTTCTCGAACAAAATGGATGTCAAGTTCAATGTGCTTAGTGCGTTGATGCTGAACCGAATTTTTCGATAGATAGATGGCACTTACATTGTCACAATGAACTACAGTAGCCGTGGAAAGGGGAATACGAAGCTTCAATAGAAGATTTCTTAACCAACAAGCTTCAGAAACCACATTAGCAACTGCTCGATATTCGGCCTCAGCACTAGAACGAGATAAGGTCGTTTGCCGTTTAGAAGACCAAGAGATTAAGTTACCCCAAAAAAAACACAATGTCCCAAGGTAGACCGACGAGTATCCGGGCATCCTCCTCAATCAGCATCAGTGAAAGAACGAAGAGAGTTCACTGAAGAATGGGACATGTGAAGGCCGAAGTTAAGAGTACCTTGGACGTATTGGATAATGCGTTTGAGGGCAGCCATGTGGCCTTCCTTCAGACTATGCATATAAAAACACACTTGGTGTATGGCATAGGACAGATCTGGACGTGTAAAGGTAAAATACTGCAGTGCACCAGCCAAGCTCCGATAGAGGGTGGGATCAGAAAAATCCGAGCCCGAGAAAGCGCCAAGTTTCGACTTGGTGTAGACTGGAGTTGCTGAAGGTTTGAAAAAAGCCATCCCTCCACGTTCAATAATTTTTTAGGCATACTTGCTTTGAGATAAGAATAAACCATCAGCAACGCGTGTGACTGCATTCCCCAAAAAATAGCTAAGAGGGCCGAGATCCTTCATTGCAAATTATGTGGTTAATTTAGAGATAATAGACTGGCGCAGAGACTAAGAGGAGGCACTAAGTACGATATCATCAACATATAATAGAAGATAAGCAACATAAGTAGATGATAAACGAACAGAGAGTGATCGGTGTTGCTATGACAAGACCCCATAGCGGTGGTAAAATCTGAGAATCGTTGGTACCAAGCACGTGGGGCTTGATTAAGACCATAGAGCAAATGCTTAAGCAAGCAAACATGATCGGGCCAAGCCAAATCCCTAAAACCAAGAGGTTGGTGCATGTAAACCATCTCATTGAGATTTTTGTGTAGAAATGCATTCTTGACATCCAGCTTATTGATCGACCAAGAACGAGAAAGGGAAATACTAACAACAGTGCGAATAGTGGTCGGTTTGACCACGAAGTTGAAAGTATCATAGAAATACACGCCAATGTGTTGAGACCTGCCATCACCAACAAGACGAGCCTTGTGGCGCTCAAAAGAACCATCAGAACGAAACTTATGTCGAAAAATCCACATAGAACGTACAATATTCACATTAGACGGACGTGGCACTAACTCCCATGTATTATTCATAATTAAAGCATTATACTCATCATGTATGGTCAGTTTCTAATTCGGGTCAGACAACGTGACCTTCGGATTATTAGGAAGAGAGGAGTAAGGAGTAGTCGAGGAAAGACTGAACGGACGATTGGGGGTGAAGATATCCCGCATGCCGCGAGTTGTAATGGTTCGTGATGGAGAAGGAGGTGGAGTTGGTGCCGTAGCGGCCACAGTGGGTGGCGATGAAGGAGGAGATGGATTCGGGTCCACTGTCGACGACAGAGCTGTGGGCAAGCCCGCGGGTGAAGTGTTGCGCGAAGGAGTACGCACGAGAAAGGTCGTGGTTGAAGCGAGGGGCGGTTGGAATGCGGGCGTGGAGTCGACCGAGTGAGGGAGAAAGAGAGGATGGATGGGTTCCTTTAAGAAACTATATGTGCGTGAAGTGGGAGAGGATAGGACGGTGAATGGGAACTTAGTCTCATCAAAGATAACATGGCGAGAGATGATTATTTTATGTGGCGTGAAGTCAAAGCACTTGTAGCCACAATGGTCATGAGGGTATCCCAAAAACACACAAGCAGTAGAGCGTGGAAGGAGTTTATTTATAGAGGTGGCCGGATGGAGAGGAAAGCAAAGACATCGAAAAACTCGGAGATGTGTATAGGAAGGCGTGCAATTATAGAGAAGTTGAGTATGGGAAAAGAGGCAAAGTATTTTGGATGGAGTGATAATATGTAGGTAGGTGGCCATATAAGGCGTGATGCCAAAAGTAGGAGGGACGGCGGAGTGAGTAAGAAGAGTTCTAAGAATATTATTTAGAGTTCATAGTTTTCTTTCGGCTTTGCCATTTTGAGGAGAGGTATGAGGATAAGAGAACCTAAAGGAGGTACCCATTGTTTGACAAAATGCGCGAAACTTAGCATTATCATATTCCCCACCATTATCGCATTGAAGATTTTTAATTGTCATGCCAAATTGTGTTTTTATATGCACACAAAAGGACATAAAAATATTGTCGACGTCGGACTTTTTACCAAGGGGAAACGACAATAAAAAATTAGTATAATCATCCAAGAAAATTAAATAATATTTGTGGCTGGCAGAACTAAGAATAGGTGATGTCCAAACATCACTATGAATAATATCAAACGGAGATAACGTGCGAGAAGTAGACAAAGAAAAGGGGAGTCTATCATGTTTTCCCAAAACGCATGAACTACAACTAGAATCATCAAAAGAACTATTACAAGGAATTAAATTATTCTTGCTAAGATAATAAAAAAGAGCGGATCCGGGATGTCTTAAACGATGAAGCCAAAGAGATGGAGCGATGGCGGCGAGAGCGCAGGGAGGCGAGGCACGTGAGGGTGATTTTGTGGTGAGAGGGTAGAGGTCTCCGGTACTATTGCATCTTATAATAATGGTCCCCGTGTGCAGATCATTCACAGAAAAACCAAAAGGATCAAACTCAATGGAAACAAAATTATCGGTGGTGAACCGACAAACAAAGATAATATTTTTAATGAGTTTGGGAGCATGTATGACATGAGAGAGACATAGAGGAGGGAGAGGGGAGGGACGGTTTGCGTGGCCTTGACCGTGAATTGGAATATGTTGACCGCTACCAACAAGAATATTAGAGTGCATGCTTTTATGAGAATAAGACTTGAGAGTACCTTGCGACGTCGTCATATGTGAAGAAGCTCCATTGTCCATGTACCAATTCGGATCCAGAGGTGCAAGAGACATAGAGCTCATAACAGCATCAAGATTTGTGGGAGTGTAACCCGCGGGTGCGGAACCCTGAACCACGTAGGCTTGCGCGAGTTGGCTACCAAGTATCCCTTGCTAATTGGAAGGCGGAGGGCACTGCCACGACGCAGTGGGATAAGGACACGGAGGCGGGGTCCATGTCGGGGGCTGCAACCATGGGTAGTAGGGCCATGAGGCAACGGGCGGTGCGGTTGGCCGAGGAACAAAGGACGCGGGGCTAGGGTTTGAGATATACCGACCGCATCCCCTATCTCCGCGACCACGGTTGCAACTGCGACCTCGTGACTGCTGAGATGACCCACGAGAAGGGTTGGTCCTACGACCAGCTGGAGAAGAATCCGATGGAGGAGCCGCGGCGATGAGGATGCTGCTAGCGGATAAAGCGGAGGCTTGCTTTGCTTTGCGAGTTTCCTCAAGAATCAAGTGAGAGCGAGCCCCGTAGAACGGTGGAAGAGGATCACTTTGTTGAATGTATGTAGCGACCCCATCATAGTTCTCATTGACACCTGCAATGAGTTGATGAACCAACCGTTGATTGGAAACTGGTGCGTCAATGTTTGCCAATTCATCAGCAAGCATCTTCAATTCTTGGCAATAGGTGGAGACGTTTGGAAAATCGTACATATGAACACAAGTGAAAAGATTTTCTAGGTTTACAGCCCTTGAGTATTTTTTATCCTGGAAAACCTCTTGAAGACGTGTCAATGCTTGGTGCGCGGTAGAGTCCTCTTTCAGTATGGTATGCATAAGATCATTGGATATCGTACCATAAATCCATTGAAGAACAATTGCGTCAAGTCTCTTCCATTGAGGATCATCGGAGGGATCCGTGGAGGGGGAAGTGGGAGCAACGGAGGACTCGGATGGGGACTTATTCGACTTGTCTGCTTTGTCCGACTTCTCCGTATCAGTGGACGGAGATTTTGAGGTGGACGGCAGACTAGTGGTTTTTGGAAGAGGAGGGATTATATGGTCGATAACGACATATGCACGACAATATATTTTGAAGAGTTCCGCCCAAGAGGAGTATTGGCCCGTCTCGATCTCGAGAGTGAGGGGATAAAGGTGCGAACATTGGAGACCGCAAGGGCCAGATGGAGTTTTCCGTCAACCATGAGAGATGGCGGCGGTTTGATGCGTGAGGCGGAAGGGAAGAAGAGGGGCGGCTAGGTTATGGCAATTGATACCGTGTAGAAAATAAACCTTATGTATTTCATTCATCAATTGTAGTTTATATCACTACGAGAATACAGGACCATCCCCAACCACCCGGGCAGTTGCAGATGGCCTATGGGCGGTCGTCCAAAGGGTATCTGCGACCACCCTGGCGGTCGCCGAGGCGGTCGCAGATACCCCTCACCGTGGGTACTCTGCGACCGCCAGGCGGTCACATATACCACTTGGCGACCGCTTGGTGGTTTATAAACATGGCGACCGCCTAGCGGTTGCGAAGTCCATAAGGACATGGGAACCGCCTAGCGGTTGCGAATTCATGATTTTCGCAACTGCCCGGCGGTTGCAGATAATATTCATCAAAACAAAAAAAAAACAATAATATTTCAGAAATTTTCCAGAAAATTATTATTTTTTTGTTGAAATTAATATGGTGAAACAAAAAGAAAATAAGTGAAACAAAAAGAAAAGAAGGTGAACAAAAAAGAAAAGAAGTGAAATAAAAAGAAAGATTCGAAAAAAAGTGTTTGAGATTTTTGTTGGAGATATAAAAGAAAAGAAAGTGTTTGGGTTTTTTGTTTGAAATACAAAAGAAAATAAAGTGTTTCGTGGTTTGTTTTGGAGATAAAAGAAAGTGTTTGGTGTTTTGTTTTGGAGATAAAAAAAACGTGTTTGGTGTTTTGTTTTGGAGATAAAAGAAAGTGTTTGGTGTTTTATTTTGGAGATAAAAGAAAGTGTTTGAGATAAAAGAAAGTGTTTGGGTTTTGTGGATTGGAAAAGAAGAGTGCTGGGTATGTTTGGAGAGTGTAATCTTAGTGAATGATAAATTAGAGAGAAGAATGGTAGGTATATATAAGATTTGGGGTGAAAATTTTGAATTTTCGTGAAAATTTGAATTTTCTTCCGAATCTCGCCCATTTCAGCGTAATTAGCAACCCCCGAGCGGTTGCTAGGTACCATGGCGACCGCCCGGGCGGTTGCGACAATAGGTAACGCAACCGCTGGGCGGTTGCAACAGTGGGATGTTCGCAACCGCCCAGCGGTTGCGAATAATATTCAAGTTTAAAATTAGTGATTTTTGGCAAGTATCTTGATGTGTTTGTGTTTATAGACAACATATATCATTATACACAATATAAATAATCCAAAATAATAAAAAAGCAAGTATGAATATTATCTGCAACCGCCGGGCGGTTGCAGATAACCAATATCAGCAACCGCTCAGCGGTTGCGAGAAGCATTGGCGATTGCCCGGATGTTGCTTATACTGGTTATCTGCAACAGCCTGGCGGTTGCAGATAACGTCCATATTTGAAATTAATAATTTTTGGGAAGTATCTGAATGTGTTTGTGTTTATTGAACTCAAATATCATTATTACATGTGAATAGTAGTAGTAAACATTTACAAGGCTAGTAATTTAGTTAGTAAAATAGTAGATTATGTGATTAGGCGAGTTATCAACGATACACCTATATATTATGTTCAACAACTAATCATCATACTTAGTCCTTAATGTTGTCCATAAGCTTTATTTTGCAATGAAACCTTATAATTTGTCTTGTTTTAACTATCATTAGGGTAATTATCAATTGATCAAACAACGCACCACAACGAATCATCCGTAATAGTAAAAATTCAAGTATGAATGTTATTTGCAACCGCCAAGCGGTTGCAGATGACCAGTATCAACAACTGCCCAAGCGGTCGCCATGTGACCTAGCGACCGCCTAGTGGTTGCGAGGAGCACTGGCGACTGCTTGGGCGGTTGCAGATACTAGTTATCTGCAACCGCCTGACGATTGCAGATAATGTCCATATTCGAAATTATTGATTTTTGGGAAGTATCTTGATGTGTTTGTGTTTATTGAACTCAAATATCATTATTACATGTGAATAATAGTAGCAAAAGTTTACAAGATTAGTAATTAAGTTAGTAAAATAGTAGATTATATGTGAGTAGGCTAGTTATCAACGATACACCTATATATTATGTTCAACAACTAATCATTTACTTAGTCCTTAATCTTGTCTCTAAGCTTGATTTTGCAATGAAACCTTATAATTAATTGGCTTGTTTTAACTATCACTGGGGTAATTAACAATTTATCAAACAACGCATCACAACGAATAATCTGAAATAGTAAAAATTCAAGTATAAAAGTTATCTGCAACTGTCGGGCGGTTGCAAATAACTAGTATCAGCAATCGCCAATCGGTTGCACATAGGCTATGGCGACAGCCTAGCGATCGCGAGGCCTTATAGAAGAAGTCTCGCGACCGTCGCGGAGGTCGCCACTTCTCCGTGGCGGTCGCGCAGCGGTTGGCGTTAATGGCGACCGTCGGGGCGGTTGAGGGGGGGGGGAGGGGGGTTGGAAATGCCCTCCAATCTTCTAGTGAATACAACTTACAAGAAAACCTAATTAAGGTAAGATACCTAGTCTAGCACAATAAGGACTATAATTATATACAATAATTACTTAATCTAATAAAAATAACATGCTTAATTCGCGTAACTAAACTGTGAAATATATTATCTACAATTTTCTTGAATGAATAGGAAACTACTTTTCGATTATATTTTTTAGTATAAATTATATGATTGTGGGCATATTTAGTCGTCGAATAATGGTCAATAAATAGAAGAGGTATTTGTTAAAAACCCAAACTATAAGAGTTTGTAAAGGGCAAGAACCTCGAGGAGTTACACATATACTATCTAAAAGTTATTTAAACTAAACTGATAAGGTCATGGGACTTTTGAATGTTAATTCGTTATACTTTGCCATAACATCTGAAAATTAATTATTGCTTAGTGAAGCTAATCCTCAACACACGTATGCATAAACAATTAAGGATAAGTATGTCATCCCTACGCAAACTTGATTTAAAACAATAAAACTTTCTCATAGAATTTTATATTTTGATTACAAAGTTCCATCTTAAGATCACTGTACGTACAAATTAAACTGTGCACTACTTTTAATACTCTAATGAAACAATTGGACAAAACTCAGTGATATCCCCCCATTACTGATGCACCGTAATGGGGTCAGTGCATGTTGTCCTTAAGGTCATTGATAAATGGTAATCTACTCATGCGCACAATCTTATTTCGTAAACCAAGCATATAATAAGAAAATAGAAAGTATGAGAAAAAAGTAGATGACGAGTAACTTCTTAAATAATTGAAACTTTTTTCTCTCTTTATATGTGCCGGAAATCCAGGAACTGCACTCATTAACCAAAATATGGACAATCACCTTGTTGAGAAAATGGAGTGCCAAAACCATCCTCAACCACAAAGCAATAAAGGCACAACATTTTTTCGAACATGCCTAAATGGTCTCAATGCTTTATCAGGTACTATACTTTCAATATTGATGATCATTTTATTTTCCTACATTTTGACTCTAACGGAAACAACCTGATTCTATGCTTTTTAGGTCTCTGTCTGTCACACACACTAGGCAGTTTGCCTAGTATAATTTGTCTGGCGGACTGTTGTGTTCGCCCCTGAAGTTCACTCAATTTCCCAGGCGTTTGAATTGTAAAAATATCATTTAACAAGTTTTCTAAGTTCCCCATTTTTCTTTTCAGGGATAGGAATTTTGTCTGTCCCCTATGCACTTTCGGAAGGAGGATGGTTGTGTTTGGGTGTACTTTTCGTAATAGCTTTCTTGTGTTTCTACACGGGATTGCTTATGAAAAAGTGCATGGACTCGAATCCCCTCATCAGAACCTATCCTGATATAGGTGCACAAGCATTTGGGACCAAGGGAAGAGCTGTCATATCCACTTTCATGTATCTCGAACTATTCTTGCTCGCGGTTGAGTTTCTTATACTGGAAGGTGACAATTTGCACAAGCTGTTTCCGAATTTCGGTTTGCAAATTTCAGGGAAAAAAGTTGGTGGCAAACAAGCCTTTATTCTGATTAGTGCAATGGTAATGTTGCCTACCACATGGTTGAGAAGCTTATCTCTCTTAGCTTATATGTCTGCTGGTGGAGTTTTGGCATCTGTGGTTCTTATTGGCTCCATTTTTTGTAATGGCGCATTTGAAGGCGTCGGATTTACTGAAAAGGGGGTTCTTTGGAGTTGGAATGGTTTGCCGACGGCTATAAGTTTGTATACTTTTTGTTATTGTGGTCATGCAATTTTTCCTACTCTGCATAATTCAATGACAGATAAGAGCAAATTCCCGAAGGCAAGTCTAAATTTCACCTTAACAGTTCTAACAAAAAAGCCTTTGCAAAATATGTAACATCCTCTTATTTTTGTTCTGTTTTGTTTCAGGTGTTACTTGTCTGTTTTATTTTGAGCACTATCAGCTATGGATCAATGGCAATATTAGGCTATATGATGTATGGGCAAAATTTGATGTCTCAGGTGACTTTAAATCTTCCCACGCAAAATATAAGTTCGAAAATCGCGATTTACACAACATTGGTTAATCCCATTACCAAGTATGCCTTGATCGTCTCTCCTATTGCAATAGCAGTAGAAGACACAATGATCCTGCATGGTAGCAGGTCGGTAAGTATACTTATCAGGACTATTTTGGTCGTGACTACTCTTCTCGTGGCACTACTCGTTCCGTTTTTTGGGTACGTGATGGCATTCATCGGGGCATTTTTGAGCATCAGTGCTTCGTTATTGTTTCCGTGCCTATGCTACCTTAAGATCAACAAAGCAGCGCGACAGTTTGGAGTGGAGTTGGTATTCATTCTGGTAATTCTTGTTTTGGGTTCTTTTGTTGCAGTGACAGGTACTTTTATATCAGTTAGAGACATTGTAAGTCATTTACACACAAAGTAAAGATGTTGTTAATCATTTGTGTGATAAAGTCACTGAAGTTGTAATATGATTTTAGCATTTAGGGGGCGGGAAAATTCACTGGATGAAAGTTTAACTGATTAAGGGGTGTTTAGAACTTAGACAGTTGTTCAAATAAAACGAGGATAATGAGTTCTTTTGAAGTCATCTGAATGTCATATGAAAAGAAGACTTGCAACAAATGGAGAAATGAACGAGTTGGAATGCTGAACAGAGGATTTTTTTTTTAAGTATTATGTAATTGAAATTGACAAATAGAGGCACAAATTCCACTTCAGCCCACATTCACGAAAATTAAATGGTTACCAAATGATAAATATATTTTTAATGCATGATCAAGACCACTTGAACAATGTAACAAATATTCTGTAACAAATTAAGCATTGTTCATTGCGTGAAACTAAAGCTCTGTTTGTTAACATGAGTTTGGCATGATGAGTAGATAATACATGCACGTCCAGTACATTTATTTATTATTTTGAGAATTCGTTTTGAAATTGAGACGAGCAGAAAGTTTGGATGAAAATAACTTCGGCCCTTAATTCTTATTACCAAAATCAGAAGATAACTTTTCAATGTGATTCAACTTTTCAGATTGAGATTGAACATTGAAATGACTGCAACAATTTAAAAGTTACATCATTTCATTTAAGTTTTTAAATATACCTTAAATAATACAATTAATTAATCCATAAGATTTAGCAAAAGTATCAATTCAAATTGTTAAACCAGCCCAACCGGAAAAGCTGACCTCTTATATATAAGGATTAATAAAAAGCTCTAAATCTTAAAGCCCAATCCAAACTAACACTTAATCATTGTGACATACACACGTCTTATGTGACTTTTGCTTGTACACGCCAAATACAAAATACCAACAAGTAATTCTTTTACAATTTGAATTTGTAATAAAATGACTTGTGAATCAACGAGTTATTTTTAACTGTATAATAAGTTTCTGTATTTATGTTTAACTTAATAACTGTTGTCATATTCCTGTATTCTTTTTCTTTTTTTGGATCCTACCTGTATTATTCATTCTTTCTGTTTTTGTGTGATCCAAATTCTTGACCATTTTTCTTCATGCACATTCGCCCAATCCAGTGTCGTCCCTTCCCTAAATTAGCTTTACTATAATAATGTCATTCCCCATTACCCCTTTTCAAATGGCCTCTGTCAAAAAGTTCTCTTTTTGTCCCCTTAAAAGCCATGCAAATAATATGTTACTAAAAATTTTAAAATATATATATATATATATATTTATATACATATATATATATGTTACTAAAGAAAATTGATCAGTTTTAACAAGTGGAAGTTGATTTACTTTAGAAAAAGATGTAATTATGGACAAAAACAATGATTCCGATAGCAACTCGGATGACTTTTAACATCTTTATGGGCCTAAGGACACCATATTATAGTATGTCTTTTCATCGAGGGTTCTTCCTTTTTTCACGAGAGTGTGCAATGCCTTCCATTAAAACCTTCGTCGACTTCATCAATAGCAAATCTTTGTCAATTTTCTAGTTAGTGATCTAATTGTCTCTCCTTTTCGCAAGAGTTTTTATTTATTTCAAAAAGAAACATAGGGTTTCGGAGGTCAACCGCTTCTTTCGGCCGGTGATTACGTTCTTTTTCTTGTTGTTTTCGTTCGTTATTTTCTTGTGTTCTGTGTGTTTGTGTGCTTCGTGTGCTTTGTAGAGGATATCGATCGTAGAAGATATGTGGATTACTCGGGGTTGTATTCTTCAAGTGGAGCTCGGCCATTTTCGATGGCTAGCATGGATTCAGAAATTGCGAAATTGGAAAAACCCCTAAAGTTAACGGAGGACGAAATAAATGAGAATTTCCTACCAGACCTTATTTGGCGCAAAAAGAAGACGATTCCGCATCTTGCGTTGGTGGAGAAACTACTTACGGACAAGAAGTTCAATTTTAATACATTCTGCACGATGGTCAACTCCATTCTTAATGCATGAAAGGGAATTGAAATCCAAAAAATGGGCGAAGAACGTTTACTATTTCAGTTCTTTCACGTGGTGGATAAAGATAGGGCTCTTACAGGATGTCCATGGACATTTGATAACTACGTTCTGATTTTAGAGTCAATACATGATAGCATCAATTCAGCAAAGGTGAAGCTTGATGCATGCAGCTTTTACGTCCGCATCCATGATATTATGTTCTCACGGCGGACTCCATATATAGCACATGTTATTGGAGATAAGATAGGGGGTATTTGAGGACATTGATCCATATGATTCTAGGGGGATCAGTGTGCGTATAAAGGTGAGAGTTAATATTATGAAACCTATGAAGCAGTGTCTAAAATTCTTAGGAATGCATGGGCAAGAGATGGTGGTGTCATTCACATATGGACTTCCAAAGTTTTGTTACTTATGCGGGATTATGGGACATATTAAGAAGGAATGTGAGAGTAGGTATGAGGAGGGGAATGAGAAGTTACAGGTGAATGAGTATATGTATGGGTCGTGGTTGAGGGAGCAAGCTGTTAATGCAACAGGGGCACGTCATTTCCGTAATACAGGTTTTGAAAAGAGAGAAAACTCGACTGAATCTTCATGGTATAATAGTCTTCAACGATAGAAAGGTCATGAAGGAGGACATGATGTTTTTTCTAGTCGTCAATACCGATATGAATCGGAGGGATCATCACATGGTAATGTATGGGATAGTAGGCTGCGGAACAATACGAGGAAAGAGAAGATGCAAAATCAAGAGACATGGGGGAGGGGGCTGAGCAAAGAAAAGTGATTGGATCAGATCAAGAGTTAGATACCACGACGAATAAGTATCAGATTTTGACACCGAAGAAGAGGGCGATAGCACAAGGGGGTGGGCTCAGAAATCTAGGAAAAAAAGATGGATGGTGGAGATGTAGAGAAAGAGAACTATGTAGCGGTGGAGTCTGCCTCGCATTCCCACTGAGTACAATGAATATCTTATGTTGGAACTGTCAGGGATTGGGGTCACCTAGGACAATTCGAGAATTACGACATATGGTCGTAGGGTATAACCCCTCTCTTATCTTCGTGATGGAAACAAATACTTGAGTGACAAGATAGAGAATATTAAGGATATATTAATATGTTTTGGTATTTCTGTGGATGTTCGAAGGAGATCAAGGGATTTAGTTTTATTTTGGAAGAAAGATATTAGTGTGCGTCATTAGAGTTTCTCCCAAAAACATATTGATGTCATGGTGGATGAGCGGGACGGAACTGAATGGGGATTTACGGGTTTTTACTGGAAACCGAAGACTAACCTTAGAGATTGCACATGGAATTTGCTACATACTTTAAAAGGAGTGTCCACGAGGCCTTAAGTTTATGTCAGTGATTTCAATGAGATTCTTGACCAAAGTGAGAAACTGGGGGATAACTTGAGACCTTTGTCAAATATACGCAAATTTCAATAAGCTTTGGCTTATTCAGATCTTATTGACTTGGGGTACAAATGGTTGGATTTTACATGGTGTAATAGACATGTTGAAACGCCTACAATTTGGGAACTAATTGACGAGGCGTGCGCGAACATTGGGTGGAGGGTCATGTTTAATTCAGCAATACTGGAGCACATTGAGATCCATAATACTGATCATTTGGTAATTTTAATATGGTGTTATACGAGAGAATCTAATAGGACGCGGTGGCATACATGGAAAAGGTTTCTTTTTGAGGCAGTGTGGGTCGAACAAAAAAAAAGATTGCGAGAGGCTGATTCGGCATGTGGGGGACAGATTTGGGTACTAAGGAGACACATGGACTTATGACTAGGCTTACAGATTGTAGGGAAGGGCTGATAAAGTGGAGCAATTTGTTGGAGGCTTATTTTAGGCATAAGTTTGATAAACTGACTAGTCGAATCAAGAAGCTGAGAGCTGGTACTATTACAGTCGAATCAAATATGGAGGAAAGGGAGCTGAATTTTGAATTGAAAGCTCTCTTGGATAAAGAAGAGTTATTTTGGAAGCATCGTGGAAATGCACAATGGCTGCGAGAAGAAGATAGAAACACCGTGTACTTCCACAAGCGTGTTAATGAGAGAATAAAGAAGAACACAGTTAAAGGTATCCGAGATGAGGCGGGGAATCGGCATGAGAGGCCAAATGAGGTTAAGGAGGTTATGGTTGATTAATTTATGGGGATTTTCTGATCCAGTAATCCATCTAATGTAGAGACCAAGGGCATGTTGAGAGTAATACAATCCCAAGTAAACCAACAAATTTACCAACGACTTCTAGAACCTTTTACTCCATACGAGGTAATTCAAGCACTTTTCCACATGTTTCCTTTGAAATTACCGGGCCCTGATGGTTTTTCTATCATATTTTATCAAACAAAATTGGTATATTATTGGCTCTGATGTTCTTAAGTTTACTTTGGCTTTCCTTAATGCTAGAATACTATTACACGAAGTAACTTATACTCATATTATTCTGTTACCCAAATGTAATAAGCCTGAAACCATGAACAATTTTGACCGATTAGCCTTAGTAATGTTTGTTTCGAAATTGCCTCTAAGGCAAATGCTAATTGTCCCAAACCTTTCCTTAGTGATATTATTTCTTCTTCTCAGTCTGCTTTACTTCCGGGTTGACATATTACCGATTATGGAGGTGTTTGCAAAAGCTTATGAAAACTATTTCTTCTTAGCTTATACTTAAAGTTGCGTTTGACTTAAAGCAATGAGTGTTTGCAAATCCTTCTTTGAAAGTGACTTAAAGCCGATAAAGTTAATTTTGTGGTGTTTGCAATAGCTAGAGAGAATCAGCTCTTGAACCTTAATTAAAATGCAATAATAATTAACTATTGTTATTTAAATTATAGAAATATTAATGTTTCACTCATATTTACACAACCATGAGGTGGATAGTTGTATATTAAAAAAGTAAAATAACTTAAATTTAATATAGTGTAATCAATATATATGGTTATTACATTACAATACACAAGTTATTTAGTATAATTACATCAAGCATATAACTTCGATTACACAAGTTGTTATGAACCTAGATCCAACTACAAGAAAAATTTAAACATCGAGTCTAACAACACAATGTTGTTTATCGCAAGTTTCAATATTGGGTGACATTTGAATTTATCAATCTCAAATAAATTGAAACTCAAATGAATTGATGAAGAGAATAAAACGAGGTTAAGACTCGAGCGTACCGCATTATCAAAATAGTCATGTTAGCCGGGTACTAAACATTGATCACATTTAACTTGAACCAAAGTCCAAGTCAATATTGAATTACCAAATGTGTGGTTTAGTAGTTATCTATTTTGACCAGGTATTTGTCGTACATATATGCTTCACATATAAGTGTACACCAACTATAGATCATTACATACATGCTTAACAAAATACCATAAGCAGCGAAGCTAATAAATTTTGTAAGCTCTTTGATCTATATCCTCAAATGAGAAGTTTGACTTATAGCTAAATGATATACATGTCTAAGTTGATGCTCCTCCAAGCATCTTACTTGTCTTATGCCATTGTGAATCTAAAGTGATCTAACTCAATATCAATTCACAATTAGCGCAAAAAAAGCACGAGTTTGAACGACCACTATGATTGATTTGATTGCCATGGTCTGTCAATCATGAGATCTCTATTATTTATGTCCATCTATTGTAAATGTTTGATTTTGGATTTAGCAAATCAACATTCATAACAATTCACCATAAGGTACATAATCGAAAAGGTCACAAAGTGACCCATCATCATCTATTCACATTCGTCATTATAAGTTTAATCTCTAAATCACAAAATTTACAAATTTCTTGGTGAGAACCTATCAAGTTCTACCAATCATAGAACTCCCACTCAACTTTGGTCTATAAGAGAATTTACCATGTATAAACAATACGCTTAGATAAATAGCACCAAAGGATATAAGTATGCATGATATATCAAAATAAATTATCAAGCAATTCAACGTAATCATGCATCTTTCACATCACATACAACTATCACGGGAAATGAAGTAAAGACGTGTTAAAAAGCTAGATTAAGCTAAACATGCTTAGGTGTACGATTAAATATCTCCTAAAAATAATTCAAACATTGAATCTTAATCGCATCACTTATAGCTTTTATATCCCCGATCTGGATTTTGGCTAATCCAGTATGCAACAAGATTTCGTTCAACATATTTAACACTTTCCAACAATCATACCGAACAACAAGCTACCAAGCTCGTGGGTTTCATACGAAAGATATCACAACTCAAAAGATAGGGTTTACGTCTGAAAAATGGTTATCAAACCATTATTAGGCCCTAGAGACAACTCAAAACATTCATTATGGCATTCGCTACCATAAAGAAGCATTCATGTTGGATTTCGTACTAAGTTTAAAAGAAAAACTCGGTTTTTCATACTTTACAAAATTATTTATGATTCACATGAGTGTCAATCACTCCCGCTAGGCAATAACCCTCAAAATATAATTTCACGAGTCAAAGAAAAATCTTAGTTTTTTTAAAAAAAAAATCAAATGTTATATCCTTGATTTTCCATCCTTGGAAATGATTTAAAAATCTAGATAAATATTCAAAGGCTCCAAAATATAATTTTAATTTACCATAAAGTCATAAATTTAATTCTAAAAAAATTGGTATATTATATGCCTGAAATGGACAACCCGAGGGCAACGAAAACGTCGAAAATGTGAAAAAACTATTTTTTATACTATTCTACAACCGTGGAAGGACAAGGTGCCACTTTCCTATCAGAGTCTGCTACCCTACATCGCAGTGCACAAACACCAGGCGTCAGAATATGTCACATGGGTATCAGATCTAACGAATGAGATTTCTCGTGGATCTATGCCATTTTTCGGGTTAACCAAAGAGGTTCATTACATGAGTTTAAAACTGAAATTTGGATTCAATTTTGATTAATAATCCATTTTATTTCATTGGTGAAAAAAAACTGTTCATCGTCTTCTTCCCTAAGAAACCCTTAATTTTGGTATCAAACTAAAATTGGCATAACTCTCTCAATGCTAGGCCAAATTTTACGTTCTGTATACGGTTGAAAATCTCTAAACAAGACCTATTGTTCTATGTTACCATTGAAACGAACAAAAATAATAGTAAAATTGCAGTAAATCGAGAAAGATTCTACAACTTTGTTAAGAACATATCATGCAATTCTAAGCATGTAATTGGCATGAAAAACACATATAGCCATGCTTAAACATCAGAAAACGAGCCTTAGGGCTCTGATACGAATGTTAGAAAAATACTAACCTTGAATCCATCGAAAATGGATCCATGGATGCTCCATTTTATCGATCTTCTACCCGGCTTGTTTTCATGACGTTTTCTATATGTTTTGTACTCCAAACTAGTCTGAATCCGATCACCAATGAAAGGGATTCGATTACCACAATCGAAGAGCCAATTTTGATGAGTTTTCATGGTAAAATTTGGCTACAAAAGTTTTTTTTTTGTATCCTCAACATTGTGTGCGAAAATGACTTATTTGCTAATGTGTTTATTATGATTTTTTCTCCTTAGAAATCTGGAGATAACTATTCTTACAAGAGGGAAAAGTTGGGAGGGAAAATGGAGAAGCTTCTCCATTTCAAATAAGAGAAACTACTCCCACTAATTTTTGATTTCAAACTAAACGGGTCGGGTCAGCCCACATGGGCGACCTGTATCTCAAATTCATCAAGTAAGAATATTCAAGAGGATTTAGTGAGGGAAATCCATCAGGGTGAGAGTGGATGATAAGCATGATTAATATATGGGTTTTTCGGTGGTGGTAGGTAAATCTAATAATGAGATTTTTCTCATACGGACGATTTAAAGGATGGAAGGAGCAGACGTTGTGTATTGCCAGTAAAGAGGTGCTTTCAAAGTCAGTGGTGCAAAATAAATTGCATTGGGTCTCATAGGATGTGACGTGCTGGAGTAAAATGGATGGAGGGATGGGTTTCCATGATTTTAAAGCTTTTAACTTGGCACGTTTAGCGAAGTAACTGCGGCGCATACTTGAGAATTTGGATTGTTTGCTCGGGCGTGTCCCCAAAGCCAAGTATTTTTCGAATACAGGCGTGACTCGGTTCTTCTCCATCATTCTCATGGAGAAGTATTCATGAGGCGGCGATTATTGTGTTGAAGTCGGGTATGAGATGGCGCGGGGGTGATGGTCAAAGTTTGTCGATTTGGGGAGATGCATGGATTCCTAGGTCTAACTCTTTTCGATTATCATACCGCGAATTTCTGAGTTATCCGAGGAAAAAATGGCATCTCTAATAGATGAACATACGAGGAGCTGGGACGTTGAGCGAGTGAGGGAGTTGTTTCTCAGAGTGGACTGCGAGTATATCCTATCAATACCCCTCGGCAATCTGGTTTATCCCTGTCGGAGGGTGTGACGCTATATATAGTTCAAAGGGTCGTTTCTCCATTAAACGTGTGTATCATGTGATTCGTGAGAGGGGCTTGCATTAGAAAAGGAATGGAGAGGCGGCAGATTTTAGCGAGGCGAGGGTTGGAGATTTACATAGAAGATTAAAGTTTTGAAGAAGATTAATATTTTCTTGTGGCGCATGTGTTTTAATATTGTTCCTAGGAAATTTAATCATCCGGCGTCATATTGCTAGAGAGCAGCAATGTATTGTGTGTGGATGTGGTCAGGAGGATCATTTTCATTGTTTTACATCATGTTATGTCTCGCATCAAGTGTGGGCGCTGTCTCACTTGCCGATTAATTTGATGATGCGGAACGATGAGGATGGAGAAGCGTGGTTGTGTCGATTGATTAGAGAGTGTGGTAAAGATATGGTGATTATGATTGTGGTCACTTTGCTGGACACTTTGGCATAATCGCAATAAGGTGACAGGGGAGACGATGCATCTAGTCCAGATAATTTTGTGATCTTGCTAGCGGTTTTTGTGCAGTCATGGAAGACTTTCGGTAATCCTCCTTTGAGGAGCAGGGACAATTGTGGTCTGTGTGTTTGGTGTGTACCTCCAGATGATTGGATTAATTTAATTTTGATGGAGCAGTTTTCCATGAGCAGGGGTTGTTCGGTATAGGTATTGTTGCGCGCAATTCACATGGCGACGTGATGCGCGGGGTGGCGCTGCGGTTGGAAGGGTGCTGAATGCGAGTAGCATTGAGGCTTGCGCAACGAGATTGGCAGTTAATGTCGCTATTCAAATAGGTTTCACAAAGGCAATACTTGAAGGTGATTGTTTATCTATTATTCGTAATATTATGTGTGCAACGTTAGATGAGGAGGAGTACACGAATGTTATTCATGATGTGCAACGTATTTTAGATGGTGAAAAGAATTTTTTGTTCCAATGGATTAACCAAGTTGCTAATGTGGATGATCATACTATAGCAAGGACGGACGTGGAAAATTCTTCGTGGTTTTGTGATTATTTTTTGGTTCATTAATCGTTGGCTTTGTTTTATGTCGTTTGTGAGTTGAGCGTTTATTTGTTTCTTAAGTTTGAGACTTTCTTTGTTTTACCTTGGGTGTTTAATGTATGACGTTTTTCCTGATATTTGTTGGTGCTGAGTAATATATTACATGTTTCTCTAAAAGAAAAAATAGTAACTGGGATTAATTTGCAGTAGTTGCAAAAGTATTTGCATCCATATAATTGAATATTATCACAAACATCGTACAAGTGTGAGATTGTCGAAATTGATATTTCCAATTTTAAGTACCGTGTTCTATTTCGAGTAAAAACGAGCTCCTTAAAAGAAACCTAAAGCATCACTTAGTTTTTTTTATTAAAACTATTATTTACAGAAACTTACATAAATTGCAAATGAAATTAACTTATAAGATTCACTAACGCCAATCCTACACAAACTTAATAAGTCTAACATGACTTTTACTAATAACCGAAAATAAATAATATTGATTTAACTACGCAGGTTCATTAATAAGTCTAACGATCCTTCTACTAATAATCAAAATAAAATAATATTGATATAATTACACAAGCTATATTTAAAATAAAATTAATAGACTAACTTTATATATTTGAGTTGGTCCATTACATCATGTACCGTCAGAATTTTGTTAGTATAAGCTGGCATGCGGTGGCCGCCGCGTAGTTAATTTTATTTTAAGTATTAATTTGTATTATAAAGATTATTATAACTTAAATATAAATAAAGAATCTATATATATATATATATATTAATCTTCTTTTTAAATAATTATTATTTTTTTATGAAAAACATTTAAATAATAATACAACTGAAACAGATTATAATTATATCTTAAGTCTTAACTAATAACAAATTTTAATAGTATAAATTAAGCGTGTCTAAACATTAATAACTTAAAAACTTCAAAAAGATGCATAATAGTGAATCGTGGATCACCATGTAGACAATTCGGCCTCTACCAAAATATCTTGTCTAATTCTAATTGATAAACTTGGAAGGAAGAAAAGAATCCGAGTCATCCAACGACTAAAACAAAAACACACTACACACTTCCAGAACCTTCGACACTCTTCCCGTTGTCTCCCTCCTTCATCTTCAAATAAATAAATACCTTCAATCAAAATTTCTATTACCTCCAACCAAAATATCTCAGCCCCTTCTGCGATCAAAATTTTGTAGTTTTCTTTTCTTTCAGTTGATCGTTACATTACAAAAGTAATAATGGCATCAGAAGGGTCTCCCGATCGATCACACCCCATTGACAACTTGTTTCCCTTCCTCTTTGGCTTGAACCCACTTCAAGAAGAAAACGACGGCGGTGGCGCACGTGACAGGATCGTCTTCGTCAACCCTTTTACGCGAACCATGGTTGTTATAGAGAGCAGCACTAGCACAACATCAGGAGGCTTTGATTCTCTGTTTGATGATTTGATTTCGAGGAAAAGCGGTCGGGCGCCAGCGTCCAAGGCATCTATTGATGCACTGCAAAGTGTGGAAATTGGTTGTGGTGATGATGATGAAGAAGAGCAGCAGCAGCAGCAGCAGCAGTGTGTTGTCTGTTTGGAGGAGTGGGAAGCAGGGGAGAAGGCAAAAGAGATGCCTTGCAAGCATAAATTCCATGGTGGGTGTATTGAGAAGTGGCTCAAGATTCATGGGTCTTGCCCTGTTTGCAGGTACGAGATGCCTGTTGATGATGAGTCTGATGATGACAAGAACAGCAGGAGAGAGATTTGGGTGGAGTTTGGGTTCGGGACTAGTATTAGTAGTAGTAGTTCAACCGGTGGCGAGAATACTACTACTACTACTAGTGGGAGCAATGAGGCTACTGATTCTTGGACAACCCACCTAGATTAGAAACATGCATCTTTTCTGTGTATATAGGGAAGTCAAGGTTTTTTTTTTTTTTTTTTTTTTAATTCCTGGTTGCTTTCTGTTTTTTAATGAATGAATAAGATTTTTTGATTCTCTTGTCAATTGTTTGATGTCATTGTAATTACCGGCTATTTTGGTGAGCTTCCGTTTTTGTAATTGGACCAAAAAGGTTCTATTATATGCGTTTGATTCTTTTGGGATGCAAGCAAACTTGTCCTTCTTAATACTCTTTTCTAGCAACCAAACTTGCTCCTCTAAATCTGCTACTTGTGACAGTAGTATAATGCTGTTTGGTATATGTTCATCAGCCTGATTGTTCTGGGTTGGTGGAGTTCTGAATCGAGTTACATATCTTTTCAGTTTGGCTGTGAAGTTGGTGGTATTGAAGTCCCGAACGTGGAGTTGATTCTGAGGTTTTCATCAATGCTTGATTGACAAACCAAAAATCTGGTTGTTTAGTGTCAGCATGAACTTGCAATATTAATGCTTTTAGATACATGATATTGAATTCATGTTATACATTTATACTCAAATTCTTCTGACATATATAGAGTCATATATAGGTTCACTTAGATTATACAAGTACCATACACGCTGCGTAGAGAGATAGGTCGGGAGCGCGTAATGGTTTAGAATTGAAAGGAAAAAGAGAGATCATTAGTCTTTAAATGGTGTATCTGGAGTGTGATGGTTATTAGGTCATGTTCCAGTGTAGTCCCTGTTGAACTCAAGATCCACTCGGACATGAACGATGTCGCCTTTGACCTTTTCCATGTTTCCCCTCAAACTTCCAACTCTACTCATCTATTTTCCATATCAAGAAATACAAAAAATCAGATTGTTTTATAAAACACATTGCCATTTTAACCTGAGTCATGTACCTCTGATGTACCCTCTACTGGAGGAAAACTTTGTTTTCCCGTGGCACGACATTTGCCCCTGAAGTACCACAAAAGCGATAATGATTGGTGAGTTGAACTAGTTTCATTTGCTATGATAATCAAACGAGGGAGTATAGAAGATTTATGCGAAATTGGCAGATCGTTTGATGAAACGAAGGAACAACAAAGCTATAATAGATGCTGCAGATAGATGAAGGCATTTGTTTGCCATTTCACAAATGAATTGTGGAATGTTTGATGTATATATGCTGTTTGTTTAGAAACCAGTTCGCCAAGTTATACATGAATGTTTCAGACGAGATTTTGAAAAGCAGAGACATTAAGGGTGGAAAAAAAATTACTTTGTGATGATGGAAACATACCCACCCAACCTATTATTACTATTTTCCTGTCATTCTGAGGAAGACTTGTGCTTTGTCTGCCATTCTTATGACTTTGGTGGAGTTCAGCAGGATTCCAACTGATCATTGTGCTTATATTTATGTCAAATTTCAATCTTGGTCGAGCAACTCAACACTAACTCTCTTGAAATACACTAGTAACTAGTTCAATGAAGCACTTCCTAGGATGTCAGTTAGTTGGGTAGTTGAAACGTGATGCGGGGTAATTTCGTCTGCTGACTAGTCACTCCACGTCAGACTAGCCCGAGCTCCTGATTGGTCCCAAGCTAGCTTTGAGTTCGAGAAACCTGCACTGGAAACACGGCACGTGAACTAGGCGGGGGCTGACCCCGCGAAGGCACTCCGACGCTCAAGTCAGTATACGAGAGTTGTATGTAGTATGCAAGTTGTAGAACTTGATTTCAAATATAGTTTATTGTAGAGTATCTCGAAATTTGGGTGACCTAAGAGTATCTCGAATTTCGGGTTAACTCAGAGTATCTCGAAATTCGGGTGACCTTAAAGTGTCTCGAATCTCGGTTGATCTCAGAGTGTCTCGAATTTCGGGTAACCTCGAAGTGTCCCGAATTTCGGGTGATATGTAGTGTGCAGAAAGTGCTTGACCCGAAACTTATCTATCCCGAAACAAAGTAGTCTCGAAATAGCTCTATCTCCCGAAATTCGGGTGATAGGTGGAGCTCTGGTCTAGCACAAGTGAAAAAATGAATGTACCTTTATGAGTAGAGGTGGGGGGTTTATATAGTAGATGAGGCCCATAAATTAAGCCACCAAATCCGCCCATGATTCCACCAATCACGCCTAACCCGAAATTCCTTATGTCGAAATTACACTGTCTCGAAATTAAGTTATCCTGAAACATTGTCCCGAAAGTACCTCTAACCCGAAACATTATCCCGAAAGTACCTCTAACCCGAAATATTGTCCCGAAAGTACCTTTAACCCGAAATACTGTCCCGGAAGTACATCTAACCCGAAATACTGTCCCGAAAGTGAGATTTAGGGACATATTTCCATATAAATTTCGAGTGAACCTTGCTTAGTCCTTTTTATTGTGTTTTCTTACGTGTCTTCTTCGATGAAGTGCCGTATTTTATTAGTGCCACGTGGCATGCTCAGATTATGGCCATACAGTAGTCCCCCAGTTCGTAGTATTGTCATTTTCTTTGTCAATGGTACGAACTTTTAAGCGTGGGCCATAATACTTATCAAAGCTTTTCAAGAGGGTGATGACGACCTTTTTAGCGTGATGACGATCTTTTTAGCGTGTATTGATGTTGGAATCCAGTGATCAAGTGCATTTCTTCCAAATTTGCTCCAAGCCACATAAATTGGGTTTCACGGCTGAACTAAAGGTAAAATGCCAATAGTTTAATGTCGAATTCGTTCAGAATCTTCCAAGCTGGCCCGAAATAAATATTGATAATCATGTTTATAACATGTTTGGATTTAAGAATCCACTTGATAAATAAGAGTTGTTTGTTAAACCAATAAGGTAGGAGATGTGATCCGAATCAATTCTTTAAGTATTACATACTTCCTCCTCAAATATAATTATCCAAGTTTTGAGATATACAGACAAGTTTCACAAAGCCGCGACCATTCTCATTGTTTGTTTGCATCAGAAACATTAAATTCCCGCGTGATTTGAAGGTTATTTCGGGTTAACTCAGCAGGGGCATGTTGGTACTTTTAGTTGTTCGAAACTTTTCACAGATACAGTTGAAACTGGGACGCGTTATAGCAAAGTTTTTCTCGAATTTTTATCTCGAAAACCCGCTCGATTGGTGCCGCATCAGTCGAATTCACTCAATCTTGTAATTTACCCGAATACTTAACTCGGAATTTTCTTCTCGAAAGTAAGTGTGCTCAATTTTGCCAAATTCGATGTGAAAGTCTTCTGCAATATGGCAAGATCTTTACCCCAAAGGTAACTCAAAATCTGCTCGAATTTAGTCGCTTATCTCAGATTCCTTTCCAAATTTGTGTCTCATCAGTTGTCCCGAAATTTCCCATACATGAATCAGAGAATTCTTTGTCGAAATTTCTTCGTTCATTTCCCTACGTGAGTGCGTAGGACATTTCGTTGAAATTTGTGTTCCGATGTGCCGAAAATGCTCTTATTTGTGTATGATCTTCTCCGAAACCTCCTTCAAAATTTTTATCTCGAAACCCAGCTCGAGTGGTGCTGCATCGATCGAATTCACTTCAGTAACTTACCCGAATACTTAACTCGAAAATTTGCTCAAGTTTGCCAAAAATAGGACACGAAATCTGTTGAGCTCTTGCTGCGAATTTTGGATTCCCTTTCCATATCGCGCGCTGCGTATTCTGTTCCCGCAGTTAAGAATCAAAATCTTACCGTCCAGTGTGAGTGTAGAATAAATCTTACCTTATTTAGTCGCGTCCGCCGAATTTTAACTCGAAACTTCTCTCACCAATCTCCTTTGAAGCTCGGTTATTTGTCTAAGGTAATTAATTCGAACTTACTTCAATCTTCTTCTTTTCTGCTTGGATCTTGAAGAATTTTGTTGTAGAAATCATCATACGGTTGTCGAAGAGCAGTGAATCGTTTAGAGAAATAATAATATTGTTCTGAGGAATAGCCTTTTGAATCCTTTCTCTGTTCAGTAAGTTACTTGTTGGATTCCAGGTTGTCATTAGCTAATTGTGTTGACCAGCTTTGTTAATAGTTTATTATGGTGACATCTGGTGACATATGTGAATAATGAGAATGGTGTTTCCAGATCAATTTTGTCACAATCCCTAGTTAAAATATTGGTCGAAGCTTTTGATTTGTTGAAGTTGATAGTGCTTCTTCGTCTTGAATTGGAAGTCTAACTTCTTTTGATTGCGATTGTTGATATCTCCACAAGAGTCTAATTGCTTTCTGTCGAACGTGCTCTTTCATGTAGTTTAGAGCTTTGTAGAATTTCGTTGCTTTACTTTAGTTTCCTCTCGAACTTTCTCTTGAGATGTTTCTTGAATTAAAATAGAGGCCATACGTACACATCCATGTCGAGTTTTGCGGGAGCGTGTATCTAATATGTGCATAGTCTGTCGATAATCGTAATCCAAAGCGACTAACTTTTGTAGTAAACTTGTTGTATATCCAACACTATTTTGTAGCTTTCCTTTTTCTTTCCAAGTGGATGTGCAAAGACACTAAATTTCCGTATACTTGTCGCTCTTTTAGGAGTGTTTGTGCTTCTTCCTTAATCTCTTGATGATTATTGCACTAATGCCTGACATGGTTGTTCCTTTGCGTAGGTTTATTATAACGGTGTGATCACGTAGATTGTGGTGCTACTCGGCGATTCCAAGCTCTCATTGTCGTGCACGCCACAGTCCTCGTCGTCTACCTTCCCCATTCTTTGTCCACGTTTCTTCAGGTATTGTTCTTTGAGTGTTAACCTTGTTCATTGTTCTTTCTAGCTTTGTAGTCGATATTTGTTTAGAGTAAATGTATTTTTGTCTAGTTGTTGATGTCTGAGCTAGCGTCTTGTTCCCGAGGTGGGGATATCAATTCGTCCATTTCTGATCCAAGCAGCCCAGCTCCCATTCATAGTTCTTCTAGCGGTTCTTCTAATGTTGAATCTAGTTCGCAGTTCGACCCTCCTAATGAAGCTGAGTTACTTGCCTTTGTAAACACAACTGTAAGCGAGATAGATAGATTGTTAGGTTTGGAGCTTGAAAATGATTTTCCTTTCATCATGAGTGATAGGTTAGAGAAACCCGTGGCCAATTTATATGAGCCTATTTATCACACAATGGTAGATGTTGACGGCCCTTCTGAGGTAAGACGCATCCATGTAGATTAGTTGATGATTTATTTGAAATTATAGCTTTCTTCAACTTCTTGATGAATGGGGTACAATCCTTGGTCGATAACATTCGCAACTGCTTTATTGAGTAGGACTTGTTGAAGTAGAGCTTTTGCAACTTTGTCAGCGTTCTTTCTCAAGAAACAACTGGTGCGGGGTTTCTGTTTCTGTTTGACCGTGTAGTGGAGTTTTAACTCGTTTTCTTTATGGGAACTTCAACCAATAGGCTCTTCCCCTAGTTAATTTGGTAGGGCCATTATTGCTCGCCTACTTTATGGGAATTTCACCCAATAGGCTCTTCACCTAATTTAATTCGGTAGGGCTGTTATACCTCGCCTACTTTATGGGAATTTCACCCAATAGGCTCTTCACCTAGTTTATTTGGTAGGGCCGTTATTGCTCGCCTACTTTATGGGAATTTCACCCAATAGGCTCTTCACCTAGTTTAATTCGGTAGGGATGTTATAGCTCGCCTACTTTATGGGAATTTCACCCAATAGGCTCTTCACCTAGTTTAATTCGGTAGGGCTGTTATAGCTCGCCTACTTTATGGGAATTTCACCCAATAGGCTCTTCACCTAGTTTAATTCGGTAGGGCTGTTATAGCTCGCCTACTTTATGGGAATTTCACCCAATAGGCTCTTCACCTAGTTTAATTCGGTAGGGCTATTATAGCTTGCCTACTTTATGGGAATTTCACCCAATAGGCTCTTCACCTAGTTTAATTCGGTAGGGCTGTTATAGCTCGCCTACTTTATGGGAATTTCACCCAATAGGCTCTTCACCTAGTTTAATTCGGTAGGGCTGTTATAGCTCGCCTACTTTATGGGAATTTCACCCAATAGGCTCTTCACCTAGTTTAATCTCTCGCAGTCCTTCGTCCCTTGTCTTCTTGATGTTTGTAGCTTTTTGTAGATTACTTTGCGTAGTATTGAAGCACTTGAAGAAGACTTTGCTAAAGCATCCTTTAAACAAGTATCCGACGAAGAAGAAAGTTTTATTTATTTCGGACTGCACTTGCGGCCACGACAAGCTGCCTACGTATCCCTTATAAGTGGGAATCAAGCCGAACGTAGTTCAATTTGGTACTTACATCTCGCCGAGTTCCACAGGTCGGAACCTCGCATTGACTCCCACAGGTCGGGATCTCATTATTTGCAGAAAAAATAAACCTACCAATCTACGACGCTTACACATCAAGCGCTTTATTTACTAGAAATTCTAAGAATGTCCTCATTCGTGTTCCATCATTCGCTTTGTAAATTTCTCATGCGTAGAAACGACGCAAATTCTGAATGTTCCAAGGCCTTTTCAATATCTTCCCTTCCAGTTTCGCTAAATAATAGTATCCTTTGGTACTCGCCTTGACGACTCTATATGGTCCTTCCCATGTTGGTTGTAGCTTTCCAACATGCCTTCCTGTCGCTTCAACCTTTCTTAACACCAAGTCCCCGACTTGGAATTCTCTGAAACGTACTTTCTTGTCGTAAGCCTTTGCCATCACAATCTTATTAGCAAGCGAACATTGAAAAGCTTCTTCCCTAATTGCACCTATCATATCCAAATCCAACTTCCTTAGTCGAGCGGCTTCTTCAGGGTTGTAACTCTCCATTCTATGCGTTGTCATTCCTGCCTCCACTGGTATAACAGCTTCTGACCCATACACCAATAAAAATGGAGTCTCCCCGGTTGCTCTCTTGGGTGTAGTCCTATAAGCCCACAGAATTCCGGGCAAAGTTTCTGGCCAAGTTCCACCCACTTGAAACAAACGTTTCTGCAGATAGTCTTTCAGTGTCTTGTTGGTGGACTCCACTTGTCCATTTGCTTGGGGATGGGAAACTGCCGAAAAGTGTTGTTTTATCTTCAGCTCTTTACACCACGATGTAATCTCTGATCCCGTGAATTGTTTACCATTGTCTGATACTATCACCCGTGGAAGACCAAAACGACAGATAATATTTCTCCAGATGAACTCAATCATGTTCCTCTCCGTGATTGCTGCTAATGCTTCGGCTTCTACCCATTTGGAAAAATATTCCACCGCCACTACCATAAATCTTTTGCCATTCTTTGCCGCCGGTAATGGTCCCACTAAGTCTATTCCCCACTGATCGAAAGGACACGTTGCCTCCATGGGATGTAAGACTTGAGCTGGTACATGGGTTGAGTGAGCATGAAATTGACAGCTCTCGCACTTCTTGACGTATTCCATCGCGTCCTTGAATAAAGTAGGCCAATAATAACCTTGCCTCATAATCTTCTGACCCAATGCTCTACCGCCGGCATGATTTCCGCATGATCCTCCGTGGATTTCATCCATGACATATTCTGCTTGATTTGGCGATAAGCACTTCAATAATGGTCCTTCAAAAGACCGCTTGTATAGTTCCTCATTGAAGATCACGTATCGCGAGGCACTATACCTCAACCTCCTTACTGTCTGGGGATCCGTAGGCAAACTCCCATCTTTAAGAAATTTGATAATATCATCCTTCCAGCTAGGTTCATCAATAATTGGCATCACAAACTCTATCTCTTGCTTTTTTGTGCGTGGAATTCTGCCTATCGCAGGTTGTTCAGATGCCAATAGGACCACTCGTCGTTCAATGTATACGTCCGTTGAGCTGGAAAATCTAGAAAGTGCGTCCGCCTTGGTGTTTTCTGCCCTTGGAATCTGATTAAGAGTAAAAACCGTGAAGGACTCCGCTCCCTCCTTCAACTTAGCCAAATATCTCACCATGTTTTCTTCCTTTACTTCATAAGTACCAGCGAACTGATTGGCTACTAGCTGCGAGTCAGTGAAGACTGCTAGATGGGTTACCCCTAGAGATTTGCACATTTCAGTCCCTGCTACAGCCGCCTCGTACTCTGCTTCATTATTAGTCACCGTGAAGTTGAGGCTAATGGCATACTCATATTCCCTTCCTTCGGGGGACCGTAGATAGATCCCTATTCCTCCCTTTGAGGTAGTCGCGGATCCATCTACGTGAAGAGTCCACAGAACAGTGGACAAGTCCCCTTCCAAAGCCAATACTTGACCCTCCGTGGTCATTTCTTCTCTTCCTCCAAATGATTCAGCAACAAAATCAGCAAGGACTTGTGCCTTGATCGCTTGTCTGGGTCGATACTCTATTCCATACTCGCTTAACTCAATTGCCCACTTGACCAATCTTCCTGATGTCTCTGGTTTTGTCAAAACTTGCTTTAACGGTTTGTCAGTTAAGACTACGATTGGATGGGCTTGAAAATAAGGCTTTAGCTTCTTTGCTGAGTGAACTACCGCTAGAGCAAACTTCTCAATATCTATATAATTTAATTCTGCTCCATGCAACACCTTGCTGATGTAGTAGACTGGTAAATGATGCGTCCCTTCAGCTCGTACTAGGACAGAACTAATGGCGTTAGGAGAAACCGCCAAATATAAATACAATGTTTCCCCTTCTACAGGTTTGGCAAGCAATGGCGGCGTCGCCAAATAGGTCTTGAGTTGCTGAAAAGCCTTCTCACAGTCTTCACTCCACTCAAAGTTTCTATTCTTCTTCAAAATTTTGAAAAATGGAAGACTTTTCTCAGCTGCCGTTGATATAAAACGACCCAAGGCTATCATTCTTCCTAGCAAGCACTGTACGTCCCTCACGGTTTTAGGAGACGGTAACGTAGTAATGGCCACAATCTTATCAGGATTGGCCTCAATCCCTCTCTGATTTACCATGTATCCCAAAAACTTTCCTCCATTAACCCCAAAGGTGCACTTCGTTGGGTTTAACTTCATTCCATAAAGTCGCATGATCGAAAAGGCTGTACGCAAATGATCAACATGGTCCTCTGCCTTGACGCTCTTTATAAGTATGTCATCAATATATGCCTCCATCGTCTTTCCAATATGATCATAGAACATCTTAGCCACCAACCTTTGAAAAGTTGCTCCTGCATTTTTAAGTCCGAACGGCATTACCCGATAACAAAACACTCCTCTATCAGTTACGAAGGCCGTCTTTGACATATCATGCACAGCCATCAGGATTTGATGAAAACCACTTTGGGCGTCCACCATACTTAACAAAGCACATCCCGCTGTAGAGTCCACCAACAGATCTATTCGAGGCAATGGGAATGGATCTCTTGGACAATGCTTGTTAAGGTCTGTGTAGTCTACACACATCCTCCAATCTTGATTAGCCTTAGGAACCAACACGATATTGCTCAACCACTCCGAGTAGCGTACCTCGTATATGTGTCTTGCTGCCAACTTCTGGTTTACCTCCTTCTCGGCTGCCAAATTCTTCTCTTTACTGAAGTTCCTTTTCTTTTGGCGTACCGGCCTTGCATCCGAATTCACATTTAGTCGATGCACGACTATTCTAGGGTCTATCCCCTTCAAATCTTCATCCGTCCACGCAAACACATCATAATGTTCACGTAAACACGTGATCAATCGCTCTTCCACCTCCTTCGTCATACAAGTTCCAATTCGGGTAGTTTTGGCAAGGTCATTCTTTGCGAGGGATATCTCTTTAAATTCTCCCAGTGGCTCAACTTTGCCGTTTTGCGTCAACTGCGCCTTGTACTTTTTCATCCTCTTATTTTCTTCTTCTTCTGGAATGAGTGTCTCAACACCCTCTGGGGCCTTTTCCCCTAATCTTTGCTTCTTAGCTTCCTTCTGCACCTCAGTAACATTTATCAACTCTCTCTCTTGGCATATTGTATTCAACATGTTGACTTCTTCCTTCCTTGTGGGCTTTAAAGATGCCACATACGACTGCCAAGCTGCCTTGTGATCTCCACATACCTCACCCACACCTCTTGGCGTGGGAAACTTTACCTTTTGATGATAAGTTGATGCTATTGCCCGGAATTCATTCAACCCTGGCCTTCCGATTATCATATTGTAGGTGAAAGGAGTGTCGACCACTACATACCTCAGGTTGCGAGTTCGCCTAGCGGGATTGCTCCCAAATGAGGTTTGAAGCGTTACTATCCCTATTGGTATCACCGTGCCTCCCCCAAATCCTTGCAGCGGAGTAGTTACCTTTTCCATGTAAAGCTGCCCTAACTCCATCTTCATGAGAGTATCATAGAGGATGATGTTGGCTGAACTTCCGTTGTCAATTAATACTCTCTTCATTGCATAATTTGCTACTTCAATGGTTACTACTAACGGACAGTCGAGCTCGTGGGACTCAGTCATCTGAGGATCCAATCGCTCTCGATCCTTCTCATCAAACGTTATCGAATCTGGCAAATCCTCCACTATTCCAACCAAAGACGTATTCCTGGTGAATATTCCTTGATTTATTTTCCTTGTAATTCTCTCCCTTGCTTTGTTGGAGTCTGCTCCCGTTGGACCTCCAGAAATCATGTTTATTATCCCTCTCAAGGGTGCATTCTCTATTCTCAATGGTTGTGCCGCTGCTTCAATCCTTCCTAGCTCCTCTCCTTGTCTACTCTCATCAGTCTTATTCCTCTTGGTCGAAGGGCTATCTCTCTTGTGTTCACGCACATACTGCGCCAAGTGTCCTTCTTTGATTAGATGTTCTATCTCTGCAAATAAAGAGCGACATTGTGAAGTATCATGCCCAAACTGCTCATGGTAATGACAATATTCCTTGGACTTGCGAGTTCCCTCAGTCTCTTTGAACTTATTTGGCTTACGGGTCAAGCCTTGTTGACGGGCTACAGCATATACCTCCATGATGTTAGCATTCAATGGAGTAAAGTTCATGGGTGATCTGCCCCTTCTTCTGTCATTCCTATCTCTGTCTGGAACGCTTCTCCATGGCCTATCGTTACGCCTTGAATCATTCATCTTCTGTTTTCCCGGATCCCTGTAATCTCCTCTATTATACTGATTCAGTTCTTCCACCTCCATCTCACGACGCAATCTCTCCATGATGAGCTCAATAGTTGGGGGCGGGTTTCGCACTAAATCATTGGCCAAAGCCCTGTTCCTTAAGGTCTTGAAAAGGATTCCTCGAATTTCCCTTGGGGTTGGCGTTTTGACTTTCAACATCTCCACATTAAACTTCTTCATATATTCCCGCAGAGATTCTCTCTCGCCTTGTTTAAGGCGGCACAGGTAATCTGCCTCAAGCGGATCTACCGAGAGTGTAGAGAACTTTGATCTAAACATGTCACGCAACTGTTCGTAACTGTAGATGCTTCCTGCAGGTATACGTGCAAACCACTCTTGTGCCACTCCCACTAGAGAGATCGAGAAAAGTCGTGCCTGGATTCTAGCATCAAATCCTCCCAGGCTCAGTATTCCATCCAAAACATGCAAGTGCGATGATGGATCTGTTGTCCCATCATAGTTGGGCATTTTTGGGATATCCTGTCCTCTACCCAGGACCACATTTCGTAGTTCCTCACAAAAAGGTGAGGGATCAGACACCTTGGCGTTATTTTGATTATAACCAGCCGTTCTCCTTCTGCCATCCTCGTATCTCGGTGGACTATACTCACGAGGAGCCTCGTGGCGCTCCCTCATTTCCAAATTTCTATAATGTCTATCACGCCTGTCTACTCTCTCGGTATCTCTTCCTCTATGAACTCTATCATATGAGTTCACTTCATCATCCAACTCCACACGTCTCCTGCATGGGTAAGTGGTTCTCATGTCATCCTCAGGCCTCGGACCGCCCGCATGCCTCAATGAGCGAACATTAGAGGAGGCTTGACGGGTCTCTCTATGTGAACGTGGGATCACATCTTCCTCCCTACCTCTGTCCCGATGGGCTATCCCAGTCGATCGGTGATCATGCGAACGTGAGTTCTGCGCCTGAAATTCGGTCCTTCTTTGAAGTCCTGGCTGGGTCTGAGGAGCAACGGTTGGTATGACACCCAACTGTTGCAATGTTTGTACTATTTGCTCCACATGCTGTGGTGGTAGAGGAGGTATCACCGCCAGATCGGTCTGTTGGTTCTCCACTGGTGCAGCATTTCTGCGAGCTCGTGCTGTATCAGTCACAGAAGTTTCATCCCTGTTACCGTCCCTATCGACACGGGTAGAAGGGCCTTGCGGTTGGCTAGTAGCTGCAGTGTGAGCTCTGGTGCCTACAACCATGTTTGAGTGGTCACGTGTGTTTCTAACTCAGTGCACTTAAGTGGTTTCCCACAGACGGCGCCACTGATGCGGGGTAATTTCGTCTGCTGACTAGTCACTCCACGTCAGACTAGCCCGAGCTCCTGATTGGTCCCAAGCTAGCTTTGAGTTCGAGAAACCTGCACTGGAAACACGGCACGTGAACTAGGCGGGGGCTGACCCCGCGAAGGCACTCCGACGCTCAAGTCAGTATACGAGAGTTGTATGTAGTATGCAAGTTGTAGAACTTGATTTCAAATATAGTTTATTGTAGAGTATCTCGAAATTTGGGTGACCTAAGAGTATCTCGAATTTCGGGTTAACTCAGAGTATCTCGAAATTCGGGTGACCTTAAAGTGTCTCGAATCTCGGTTGATCTCAGAGTGTCTCGAATTTCGGGTAACCTCGAAGTGTCCCGAATTTCGGGTGATATGTAGTGTGCAGAAAGTGCTTGACCCGAAACTTATCTATCCCGAAACAAAGTAGTCTCGAAATAGCTCTATCTCCCGAAATTCGGGTGATAGGTGGAGCTCTGGTCTAGCACAAGTGAAAAAATGAATGTACCTTTATGAGTAGAGGTGGGGGGTTTATATAGTAGATGAGGCCCATAAATTAAGCCACCAAATCCGCCCATGATTCCACCAATCACGCCTAACCCGAAATTCCTTATGTCGAAATTACACTGTCTCGAAATTAAGTTATCCTGAAACATTGTCCCGAAAGTACCTCTAACCCGAAACATTATCCCGAAAGTACCTCTAACCCGAAATATTGTCCCGAAAGTACCTTTAACCCGAAATACTGTCCCGGAAGTACATCTAACCCGAAATACTGTCCCGAAAGTGAGATTTAGGGACATATTTCCATATAAATTTCGAGTGAACCTTGCTTAGTCCTTTTTATTGTGTTTTCTTACGTGTCTTCTTCGATGAAGTGCCGTATTTTATTAGTGCCACGTGGCATGCTCAGATTATGGCCATACAAAACGAATTTTAGATTTGATCACAATGGAGTTTAATGATGAGATTGTTGGTCTTATGCAGTATGCTTGTACTAGCACTTCGCTGCCGATAAGCTATGAAATCATCACGGAAAGTACTTATTAGACTTTATTTTTGTTGCTAACGGGCGTGATTATTGAGATGACAACAGGGCTTATTATCATCATCCTCCACTTAGACGGTTAATGTTAGAATTACTGGAAAAAAACTTTATTCTATTCTGTCTAATTATGCAGCATCATCATATATAAAATGGGCTAGGCTAAATCACTACAATTTTTTATCAGACCAAGTGAGATGGGATATAGTTCAGTTACTTGTTAAGCTCATTCTACTTTTGTATAAGACTAAACTCAGAAGTAACTTTAGTAAGCCAGTATAGTAGTATAAGCTTTTGCTTATTCCCTAATATAACAACATACAGACATTATAACGATTAACAATTCCAAGTAAACAAATGAGACCCGAGCATCTATATAAACATTCAATGTTTTTTTTTTTTTTTTTTTTAACTGTGTAAGAGATGTTGAAGCCTTGTCTCCAATTCCTGGAGTCGATGACTCCATTCAGGCTTAATGCACAAAGGCCTAACATTATTATTATTCACAAATTCAGGATCCCGAGCCTGACCCTCTCTTCTGGAATTTGGAACAACTTGTCTTTTCTTCTTCATCTCTTTTGTTTTATGGGCGGTGGCTCTCTCAAGCGCCATCAGTATAGCAGAGCCACTCAGCTGCCTCTCTTCTTCTTCTTCTTCCTCTTCAGATTCCTTTTGTTTCCTCAATTGCATACTTCTTTCGTTGGATTTGAGGGCGCCGCCGCCGATGATTTCTTCTCCACCGCGGCGACTCTGGACGGTAATGCACCGTGGCGGCGGTGCCGGTCTGGAAATGGGAAGGGTGAAGGCGGGCGACGACGTCGTTTGTGGTGGAGCGGACCACATAGTTGCGTTGTTTGTGGCTATCCGAATTTCGGGATTTTTATTTTTTTTGAAAGTAGTCAGCTGAGAAGGGTGGGGATAAATAATTTGTACTGTAATAAAAGTACAATTTCCACCCTGTCATTAACCGGGTCAATACCACACCTAGGACACTGCATTTGGATCGAATCGGATCTAGTCGAGGTTGGTGGTCGATTTCGATCTTGGAGAAATGAGGATCGAAATCAAATCAATTTAAAACGATTCGATTCGATCCAAAATCATTCAATTTTGATCCGATTCGATTCGATTCGATTTCGATCATTTTTTCTTTTTTTACTTATTTAATTTAATATCAATGGAACAAACATACATGATTGATTATTTTGCATCTAAAATTAAAGAACACTTAAATACACCTGACTACAAATGACAATATAAAATAAATTTGACATGCATTAGTGGATTTCTCCTTACAAAATACTTTCTCAATTTTCAAAAGGAAAAGGTTTGTTGTGCTAGGGTTTTGATTTTTGAGTAAGGCTTAAAGGCTTTTGTTTCATTCAGTGTTTTTTTCTAAACGAAAACGTGACCTTTTTTTTATTAAGGAAAAAATGTTAAGTGTTATATTTTTTTAATATATTAAGTTAATTAGTACCATGTTATTAGCAATATATATAAATATATAATATCATATATATTTTTATTTTTTTTATTTTTTTTAAAAATAAGATGAGTATTTTATTCGATCTGATTCTTAACATCTGAAATCGAGGATCAAATAAAGGGAATTTCGATCCTAAGCCAAAAATCAAAAGTCGGATCAAACATTCAATTCGATTTTTGGATTGGATCATTTGATCGATTTTCACCCGATTCGATCGATCCGATTTTTTTTTTTTTTGCACAGCCCTAACCACACCACACATGCGAAGTTGGTTTAGAATTTTGGAGTCACTTTCTAAAGCATTTTTCATAGATTTTTCTAAATTTATGTTTGGAGTGTTGTTGTGAAGATAAATAATAATAATAATAATAATAATAGGACTTTTAAACTATACTAATTCGATTTTTTGTTTTTATTAAATATTTTTTTTAACTTTACAAGTATAATATGATGAGGTCTTGTCACTATATATAAGTACACATTATATTCTGACTTGATTGAATTGTTTACCTAATGTGAAAAATAATTTTTAATGTAAATTTTTGAACTAGAACATAGTTCTATAAATATCACTTTGACAATAAGGTAACAATAAATCCCCACTCCGTGCAGTGTTATATACATGCTCCATCTCATTTTTTATAACTTGGCGTTCGACTTATTAAAAAATGTCTCATTACTCCCCTAAATTGTTGATGAGTTGAAAGCATCTTGGATGCGTGCTCATGATGCAATATCGTTCGGGCCCGTACAACGACAACAACTAAGCCTGTAATCCCAATTAAATCGGGGTAGGCTATATGAACCATGAATGAATCACGTCGAGTCGTGAACATGAATCTTCTGCCTCCATAGGTTTCGGTTGACGAGCATGTCTTCATTTAGATCGTTCGGGCCCGTGAGGTCGAAGAATTCGGAGATATTCTCACTGAGTTTTAATTCGGAATGCCTATCTCAAATTTGAGAAAAAAATGAGGTAATATTATTTTATTAAGAAAAATGAGTGAATTACAAGCGGGTCGTGGGTTGAGATAGCTAAGTGCTTGTGACATTTTACTAAGTACAATGGAGTATACAAAGAATTATGGAGATGCTTTTGCTTCTGCTATGTGGTAAGTAACTGTGCTTACGTTCTTCTGCTACTGAAATGAGGGGCTATTTATAGTGTTAGCCCCAGGGGTCTTTGGCTAATGAGGGCTGGTCTTTCCGTCTTAACTCCAAGTGGTGCTGATAGCCAATGGCGTGAGGACCTTTTGTGCCAATGAGGGTCGTCTGTCAAGGAATCGCCAATGGTGTGAGATTGACTGAACTCTGTCTGAGCGTACAGTGATGACGCCTGCTCCTATCGTCTTCGAGGGTGGCTCTGACCTAATGGGAGAGAGCTGGTCTGCCCAAATCGTTGGTCTGAACTGGTAAGATTTGTCGATTTCTGCTCCAATAGCTGATCTGGGCCAATGAGGTATGGTCTTCGGTTATAATTAGGGTGGTTGAGAGTTGCTTGGAATAAGGGTGATAGGCGCGTTCTTCGGGTTTAGGGCGTCTCATCGTGATGTGGGTTCTGGTAGGTCGAGTTATTCTCTAGGTCGTCTTGTTCGTGGAGTCGTACTTCGTCATGCGATCGCGTAATCGATGGTGGTGGGTTTTTCCGCTATCTCAAGATCGTTGTTGAATGGTCTTGACCCTTTCTTGTATTCACTCATTTCCTTATTGTTTTGTATTATCCTCCTTCTTCCATGATATTTTGGCTAAGTGTTAGACATCACCACCCGGGGGTCCCCTATTGTGGATCAGTGAGAACCGAGTAGTGCTTAGCCATTCGGGGAATCAACCACATCGGTCTGGGGGGAGGGCTTTTTGTATTTTGTCCTTGCGGGTCCGTGAGAACAGAGTAGTGCTTAGCCAGTCGGGGAATCAACCACATCGATCTGGGGGGGACTTTCTGTATTTTGTCCTCGCAGGCACTCGAGGTCCTAACCGATTTTGGGTCGCTGGAAGAGGTATTCCCGAGTGTTTAGATCCGAGCCGTACTCCCTTCTTGGGGCGTTGGTTGCGATTCGGGGGTACCTTCTCCGGTGTTTAGACTGAGTCCCCTCATAGGGGGTGTCTTCTGGTCACGACCCGGGGATACCTTCTCTAGATGTATGGACCGTTGTGCCTTTATTAGGGTAATAGCAGGTCGTGACTCGGGGTACCTTTCTTCTGACCCTCAGTCGTTTTTGTCGGGACCCGTTTTGCCTACTTTCGAAGGCGTGGCGGATTATGCATCATTAGGTGCCAATGATTTTATCATTAAATTTGACTTTGGGGTGCAAGTCACGCATTTTTTAATAGGTTGAGGGGTGAACTACACCTTTTAGTAGGGTGGGGAGTAGCATATAAAATACTAGTTTAGTTGGGAAATTTAATATGTTTTACCCTTGTAAATCTTTGGTATAAATGTATAACAACTATATGTGTTTCCAATAGGACAAAATGTTGCGAAAATGGTTTAGTCATATTAGTTAGAATATTTATGATTAGCTTTTCAATATTAAATTTGACTTTCACATTTTTTTAATACGTTGAGGGGTGAATTGCACCTTTTAATAGGTTGGGGAGTAGTATATAAAATACCAGTTAGTTGGGAAATTTAATGTGTTTTACCTTTGTAAATCTTTGGTATAAATGTATAACAACTATATGTGTTTCCAATAGGACAAAATGTTGCGAAAAGGGTTTAGTCATGTTAGTTAGAATATTTATGATTATTTTTTCAATATTTTTATTACTTGTCGTTTTAGGTGTTAGTATCAAATGATGAGAGGAAGATTATTTACACTCGCACTTGAGGGACAAGAAGTACTTTCACCGATAAGTATCCTTCTCAATTATCAAAAGACTAAACTCAAAAAATTTGCCTGCATATACAAGACCTTATCAAGCAACAACATAATCATGCACCCTTAAAATCTTTGATAACTTGTTGTTTTAAACTAGCGGAACCGCCCAACGTAGGTTTGCAAGAGCTTATAGAAACTCTCTTTTTTAAGCTTTTACTTAAAGTTACTTAAAGCTTTTTTTGACATAAAGCATGAGTGTTTGTAAACCTTATTTAAAAAGTAGCTTAAATCACTTAAAATTAATTTTGTGGTGTTTGCAATAATAAGTAAGAAGCAGCTTTTAAAATGCAATAAGACTTAAGTACCCTTATTTATAAAGTATATTTGTTTTTTAATATGCACCTAATTTAGACATACGTTCTGTTAAATATATTTAAAAATATAATATGAAATTATTTCGATATAGTTTAATCAATGTTTATGATTATTGCATCAAAATGCATACTTATTTGTATAATTTACGCCAAAAGTGCCACTTGATCTTCTCATAGAACATTGACTGGAATATCGTTGATCATATAAAATCTATTCTTCCAACAACCAAACAATCTTTCAATAGTAGTCCTTATTGAAGAGTGCACATGATTGAACATTTCATAATGGTTGTTATACGTGGCGGAACGACGAAATTCAGGAAGATGGTATCTTTGTCCTTTATATTGTGCCAAAAACCCAGATATATTTGGATACCCAGCATCCACCAAATAATATTTACCTAATACACAAAAAAAATGTGTTAAGAAAACTTATTTTTGTAAAATATATAGGACAAGGAAGAATATTCTTCAACCTCGAGTAGGCATCGGGAATCCCTTACTTGGATCTCGAATAGTGTCGTAAAATATTCTTGTATCATGAGCACTTCCTTCCCAACCAGGCAAGACAAATGTAAAACACGTGTTGAAATCACAAGCTGCCATTATATTTTGAGTTGGGGTACCTTTTCTACCAATATATGGGACTTGCAATTTTATAGGCAGTCTAGCTTTTTTATGAGTACCGTCAATTGCTCCAGTACAATCCTGAATAATAATAAAGTTATTAATAATGTAACTAAGAAATTTATTTGGCATCTGTAGAGAAGAAAAAAGAATAGATTACCTTAAAGTGGGGGAAATATCTCTCATTTAATCTTATATAATCAGGAGTCATAGATTTATGAGTGAACGGTATAGTCCAATCAATAGACATCTTTGTGCATGCTTTTAGGACATTGTGAAATGATCTACTAATTGTAAATCTGGATCTTTGCAGTGTTTCTTGTACTTGTCTATTACCTTGTCGAGGTCTTGTAGTCATCAAAAAAGTCCCTACTTGTTCTTCTACTGCCACAGGTCTCATTGGCCTAAACCCATACTCATCAACCAATATTTGACACAGTCGAAAAAATGTTTATGTCCTCATTCTTAGATTATTTCGACATTGTATGGGATTACCATTTCTGGACATAAGTACTAATGCACGTGAATGCAGCTATAGAACAAGCTAAAAGAACCTGCATGTTTCTTTTTTTTCCTCCTTGAGGTGGCGGTTTGATTGTCATCATCGTTGTCCACATCATCTAAAGAGCAAAATTGAAATGGAGCTCAAACTTGATGAATCATCTATATCATCATCCATTATGCACAATTCACTAGTTATGATAGGTGCTAAAATAAACAAGCTACAAAAATTAACCACATAAGTTATAACAGAATTGCATACCACAAAGTCATTATTACAATATCAGCAATGTTTTCATGAATTAAAATTCATAAACATGTCATCATCGACAAAAATACTTTGTCTTCATAATGACTTAAAACATAAGTTAGAAATAAACATTCATAAGTATAGTGAAATAAATAGTTCGTCCTCAGTGCCATGACGATAGATTCAAATGGAAGATCCAACGTTGCGTTGTGCATACACTTCCATCTGGTCTTGTAGCCACTTCAATCTGACTTCACTTTTTGTCCAAACAAACAAAGATTTCTCTAGAAATTTGTTTAGAAAATAATCGCAAAGCAAACAAAAACACTTTATCTCCTTCTTGAATCTCAGGTATCATCTTCAAAATGTTTATGCATTCACGTATGCTATATTGGTCGCCTCCATTAACTGCATGAGATGTTTTTGCGTCATGTTCTACTGTATCCACTACACGCTCAAAGCACTTTGCAATTTTATCAACGGCAGTGGTCTTTTGTAGTTTTTGGTTTTGGATGTGTGTGAGGTACTCTAAGCTTTTCCTTTTAAGGATGGGTTTAATAGACAATTCAACTTGTGGAGATATAAGAGACTCAACATGAGTGGGGGTCGAATCGTCATCAAGATTGTCAACTGGAATATCATCTTCCTGGGTTTCCTGCATATGTGGTGGCAATACTCCGGAACTTGGAGTCCATGAGCTTGTCCCACTGGCCACCACATCAGAAAAAAGTAAGTCTTGTTCATCCTTCATTATGGGACCTCTATCTCAAAATTTGGTCGCCTCGGGGTTTGCCTACAATTAAACATAAACAAAAATAAAAATATTAAAAATTGCATTATGTTGTTGTCATTAATATTATATTATTTTGACATAGTGAAACCCATATATGTATCCTTTTTTGACACCATTCAGGACTTGCATCTACCGTGCCTTTTTCATGATTCCAATCAAGACCGGTTTCACTGTGAGTCATTGATTTCCATTGACCCCACTCTTTTTTCATGGCGTCCCACTTATTCTTTAGTTGTTTCCTATTGTATTGACGACTTGTTGCGGCATTAAACTTTTTCACAAGATTATTCCAACCAATTCTGTTAAAGTGGGTATTTGGTCTATTACCCAAACCCACCTCTTGAACACATAATGTTATGAATATCTGCGTCATCCTTAAATCCCAATTAGCCTTCTCAGATGACTCACCCCTTATTCCTCCATTTCCTTTACCACAAGAATCTATAACACTTCGATTTTGCTCATTTGGTGGATTCGGAATTTGGGATGTAAGATAATTTAAATGGAAATCCATAACTATAACAAAGTTGCTAGAAAGATACAGAAACCAAAGTCATTACCAAATTAATGACAAACTTTAGAATAGATATTATTAGCTTACAAAAGTAAAAGTTTTTAAGATATATAATAACAACTTTACGATTCAAAAAGTCAGAGTATTGCACAAGCCTGAAAGTGTCAGCTACATGATTCTTAGGATTTCCAGTCATTATCAATATGTTATATTAGTAGTGTTAATAATTGTTATAAGTGGATTTATCAATAGGTTCTTGGAAAAACTCCTAATCAATTTCGTGTAACAGATGGGTAATGCATCAATTATGTATTGCAAGTAATATTTCCACGAGTTTCAGGTACTATATTAATCTCAAACACCTAATCTTCTTTAACTTACATCAGACAATTTGTACGAAAAAGCTCAATTTTACCACTAACGCTATGCCACGTGATTCTAGTATATTATATCTAGACCAGCAAAAAATCTAGACCAGCAAAGACCTTAAATAAGAGTTATCAATACAATCTTCACTCAGACATTTTTATATGAACATCAATTTAAAATCCTATAACTCTTGCTGAAATTCATGAAAAAAACAGAGAACTACACCTCAACAACCAAAATTCATAAAACACAATTTGACCCCAATAACTCATTTATTTGCTCAATTCTTGAAGTACTCTTCGTTCTTACAATTTCACAAATACGTTACTTATCAAAAAAAAAATCACAAATACGTTGTTCGGTAAAACAACCAATGATTCACAACTGAAAAAAAAAAAAGAAAAAAAAGCAGATATTGCATACTTACTTGGATGTTAAATTCGTCCAAAGATGAAGAATTGAAGACTTTGATGATGAATTGCAAAGAATAAGAACTAGTAGGTTTTATAACTATAGATAATTGGCAATCGCATTGAACATGGAAGAAAAAAAGATTAGAGCCTATTTTTTACGTTGAACATGGAAGAGAAAAGATGATAGAATATTTTTTTCCCTTAAATGTGGGGTATGGACAGCACTTTGAGGAAATTTAGGAGAGAGAAATATTTTTAAAATGTAATAATTAAAAGGAGCTTATATGGATCAAAAAAAAGGAGCTTATAAAAGCACCTTCTATCCAACTTGTGGGTTTTTGCGTTTTTTTTTTTTTTGGCTTATTTTTAGACAAGAAGAAGCAAAAGCCCTATATTCAAACACTAATTTATGGCTTCTCTATTGACAAAAGCCCACAAACTTCTTTTATAAGCATCCGACACGGTGGATCTCTCCGACACCCACCTCCAAATCCCACCGGGGGACCATAGCCCACGGTGGAAGAACACAGTTAACAATCGAATGGAAATTGAGGAAAATCGAATGGGGGGAGAAGTAATGAACCTAGGGTTCAATGATCTGATCGAGGTGGGAGCACCGAAAAGACCGCGCACCACATATGAATCAAACGAGATATCTGAGGCGAAAAAATGGCAGTCCAATGCAGATCACGCTAAGCCGATGAACAAACCTTCATACGCAAGCAAAGTAAGACCCCCTGATGTGAAGATCGACGAAGAAGTGAGGGATGATGAATACGAGAGTATGATAGTCCACCCTCCGACAGAAGAAAATCCCTTCGACTGCATTGAGATTCCAGACGACATCAAACAGTCCATGAACGATCAATGGAAGGATGCGATATTAATCAAAGTCCATGGACGACCTTGGTATTATCCAACACTCCTTAATAAATTGAGCGCTATGTGGAAACTCACAATAGGAAGCGAGCTAATTGATTTGGGGCACGGAAACTATTGTTTGAAAGGGATGTCGGCGCTCCAAAGAGAAGTCATTCTAACACAAGGTCCATGGAGGCTTGCTAATTGCTTCCTATCCATCCGCAAATGGACACCGAAATTCAGAGCTGACTTTGATGTCATTGACTATGCAATCTCTTGGGTTCGGGTGATTAATCTTCCTCTCGAAATGTTCAGAGAATCATTGATCAAACGAATAGCTAAATGCGTTGGGGACCCGATAAAGATTGACGGTAACACCTTCTCCGCGTCTAGAGGCCGATATGCTTGATTTTGTGTTCAAATTCCAACGAATAGAGCTCAAAAAACTGGAGTGTCAATTGACGGGGCAACATACCAGTTAGTATACGAGAACCTCCCGTCGGTTTGTTATATATGTGGGCACATCGGACACAATAAGGAGCAATGCCAAAGGGGCACCAAGGATTCAACCGCACTTACCAATGAACATCAGGTGAATGCGGGAGGACGTGAGGAAATTAAAAATCCGACTCAGTGGCTGGTGGAGAAGACCAAGAGGAATGAATTTGGAGAATGGATGGTGGTGACGAAGAAGAGGAATAATAACACGACAAAGTCGGATACAAGGGCTCAGGAGAAGGGCAAGGAAAAGGAATTCGAAATCCTTAAAAAAGTCCTAACAGGAGAGGGAGCAAAAGATGGAAATAAAGGGAATAAAGAAGGGACGACGTCGAGGGATATTCAAAAAAAATATCATCCGGGAAAGGAAGTTGTCATAGGAGGGAACTCTAATGGGGGAAGGATTCTTCCGATTTCCTTAAGAGGGGCAGCGGAAAAAGGAAAGAAAATCAACCACAAGAAAAAAGTAATTCTCAGAGGGGATAGCTCGAAGGGAAACACCATCTCGAATCCGTTTAATATTCTGTCTCGACCTGAAGCGTTCAAAGAAGAAATCTGGGGTGGTAAAGATCCGACTCGGGAAATAGAAAAAGTGAACGAGAATGGATCCGAACAATTTGATTTTAGAGCAGGTGAACGGGGCACTCGTGGCTGCAATTCCACCAAATTTCTGGGAAAATCGAACGTCATTCCACATGTTCGCCGGCCACTCGAAGATATTTCGAATAAACCCGAGGAATATAATGGTGGTGGAGATAGCACCGATAGTATGGGAGTTCGAGATACTAACGGAGATACGAGAGAGGGTGGAACATTGGCCGATGGCTTGACAACACATGCTCATAAGCCACCGCGAAGCGAGGAGACAAGCGAACATAGCATCCGGGTTAGTGAGACAAGTGATGTCGTCATGGACGGGTCGGAGTGCTGAAAATCTGATTCGTCCCCATCAACTGATAAATATGTCAATGCGTGTAGTTTCGTGGAATTGTCGCGGAGCGGGAGATAACTCTTTTCGCACTAACTTTAGAGATTTGGTCCGAACTCAGAATCCGGACGTTGTATTTCTGTTGGAAATGAGAGTTTCTCAAGAACGGGCGCACGAGATAGCCCCCACGCTCGGCTACGACAGTTTTTGTATTGCGCCCACACATGGCATGGCTGGCGGAGTTTGGCTCCTATGGAATTCGGGTAATATAAACATTGATGTGCTGAATGTGGACGATCAAAGCATACACGCAATGATCCGACCCCGCCAAAATCCTTGTTGGATGATCTCCGGCATCTACGCAAGGCCGACGCTAGTTGACAAAGTGCGGATCTTTGACAAATTGGAACGAATAGCAGCCCACGTAAATGTTCCGTGGTTAGTTCAATGAGATTTTAATGAGCTTTGTTTCACTCATGAGAAGAGGGGCGGGAGAAATACAACCGCGAGGAGGTGCCTTGCTTTTCAACAGAGAACAAAATCATGGAGATTACAAGACCTCGGATTTCATGGGCCGAAGTTTACGTGGGTGAATAAACGCGAAGGGGAAGCGCTCATAATGGAGAGGATCGATCGGGCCTTGGCCAATGAGAAGTGGTTGGAATATTTTCCGGAAAATGCAGTCTTTCATCTCCCGAGAACACACGGTGATCACCATCCGGTCATGACATACACGGATTACTCGTGGCAAAACAGGCGCACTAGACCGTTTCGCTTCGAGGCGATGTGGCTAAACCGACGAGATTGCGAGGTGTTGTTGAAAAATCTTTGGGATAGCCACAAGGATCTGTTGGTAGCAATTGAGAAGATCCCGGAAACGATTGAGCCTTGGAATTAAAACATCTTCGGGAATATATTTCAACAAAAAAAGCGACTGCTTAGGCGCATTGAGGGGACGCAGAAAGCGATAGCAAATCGGCCATGCTATAATCTTGAGAAGTTGGAGAAGGAGCTGATTGTGGAGTATAACAATATATTGCGTCACGAGGAGACTTTTTGGAGGCAAAAATCCCGGATAAATTGGCTCGAGGAAGGGGACAGAAACACTTCTTTTTCCACAAGTCCACATTAATCCGACGGAAGAAGAATCGAATTTTGACGCTAAAAATTGATGACGTGTGGATAGAAGACCAAGAACTGCTCCAGGCGCACGCAATAGAATACTATAGGAGGCTGTTCACGGGTCAAGGACATACCACGACTGTTTTGCCGATCTCAAAATTCCAAAAAACCCTTGATAGGGAAGAGGCGGGCAGGTTAGGCGAAGAGGTAACCGAGAGGGAGATAAAAAATACTACATGGAAGACACATCCGACCAAAGCTCTGGGACCCGACGGGATTCAGGCGATATTTTATCAAAAATATTGGTCATGGGCAGGGAAGTCAGTCTTTGAATTTGTGCAACGAGCCTTCAACGAGGGGAGTTTTGATCCGAAGATTTGCGCAGCACATCTGTGTCTCATCCCAAAGGTACCAGACCCCACTATGATTTCTCAGTTTCGACCGATTTCCCTTTGTAATGTTTTATACAAATTTATTACAAAGTGTATCACTTTGACATTAAGAGATTGTATGCCGCGGCTGATCGCACCGACCCAGTCAAGTTTTATTAAAGGACGTAGTACACAGGATACTATTTTTGTGATTCAGGAGGTACTACATTCTTTGAAATCTAAACAGAACAACAAAGTGGGATGCATGGTGTTGAAGCTTGACTTAGAAAAGGCTTATGATAAAATTAGTTGGAACTTTTTGGAAGATACTCTCACGGCGTTCCAATTTCCAATTAATATAATTAGGCTGGTTATGTTTTGCGTCAAGAATGCCTCGACAAAGATTTTATGGAACGGGGAACCACTGGAGGGGTTTAAACATGGTTGTGGATTAAGACAGGGCGATCCATTATCCCCGTACTTATTTGTTCTTTGCGTGGAAAGGCTCGCATATTTAATATCTGAAGCCGTGGAGAGAGGGGAATGGGAACCACTGATTCCATGCCGTCGGGGGCCAAAACTTTCTCATATTTTTTTCGCCGACGATTTGATCCTCATGGGTAAGGCAAGTTTGAAGACCACACAGTCCATAAAAAAAATCCTTGATATATTCTGTGGCGCGTCGGGGCTGAAATTAAATAAGGAGAAGTCTAAAATTTTTTTCTCAAACCGAGGAGGGATGAGAATAAAAAGGCGCATATGCGCGACTCTCTGGTTTGCGAGAACGATAAGGCTTGGGAAATATTTGGGTACAACAGTTTCTCACGGGCGCACAAAAATGGAGGATTTCAATGAAATATTTGACAAACTCAGTGAGCGACTATCCAATTGGAAGAGCTTAAATTTATCCTTGGCAGGTAGAGCGACTTTGGTCCAAGCGGTATCCACGGCGGTACCTATACACACTATGCAGTCGAGTTGGCTTCCGGGAGAGATTTGTGATCGGCTGGACATAATCAATAGGAATTTCCTATGGTCGAATAACCCGGACGCCAAGAAACTACATTTGGTCGGGTGGAAAAAGGTTACAAAACAAAAACGGGAAGGGGGCCTTGGCATTCGAACAACAATATTAAATAATGAGGCACTTCTCGCTAGGTTTTGTTGGAATATCTTGAAGGAAAAAGAAAGTGTTTGGTCGGATTTGGGGAAGGCAAAATACTTGAAAGAAAAGAGTCTTATGGAGTACGTGGTGAAACCAACTGATAGCGCGACTTGGAAGGGTATCACGCGATGTATGGCGTTAATAGCACCGGGGATTAGATGGAAAATAGGAGACGGCCAAAAAATATCTGTTTGGTCGGATAATTGGTTGGGGGACAGCAACCTTAGGGAGAAAGGGGTGATTATCGATGAAGAGGAACGAAGCCTAAAAATTGCGGATATTATAGATGAGCATGTGGATTGGAGACTGGATTCTTTGAGGACGATTATTCCGGAGGAGATAAAGAAAAAATTCTTGGAGATGAGGGTGGTGCTAAGCGAGGCCGCGGACAATGTGATTTGGAAAGAAAAATCCGACAGAACCTTCTCTTGCCAAAGTGCATATAGGCTGCTCCAAAGGTTGTATTGGTCATACCCGAATCCTCATCCAAACGCTGAATGGGTATGGAAGTGTCCGGGGGGCAACAAGATACGCTTCTTTATTTGGCTTGCGAGCCAAAATAGAATAGCGACAAATCAACTCCGGAAAATTCGACGCATTACGGAAGATGCGACCTGCTCTATTTGCAAAAGTGGAGAGGAAAGCACGATACATGTATTGCGCGACTGCTGGGCCGCGAAGAGAATCTGGAGCATAATAGTTCCCCACTCCGTCGCGCAATCGTTCTACACGACTGATATATGGGATTGGTTGAAGAGAAACACAAAAAACTGCTCTATCCAAAATAAGCTAATCCGAGAATGTTCATGGAGCTTAATATTTGTGGCGAGCATTTGGGAGATATGGAAAGCAAGGAATGCCAAATTTTTCCGAGGAGAGCTGCAGCGGACCGAAATCGTCCTCCAGCGCATAAGAGAGTTGAGTGTGGACCTCATGACAGCGAATACGAAGAGAAGGAACAAAAGAGTCGAGAAGTGGACTGCTCCTAGTACTGAATGGTTCAAATTAAATACAGATGGCGGTGTTTCGAGGGGCAACAATAGAAGCACGATTGGAGGCGTACTTCGGAACGATAAAGGAGATTGGGTATGGGGCTTTGTGAAGAGAATGGAGATCACGACCGTGCTCGAATGCGAGCTACATGCGATTAAAGAAGGCCTCCTAATTGCGTGGGAAAAAAGAATCCCACGAATTGAAGTAGAGACGGACTCGGAAGAAGCCTATAATTTAATCTCGGATGAGGCAATACAAGAGCACGAGTTTATAGAACTTATTGTGGCATGCCGGGCACTTCTTCACAAACCTTGGGAACACAAGTTTAGATGGGTTGCAAGAGAGGGCAACAAACTCGCCGACGCGATTACAAAGGAACCAAGCGAAGAGGATGGGCGAATATGCTTACTGTTAATTCCCCCGTCACATCTAGTTAAAATTATGCGAGAGGACTTGGCCTAAGGGCAATTTTGTTATGTAATTCCTTTTTCTACCAAAAAAAAAAAACACTCCCTTAGGTGATGGTAGTAGACAATTTCAAAAGGCAAATGCTCGGAATTTAAGTTAAAGCATTTCAATATAACTTTAAATGAAAGTTGTAGAGATTTTAGAAATTAGCTAAAAGCTTCTTTATGGATAATAGAGTGTTCATACGTATGCTTACAAGAGTTACATCTATATACATGTTTAATTATAATCTTATTAGCTTAGTAGATTATTATAACTTAATTTGTTGCATTATGACGTGATATTTTACGTACACAAGAAAAATAATTTGAGTCATATTTACAAGGACGTATTACATATGTATATTGCCTTTTAAAATATAAACATCTTAAAATTCAATTTGATAAATCATAAAACATATTACTTTAGGCAACATATATAATTATAAAAACATTTGAATCACTAAACAAAGCCTCCAAAATCGTGGATAGAAAAAATATTTTTAATTACTAAATAGTGCGTAGGCTCTGGAAATTTGTTAGATGGTGGTTTAAAATTAATAAAAAAAGGTATAATTTGACAACTAAATTTTTTATTATATAAAAATTGTTACCATAAGTTAATTAGAAATAGGTCGGTAACGTTGTGATAAAGAAGCTGAATCTTGCAAAAATTCAACGTCAATTAATTAAGTTAAAATTTAAATGAATTTTAATTTAAGAGTTAACAAACACATTAAAATAGTAAACTGTTGACCTCGCAAACTTACCAAGTTGATCATTTGTAAACTGTTTTTCTTTTGTTCTTAATACAGGTAGCAAGATTTAATGAACCTCAACCTCTACTCCTCTAGTATATATATAGATAGATTTGAAGGATTTTGGTTTTTTAATTTTCGATGGTCTAATTTTGTCACTGTAAGTTCAACTAATTATTATGTTATATTTTATTTTACAGTAATAAATAACTTGTGGCTTTCATGTAATAACAGATATGGAACTTGTTGCAATTGTTGAACGGTCCTTTTATTTTTGCTTTTTTGGATTTTCGCCCCCAAAGTTTATGTCGTATAACTTATTGTCCTCACTGTCAATTGTCGAATAATCCTTACACTTGTAGATTTATCTGTTTTCCGTCCCAAATAAATTATGTTATTTAACGCAGTGGTCTGCTGTAAATTACAGAACGATCCTCTAGTTTTATATTCTCTTATTTTTGGCCAAAAGTTTATGTTAATCAATTTAGTGGTCCCGTCATAAATTATAGGATGGTCTTCTTGGTATTTAACTATTTATGCTTTCCCCAAAACTCGCATTTTTACTTTAGGACATATAGGTTACTATGAGGTTCACTGTACTGCGAACGATTCTCTCAGTTTTAATTCTTCCAATCTTGCCCCTAAAGTTTTATACTACACACTTATAGGCTCCGCTGTAAATTGTCAAACGATCCTTTTAATTTTTTTACTCTCCGAAATTCGCCCCAAAAAGATCAGAGATTCGTGCCGACGTGGTGAGAGAAAATTGGCTAGGCGTCAGAATGGGGGCTTTGCGAGAAAACGAGTAGTTGAGGCAGCGGTGGTGCAGGAGATTTGGAGAATACCGCAGAAAGCGGGCATGCGACTAGAGATGGTGTGTGTGTAGTGTGTGAGAGATGGGGGGGGGGGGGGGGGGGAGGGGGGTTTCAGTTTTTAATCAGAATGTAGGTTCTGAATCTTATATTAAATCACTGCAACAACGGGATATCATATATAATACATATTGGCGATGGCATGATTTATATATAAATTAAATTTGAATAATATAAATCATTCTGTAATCGTATTGCTAAAAATTGACATAATTTTAATTGGACTTCTTTTTAATTTAAGTTTTGATACTTTGTAAATTATAGGTAAATTAACCAGTTTTCCTTCGATTGAATACAAAAATATATACTGAGTTTCTTTGCAAGAGTAGAATGTAGAGTACCAACGAGTGGAATGTCATGAGAATTAGAAAAAGGCAAGTAACAAACGACAATAATTAAGAAATATAAATAAAACACAAATAAGTAAACCAACACAAAAGATGATGACATTGAAGCTATACATTTAAACATAAATGAATGTTGAACAAACATTGAAAATAATATTTTCTGTAAAATCTGGATAATATATTTCGTATTTTGTTGTAATTATCCTTCATGCAGTGATTATCCGATACAAGTACTTGAAATGCATAATATTCAATCATTGAACTAAAAACAATATAAGGTGAGGACTATGCTCAGGCGGAGCACCTGTAATTTTCATAATAAAACTATAATGCTTGAGCTAATCGACCTCTGAGTTATGTTATAACTCACAAATGAATTTACACATTGTTGGAAAATCTTACTTTTCCATGATTTTGATAATTTATTTTAATGAGTTCCTTTTTGTAAAAGTAGAATTTCTTTAACTTAATGAAATTTATGTTTCGTGTAGATAAATCTAGTTTATTTAATTATTCAAAACCAATGTGGAATGAATGAGAAATTAAATGAACAAGTAAGCTAGTTGAAATACGTTATCTTGAAGAAATAAGAGGAAATGGGTGGGAATGTGAGAAGTCACCATCCCGAATGCTTCAAAGTCCACACGCGCGTGCACGCGCCACCACCTTCGTCTATCTGGCTCGACCTCGGCATGGGTCACGGACCACGGGCCGTGGGCCTGGGCTTGAGCTTGAGCTTGAGTTCCCCTAATATATTAATCTTTTTGGACAAAATTTAATTAAGTTATTAATTAATTATCTAAAAGTTAATAAACAACAAATTAAATAATTAGTCAAATGTGACTAGGTGAAAGAATCTGGCACAATCAGTGTGTCCAGTGGCTGAAAATCTGGCGGGAAAGTCCATTCAACGAACAGTCACTTACGCACCATGTTAGTAGAAATCATGCCACATTTCATCCGAATAGGTGCACAGTCAGCCGAAATGGTGCAAATATTGCCTGGAAAGTTGTGACGTGGAGAGGACATGTCTGTCCAGTCAACCTTATGGCCAACTTTTGTAATCTATAAATAGACCCCTTGCTTCTTCATTTTTCATTCAATCAAAAACTTTATTTCTTTCTTTCTTTCTGTTTTGTTCCAAGAGTTCAAAACATTCTTTTGGTTTGCCATTTCTTAATATTTGAATTGCTGCCATATTAAGAAGATAGTCGTTGCAACTTGGAAAGCGATTGCCGATCAAACCGTAAGCACCGAGCGGAGCATATATCATTTTAAAGAGAAAAGATTCAACTCTTACCTCGACTTTAAATATTGGTTTTTTTTTTCCGGTTTTTACATCGGTTACTATCAACACACAATAGAAACTTGTAATACACTTTTATAAAATCGTAATAATTGTGTAATATGTTACTCATACATTGTGAAAAAAGAGTTTTTAGTATGATATTTATACCTTTGCATTTTTTCAATAGTTTTATGTCCTTTAAAGTAAGTTTTTACTTTTGTTCAAAAAATTTACATCAAAAGTTTAGTAACTATAGGGACAATTACGAATACCGCCCATAAGGTTTGATGTAATTACCAGCACATCCTCAGAGGTTTTGATAATTACAATCACCTCATCTCCATCCAAAAAGTAAAAATGAGCTATGGACTTTGCCCTTGGTCAACTTATGTGTTAAGAAATTTAGATTTAAATGTTAAATAAAAAACTATTTAATTAATTTGCACAAGTTTTATTTAAAAACTATCGATAAACTTAAAATGATTTATTTGTTTATTGAATGTATATTATTGCTATTCATTAATTTTAAAAATTATTAACTAATTCTCATTTTAAATAAATATATGATCTTAAGCTTTTTAAATATTCTAGCTTGTAAATGCATATTTACATTGTTTCTTGTACCACATATATTATTAATTAAATAACTAATATCTAAAACATAAACACATAATTATTTATCTACCAATATGGCATATATATTTTATTCTTGCACCAATAGTAATTTTAAAACCAATAAAGATTTAAAAGATAATGTAACATATCATAAAATTTTTGCTAATAACGTTGGTTTAAATTTATCAATATTTTTTAAATAAAACTTGTGCAAGTTAGTTAAATAGTCTTTTATTTAACATTAAATCTAAATCTCTTAACACATAAGTTGACCAAGAGCAAAGTTGGTAGTTTATTTTTATTTTTCGTTCGGAGGAGAGGTGATTGTAATTACCTAAACCTTAGGAGAGGTGTTTGTAATTACACCTAGCCTCAGGGGAGGTATATATAATTATCCCTCAGGGGAGGCATCACCGCACAAACTCACAAGTTATGATAGACTGATAGTTAGGTTAGGTTCATGTACCATGGTAAGATCTTAGTTTACAAAATAATATCTTCTTTGGTCTTGATATTTAATTATCTTTACTACAAATTCTATAATAAGGACAAACAAACATAAGAGTGAAAGTTTAAACGTAATTATTATAAATATTAAAGTCGTTGTACTAAGATTTCCAAACGTTTGAACTTTTGAGAATCTGCACTATTTAGTAGTCAGTACGATCTTAATTTTAAAAACACTTGGTAAGATATCGAGGAAAGGGCTCAAGTGAAACGTTCTTATCTTAAATAAACAGGACACGTGGCGAATCGGGAAGGGGAACCCCATTGATCCGCCAAACCACAGCCACAAGAAGTAAGATACTTTAGTACTTTGTGGGACCTATGTCGCGATGTGGAGCACGTGTCCGAGGCTGGTGGACTGAAATGATTTAAACTCGCACCAAATTTTGACTAACAAATAAATCGGCTTTTTTGTACACTTTTTGGAGGTGCATGTCGGCAATTTTCCTCCTCCTATCCTAATCCTACTACTACTCCCAATCATCCCTTATCTTTATTTTTACATTTAACTTTTAGTTAACACTTAACACTTTAAAGTCTTAAACAGCTGTTCAGTTAATGGCATTCGCTTCATAAAAAAAAAAAAAGAAAAAAGAAAAAGAAAAACAGCTAAGGGCATTCTACGCTCACCAGTGAGAAGAACTAGGCAAAGATAGATTACTCACTCACTTAAATGCACCAATACTCCAAAAAAATAGTCGATCGATGTCAAATACATATCGAATACTATTATCCAGATACTTTTCGGATACGTATCGAATATGCCACGTGGTATATCCTACATTAAAAATAATTAAAAAGACAGATACACATATCGAATACGCTATGAAGCGTATCCGAGGAGTATCTGATACGTATCAGCAATTTATAAGAGTATTGTGGTAGTTTTCTTAAACTAGAAAAAGACCAACAAGAACCAAATTGCAATATCTTTTCAGAAAATTAAATATAATATCGTGAAAACCTTTTATTTTACACCAAAATAAAAACAAAACACAAAGCTTTGATATACTTCATAATAGTATGTGACTAATGATTGTGCAAGTGATTAGATATAATATTATTTAATATTTTATTTAAATTGTATCCTTATATATAATTATTAATATTAAATATTTAACGTATCGTATCTTGTAAATTTTAAAAAAATGGTATCTATGTATCCGTATCCATGCAACCTATCTCACTTCTACTTACGTTAAATAGAATACATTTTTCTTATCAACAAATGAATGTATGTGTATATATATATATACACACTAGGAATATATTACCCGTGCGGCCTCGAACGATTAAATAAGCCATAAACACATGAAACATGCACACTTCATTTTTGTATTTATTCCACGTATTACGTATGCGTGTTCCCATCATCTAATTACTACAATCATTACCACATATTCCGGTGCAGGCGTTGCTTTATGACTGTTTAATATTATAATTATTTTGACAATAAAGAGGCCAAAATTGATTAATATGTGTAGTGCCGCATTGGTTGAAGCACCAGTTTAATTTAAACAATAACCAATTTGAAATAAACTATAAACATTAGTATGCGGGCCTCGGTAAATAATCTTATTCTACGGTACGCGGATCCCATCGATTTATATTAGGTGAACTCCAATCTATTAATTTGCGTGAGCATACAAGGTATTTATTACTGCATAATAAGATAGACGATGGAATGAGTCAAATAAGAAAGCTTTGAGTGACAAAAATAACAAAATTTAAAATTCGAAGGACTATTATACAATTTATAGTGGGACCCATTAGTACATAATGGAAGACTTTAGGGGCATAACTGAAAGAGTTAAAAACTGCACAGACTATTCAGCAGTTTACAATGGACCAAAAATAAGAAAAATTCAAAGTTGAAGAAATGTTTTACAATTTATCGTGGGACCCATAACTAAATAAATAAATTTTTAAGAAAAAAATGAAAGAGTTAAAAACTACAAGGACTATTATGCAATTTGTAAGGGTAAAAAAGTGGTTGATAAGATCGCCTTTATTTATTATAGTAGAGAAGATATATATCACTATTTGCATTAAAAAAAAGGCTAGACAAATTATTTCCGTGCTACTTGAAAAAAAGCTAGTATTGGTGACGAGAACTAGGTAAATTACCATTCTATAATTTCACAAAATCGCACCTCATCCCTTACACATTCATGTAAAATTGTATTTTTCATAGGAAATAATGAGCGTATTTAGCATAAAATAGAAGGTTGTTTGTCTATTTATTTTTTATATCTTTCATAAGGGCAAATGTGAATACACTACAAGAAAAATGGGTCATTAGGAACTGCCTGGGCGGTCCCTAATGACCCCCCCTGTGGTCGCTATTGACCAATAGCGACCGTCTAACGGTCGCTATATGGCGGTCGCTATTGACAGCGGTCGCTTGCCAATAGCGACCGTTAAGCGGTCCCTATTGAGGTCATTAGGGACCGCAATTTAGCGACCGTTAAGCGGTCCCTAATGACCTCATTAGGGACCGTCTGGGCGGTCCCTAATGTAGAACATTAGGGACCGCCCAGACGGTCCCTAATTTTTTACAATAGGGACCGCTTGGGCGGTCCCTAATGTAGCACATTAGGGACCGCCCAGACGGTCCCTAATTTTAACAATAGGGACCGCTCAGGCGGTCCCTAATTTCTACAATAGGGACCGTCTGGGCGGTCCCTAATGTGTTTCAGAACTTAACGACCGTTCAACGGTCGCTATATTCTGAAAAAAAATTAGAGACCGTCTAACGGTCCCTAATTTTACAATAGGGACCGTTTAACGGTCCCTACTAATATTCGTAGATTTTCTATGAATATTAGTAGGGACCGTCGAACGGTCCCTAATACCAACAACAGGGACCGTTTGACGGTTCCTAATATCAAAAATAGGGACCGCTTAACGGTCCCTACTAATATTCATACTATGAATATTAGTAGGGACCGTTAAGCGGTCCCTAATGACCTCCAGAAAAAAAAAATACAATTATATTCCGGAATATAATTGTTTTTCTTTTTTTGTAAAATTGTAATTTTAACAAGATCAAAACAATAAAATGATGAATAAAAAGTTAATATAATGACAATTGATATGAAAGAATAAAAGAATGTGAAAATATGAATAAAATAAGTAATAATATAAAATAAATTAAATAAAAAACATGAATGAAATCAAAAGTGAAGAATAGTAAATGAAGATCCAAAATAAAAAAAGTATAAGAAAAAAAGATTGTATTGGTCAAAAAAAGAAAATAAAAATCCAAAATAAAGAAAGTGAAAGAAAAGAAAATGAAGAAAAGATTGTGTTGGTGAAAAGAAGAAAAGTTTTTGTGTTGGTGAAAAGAAGAAAAAAAAGATAGTGTTTTTGTGTTGTTGAAAAGAAGAAAAAAAGATAGTGTTTTTGTGTTGGTGAAAAGAAGAAGAGAAGATAGTATTTTTTGGAGATAATGAAATGGGTGTAAGAGTGGTGAGGTTATATATAGGATTCAATTAGTTTTTGTCCGTTGGATGATTTTAGATGATCGACGGTTTGAGATGGCGATCCGTGTTAAAGACATGATGGGTACTTATGACCGTAGATTAGGATTTAATCGACGGTTGAGAATTGCTTTGGTGAAATTCAAATTTTCCCCTCATTTCCGCCAAAAAATTTTGCCAAAAATTCAAAATTTACGATTTTAGTGACCGTTAAGCGGTCCCTAATGTCAAATTAGGGACCGCTTAACGGTCCCTACTAATATTCATAATTTTTATGTATGAATATTAGTAGGTACTGCTAAGCGGGCCCTAAACTAACAATAGGGACTGCCAAGCGGTCCCTAATATGACAATAGGGACCGTTAAGCGGTCGCTAATATGTCAATAGGGACCGCTTAACGGTCCCTACTAATATTCGCACTTAAAAATCGATTTTTTTTTATTGATGTTGTTGTGTTTGTGATTGTAAGCAACCAAACTCATTGTACCATGTAAATTTAAGTAATAAATGATTGCAAAACCAACTTTATAGTAGATTAGTTGTGAAATAATAGATTAATTGAGATCGATCGAGTTATTAACGTTCAAGATATATTTCACAAATGTACAACTAACTAATTAGTTAGTTGTAATTGTTATCCGTGTTTATGATTTACTTCACAAACGTTAGCATAGATACGATTATGAGGCATAATCATTAGATTAAGTATTCATTAATTATACGTATATATGTAGATCGAATTAATTTGTCACTATGTCATTCGTCGTACAAAATAGTAGGAGAATCTTCAAAGCGGCCCGTTCTCCTTGTATAATGTTTGGATATACAATGTGTCGTTGTACTTATTGTTATTTTAACTATTCCAATGGTTATTATGAACTAAACATACAACGCGGCACCTCGAACCATCGAAAAAATCATAATTTTTATGTATGAATATTAGTAGGGACTGCTAAGCGGTCCCTAAACTAACAATAGGGACTGCCAAACGGTCCTAATATGACAATAGGGACCGTTAAGCGGTCGCTAATATGTCAATAGGGACCGCTTAACGGTCCCTACTAGTATTCGTACCTAAAAATCGATTTTTTTTATTGATGTTGTTGTGTTTGTGATTGTAAGCAACCAAACTCATTGTACCATGTAAATTTAAGTAATAAATGATTGCAAAACCAACCTTATAGTAGATTAGTTGTGAAATAATAGATTAATTGAGATCGATCGAGTTATCAACGTTCAAGATATATTTCACAAATGTACAACTAACTAATTAGTTAGGTTTAATTGTTATCCGTGTTTATGATTTACTTCACAAACGTTAGCATAGATACGATTATGAGGCATAATCATTAGATTAAGTATTCATTAATTATACGTATATATGTAGATCGAATTAATTTGTCACTATGTCATTCGTCGTACAAAATAGTAGGAGAATCTTCAAAGCGGCCCGTTCTCCTTGTATAATGTTTGGATATACAATGTGTCGTTGTACTTATTGTTATTTTAACTATTCCAATTGTTATTATGAACTATACATACAACGCGGCACCTCGAACCATCGAAAAAATCATAATTTTGATGTATGAATATTAGTAGGGACTGCTAAGCGGTCCCTAAATTGACAATAGGGACTGCCAAGCGGTCCCTAATATGACAATAGGGACCGTTAAGCGGTCGCTAATATGTCAATAGGGACCGCATAACAGTCCCTACTACTATTCGTACTTAAAAATCGATTTTTTTTATTGATGTTGTTGTGTTTGTGATTGTAAGCAACCAAACTCATTGTACCATGTAAATTTAAGTAATAAATGATTGCAAAACCAACCTTATAGTAGATTAGTTGTGAAATAATAGATTAATTGAGATCGATCGAGTTATTAACGTTCAAGATATATTTCACAAATGTACAACTAACTAATTAGTTAGTTTTAATTGTTATCCGTGTTTATGATTTACTTCACAAACGTTAGCATAGATACGATTATGAGGCATAATCATTAGATTAAGTATTCATTAATTATACGTATATATGTAGATCGAATTAATTTGTCACTATGTCATTCGTCGTACAAAATAGTAGGAGAATCTTCAAAGCGGCCCGTTCTCCTTGTATAATGTTTGGATATACAATGTGTCGTTGTACTTATTGTTATTTTAACTATTCCAATGGTTATTATGAACTATACATACAACGCGGCACCTCGAACCATCGAAAAAATCATAATTTTGATGTATGAATATTAGTAGGGACTGCTAAGCGGTCCCTAATTTTACAATAGGGACTGCCAAACGGTCCCAAATTCAAATTAGGGACCGCTTAACGGTCCCTAATGTCAAATTAGGGACCGCTTAACGGTCCCTATTGTCAAATTAGGAACGCTTAACGGTCCCTATTGTCAAATTAGGGACCGCTTAACGGTCCCTACTAATATTCATACTTAAAAATCGATTTTTGGCGATCCGTGTTAAAGACATGATGGGTACTTATCACCGTAGATTAGGATTTCATCGACGGTTGAGATTTGATTTGGTGGAAATTCAAATTTCCTCCTCAGTTCCGCCAAAAAATTTCGCCAAAAATTTAAAATTTTCGATTTTAGGGACCGTTAAGCGGTCCCTAATGTCAAATTAGTGACCGCTTAACGGTCCCTATTGTCAAATTAGGGACCGATTAACGGTCCCTACTAATATTCATACTAAAAAATCGATTTTTTTGATTGATGTTGTTGTGTTTGTGATTGTAAGCAACCAAACTCATTGTGATATATAAATTGAAGTAATAAATGATTGCAAAACCAACCTTATAGTAGATTAGTTGTGAAGTAATAGATTAATTGCGATTGATCGAGTTATAAACGTTCAAGATATATTTCACAAATGTACAACTAATTAATTATCATTAGTTAGTTGTAATTGTTATCCGTGTTTATGATTTACTTCACAAACGTTAGCATATATACGATTATGAGGCATAATCATTAGATCAAGTATTCATTAATTATACGTATATATGTAGATCGAATTAATTTGTCATTATGTCATTCGTCGTACAAAATAGTAGGAGAATCTTCAAAGCGGCCCGTTCTCCTTGTATAATGTTTGGATATACAATGTGTCATTGTACTTATTGTTATTTTAACTATTCCAATGGTTATTATGAATTAAACATACAACGCGGCACCTCGAACCATCGAAAAATTCATAATTTTGATGTATGAATATTAGTAGGGACTGCCAAGCGGTCCCTAATTTTACAATAGGGACTGCCAAGCGGTCCCTAATTCAAATTAGGGACCGCTTAACGGTCCCTAATGTCAAATTAGGGACCGCTTAACGGTCCCTATTGTCAAATTAGGGACCGCTTAACGGTCCCTATTAATATTCATACTTAAAAATCGATTTTTGGCGATCCGTGTTAAAGACATGATGGGTACTTATCACCATAGATTAGGATTTCATCGACGGTTGAGATTTGATTTGGTGAAAATTCAAATTTCCCCCTCACTTCCGCCAAAAAATTTCGCCAAAAATTTAAAATTTTCGATTTTAGGGACCGTTAAGCGGTCCCTAATGTCAAATTAGTGACCGCTTAACGGTCCCTATTGTCAAATTAGGGACCGCTTAACGGTCCCTACTAATATTCATACTAAAAAATCGATTTTTTTTATTGATGTTTTTGTGTTTGTGATTGTAAGCAACCAAACTCATTGTAATATATAAATTGAAGTAATAAATGATTGCAAAACCAACCTTATAGTAGATTAGTTGTGAAGTAATAGATTAATTGCGATTGATCGAGTTATAAACGTTCAAGATATATTTCACAAATGTACAACTAATTAATTATCATTAGTTAGTTGTAATTGTTATCCGTGTTTATGATTTACTTCACAAACGTTAGCATATATACGATTATGAGGCATAATCATTAGATCAAGTATTCATTAATTATACGTATATAGGTAGATCGAATTAATTTGTCATTATGTTATTCGTCGTACAAAATAGTAGGAGAATCTTCAAAGCGGCCCGTTCTCCTTGTATAATATTTGGATATACAATGTGTCGTTGTACTTATTGTTATGCGGCACCTCGAACAACGAGTCACCTTGAACCATCGAAAATTTCATAATTTTGATGTATAAATATTAGTAGGGACTGCGAAGCGGTCCCTAAATTAACAATAGGGACTGCCAAGCGGTCCCTATTGCACAAATTAGGGACCGTCTGGGCGGTCCCTATTGTAAAAATTAGGGACCGTCTGGGCGGTCCCTATTATTCCACATTAGGGACCGCCCAGACGGTCCCTATTATCAAAAAGTATGGCGACCGTCAAGCGGTCGCTATATTGCGGTCCCTATTGAGGTCATTAGGGACCGCTTAACGGTCGGTATTTTGCGGTCCCTAATGACCTCAATAGCGACCGCTAAGCGGTCGCTATTGACCAATGCGGTCGCGGAAAACTACGCGGTCGCTAATTTCCGGTCCCTAATGACCCCTTTTTCTTGTAGTGATATTTCAACAAAAAAACATGGGATACATTGTTCATTTGCTCTTGTTTTTTATACGATAAGATATAACGTCTCTATTTTATAAAACACATATGGTGCAAAAAATGTTGCAGATAATTATAAGAAACATTATTTCCAGCCATGATGTGGTTCCATCAACGACTAAAATTGTAATATATTTAAACTTTTGAATTTTAACATTCATATCTCATCGTAATAAATAATAGTGTACTTACCAATATACATGTTGGTTAATTGATCGCACTAAATCATGGTGTTACATAAAAAAAAGTTTAAACATGCAAACCTTAACATATATTTCGAAAAAAAAAAAATACTTGCAAAACATTATCAAAAGAAATAAGCACCTAAAGTCTCGGACAAAAAGTCACTCCACCAAAAGTGGGACAACACAACATAGTTGAAATAGGACAACAAATAGTTATCAAAAAAAGAAATAGGACAACAAATATGTGAAGGAGATGGGGATTTGTGTTGCTTCCTTTTTGGGGTGAGTACGTATTATATACTATTAACAGTATTACGTAAGTGAGCGGAGAAGTAGAGAAAAAGTGAAAGATGAGCTGGACAAACCATTCAACCAAACACTCCCCTCTCAAATCCATCGAAAAAGATCTCCTCTAAGCCACATAAAAATTTTGTGGCTGTAAATTCATTCACCCTTGCTGACCTGTCCCCCCCACGACAAAACTTTATAACAAAATAAGTGCATAAATAAGAAGACCTGTTCTCCATAAATTTTATGCACAGCAAAGTCAGAAAAATATCATAACAGCAGAAAAACAGCAAGTCCTTTTAAAGAAATATACACAGCATATATACTTACAAAAGACGCAAACAAAATAGGTTGTTGATAAAAGAATGTCAGAAGCTATAACTAATTCTTCAATCAAGCTGTTCGGAATGACCATAGTTGTGTCTGAACAGAGACAGAGTTCCTCTACAACATCAGATTCTTCATCAGTCAGCAAGGTTTGTTAGTGCTATTTTATAGTTTTAACTACATATATGTTATGATATGTTGTATGTACACATGCTTGTGAAATCCATTGATTATTAAATAATTTGCAATTTTGTGAGGAACCCTTTTTTTGAAAGTTGGAAATGGATGATGGGTTGGTTTCACTTTTTGATCAACTGTTAAATTTTTAGTGATTTTGCCACAAAGTTTGTAATCTTGAATGTGTTTTCTTGAAATATTATTCTGGAATTATTTTGTGATATAAATGAACAAGTGTTTTATGTAGTCTGGAATTTTGTGATTTATACTATTACACTCTTGACCTCTGGTGTAACATAGTAGTAGCATATATTTATTTGGCTAACTTGTGTGTTGATATAAAATTCTGTTTGATTTTACTAGGATATATCAAGAGAAGCGTTCACAGAGACTATAGACAGAGATAATTCCTCAACGAATTTGACAGAAGAAACATCAACAGAGGCAGCAACATCATCGTCTGTTATCGAGAAAGATTCGCCATCCGAAGCAAAATCAAATGAGCAAGAAGAAACAATTGAGAGCGGCACAACACTGGTCGACAAGCCCGCAGATAAAATCCTAGTCCCTTGTCCTCGTTGTATTAGCAAGGACACCAAGTTTTGTTATTACAACAATAACAACCACAACCAACCCCGACACTTTTGCAAAAACTGTCAAAGATACTGGACTAATGGGGGAGTAATGAGAAACTTGCCTGTTGGATCAGGAAGGCGCAAGACCAAATCTGTTACGATTCCAAATTATCCACACGCTTCTTCAGATGCCGTAAATGGGATTCACTCCGAACAAAATGGATTCTTTATTTACGGCTCAGACGAATCCAAGGCCTCCAAAAACTCAAGTCATGTATATGGTTCTTCTTCTGGAATACCTGTTGTCTTTTATCCCACAACACCTTATTGGGGTACTTGCTCTTTGTCGCCGCCGCCAATGCCATTAGTTTCCCGGACTTGTTCTACTTTAGGGAAACGTGTGAGGGAAGAAATGATAGTGAGTCCATCTACCTCAGAGATAGATAATCCGGTGGAGGAAACAAATGCAAAGAGATCATCTGTACTTGTTCCTAAGACCTTGAGGTTCGATGTCCCAAACGAGGCTGCCAGGAGCTCGATATGGTCAGCACTCGGAATCAAGAGCGATAATGAGACAAGTTTGTCCAAGGCATTTGAAGGAAAATGTGTAAGAAATAGCAATATAGACATCGCTAAAATGCTGTTGCAAGCTAATCCAGCGGCGTTACACCGATCACTTAACTTCCAAGAAAGTGTATAAGTGATGATAATAGTGTAGTACTTTAGCTGTGTAAGATTTTGTAGAGTGATATAGATTTTGTCTAAATAGGAACCGAAGATAATGTAGCGTTCTACTGAATGTACTAACCCTTATGAGTTTATTTTCCATGATTAGTAAATGTACAAAATTGGCTTTTACTCTGCTGAATCAATACAAGCCTCTCACCGTTTTGAACCATATTCTGACACAAAATATCCAGGCGATCGATAGATGTGGTTATGTGTTCTTAGGCTTCTTTTTTGGAGTATGATCCAAGCGAATGGCGAAAGATCATCTCTTTGTTAAATTGATGCTTAAAGCTTATTTATGTGGTAGAGTCATCCTTAACTTTAAGCGTGTAATTAAGCGCATTAGACTTATTGGTGTTATTGTACTCTTTTGGGTGGTTGTAAGAAGTGAAATCAGGCGATTAGCAACAATGAGTTATGAGTTAAGACACAGAAGGCCGAGATTCATATTTACTTATTTAGGATGGTTTGATCAACTTACCTAGTCCATGAGGTTCTTTTCCCCCCAAAATGATACATTTATTTTTCACTCATCAAAGAATAACTTGCAACAGGTCTTAACCAAAACACTAGACTCCCTCTCTTTGTTAAGAAGCTTTTGCTAAACTTCGTTAGTTGCTCCATTTGAGCTAGTATGGCCACGAGGAACGAATTTCTAAACCGTTCTTGATTTGCTAGACAGTCTTTCATAAGAGTTTATTTCTTGTCTTGGGAATTCATGTTGTATATACTATTTTGGTCTTATTTCGTCCAGGTAACAAACACTGTAAAATGATACAATCAGAATGCAAATAGCCAAAATAATGCTAATCAATAGATAATCGGGTGTTCGATGCCTAATTACGTGTCAAATCATGGCGATTTGATGCGCTTCTCTAATGGGCTTGATGGGCTTTTTGCTGCCTACATAAGGGGAAAGGGTGGTGCGAAGCTCATTACTCTTCTGGCCAACTTACGCACAAAGGTAAGTAACATCGAACGAGCACAGTTCGATGCGGGATGCATCGAACGTCTTTCGTTCGATGCTTGATGAATTAAATGGGGAGTGTTCGACCTAATGCCTTAGAAAAAATACTGCTATTTTTAGCGAACTATATAGGTTTTGAACCTCATTTTTGATATTAATTTTTCTGTTTTAAGGCAAATTGTTCGAATAATCGCTTTTGCTCTTCCACCGTTAATTAAGGTAATTGATTACGTGCTTACTTGTGAGGTTGATTTATAATCGCTTAGCACGTAGTCGTTTTAGATATGTCGCGTTAGCGTTGCGAGAGCCGAGAGTGACGTATTCGCTCGCAGTCAGCTTTTTCTTTTTTTATTTTATTTCAGTTTTTCTCGACCAAGATGGTAAATTCTGAGTCAACTTCTGGGAATGAATCGAGTAGCTGCTCGAGCTCTGGTTCAACGAACTCTGTGGTGGGCCCTTCCAGCGCTCCCGCGGGTTCGGGTATGGCCGTAAGAGGCGACTACGAGCCCATTGACATAGATTTTGCCAGTTCACCCGTGGATATTAGTTCCGGTGTTGCCGTTGAACAGTCATTCTCCCGGGGTGAAGATAATGATTCGCAAATATCTTCGTCTGCAGATAACCGTGCCTCTAGTGAGGCCGGTGAAGATATTGAGCTCATCAATAAGGAGTTTGATGATTACGTGGAGGTGCCAGGGATGGCATATAATATGTACGTGTCACACTTGCAGCATAGTCGTTCTCAACTTCGTGAGAAACTTAACATCTCGAATAGGAATAAGTTAGTCATTCCTGGTCCAAATGACCGCATGGATACGCCGCCACCGGGGCATTTGACACTGTTTGTGGGCCAGCTCCTGAATGGGCTGCAGTTCCTGATACCAGTTGAGGTAAAGATGCTATTGAGGTCAATTGATCTTGTGCCAGGACAGCTTACGCCAAATTTATTTGGCCATATCATAGGTTTCATCATCGTAATGAAGGCCTTACGCGAGCCTCAGAGTCCCAATGAGTTCTGGGCTCTTTTTGAGGTTGCCCGGAGGGAGGAAGGTTTCTACCATGTTAAGGCGATGAGGAATTGCAAGTTTTTGAATAGCGAAGCCACTTGCTATGGAAAGAACTGGAAGAGACGCTATTTTTATATCAAGGAGCCCTCTCCTTTTACTATATCTCCATCATTATTTTTTTTACAATGAGGCAGTGGGTACACACACACGCGCGCGCACATACACACACGCGCGCGCGCACACACACACACATATATATATATATAATATGTCACATGTATTAATATACTAAGGATATTACCTTTTGATCCTCGGGAATCAAGTCGTCGCAGGGTGTCTTCGACGTATCCATCCTCGGGTGGATAACGCAGGTGAGAGGAGTGCATTTATGACATCTCTTTACGACGATATAACGGTCTGTCGTCTGACCGTTAGCAACGGGTCGATTTCAATGGCTAGTTGCTACGTAACATGTCTGGGACACGTGTTGCTTTAATGGGGGCAACGTGGGGTGTCATTACAACCCCGCGTCCGTACTAATTTTGGCTATAAATATAGCCTTCCCCTCCGTCCTCTTATTATCAAAAATTCTTCAAGTTTTATCTAGCAAATTCTCTCGTTCTCTTTCTTTGATTTTGTGAGAGTTCAGAAATATCTTTCTTCCTTCTTTAACTCTTCTTCTTTCTTGAGATAGGTTCTTCTAATACCGATCTTACCAGTGCCGCCTCGGGTTCGGGGGCTATGGCTTTTACCTCCGCTGCCAATTTACCGACGGTAACTGGTGGTGTAACAATGAGCGGGCCTGCCTCTTCTACTTGGAAAATGAAGGGAGTGCTTATGTTGCGGCTAAGGAGGGTGGTGCCGCCCCTTCAAAATGGTTAGGGTTACTAAGGCGAGAAAGTCTGATACTCGCAATCTCCAGAAGGCAGAGAAGCCGGTGAGCACTGCTACTCGGACTGAAGTGGTGTCCTATTTTACCGGTTTAGGGGCGTACCAGAAGAATATGGAATTCAAAATTCCTACTAAGAAGGAGAGGGCTAATGCTCATCTGAAGAATTATCTCACTGTGTACTACGCACATATGAGATATGATTGGCGATCATTCCTTCCCTCTCTCTTCTGTGACATTTTCAAGGCTTGCAACGTCTGCCCGAGTCAGGTAACTCCGAATGGCTTTGCCGTTTTATGCATCTTCATTTTTTGGTGCCAATTGAAGGGGTTGAGTTGTACAGTGGCACGCTTCTTCTCAATCTTCAATATTGTGATATCGCCTAGGGTTTTCCATTCTATCACTTTTGTCATCGGGACACTGCTAAGAATTCAACGAAGAGGATTCTAGAGGGGACGCTCAGCTCTCACAGTACTTGGAAGGACAAGTACTTCTTCGTGAAATCTTTGGAAGGGCAGTGGGATATGCCATTCGATTGGAGAAAGGCTAAAGCTCCTATGTATCCTCTGGATCCCGAGATGAGCTTCTCTCTGATAATTTTGGCTAATTCTTTGATAGAGGGGGGTGATTTTGGTACGTTATACGAGAAATTGGGGCTTCACCATGTGATTTTTACCGATGATGCCATCGAAGCGCCTTTGTCCATGTATCTCAAGGAGTTCGCTTCCTTCGGTAAGTAATTTTGACTTGATCTCCTCTATTTTTTCTAGTAAATTTTTATTTCTAGGGATTCTGAAGGATTTGTGTATAACGCAGGGGGGATTTTGGCAAAATACTTTTTGCCCAAAAGTCCTTCGGACTCGACCGTGATTGCGAAGTCATTGGAGAAAGACATTCCGGCTTCAAGTGGTAGGAAGAAGTCTAAGTCCCAAGCGGTTTCTTTGGCCCATTCGTCCAGTGGGACTTTTGACGTTCCCGAGGAGGAAGATGCCTTAGATGAGGAGGTGAATACTCATGTGGACGCGGATATGCATCCGGTGGAGGAGGAGGAGGATCACTCGCCTTTCATTATTGGGGACGATGGCGTGATTTATGGGCCCGTTCCTCTGTCCATCGTAGATCCTCAGTGTGCTATGGTTCCGGTGTCCGGTTCAGCTTACGCTATAGTGGGTTCTCCGAGGGCTTCAAGGGGGGGGGGGTTCGCTTCGGAAGGAGGTCTCCCTTCAGAAGGAGGTCCGGTCATGGGGGGAGACTCGTCAGCCTTTGCATCAGAATATGTGACCATCTCCTCCGATGACCCTTCGTCTTCTTCTCTAAGAGAGGCTGAAGATCCTTTGTTGGCACCTTCGTTGGATCCAATCTCTAAACCCCTTGTCCGCGGTAAGCTTTTTGTACATCTTTTTCTCCCTTCAAGTATTCTTAACTTCTTCATTTTTCTTATGTTTAAGTGATTCGTTCTTTTTCGCAGGCAACGTAGATAAAGGGAAGGCTCCGATGACCATGGGTGGGGAGAACCTCTCTTTAGGTAACTGATTGATCCCCTTATACGACTTATAGCTATTTATTTGTAGCCTTTCTTACTTACGATCTTTCTTGTAGGGGAGGATATGTTGGCACAACTCCTTAAGTCTGGCTCGGAGGCTTCGTTGGGCAGTTTGGAGGAGACATTTGGGATCTATGACGTGCACCTTGGTGACTCGTCGCAACTGGATGTCAAGGTTCACTCTTGAGTTTCCTTTTGGGAGTGACGGGTCCTTCTGCTCCTACGGGGGTTCATAGGGCTCCGTTTTCCGATTCTGCTGCTGTCGCATCGGTTCCAGTAACTGTTTCCCCATGGGGCATTTCCTTTGGGATGCCTTTTCCAGGGGTTCCTTCCCATTTGGAGGATTTGCCGTCGATGCAGACTTTGGATAATGCCTTTAGAGACGTCATTCGCTTCTTCGTTTCTTCCAACGCCACCCCTGCCGATGGCTTTCATTTCATGCAGACTTGCCTTAACTAGATGGGGCTTATGGTAAGTTTTTCTTTCTGCTCATCCTTCTTTGTATATTATCTTCCTATGAACTCACGCTAGACATCCCCTCGTTTTAGGTCGGGAAGGCCAGAGAGAGTGCTATCATGGCGGAGCGAGGCTACAATAAGGATGAGGATGAGGTGAGGGTTCTTCGTGAGAAGGTAGTGTTCTTTAATTCCAGTAGGGAGGAGGACCAGAACGAGATGAGGTCCTTCGAAAAAAGATAACGTCCTATAATTTTAGGTGGGAGGAGGATCAGAAAGAGATGAGGAGGTAGGGTGAGGAGATGAAGCGTCTGCAGACCACTTTCATGGAATTGGAAGCTTCAGGGAAAGCTTCGAAGGCCAGAATTACGCTCCTCGAGAAGGAAAAAGAGGAGGCGCAGGAAAGGGAAATGAGCCTTCAGGAGTAACTGGGTTAGGCTCTTGATCGTGTAGAGTCTGCTTCAGAGAAGTTAGCCGCGACCATTTCTTACGAGGAATTACAGGTTAGGGTGGATGCAGCGGTTCGATATGCTCAGAAGGAGACCGTGCGATACTGCTCGAGCCTTTTTGAGAAACAACATCGCTGGGTTCTAATGGGGCATGTGTTGTGGGAATACCTCGAGTGCGTTAAGTTGGCGATGGAGTTGCTGCGACCAGGCGTTGGCCTCTAGCAGGCTTTTGACCTCCGCAAGATGAAGAAGTCAGCCAACTCCGATGAGGCCTATGCTCTCTTTGAGAAGCATAATGGCTTATCTCCCCAGGTGTCTCCCTCGCCTTCTCCTTCGAGGCCTGGGATTGGTGACGTGACTCTGAGGCCTACCGACTCCGGGGGTGTTCTACCGCCCGATACCTAATTGCCTCTGATAGCTGTGCCGCCTAGCATTCTGAGTCCGATGACTCTTCCATCCGGGGGAGTTACTCCTTCCACTCCTTCGGCCTCGTATCCTCCGACTACGGGGGCGTAGCTTAGGATCTTCCTTTGTTTTGAATTTTAGTACTTTGATGTTTATGTTTTTTAAATTTTGAACTTTTAATTTTCGTACTTTAGCATTTGTAATTATTTTTTATGCTTGTACTTATTTTCCAAGTACTCCTCGGCCTTTTTATGAATGAACAATTAGTTTTTCTTTATTTCGTCTTTTTCGTACTTATAGCCACCCTAACTTTTCAACATATATAAATACTTGGACCTCCTTCTTTAACTCAGGAGTTAATATTGAGTTTAAAGGGATTGAGATTGAATATCATTCTTGCTGGCCAAGTAAATTACTTAGCTTGACGTGTCCGTTTGCATGGCAAACTCTGGAGATATTTTTTTTTTCTCTAAATAGAGATATCAACTAGCACGCGGAAATAACTATAATTTCACTTGGACAGCTCAAGCTTAGCTCGGTTTTCAAGGGAAAATGTCTCGAGTATGTATATGTTTGGGGTTAGTGAATATTCTCACTCACTTCCAAAATTCCTTTTCAGATATCGTCCTAAGCTATTCACTCATCTCCTTGTAAAGTTAGTTTTTGAACTAAGTTCATTATAGCAAGAAAAAGGATAATAAGGGACTCACCTGGAAATATGATGCCTCCACATTTTAGGCAGGGGGTTCTGTTTCTTCGAGGACTTCCTCTCGAAATTAGGCCCAGAATCCTTCGTTGCTGTTAGGCGTTCGCCACGCATCCTCCGAGAGTTTTTTCCATGGGTCGATAGGTAGGACCGATGAGGGTTTGGCGGCAATTGTGGGTAGTTCTATGGTGATGGCGGCGTCAAGGCCTTCGCATGCGGATTCTTGTCGGATGAATCACATCAGAGGAGTGTTCATGGATAGAGAGTCTTATTCTCTTGCTAATCACTCTTCGATGTTTAACATGGAGCCCCGCGAGGCTGATGGGCCGAGGACGTGTTGGGTCCGCTGTTAGTACTGAATATTGAGAGTCCATCATGACCCTTTTTGCCGAGTATACTCTGGATTTTGATAAGTATGATGTTGTTATACCCCACCCCGATCAGAGGGCATATGATCGTCCTTCGGGTTACCTAACAGTTTATTATGAACAAATGCGTTGTGGGTTGCGTGCATTTTTTCACCCTTTACTCCAAGTTCTTTTACGATATTGGCAAATATGCCCTAGTCAATTGACGACTAATTCCTACCATCACTTGGTGGGGGTATATTTTGTGTTGTGAGCTTTTGAACCTTCCCATGTCTCCTTATCGGGTGGGAGCGATTTTTATCCTGTGCCCTTGCTCGGACGGCCCTCCCGTTCTCAGCCTGGCCTATCGGGACAACAGTCGGGCCTTCACACGTGTCTCCAACCATCGTTCTCATTGAGGGGATTGGAGATGGAGGTTCTTTTTCATATGTCTAAAGGGCTTATCGGCTATCTTATGTGGGGTACCTATCCGATGGAGTCTAGGGTATGTCATCCCTAGTTCCGAATCCTCGGTGCGCGAGTGGGAGGTTTTGTCAGGTACCAGGTTATTTTCGGGCACCTATGATATCAACATCCTACTGGAGCTTCCCGAGTCCCTAATCCTCGCGGGTCTCCAGTAGGGGACTGAGCTGTTCAATCTCCCTCTTCAGCCCTTGCATGCCAACTTCTTTTTCCATTAGTGGCTCTTCCTCTTCTCTGCCTATGATATTCTCCCATATCTTGAATTCATGATATGCTTATGTTTCCGATAGGTAGGGGGATGGATATGTGTGCTATAAAGCCTTTCAACAAGGCTTTTATGATGCAGATACCGAACGGGGATACGACGTTTTGGAGGAGAAAGGTTCCTATCGATCGAGTTTCGAAGTGGTGACGAGTCTTTTTTCTTCGGAGGAGGGAGATCCGATGGTTTCACCCATCACATCCCCCCAGTGAACTCTTTGGAACCTGTCGTGCCAGAGGGTCTGATGGTTGCTGCTCTTCGGATGGACCCTTCTACGCCACCTTTGATGTTGCGGTCTTCTCCAGGGGGAGATGTCGCTTCCGGTGTAGTGAACGTGGTGGAGGAGGGTCTTCTTTTTCCTACCCCAGATGGATCTCAACCTCTCGGGGGAAGTCTCGATCTTGTAGGACCTCCCACTCAGGGGAAATCCTAATCCTGTAGGATCTCAGCTTCTCGGGGGAGGTGGCAGTTATATTCCTCCGATTATTCCGGCTGTGGATTTTTGCCAAAATTATTTGAGCGGCTTACAGAATATGATGGACTGAGAGCTGATGAAGACTCTCCCCATTTCCACCCATCAGGACCTGGCTTGCAAAGATTTATGCGAGGTATAGTGTTCTTCCGTTCAGTTTATTTAGCACTAATCTTCATGTCATCTTTGTACTGATGGGTGGAATTTGTGTAGGTTTATATGGTGTTGAATGCCATTGGCACCCGAGGGGATTCTTCTTTCGATACTGGTTTGGTGTACTTTCGTCGGGATGAACTGGAGATAGGCATGCATGCTAGAGGCCCAGGAAAAGATATCTCAGCCGAGGGCGAATCGTGCGACCGCTCAAAATGCTTATGATGAGATGTTGCAGGGTGAGAGGAATAAGTCTTGGGATTTGGAGCGCATGTTGGTGCTTGAGAAGGCACGGGTAGTGAGTTTAAAGGAGAGGATTGGGAACTTAAGGGACCAAGTCCGATCCTCCGATGAACAATTGTTGCGCATCACATGAGAGAGATGCGGCGAATCAGAGGATGTTGGACAATGGTCGGGTGCACGAGGTGACCGTGGTGATGGCTCAAGTACATGCAATGTTGGACATTTAGGGCTCGTCTGTTCTTCGTGAGTCCTTGCAAAGGGAGATGCGTGAATTGGTTCGCATCAGGTATCATGTGTGCCGGAATGCTGTTCAAGCTTTATCAGGGTTTCCTTCGGGCTGGATTCTCCCCGAGCTTAGTATCCGCCAAGTTTTCCTTGAAGTTCAGCCAGAGGTTTTCGAGGACCTTGAGGTCCCATCTGTGGTGATTGACGATCCTGTAGATCTGTTCGCAGAGCAGCGTCATCGTCTTATTCGGGAAGGAAAGCGTTCGATAGAGGATGCTTAGTGTGGGTGAGGGTGTTTTGGTGGTATATAGACCTTTGTATAGGATACGGTCTAATATACATATGGAGTGAAGTGTGGTTGTTTGTAATAGATGGCCCATTGGGGTTAGGTTGCTAAGATGACTTCGTATAGGGTCATCATTTTGTCGTTTAACCAGGTTTTTCCCCACTGTTTTTGAATGTACATGAACCATCTATATATAAACAACTTTTATTTATGTACAAACTCCTACCTTACATTAAGCATAATATTTTCTAAGGTTAGATGCGTTCCAGGTATTGTGGAGTACCGCGCCTTCGGAGTTGGCAAGTTGGTAGGTTGCGGGTCCAACGATTCCCGAGATTTTGTAGGGTCCTTCCCATCGGGGTTCAAGCTTTCCCACGTCCTTGGAAGCTCCGACTCTTTTTAGCACTAGGTCTCCTACTTGGAAGGTCCTAGGCTTTACCTTGGTGTTGTAATATCGTGATATTCGGGCTTTGTGTTCCTACATTCGAACAACGGCTCGTGCTCTTCTTTGCTCCAAGAGATCGAGGGCAAGGGCCAAGTTGGAGCTATTGGCGAGTTCTTCGTATTCCTTGACTCGCCAACTTTCCACTACCACTTCCGGGGGTAAAACCGCCTCGCTGCCATAGATTAGGATATAGGGGGTTTCGCCCATGGCTGTTATTTGTGTCATCCGATAGGCTCACAGAATGCCAGGTATCTCCTCGACCCATTTGGCCTTATGCCAATCTAGTCTGGCCGTCATATTTTTAAGGAGGGTTTGATTGGTCCTTTCTACATGGCCGTTTGCCTAGGGATATCCTACCAAAGAAAAACGATGTTTAACCTCCCAATGGTCACACCAGTCTTCTAATTCTTTGCTTGTAAACAATAGCCCATTGTCGCTCACAAGGCTTCGAGGAATGCCGAATCGGCACATGATATGCCTCTATAGAAAGTTGATGACTGCGCCTATGGTGACTCGGGCTAGGGGTTTTGCCTCCACCCATTTGGTGAGGTGGTCCATCGCCACCAATAGGAATTTCTTTTGCCCGACATTGGGGAATAGGAGTCCCGCTATGTCGATATCCCATTTTGAAAAAGGGCAAGGGGTTAGACTAGACTCCCAGGGAGCCACAGGTTGGTGAGTTCGAGGGGCATAAGTTTGGAAAGGTTTGAATTTTTCGGCGTGCCTTTTGCAATCTCTAGCCATCGTGGGCCAGTAGTAGCCTTGCTGAATTAAGCGCCCGGCCATGCTTTTGCCTCCGGCGTGACTTCCCCAAGTTCCTTCTTGAATTTCTGATAAGACTTGTTGGGCCTCTTCCTCATTGAAGCATCGGGCGTGGGGACATGAGTATGTTCTTCAGAACAGTATCAAGTCTTTTAGAAAGTATCGGATTGTCTTTCTAGACATAACCCATCGTACGAATTTGTCCTCAGAAAAGCCTTCGCGGTCTTGCAGATAGGCTTTAATGGGAGTCATCCAGCTCATTAGGGGATCTGACGTGGCGTTTATCTCTTTGCTCTCCGCCTTCTCCGACTCTCTCACATGGAGTAGGGTGATCCTTCGGGTGTGGATGGTGGCTGTCTGAGTGGCCATTTTGGACTGGGCGTCCGCCTCATGGTTTTCTCCTCGAGGGATCTAGACGACTCTGTATTCGTCAAACCATACTTGCCTTTGGTGGACCACCCAAAGGTAATCTTGCATCCTTTCCTCTTTGGCTTCATAGGATCTGTTAACTTGCTGAACAATTAACTGAGAGTCGCTATGGACGAGTATCCTTTTTATCCCACCTTCCCGTGCTAGTCTCATTTCAATGAGAAGGGCTTTGTATTCGGCCTCATTATTGGATAATGGGTAATCGATTCTAACGGCGAAGTAGATCACTTCCTCTTCCACTTCCTTGTTTATCAGGACTACCTCTGCTCCTCTGTGTGTGCTTACGGAGGATCCATCCACGTAGGCGTTTTCATCGGCTCTCATGCCCGTCAATTCCGTTAAAAAGTCCGCTAGGACTTGCGCTTTGATGGAGGGCCTCAGGGCGTAGGAAATATCATACTCCGTGAGCTCTATTGCCCACTTTATCAGTCTCCCTGATGACTCGAGTTTATTGAGGATCACACGCAGTGGGTGTTTAGTCAAAACAGTAATCGAATGGGATAAAAAGTATGGGCGTAGCTTTCGCGCAGTAGTAACCAGAGTTAAGACAAGTTTCTCGGTTAGGGTATACCTAGTTTCGGCTCCGAGGAGAGTTTTGCTAACATAGTATACGGGGTGATGCTCCCTATCTTGTTCTTTGCCCAATACGGCGCTAACGGCTTCCTCCCCAACTGACATGTAAACGAAGAGGTCCTCCTGAGGTGATGGTTTTACCAGTAAGGGTGGTTTACCATGTAACTCTTGAGCTACTTGAGGGCTTGTTCACACTGTGCGGTCCACTTGAACTCTTTAATGTTTCAGAGTATCCTAATAAAGGAGAGTCCTTTTTTTGCTGATTTGGAAACGAATCAGTGCAACGAGGCCATTCTGCCGGTCAATTTTTGGGCGTCTTTTACCGTCTTTGGAGTGGGCAATCTCACTATGGCTTCGGCCTTTCTGGGGTTAACCTCTATCCCTTTTTTCGTGACCATGAAGCCTAGGAATTTTCCTCCTCGGATACCGAAGGAGCATTTCCGAGGGTTAACCTTCATCCCAAAGTTATCCATTATGACCAAAGCGTTTCGTAGGTCTTCGGGATGATCTTCTGCTGCGCGGCTCTTAACAATCATGTCGTCCACATAGACTTCTACCAATTTTTCGATGAGTCCGGTGAACATGAGGCTCACCAATCGCTGGTAAGTGGCCCCAACATTCTTGAGTCTGAAGGGCATTACTAGATAGCAAAAGGTGCCCGCGTCGGTGATAAAGCTAGTTTTATCCTGATCGACCACTGTCATTAGGATTTGGTTGTGTCCTTGATTTCCGTCTAGGGTTGACAAAAGCGTGCAACCGGCAGTGGAGTCGACCAGTTGGTCTATGCTTGGTAGGGGATAAAAATCCTTTGGACAAGCCTCATTGAGATTGGTGAAATCCACACACATCCGCCATCTTCCCCCATGTTTGGGGAATAAGACTACATTAGCCAGCCATTAGGGGTATATGATTTCTATAATTTGCTTTAGGCTAAGGAGTCGTTGTATCTCCGACCGAATAATCTTGTTGCGCTCAGGTTCTATCTTTCTCTTTTTTGTTGGACTGGTTTAGCCTCAGGTTTTTCGTTAAGAAAGTGTTGGCATACCTTGTTGCTGATTCAGTCGGGTGGTCCTCCTTCCCATGCGAAGAGGTGGTGAAATTGCTTTAGGACGGAAGTTAGTCAGGCTTCTACTTCAGGCTCTATGTTCGTGCCCATCTTAATCACCTTCTCGGGTTCTCCTTCTAGGAGTTCTACCATCTTTAGTTCTTCCACGGGTTGAACCCGTATTTCCTCAGTCTTGCGCTTTTTGCTGTTACCGAGGGCGGGTTCCAGAGGGATAACGTTCATGCGGCACTCCCTGGCTTTGGGTTGGCTCCCTCAAACTTCTCCAATACCTGAGTATGTGGGGAATTTGATGGGTTCTGTTCTTCGTAGGGCTCCCCCCATGACACGTGAAGAATCACGGTCCCAAGGGTATTATAGGCTTCTTCAGAAAAGCCTACTAGGGCGACCTCCGCTATCTATAGTCGTTCTTTTTTTAGTCCCATAGCTAGGTAGGTATGCAGGAATAGGACATCCACTGAACTGCCCGTGTCGATGAGGATTCGATGGATTTTAATTCCATTAATGGTGGCTTCAATCACCAAGGGATCTTCGTGGGGGTAAATTATACCCTTCAGGTCCTCGGGTCTGAAGGTGATGTTGGGTAACCTTGCTCCTTGAACGGAGCAAACGGGGAATCCATGTTCCATTCGCCTCGCTTCCTTTAAATATCTCTTCTTCTTACCTTGGGGTGTCATCGAAATGTCTCCCCCTTCTATCATGTTAATTGTTCGTCCCGAAGGAGCGTTATCCTCGTAGGATTCTGGGGGGGGGGGGATTCAAGCTCCGATGCCCCATAGTTTTTTCTCGTGACCTCTGGCTAGGGGTCGCCTCTTCCTCCTCCTGCTCCCCTCGCGACCTTTTACACACGTTCGGTCTTGGCTCCTCGGGGTTGTTCTCCTTTAAATAGTTTTTCAAGTATCCAACCTCTAGGAGATGGAGCACTTCCCTTTTTTAGGGTGGTGCATTCCTCTGTGGTATGTCCATGGGTCTTGTGGTACTTGCAGTACTTCTGCGAGTTCTTATCTTTGTAGGGAAACCTGGCCGGTAGGGGCCAGCGTAACTCGTTATTACCTCTCATCACAGTTAGTACCTCTTCGGGGACGATGGTCATCGGGGGCAGGGGTACATATCGTAGGTATTTTTTGACCATGCCACCGTCGTCCTTGCGTTGAGATGGCTTCCCTTCCTTACCCTTCTCTTAAGCCTTCGCCTCGCATTCGGTGCGTTCATGTCATTCGTTGTCGTCATCCTCCTTGCGCCTATTTGAGTTTTCCGCCTCCTCCATGAGAATATAAGTTTCTACTTTTTGCATAAGCTCGTTCATGTCCGTAACATGGTTACCCATAAGGTATCAAAAGAAATCTCATGTTCGGAGTCTCTGGGTCAATATGTCAGATAGGACAGTTGGGCTAACATTCGGGACATCTAACGCTTAATCGGAGAAGCATTTTATGTATCTTCACAAGTCTTCGTCCTTCTGATGCTTAACCGTAAAGAGGTGCGTAGCGAATTTAGGGTATAGTCGGTTACAGGCAAACTGTTGCACGAATAGGTGGGCCAATCGGTCAAAACTAACTATAGAGTTAGGCAGAAGATGGTTAAACCAAGCTTGAGCCCGTCCTCTACGGGTAACTCAGAACGCGCGGCATAGGGCATGATCGGAGGTGGAGGTTCGGTCCATTCCTGCCAAGTATTGGTGGATGTGATCTTGTGGATCTCTCCCGTCAGTATCTCCTTTGTACAAGGGGACGTTGATGGCCGCATCCTCGAAGGGATCGGGGCCAGGGCAATCTCGGGGACAAAGGGGGAGGTCTTATACGTCGAATCCTCCTTGGGGGCCATAGTTTTCTTGATGTCGCCCATCTCCTTGCGTAGACCGTCGAGTATTCCCCATAGGGTGTGATCTTCGCTCGTAAGGGGGAAGGGCGCCTAGTAATTCGAGGGATATGGCCTTTCATCCCTCTGACCAGCCCTCGGGGCTTCCTCGTAGTTAAAATACATATGTGGCTGCCACAGGGATTCGCAGTGCCAAGAGACGGGGGTAGGGCTCCATCTTGCACATAATTCCCTTTTTTCCCAAAGGGTAATTTCTCCGATAGGGTGACTCTGAGGGTGGGTTACGGGAATTCTTGGGTCTTCGTGGCGTTCTCCGAGTTGTGTCTTCTACGAGCCTTTCAAAGACGAATCGAGGGACGTTGATAAAATCTCTTTCCTCGGACCGACGTACCAATGGAGTAGTTTTCGAATTTCCATGGTGGGTCCAAGGACTATTTTTGTCAAACAAGTCGTCCAAAACGCACAACGCTTGCTGAACGTGCTCAAGGATAGGTTTTATGGCGTTCTCACATATGGTTTGTTATTTTAACCTAATTAGCGGGATTATAATGGTTAGAACACCTTGTCCAGAAGTTCAGAAGTGTGCTTATGACGAAAACATTTCTCTTTTTATTCATTGGGAATTGTATGTATTGCTTGTGTTGAGTTGAATTGAGTGTGTATTGAATTGACACTGAGGTACCCCTTATATAGAGGTATTTGGGGACAAGTGTCACTATGCATGAATTTAGTAAAGTACATGTGTCACAATGTGCTTGAATGAATAAGTTATACTTTAATTCTGGGTCCTTTATCTACTAGGACAAGACTTGGATGAACTTCTATCCTTTCTGATGGCTTTTCGAGGGCTTTGATAAGGAGATTCTTGAATTCTTTCTCGATAGGCTAGGGCTCTCGAGAGGGCTTTATTGGTGAGGCTAGGTGCTCGTCCGATATCTTTTTGATCCCGATAGGGGTCCAATTTTTATTTTAATCTTCCTAGTATGTACTCCGAGGGTCCGTGGCCCTCGGGTTTCCCAGTGTGGGGATGTTCTCGTATTCGGGGACTCGGGGTCCTTATATTTGCAATGGTCCCTCTTGGCGTCTTTGATGGATATCGAGTTCTCACAGATTCATCTTGATTTATTCTTTTTCCGATGCCGCGTGGATATCTTATTTTTAGTCATCGTGACTTTCCAAGGGATTGATAGAAGCCTCTTCGAGGGTGTCGCTTTTTACCACTTTGGGTTTGCGGCACTCGGTGGGCCCTCCCGATACTGAGTGGCATCTAGAGTTATGTGATGGTAGTACCATCCTTCGGTTAATCCCTATATTATTTTTTAGGGTTAACAATACATGTTGGTTAATTTATCACACTAAATCATGGTGTTACATAAAAAAAAGTTTAAACATGCAAACCTTAACATATATTTCAAAAAATAAAAATACATGCAAAACATTATCAAAAGAAATAAGCACCTACAAACTTGGACAAAAAGTCACTCCACCAAAAGTGGGATAACACAACATAGTTGAAATATGACAACAAATAGGGAAAAAACTTATATGGACCAGGTCCATATGAATAGTATGGACCAAGTGGTCCACAATTGTCAAAGTTATTTACCTTCTAGCCCCTCAAATTTTAAAAGATAATAAATCATGTATTTCGCTTGGTAAAATTATGATAAGATCCTAAGAAAGTTTTTGAACGTTTTCTCTTTACAAGACCAACAAAAATGGTATCAGAGCCAGTATTTATTTATTTAATGGAAACTTCTAATTACAATATTATTAACTACTTTAAGAGAAGAGTAATTATAATCATGAATAAAATCATGAAAATGAACGAAAGTTCAGCAAACAAGATATTTTTCGAGCAATCGAAAATGAGAAAATTTACAAGGATAGATCTCAATCTACCAAACGAGTATGAGTGGTTTATCCTCATTAACCTTTATGGAAATTGAGCCGGATCACTCTAAGCTTCTTAATGATCTTAGAGAAATCCAAAAAACAGTCCAGTATTACGATAATTACCAAATACAAATCCCGAGCAACATCCATCTAATGCAAATTGAGATGGAAATACAAAATCACAAGCAGAGATCTTGGATAAAATCCAAGGTATCCAACAGCAGATAAAGAATTTGGAATCACAATCAAGTTCTCCGGGAAGAAAGCAAGGAGGATGGTTACCACCATCTTATGGAATAAAGCCACTTCTACACCAGAAAGGCAAGGCTGTAGAGGTAAAAGGAGAATTGACAGAGGGAGACGAGGTTAACTTCGGGAATTTGTAGGATCTAAACGACCTTGCAGAATCATTCGCCGGATTAAATCTGGTGAATCTCAAAACGCAGCAAGTGACTCAATATGCAGAGTCTTCTAGTCATGCTCCACCAACGGTACCAGAGAATAGCGGAGTGAGCAATCCCCCTCAGCAAGATGAGCACATGCCGCACTAAGGATATTTTATTCCTGGAGGGAATCTACATCCAGATTTCATAAAACCAGGCATAACCAGATCTCGAAGAAGGCCAGACATAAGGGAAACACCATATGTCAAGTCCCAGCTCGACCCAATACATCCGTATGGGTTAATGCTCAATCTAGATACCCTTGATTTCAAAAACAGGGAGCTTCTGATTGATGATTGGGCCTCAGCTATGAGGATTGCAGCAGGAACCCTTGATCTCAACAAAATATTGCTGCTTAATATGAGTTTGGAAGGGTCAGTCAAGATCGCCTGGGAGCAAACAGACCAGGGAACCAAAGAAGAAGTCGCGACATGAGAATCTATGAAAAATATCGTAGATAAAATGGCAAAAGTATTCAAGATACTTTTCATTGGAATTGGTTACTTCGAGGATTCAAAAGGAAACTTTGGAAGAGGCCGAGAGCAAGCCAAGAGATATGAAAGAGCATTGTATAGTCTTGAGTTACACGACATATGTAACATAGACTTATACATAAAACTCTTCACCGAGTACAAATGGAAGTCAAAGGTGAGTGATGCCACGACCATCCCACTTTTCTTCGCCAAAATTCCAAGTCCATGGAGGGAAATGCTGATAAAGGAATACAAATTGCCCCAAGGTATCGACACCGTGGCAAGACGAATGTCGTTCCTCAAAAGCAAACTTGCCGAATGGTGCCAAAAGGCAGCTGAGCTAAAGAATTACAAGAGGTTGCAAAGAGTCAACAAAAATGTTACTCTTTGTTGTTAAAACAACGACATCCAAACAGTTGTCGGAGAAGACAGAGAACATAAGAAGAGAAAGAAGTACCATATGCCAGAGAAGAAAGGCGGGGCAAGGAAAGATCTTCATGGAAACCCAGAAAATTTTGGTCTAAACAAAAAGCCTGAAGCTACAAATTGGGACATCGTTCAGGGCCAAACAAAGGACGTCCAGCCACAAACCGAGATAGATCCAGCAGGATATCTACCAAGAGAACTTTCAGAAGGGCACACACCAGAGCCAATGAAAGTTTCAAAGATTGCAATTGTTGGACATGTGGTGCTCCAGGCCACATCTCTACCGATTGTCCGCAAAACCAAAACCAAGGAGTCAAACGGTTCGAGGCAACGCCAGAAATTGAGGAGGCTGTTTACTATCAAGATCTTATTCAAGTATATCGGTTCGAGGACACCCCCTCAGACGAAAGCATATACGAAGAAGAAGAATACAACGATGAGTCTTCTGAATCGGAATCAGACTGAGGAAGAAGAAATCTTCCATCAAGAGACGCAAGAGGATATCTCGAGGTTTTTCTCACAAACGAGCATATCACATAAAGCTCTGGTGAGAATCATGAAAGAGGATCCAAAACTTCGCATTTATGACGGCTTCACAGTCGGCAAAATGGAGAGAGCCTTGACACAACTGAGTCTAAGGCAAATGAAGCATCATATCATTTACAAAGTTACGGCAGGAGAGCTGGCAATCCCAATGGAGCTGACAAGTAATGTGATGAAGATGCAGTTAGTTCCCATGATGGAAATCAAAGAGGAACTAAACAGACTCAACATGGAAGTTGCCTAGAAGATGTCATGGATCCATATCGGAGCCATAAGAATCTTGCTTAAAGAAACGTTCAAAGAAGGAGTCAATTCCCCAATTGACATTGCTATCTTCGATAGAAGAATTCAAAATTTGAGAGATTCATGTCTAGGTGGAATATCCGGCAACTTATTCGCAGGAAAGGTGGCAATGTTCATCTACCCGAAGATTGCCTATAACCTGGCAGATTGAGACTTTAATAGAGCGCTAACCCTTCATCAAGATTTTAAAAATAAAGATCTGATGAAAGAAGGAAACAGACCATACTCTATTACATATAGCATCTCATACGCACTCTCTAATACCCATCATTCTGAGGTATTTTAGAGAAAAGAGTTTGTTGAGATCCCAAGAATATTCGAGAAAGTTGCCCAAGCGGTCAAACCAGAAATTTCTGACCTGCCTCATATCCAAGAGATGGACATGATTATCAAAGATCAACCAGTGCTAAACCAGACAACTAGTCACATGTTTGAGCAAAGGCGAGCCTCGTTCAGTGAAAACCGGATGACAAGCCAAAAGACAAGCCAAAGAATGAGAAAGAGACCTATTCTTGAAGCTATCACTGGACCAGGCCAGTTCATTACCGAAGGAGAACTTCAATGTCCAGCAGGATGGAGTATAATCGAAGTAATTCTCGATATTACTCAGAAAGATAATACTTTTCCCAGCAATGCTTTGTATTATCTCCAACGGCCTTTACCAAGAAGATATCAAGGACGTCTAAAACTGGGAGGTATGGATTTTACAATACAGGGAATGGCAGGAAGATTAATCGAGAATTTAATACTCGGACTAGAATTCCTCGAGGCACACAAGCCTTGGGAAAGGATACAAGATGGGATGGAATTTATAGTGGAAGGTAAAAGATACCGAATTCGATGACCACTAGTCCATTCTCCATATACATCTCAGTAGGGATGTTATATGAAAAATACAGGGCAGAATACTTTGCAGCATACATCGATTCAGGTGCTGGAATATGTACGACAAAAAAGAACGTGTTTCCTCCCAACCTTGAAGAAGAATTACCAGCAGTTGCAGGAATAGACTTCTCTAAAAGGATTATTATCTTTAAAAGAGGAATTAAGCAAGCGGAAATACTCATCGGAGGCGCAGGAGGTAGCCCTTGGTACAAGGTCAAAACGCCGCCTATCTATTTCCATGATATAGGAGCAGATATTCTCCTAGGCAACAATTTCCTGCAGGCCTTTAAAAGGGTTACCCAGGACAATGAGACAAGAAGACTTATTCTCACTACACTTTGTGACCATAAGATTCTCATTCAACGACTCAGGGAAGCATTTTACCGCAAAATGCCTTTCAATTTTCGCAGCAAGCGTGGTGGTGAAGGACAACTTCGACACCCAAAAATGAGAGATCAACGCAAGTATGGAGAAGAAATACTCCAGTTGAGAGCAGACCTAATAGGAGAAGATGATCCAGAAAAGGTCAAAGAAACAACAATCAAGCTTCTCAAGGTCAGCATGGAAGGAGTATCGCAAACAGATATCACAAGTGAAGAGCAAATATCACTTGAAGATATCAAAAACAAGATTCAAAGGAATTTCAGCGAAGATCCTTTGGCATGGTGGAACAAGCTAAGAATGAACTCCAAGCTTTCTTGAAACTTCAAAAAGGAAAAGAGCATGAGTTCGTACGATACAAGCCAATCCTGATAAATCAAAGGGATCGCGAGGATATGCAAATGATTCTTAAGGAACACCTTGACCTTAATTTGATATCACGAGGAGTCTCACCTTACATCAGCCCAGGTTTTCTGGTAAGAAACCACAATGAGACAAAAAGGGGAAAACCAAGACTTGTTATCAACTATCAAGGCATCAACAAGATCCTAGAATTTGATGGCTACTACATTCCAAGTCGAGAAAACCTAATCAATTGCGTCCAAAATGCAAAGGTATTCTCTAAATTTGATTGTAAATCTGGTTTCTATCAGATTAAGATGCAGGAGGAAAGCAAGAAGTTTACTGCCTTCTCCATGCCACAAGGACATTACATTTGGAATGTGTTGCCAATGGGTCTTGCAAACGCACCCCAAATATACCAAAGGAAAATGGATAATCTTTTTAAAGATTACTTCAGTTTCATGTTTGTTTATGTGGACGATATCCTCATAGCATCCAAAACAGTCAATGAACATCTCAAACATTTAGAGATTTTCTCAAACATTTGTTTCAAGAATGGATTAGTGTTATCTCAAAAGAAAGCAATAATTCTAACAAGGAAGATTGAATTCCTCGGCATTGAGATTGACGAATCAGGTATCATCCTTCAAACACATTTGGTTGAAAAGGTACGTGATTGCCCTGATAATCTCAAAACAGTTAAACAACTCCAAAGCTTTTTGGGATTAGTTAATTTTGCAGGAATGTTTATTAACAATCTTGCAAGTTACAGGAAAATATTCAGTCCCTTGCTTAAAAAGGATGTTGAGTTCAAATGGACAAATGAACATACAGGAGCGGTACAGCAACTAAAGAAGTTGTGCCAAAACCTTCCAAACTTGCTATATCTAATGATGAAGACGATCTGGTACTATACACAGATGCTAGCGATCATTGGTGGGCGGCTGTTCTAACGAAGGTAGAACCAACAAGAGAAGTCTCATGCAGATATTGCAGCGGACTATTCGCAGACAATAATACGGCCAGATGGCACATTAACGAGAAAGAGTTCTTTGCCGTTCGCAGTGCATTTAAAAAATGGCCTCTGTTTTTACTTGCAAAGAGATTTACCTTAAAAAATTGACAATACAAGTGTTAAAACTTTCTTAAAAAACAAAATAGAAAGTAAACCCGAGAAAACAGACTTTTAAGATGGCAAGCCGAGTGTCAATATTACGATTTTGACGTTATGATTATCAAATCTCATGAAAATGTTCTTGCAGATTTATTAACAAGGGATGGAGCCAAGTGAAGCCAACAACATCCTTACAAGATGGAGGCATCACAGCGATAGCCTTGAAGAGTTAAACAAGTCCATAGATGGACTGGCAATTAATGCCAAAGCCTCTAGGCATGTACAGGAAAAGGATCTTAACAAGGTCCAAAATGCAATGAAAGTCGCAAGGCTTTGCAGTACTGATATGGATCAAGATAGAGAGGATAGAGACATTGGACCCGTTAGATATAAAGATCTAAGAACCCAATGTATAAATAAGCAGCGGTTTCTCCAGATCGAGAATCTGGTTTGATCTTACTCAGAGCTGAAAAACCTCGACCCATTGGCTACAGAATCAGCCAAGAACCTCGGTATGGTTGAACGCCACAAGATCGTGCTCAAGGATCTTGATAAGTTCTCCAAAATTTTACTTCATCTCAAAGAGAGAGTCCAAATATTTCAAAGAAATATTCATTTTCGAAATATTGTCAAAGCTTTTTTTTACAACTCTTGTAAGACTTATTTATAGGCTAGATAATGACTTTAGAGTGTCCCACCTTTATATCTAAGACATGGGAGCACTAAAAAGCCTTTGACCACTCTTAATGACTCTTGAAACTCTAAATAATAAATCTTGACTTCTTGAACATACAAAAGGTTAATTTGACTAAAACTTATCCTTTTTTCTTAGTCTTGAAGCTAGCCACGAAATTGATGGATAATGGGCTTTAAAAAGTGTCTTCCAATTTAATTTAGCACTAGCCCATCGCTTGAATTGAGTCTCAACCCAATAACATTCATTATTGGGCCTTCTAAGCACTTCTTTTGCACATTTTCTTGTATTTCAGCAACAATGTACGACATGGCCTCTTTAATTTGGTTGGTTTGGCTATAGCTCTATTTCAGCGTGTGCTCGTTTCCATCATTCTCTCCATCTTCGAGAAGATTCGTCCTCGAATCTAAATCTATGACGGAACCTCGACCCGATGCCTTAGTATAAATAGGAACCTTGGTATGATGACCGCGACCCGCTACTTGATACAAAACATGAACCATGGTATAGTGAAGAATGAATGGAACCTCAATTTGGCGTATGCTCGTTTTCATCATTCTTCTCATCTTCGAAAAGATTCCTCTTCGAATCTGAATCTATGACAGAACCTCGACCCGTTGCTTTAGTAAAAGTAGGAACCTTGTTATGATGACCGCGACCCACTACTTTATACAAAAAAGAACCTTGGTATAGTGAAGAATGAATGGAACCTCAATTTGGCGTATGCTCATTTTCATCAAGTACCATGTTATGGGATAGTCTTTATGGCCCCATTATGCGAGATGCATCAGAGTCAAAACTTATCTCTGAAATACGAGTACAGGACGAGAAAATTTGAGATGGCGATTCAAGCACTACCATCCCAAACACAGGAAAGGATCCTTACGATGATGAAGAGGATTCTGAAAACAAGAAAGATTCTAAGATGGAAACATCTAAAGAATCAGATCAGTCTAAAAAATTAGAGACTGAAATCAACGAGCTTAATCTTAGACCAAGGATTGAAAAATCTAAGGTCCAAGGTGATAACTTAAAACCATCCCCATTGATGGAGTACCAAAGGACATGGGAAAGGTTATATACTAGAATGGGACTTATCCCAGGAAAATCTTTGGCCGATTGGTCAGGGAAATACCCACGAGTTTGGGCGCTACCAGGTTCAAAGCCTGAGGGTGTTCGAGAATGGTTTGACTTTGGCTGTCTAGCCTCAGTCTTCACCACATCACCAGGATTTCTGGAAATTTCAAAACTACCAGAATGGATTTACAAGGGAGTCTACGATACCTGGAAAAATAACAATACACTGGGTAGAGGAGAAACTCTGGAACTGAAGTTTATTTCAGCAGCTCTAGAAATCACAGGAAAAGGTTTTTATCCCAGCTTTCATTTTATTAAGCTGCAAAGACCATACATGAAGGCTTTAGATTATATAAAGCCACCACCAGAAGGACAACTTTTAGTTGCTCCGATATCGGAAGATGATATCACAACAAGAAGAGCTTGGGGACTTTGGGTTTGTCTAACTGAGATGGACAAAGTCAAATATTCGTTTAAGGCATTCCAAAACACCGAAAATGGATCATTCATGCTCAACACCATGACCAGTACCACAACCCATTTTGCCGAAACCATATTCGAAAACAAAAGGCAAAAATTGTGGGAAAACGAGATTCCAGCAACAGCAGAGACGCGCCTAAAGTTTTGCAACATGATGCATGCTGGAAGATAGAAGGAACGCATTTGTGAAAAATGCCCTGAACAGAAAGAGCCACTATTTGGCAAAGGATTCCCCGTCAAAAAAGACAAAGGGGAATACAACAGAGAAGGCTCCACCAGACCAGGAAAGATGCCGAGGTCAAGAAAAATGACAAGCTTTTCTGAAAAAGAAAAGGAAGCCATGTGAAGATAAGACACACTACCTCCACTAAATCGATAATTGAGGGACCACAAGACTGAGTGGATGCAAAAGCAGTCAGACAAGACGACCAATAATGGCGGACCCCAAGACCTAGTGGAACACTCAGGCCATTCCACTACGAAATATCCGTGAAATCCGCATTTGAAATCCGGAACTTCACCTATATATACCCAAGCTGAAGGAAGCAGAAGACATCAGAAAACCTCCTCTGTTTTCTTACTCTAAAATAAGTTATAATCAGAAAAATATTCTGTGATTAGTTTGTATTAAGTTTCTCAATTCAGTTTTATATACGAGTGCATGTGTGTAGGAAGCAAAGCTACTATGAGTAGCTAAACAAGTAACTCTTCTCTATAAGGGTTATGATGTTGTAATAAATAAGTTTTCATTTTATAAATAAAATTCTGGCAATTCTTGAATATTGTTTCCCCGTTTAAAAATTCAGTCAGTGCCACAGTAGTATCTCATACGCCCGAAGTGGGAAACGAACCAGAGTTGTGCTAGCTGCCGTTGAAGGAGCCATTGCAGAACCATCGGTTGCGATCGAGTGGTTAGTCGAGGAGACTGTAAAACCTGGTAAAAAACCCGAAGGCAGTGTGGTCAAAAAGTGGTACTATTTTAATTCGGACTGTTTATTTATTTGGACAAAAAGAGGTACTGTTTTAATTCGGACTGTTTATTTATTTGGACGGAAGCATGTTGGGCCTGATATGGTCGTAATGGACTATTCTCAGATTTGGGGTATGTATAGAGAAAATTCGAAAAACTTATGGGGTCAAGTTCTAATTTTGAAAAGTTATTTATTTGATTTCTTATTTATTAAATTGGAATAGTGACTTGAAGGTGGGACCATGACTAACTGAGACAACATGGTCCATAGTCTTCATTATGGACCAGGTCCATATAAGTTTCATCCAACAAATAGTTATCAAAAAAAGAAATAGGACAATGTTGTAAATATTTATATATAGTGAATGTCTATTGTCCTACATAGGAAAGGTTTAACAGTTTTCTCCAAACCTTTCTATAAATAGAGAAAGATTCTTACCTTATAACTGACTTTTGAATATGGAATAAGAAAGAGTTTGATAGATAATATTACTCTCTTTTATTTTCCTTTGAGTTCTAAACATTTATAATACGTTATCAGCACGAGAGGCTCGATATTTTGTCGACATTCTTGTTTGAGTTGCAAAAAGAAAAAGGTACACAATTTATTATTTTTATTAATTATTATCCTTGTTATAAATAAGGATGGTTATACCTCCATTTATAATATTGCGGTTATTACTATATTATTATGGAAGGCTAAAGCCTTCTATTCATATGGCAGGATTTGCCTCCTCTTTATTATGTTATTATTACTATATTATTATGGAAGGCTAAAGCCTCCTGTTTATATGGCAGGCGTTGCCTCCTCTTTATTATGTTATTAATTACGTGGACGACTTTGTCGCCTCTATATCATATTATATGAATGACTTAATTACCGGCTTATTTGGGTTATTTAAAAAATATGTATATATGTTTTATACGCAAGCAAATAATTTTCAAAATTATTGAATTACTTATTATAAAATTATATCATTATAGACATCGCTAGTGGCTCATTAACGCCCAACAAACAACTGCATTTTTCAGTATATAACTGCAAAATTTTGATCCTATTCTTCATTCACTTTTATGATCTAAAATCTTCATTACCAAAGAAAAAAAATGATGACTAAGATATTCCTCACTTTTTTCGCCATCGTTCCACTAATCATGCTTTTCATTGGCGAATACTCTCGAACAGAATACCCAATTCTTGTTACTCTCTATGTTGGGACATTCAACTAATATTGTTATTTTTATTCATGTAATAATGTTTGTATTATTTCTTGAAATAATAAAATTATGATTCTAATGTTATTTTGTTTGTATTATAGTCATCATGTCAAACATTACAAACGTAGACTTTACTCCATTGGATGCATCTGGTGAAAATTATTGACAGTGGATACTGCATGTAGAATTGCACTTGGATGCTAAATGCCTTGGCTATGCTATTAAAATTGGTAACAAATTACCGAAAAATGAAAGGTCAAGGGCTATGATTTTCATACTTCACCATCTTTCTCCAAAATTACAAGATGAATATGTATCACTCAGAGATCCTGCGGAACTCTGGACTTGTCTCAAAGATAGGTATGAGCATCAGAAGGCTGTTATCCTTCCTAAAGCTCGATATGATTGGATACACCTTCGATTACAAGATTTTACAACTGTAGGAGAACACAACTCCGCAATATTTAAAATTACTCAGTGACTGAAATTATGTGGCGAAACTATTACTAATGCTGATATGCTCGAAAAAACATTTTCTACTTTTCACGCCACAAATATTATTCTTCAACAGCAATATCGTGAAAAAGGTTTTAAAAAATATTCTGAACTTGTTTCATGTCTTTTGGTGGCTGAACAAAACAACGAGCTGCTAATAAAGAACCACGAATCTCTTCCTACTGGTTCTGCCCCATTCCCTGAAGTGAATGCAACATCACACAATAATTTTAGCCATGGTTCTTACCGTGGTCGTGGTAATGGTCATGGGCATGGTCGTGGACGTGGATATGGTCGTGGTCGTGGACGTGGTCAAGGCTGAGGAAGAGGTCGTCATAACCATTTTAAAAATGAATATAACATAACAGCATACAATGAGACCGAGAAAAATAGAGATGATAGCTCAACGAAAAGGGTTTGTGAAAGCACTTGTCATCGATGTGGTATGAAAGGCCATTGGTCAAGAACTTGCAAAGTAGCAAAATATCTTGTTGACCTTTACCAGACATCAAAGGCGAGGGGTGAAAATATCAAAATGAATCATGTTCAAGATGCAAATGAACACGGACAGTTTGACATGGCACAACTTGATGTTGCCGACTATCTTGACCGCCCTGAAGGTGGAATAGGACACATGGTGTTTTCTGAGAATAACTAAATGGTCTTGAAGTCTAGTTTTTCCATTTCAGCACGTTGTTTTGTTTTAAGTTCAGTATTATCTTATATGTACCTTTGTTTGTTGTCATGTGTGTTTTTTTTTTGAAATTCCTTGTAACCGTTTTTAAGTTCAATAAAAGTTTTTAATATATATCTCCTTACTCTTTTATTTTTAGAAACATGGAAATTGATTGGCAACATCTTCAAACAACGAAGGAGAAATATGTCTAGCAGGTTGCGCTACTACTCACTCCATATTCGATGATAGAAAATATTTCTCTCACTTAAATATGGAAAATGCAAATGTCAGTACTATAGCTAGTACTACAAAATTAATTGAAAGCTCCGGAAGAGCAACTATTTTACTGCTGAAAGGAACAAAGTTGGTAATAGAATATGCATTATTTTCTCGAAAGGCTCGAAAAAGTTTATTGAGTGTTAAAGATATTCGTTTGAATTGGTACCTGGATTGTATTTTACCTAAATCAAAGTTATTGAAACTTATGCCACAACAAACCAGAAGTTTACTAATGACTTTTAAATTTGGCATGACAGGTTGGGCCATCCTGGTTCAATAATGATGCGAAGAATTATTGAGAATTCAGTTGGCCACCCATTGAAAAACCAAAAGATTTTTCAATCTAATGAACTTTCATGTGTTGCTTGCTCTCAAGGCAAACTAATCACAAGGCCATGACCAGCCAAAATCAAACATGAAAATCCTAAATTTCTTGAACGTATCGGGGTGATATATGTGGACCTATCTATCCACTGTGCGGACCATTTAGATACTTTATGGTATTGATTGACGCATCAACTAGATGGTCACATGTGTGTTTGTTATCCACTCGCAATTTAGCATTTGCGAGATTGCTTGCACAAATAATTCATTTAAGTGCACAATTTCCTGATTATACTATAAAGAAAATTCGTCTTGATAATGCTGGTGAGTTTTCATCCCAAGCCTTCAATGACTATTGCATGTCAATTGGAATAGATATTGAACATCATGTTTCTCATGTTCATACACAAAATGGTTTAGCTGAATCGTTTATTAAACGTCTTCAGTTAATTGCAAGACCATTAATCATGAAATCTAAGCTTCCCACTTCTGCTTGGGGACATGCTATTTTACATGCAGCAATACTTGTACGCATCAGACCAACAAGTTATAATACTAATTCCCCTTTACAAATGGTTTCCGGTCTAGAACCAACTATTTCCCATCTGAGAATTTTCGGTTGTGCGGTATATGTTCCGATATCTCCACCACAACGCACAAAGATGGGTCCACAAAGAAGACTTGAAATATATGTTGGATATGAATCTCCATCTATAATAAAGTATTTAGAACCATTGACTGGAGATTTTTTTACAACAATATTTGTTGATTGTTATTTTGACGAATCTATTTATCCAACATTAGGGGGAGAGAATAAACAGTTGGAAAAAACTATCTCTTGGAAAGAATTATCGCTATCAATTCAAGATCCTCGTACAAAGCATAGTGAACTTGAAGTTCAAAAGATAATTCATATGCAAAATAATGCGAATCAGTTGCCAGATGCATTTACTGATCCGAAACGAGTGATTAAGTCTTATATACCAGCTGTAAATGCTCCAATTAAAATTGATGTCCCTGAAGGACAACTAAGTATTGCCAATGATTCAGTAACACGACAAAATCAAGGTAGACATATCGGTTCCAAAGATAAAAATCTTCGAAAAAGAAAAGGAGCACGTGTTGAAAATGATCAAAAAGAGGAAACAACAATTCTTGCAGAACTTGTTGACATAGATGACAAGGTTCCAGAAGAACCTCAGTCGCCAAAACCTACTGAAAATGAAGAAATATCAATCAACTATGTCACAACAGGCAACAAATGGAATCGCAATAATATTTACATTCATGAAATTTTCGCTTACACTATAGCGGTCAACATTATGGAAACTGTGATGATTTTGAGCCTACATCTATTTCAGAATGTCGGCGTAGAAATGATTGGCCCTTTATGGAAAGACGCAATCAATGTTGAATTAAATTCACTTGCCAAACGTCAAGTATTTGGATGTGTAGTTCGCACACCAAATAACGTACAACCAGTAGGATATCGATGGGTATTCGTACGTAAGAGAAATGAAAACAATGAAGTTGTGCGATACAAGGCAAGGCTTGTGGCACAACGATATACCCAAAGACCGGGTATTGATTATGAAGAGACATATTCTCCAGTAATTGATGCAATTACCCTAAGATATTTGATTTATTTGGCAGTATGTGAGAAACTTGAAATGCGATTAATGGATGTAGTTACAGCCTATCTCTACGGATCCTTGGAAAATGATATTTATATGAAAATCCATGAAGGATTTGAGTTGCCTGAAGCACAAGCTTTAAATCGTAACGAGATTTATTCAGTTAAACTAAATAAATCTTTATATGGATTAAAGCAATCTGGGAGAATGTGGTACAATCGCTTGAGTACATTTTTTGTTGAAAGAATGTTATAAAAATGATCCTATATGTCCTTGTGTTTTCATCAAAAGATGCGGATCTGAATATGCTATCATTGCTGTCTATGTTGATGATTTAAATATTATTGGAACTCATGAAGAGTTATCAAAAATTATGAATTCTTTGAAAAAGGAGTTTGAGATGAAAGACCTTGGAAAAACAAAGTTTTGTTTAGGTCTTCAAATTGAGCACTTAAATGACGGAATATTTATTCATCAATCTAATTATACCTCAAAAGTACTTAAGCGATTTTATATGGATAAAGCACATCCAAAAGTACACCTATGATTGTGAGATCTCTTGATGTAATAAAAGATCCATTCCGACCATCTGAAAATGATGAAGAACTACTCGGTCCAGAAGTACCATACCTTAGTGCAATCAGAGCGCTAATGTATCTTGCTAATAATACGAGGTCTGATATATCATTTGTGGTGAAATTATTAGCAAGGTACAGTTCTTCCCCAACCAGAAGGCATTAGAATGGCATTAAACACATTTTTCGATATCTTCAAGGGACAATCAATTTAGGATTATATTATTCATCTTCATCAAAATCAGATCTAACTAGTTATGCAGATGCAGGATATTTATCAGATCCACACAAAGCACGATCTCAGACAGGGTATGTTTTCACTTGTGGTGAAATTAGGGGTGTGCAAAATCCGGTCGGTTCGGCCGAACCGACCGGAACCGAACCAGACCAGTCGAACCGAACCAAATCGTTTTTTAAATGGTTCGGTTTCGATCGACCGTTTTGAACATTTTCGGTTTTTGGTTTTTTCGGTGAACCGAACCGAAAAACCGAAAACCGAACCGTTTTTTAGTGGGCTCAATTCAAAATAGTAAATTAATTGTTTGGGCTTCATACTTTTAAAACATGGGCTTGATTAATATAGCGTTTTAGGGGTTTGCGGGCTAATTGCTTTGGGCCAAATTAAATTGAATGGGATGCTAGCCCAATAAGATGAATTAAAAAAAAAAAAAAACAGCTGAAAGTCTTGCGCAGCAGTGCGTGAGTGGAGTGTGAAAAGAGAATAGAAAAAAAAATAGAAAGAAAGAAGCAGTGCACCGCTGCTCTGCTGACTGCTCCGCCGCGCCGCACTTCCGCCACTCGAGGCTTATTTGTGCACGACACAAGTTTTGAATTATTTGGTATTGCATATTTAATTATAAAGAGTATTTTCTACTTTGTTTGGATGATGTTTAATTATAAGGAGTATTTTCTACTTTGTTTATGGTTTGTTAGTAACATTATTTCAAGAACTCATTAACAATGAACATTATAATTCTAAAAAAAATGGATATAAGATTACTAGATAAGTATTTTGTTAATTTTATCATTGGTTTTTGCTAATAGTTTAAGTTTACGGTGCATTGTTTTTTCGGCGTAATATACTAGTATTATATATTTGGGGGTCAATATAATATTTCGTACAACAATATTGAATAAAGAGGTTAAAACATGGATTTTTTTTTCTCGATAAATGGTCAACAAGCAATTTTGTAAAAAAAAAAAAAAAAAATATGCCGAACCAAAAACCGAACCGAACCGAACCGGTTCGGAACCGGTTTTGACACGGTTCGGTTTCGGTTGGCCGAAAAGCCATTGTTCGGTTTACCGGTCCGGTCGGTGACCCAACCGAACCGGACCGAACCGGCCGACGAACACCCCTAGGTGAAATAGTTATTGCATGGAGTTCAGTAAAACAAACCTTGGCCGCTACATCAACTAACCATGCATAATTATTAGCAATTCATGAAGCTAGTCGCGAATGTGTTTGGTTACGGTATATGACGCAACATATTCTTAGAGCATGTGGTTTGCCGACCAAGCGAGAAGTTCCAACAACCTTTTATGAAGACAACGCAACATGTATAACATAATTGAAGGAAGGATTTATTAAAGGGGATAGAACAAAGCACATTTCACCCAAATTCTTCTTCACCCACGATCTTTACGAGAAAGGAAAAATCAATGTTCAACAAATCCGTTCAAGTGACAACCTGGCAGATTTATTCACTAAGTCCCTCCATACATCAACATTTGTGGAATTGGTGCACAAGATTGGAATGCGGCGCTCCAAAGATATCAACGGATGCAATGATCAGGGGGAGTAAATATGCACTGCATTTTTTTTTTCCTTCGCTAAGGTTTTTCCCACTGGGTTTTTCTTAGCAAGGTTTTTAACGAGACCGTTTCTTCTAGAATATTTTTTATTTTAGAAACATGTACTCTTTTTCCTTAACTATGATTTTTATCCCACATGGTTTTATCTAGTAAAGTTTTAACGAGGCATGTACCAATATACATTCAAGAGGGAGTGTTGTAAATATTTATATATGGTGAATGTCTATTGTCCCACATAAGAAAGCTTTAAGAGTTTCCTCCAAACATTTCTATAAATAGAGAGAGGTTCTTCACTTTGTAACTCACTTTTGAATATGGAATAAGAAAGAGTTTGGATAATATTACTCTCTTTTATTTTCTTTGGAATTCTAAACATTTATAATAGACAACAAATATTTAAAGGAGATGGAGATTTTTGTTGCTTCCTTTTTGGGGTGAGTACGTATTAACACTATTAAGTAACTGAGAGGAGAAATAGAGAAAAGGTGAAAGATGAGCTGGACAAACCATTCAACCACTCTCTCAAATCCATCGAAAAAGATGTCCTCTAAGCCACATAATAATAATTTTGTGGCTGTAAATTCATTCACCCCTGCTGACCTGTCCCCCACGACAAAACTTTATAATATATCCTCGTAACAAAATAAGTGCATAAATAAGAAGACCTGTTCTCCATAAATTTTAAGCACAGCAAAGTCAGAAAAATATTATACAGCAGAAAAACAGCAAGTCCTTTTAAAGAAATATACACAGCATACATACAAAAGACGCAAACAAAATAGGTTGTTGAAAAAAGAATGTCAGAAGCTATAACTAATTCTTCAATCAAGCTGTTCGGAATGACCATAGTTGTGTCTGAACAGAGACAGAGTTCCTCTACAACATCAGATTCTTCATCAGTCAGCAAGGTTTGTTAGTGCTATTTTATAGTTTTAACTACATATATGTTATGATATGTTGTATGTACACATGCTTGTGAAATCCATTGATTATTAAATAATTTGCAATTTTGTGAGGAACCCTTTTTTTGAAAGTTGGAAATGGATGATGGGTTGGTTTCACTTTTTGATCAACTGTTAAATTTTTAGTGATTTTGCCACAAAGTTTGTAATCTTGAATGTGTTTTCTTGAAATATTATTCTGGAATTATTTTGTGATATAAATGAACAAGTGTTTTATGTAGTCTGGAATTTTGTGATTTATACTATTACACTCTTGACCTCTGGTGTAACATAGTAGTAGCATATATTTATTTGGCTAACTTGTGTGTTGATATAAAATTCTGTTTGATTTTACTAGGATATATCAAGAGAAGCGTTCACAGAGACTATAGACAGAGATAATTCCTCAACGAATTTGACAGAAGAAACATCAACAGAGGCAGCAACATCATCGTCTGTTATCGAGAAAGATTCGCCATCCGAAGCAAAATCAAATGAGCAAGAAGAAACAATTGAGAGCGGCACAACACTGGTCGACAAGCCCGCAGATAAAATCCTAGTCCCTTGTCCTCGTTGTATTAGCAAGGACACCAAGTTTTGTTATTACAACAATAACAACCACAACCAACCCCGACACTTTTGCAAAAACTGTCAAAGATACTGGACTAATGGGGGAGTAATGAGAAACTTGCCTGTTGGATCAGGAAGGCGCAAGACCAAATCTGTTACGATTCCAAATTATCCACACGCTTCTTCAGATGCCGTAAATGGGATTCACTCCGAACAAAATGGATTCTTTATTTACGGCTCAGACGAATCCAAGGCCTCCAAAAACTCAAGTCATGTATATGGTTCTTCTTCTGGAATACCTGTTGTCTTTTATCCCACAACACCTTATTGGGGTACTTGCTCTTTGTCGCCGCCGCCAATGCCATTAGTTTCCCGGACTTGTTCTACTTTAGGGAAACGTGTGAGGGAAGAAATGATAGTGAGTCCATCTACCTCAGAGATAGATAATCCGGTGGAGGAAACAAATGCAAAGAGATCATCTGTACTTGTTCCTAAGACCTTGAGGTTCGATGTCCCAAACGAGGCTGCCAGGAGCTCGATATGGTCAGCACTCGGAATCAAGAGCGATAATGAGACAAGTTTGTCCAAGGCATTTGAAGGAAAATGTGTAAGAAATAGCAATATAGACATCGCTAAAATGCTGTTGCAAGCTAATCCAGCGGCGTTACACCGATCACTTAACTTCCAAGAAAGTGTATAAGTGATGATAATAGTGTAGTACTTTAGCTGTGTAAGATTTTGTAGAGTGATATAGATTTTGTCTAAATAGGAACCGAAGATAATGTAGCGTTCTACTGAATGTACTAACCCTTATGAGTTTATTTTCCATGATTAGTAAATGTACAAAATTGGCTTTTACTCTGCTGAATCAATACAAGCCTCTCACCGTTTTGAACCATATTCTGACACAAAATATCCAGGCGATCGATAGATGTGGTTATGTGTTCTTAGGCTTCTTTTTTGGAGTATGATCCAAGCGAATGGCGAAAGATCATCTCTTTGTTAAATTGATGCTTAAAGCTTATTTATGTGGTAGAGTCATCCTTAACTTTAAGCGTGTAATTAAGCGCATTAGACTTATTGGTGTTATTGTACTCTTTTGGGTGGTTGTAAGAAGTGAAATCAGGCGATTAGCAACAATGAGTTATGAGTTAAGACACAGAAGGCCGAGATTCATATTTACTTATTTAGGATGGTTTGATCAACTTACCTAGTCCATGAGGTTCTTTTCCCCCCAAAATGATACATTTATTTTTCACTCATCAAAGAATAACTTGCAACAGGTCTTAACCAAAACACTAGACTCCCTCTCTTTGTTAAGAAGCTTTTGCTAAACTTCGTTAGTTGCTCCATTTGAGCTAGTATGGCCACGAGGAACGAATTTCTCAACCTTTCTTGATTTGCTAGACAATCTTTCATAAGAGTTCATTTCTTGTCTTGGGAATTCATGCTGTATAGATACCACTATCTAGTTTTAGTTTTTTTTTTTTTTTTTTTGGGTAAGCAATAAGATTTTATTAAGAATATGAGTACAAGAAATGCTCGAACAAAGATCAACACCTATGCATCAGTGTGTCCTAAACATGTTCTAAGATTCATACATCATTCTGGAAATGAAGGAATAAAATCATTTCTAAACTCCTTAAACCAACCCCGACTTCTAAGTTTGATCCTTTCAACAATTTCTGTCAAAGCCATCCTAGCATCCTTTAACACCAGTTTGTTCCTTGATTGCCAAATCGCCAGTTCGTTATCCAGATCAAACGTCAGTCCTCTTTGTTGTAGTGATAAGCAGCAAGGCCACAAAAATGCTGAAAATGAGCAGCAATATCACCGGCAAGCTAAGCCACTTAATCGCCATCATCCAGATCGAATACGCGGTCGAACATTCACAAAAGATGTGTTTGCTGTCTTGAATTTCCGACCCACAAAATATGCAACTCCGATCCCCGTCCGTCTCAATCACCCCTCTACGAGCAAGGTTCTCTTTTGTAGGCAATTTATTTATAAAGCTCTCTAAACCAACACCTTAAATTTCAACGGGGCTTTCGTATCTCACATATCCTTAAAGATTTGCATATCTATGCCACTTTGTTCGATTCCCCTCAACACTTCATATGCAGATTTTACTAAACATTGCCCGATTTTCTCCTTGTTCTAGTACCACATATCTGATATGTTACTAAATTGAGCATTCTCCAACAAGAGTTCAAGTTCATCAATATTTTCTTGCTCCCATTGAAACGTTTGCATTCGCCACGCCCATTTCCACCTCATATGCCTTCATTCCTCTAAACCATATCCTCAATTGTTGCCCCCTTATTTTCAGCAATCAAGGAATAACCTATATATTGTGACACAATTTTATCGGCTGGTCAAAAATCCATCAAGCCAATTATAATGTATTTCTACCATTACCCACCTTTTTTCTAATGTTATCAAACAGCCAACCCACAATATCATTAAATTCATTCAGCTTTGCAATATCTTTCCACCAAGTTGACTGATTTTTAAACCCCTCTTCTCCTTTCTCAAAGCCCTCATACTTAGATTTGATAATTCTCCTCCATGGAGCATCTTCCTCCGACTAGTTTTAGTATCCTTGAATACTTGTCTGATTTTGGTCTCTTCAGTTATTGCTACAGATCTGTTACACAAAAATTATTACAATCTAAGTCATGTATGCCGGAGAATCTAAACGGCACTCTGGTAACTTCAGAAGTTTAATTTTCTTAAGTCGCGCTTTAAAAATCTTGGTTCCCTTCTCAAATTTTATGCGCAAAATGTAACGAAAACTATGATGTTGAAGTGGCTCTGTTGTGAGAAAGTGTAGTTTATTTCTCTTGGTTTTAATACTTTACATGTCCGATCAACATTTGAATCAATTGAGTTGTGTACATGGGAACATGACCAAATGGATGTAGAATAGATTTCGTATGGTAAATCAATCATAAATAAGACTCGAGTTAACGTTAATTCATACAAAACATAACTTCTACATCGCGCACTCGCAATAGAATCGTAAATAGAATTTCTTTCCGCGAAATAACTTGATTCATGGACAACAACATTTTGGTAAAAGTCGTAAAGCAAATTCATAAAGATTAACTTGTCTTATTCAATAAAACTAATTGTTATTGTCAATATGTACCATATCCACATAGAACCATTGGGATCAGATAATATCTTGAAAACGTAACAGTTGAGGGATAATATACAACCTTTTGCAATTCAAGAAAAGGGAGATACGTAGCATAAATGATAAAGGGCAAAATTACTTGTCCCCTGAACTTTGACATGTGTTTCACGTACCCTGTACTTTTAATTTTTCCACCCGCCACCCTCAAATTTCTTAATTGTATCACTTACTCCCTAAGTCAAAATTAGCTGATTAAACTAATTGGAAAAAAATCACTTACCCCCCTAAACTTTGACCTCAGTTTCACTTACCCTCTGTACTTTTAATATTTTTTACCCACCACCCACAAGTTTCTTAATTGTATCACTTACCTTCATCAATGGGAAAGCATGTGCGGAGCACGTGACAGTTAAAAGGGGGTTTAATTAGCTAATTTTAACTTAGAGGGTAAGTGATACAATTAAGATACTTGAGGATGACGAGTGAAAAAATTGAAAGTACAATAATAAGTGAAACTGAGGTCAAAGTTCAGGAGATAAGTGATTTTTTCCAACTGACAAATCCATTAAAACCGAAAGTCTATATACTCTAATATCTCTGATCAAATTAGTGTATTTTACTATTATTTGGTTGGTTCTAATCCAATCAAATCATAAGAGTAAACCTTTGACTCTAGAATAATAAGCTGACCGTTTTGCCGCCTATCAAGAAGTAGGTTTTCCCTTCCATTTTTTTAATATATTTTTTGATGAAATAAAATACCACATTTGCCAAACAATTTTGAGAAATGACTTGTGACCAATTTTTGTGTCTAGCTTTTTTCAGAGCCTTCTTTTACGAAATGTATAAGTGCACAATTTAAGTGCTTATATGAACCTGAAAAGGTTGTTTACAAAGATATATCAAAACGACTATGTTTTTGTTTAAAGTTACTTGAATTTACTTTTTACTTAATATGAAAAGTATTTACAAATATTTTAAAAAAGACCTACATAAAGCACCAACTAGGTGTTTGATCATTTAATAAGAATTACGTTTTGCTTTCCATAAAAATTATACATTGCTTTAACGTAAAAAAAAACATGTTAAGAAACACCACAAACTTGGTTTTTCCGACTTTGTGCTTTTTCTTGCTTTTCTTTGAGACACAATCGAAAGTGAATGCTATGAGAGCTTTTAATAAGTATTTACCTCAGCCATTTCCATAAGCATTTGTAAATATTAATTAAGCATAACTTACGTATTTTTTTTGCCTTTTATTTTATTTCAACTTCAGGTTTTGCCCTATAATTTTACGGGTTTAGAAAATGCCAACTAACTCTTTTTTTTTTATATATAAAATATGCCCGACGTGCTCAAAAGATGCCACTGAGCTGTTTTTGACTGACGTGGCGTCTGACTGGGACACCAGGTCATTTTTTTTATTCTGTTGTTGACTGGACGGGGGTGCAAAATTACCTATTCACCCCATCAACAGTACAATCTCCCATCACTTAAACCAATTGCACACACAACAAAAAGATAAAAACTTATTATATAATTCTAATATTAAAAGCTTAATTTTTAATAACTATATTTTTTTTAAAAAAAAAGTGAGAAAAATTAACAAGAAATATCCCAACATTAACAATATTTGTCTTCCTCTTACAATTAAACCTTATCTATAATTTCATTTAAAACTTAATAATTAAAAAACTTTTTAAAAAAAATAGAAAAATGAAAAAAAATCTGCCCCCTCCCCCCCTCCCACCGTCGGCTTTAACAACATATCAAAAAAAAAAAAAGATTGAAGGATGGAACGAACCTTTGAATCTAAGCGAAGAAAAAGAGGTTGAAAACAATAGTTGCGAGATTGGTGAATTACTCCTCGAATCGGCATCGTGGAGTAGGAGAAGAGAAGAAAACTAGTCTCTATGTATGAAGATTTGAGAAGAATATTGGGCGTGTGGTGTAGGTGGTGGGTCTCGGAGGCGGTCAATCGGGCGTGTGGTGTAGGTGGTGGTGGTGGGCGGGTGGTGGTGGACTGGGGGAGGGCGGCAGGGAAGAGGCAGATCTTTTCTCTTTTTCCTTTTTTTTCTTTTTTTTTTTTCCTTCATTTCTTTCATTTTTTTCTTTTTTTTGTTTTTAGTTTTTTTAACTATTAAGTTTTTTAAATAGAATTATAGATAAGGTTTAATTATAAGAGGAAGAAAAATATTGTTAATGTTGGGATATTTCTTGTTAATTTTTCTGATTCTTTCTTAACTTATTAGTTATTAAAAATTAATTTTTTAAAATTAGAATCATATAATAAGTTTTTATAATTTTTCTATTTTTCAAATTTATTAGTTATAATTTTTTTGTGTTTTGATATTAAAGAATTAAATATCTTATTATTTTTATTAAATAAAGATATATGTTTTTTTTATATATTTATATATATATATATTAAGGAATTAAATATCTTATTGTTTTTAATATATAAAGATATACTTTTTTATATATTTATATATATTAAGGATTAAATATCTTATCATTTTTAATATAAATATATACTTTTTATGTATTTATATATATATATATTAAGGAATTAAATATATTATTATTTTTAATGTATAAAGATATACTTTTTTTATATATTTCAACAATTCAAAAAATGACGTGGCGTCCGACTGACGTCCCAGTCAGACGCCACGTCAGCCAAAAACAGTCTAGTGGCATCTTTTGAGCCTATCGGACATATTTTATAAAAAAAAGAAGAGTTAGTGGGCATTTTCTAAACCCGTAAAATTATAGGGCAAAACGTGAAGTTGAAATAAAATTAAAGGGCAAAAAAAATATTTTGCCCAGTAATTAACTACCCTCTTATTCCATAAAATAAGGGATAATTATAGTTATGCCCCCTGAAGTTAGGCATAATTACAAGAATCTCTCCTGGAAAATTACAATAACCTCCCAAGTTAGAATCTTGATGATGTCATAATAAAATATAATGAGTTTTCAAGTTTGCCCTTTAGTCAATTAAGGTTTTGGAGTTTGTAATGTAATTTATCCGAAGAAGTATCTTGGCATATTGATTAAGTTTCGAGGGAATTATTATATGAGTTTAACTGTAAGAATATTCCAAACTTTTTTTTTCAACCTAAAAAGTTTCTCTTAAATTTAAATCGAAATGGTTTCTTTTAAAAGAATTAAAATAGTAAATAATTCGCTTAATTTTATCTTTCATTAATCAAAACTCAAAACGAACTTCTAAACTCCAGCTTTGAATCAATGTTTTCATTTTTTGTTTAACTTATTATCCTTCTAGTTACAGAATAGTGAAACTTTTGTATTATTTCTTTTTACAAATGTGTATTAGTCAACTTACATGTAAAATTCTTTTTATTTTAAGATACAAACAAAAACTAAATTCTAAAACCTGGATTTATTTAAAGCTTGCGTTTATTTAGAGTTTGTAAAGATTCAAATTCAAGTTTTAGAATAAGTTTGTTCAAGAAGTTAATCAATGAATGATAAAATAGGACAAATTGTTTGATATAATTTTTAATTCTTATAAAAGAAAATCATTTAATTTGTGTGAAAAAAAGTCTTTTGATTGAATACTACGTATACACTTTTTGAAAACATAATTAATATATCGAGATACTTCTTAGGGTAAACATTACATTACAACCTCCAAAATTTAATTCACTAAAGGGCAGAAATGAAAACTCATTGTAATTTTCCTATGACATCATCAAAAACTTAAGGGGAGGTCATTGTAATTTTCCAAACCTGAGGGAGTGACCTAACATGATGGACAGAAAGTAACAACTAACAACTAAGAACATTACTCCACCAAAAGTGAGACAACAGTTTTCAAGTAGTACAATATATTTCCAGGAGATGGAGACTTTTCATTTTTCCTTTTAGGAGGTGAAAAGTGAGCTGGACAAAAAAGGCCACAAAGTAAACACCACATAAATTCCAACCTACCAGTCTCTACCCATTGGAAAAGATATATACTCTTTGAGCCACATAACAATTTTGTGGCTGTGAATTCATTCCCTGCTGCTTCTTTTCTATGTCCTACACTAGATTCCAATTGCAAAAGAGAATAAAGAAATAAATATCTTCATAAAGGAAGGAGAATAGGATAACACACGACCCGTTCTCCTAAAATGAACATAGATATATAATTTATATACGCTTGGTGGGATTAGGTGGCCTTTCAGGGATATTTATTTTTCTTGCTCCGGATGTGGTCTATTCTATCTAGAGGAAAATTATGAAGTGCACTCGCGGTTGCACAATAGTTGGTATATTTAATTAGTTATTTCTTTCAATGCACAACTGAGATGGAATTATGGGTGATTATTTACTTAACAAATACCTTGAATCTCAAGTTTTAACTGCACCAGGACTTTAATACACTGGTACAAACTGATTTTTCTATCTAGAGGATAGTGGGGCCGGTGGATCATACAGGACAGGCATATATAAATATAATATGGGCAGGAACCAAGCCCGACAAGGTTCCACATTTTCGCGCTTGAGCCAGGGCCTCTGCATTTGTCCCAATTGGGCCTCAAATGTAGGTCCAACGGGTCATCCAGGCCCAGACCCCCCCCCAATAAACAAGAAAATTTTCAATCCACAACCAACCACTCATTTACAACACAAGAATTATCAGCATGACAGGAAAATAATTCTCCTGTCCTCACTGATTGTAATAGTTCAGAAAATTATTCAAGAAGATAAAGCATTTCTTTTGTATATCTTGACATGCATACAACATATTCACTCGGATAAGATTACACCATTTTGAATTTCTACTATCAATTTTGAGCTATTCCATAGACATGAGGATTAATAAGAGAGGCGGTCGATAAAACTGCGCTGTTGATGTTAATACTCGTAAAACCCGCTCTAGCAATACTAGTTGCAGTTGTCCTTGTTAGATGGCACCCATCAGCTAGAGTCTGCTGTAATGGATCAAGAATCCCCTGCACAAATCTTAGAACTGTTCCGTCTGCATGCCATTCACACAAAATATAAACCTTTAGACTTCTCATGATAATCTTCGACAAAAAAATTATAGATTGGGTTAATTTGTAACCTTTGGCAGCCACATGTTCCACAAAAACGTAAAAACCACCAGGTCGGAGCACCCTTTTCACCTCTATATACAAGTACAGGTCCATATGTTAAGCATTGATCAAAAGAGCACGATATATCGCAACATATCAAATTGAGCTTAAGGTAACATACGAGGATTTACTTAGTTTAGACGAGGACGAAAATGAATACATTACAGGTACTACTTATAGTGAACTATAAGATCACTCACAAGATCAGGTATAGGTTTGAAAACCATAACTAATATACCTTGCAATGTTCGATCAACATCTTTTACGGAGCATAGAACCAGTGTTCCAACAACTACATCAACAGAAGAGTCGTTTAGTGGCAAAGACTCCGCAACCTGCATGGAAATGAAACATCAATTAAATGCTTCTTCAGAAATGCTGCTAGATAAGACTTATTAATTGCATTTCAAAGCTTAAACCAGTAAATACTATGACTCAAAATGTAAACTTCTTCCAACTGACAGCATCTGGAAACAGTAATACATGTAGTAACTAGATAGATCATATGCAATCTACATTTTGATACTATACGTACGGCTTGCATAAACTTAAAATTTGATGGTGGGAGTCAGGGGCGGAGCCAGGATTTCGAGGGAGGGGGGGCGAGATTATTCTAAATTAATATTTTTTTATTAATTCAATATAATATTTTTTTATCAACAGTAAATTAGCTTAGAAAAAAAAGCATGTTAATAACCAACCAAGCAACAATATTTAAATTGTACAGTTTAACAAAGCATTCAACATCTTTAAAGAAATATACCAATATATACGGTCAAAGACCCAAAGTAATAAATATAACACATATTATCCACTAAGAATATCACATCCAGATGAAATGAAATTAAACATTGTCAAACATCATTCAAAAGTAATAGCTAGTAATAAAAAATTACTTAGGCACTTTAAATTGTGATCTACGTTTCTTGACACGATCAAACTCGTCAATTATTGAATCAACATCAAAACTTTCAGCAATTTCCTTTTCAATATGCATAATGAGACTACTAGATAAGAAATCATCTTCCATTTTGTTCCGCAATCTCGTCTTCACAAGTTTCATTGCCGAAAATGCACGTTCAGATGTTGCTGTAGAAACCGGAAGAACCAAAACAAGTCGAATCAGCCTATCAACAAGAAAGTAGACCTTTGACTTCCCCGTCTTTGACAATACTTCGCACAATTGTGAAATTGTTGATACATGTTGAAAGTTACTATTTCTTTGGATATCCACTTCAAAAAGCTCCAATTGGTACCTGATATGTATCCTTTCCTGATTTGTAAAATCACTAGGATAGAACTTCTCAACTAGCATACAAACCTTATTTATGTCAAAGTTTTTATAGCCATCTCTCGGATCTAAAGCCGAACTTAACTTAAGCAACTCCATAGAATCTTCACTGAACCTATACCTCATCTCTTGCAAGATGTTATCAATTATCCCATTAAAAATATCAATCCTAAAATGATGCTCCAATGTAAGATTACCTTTCTTAGCACGCCCTTTACCTGATCGACGAGGACCATCCATATCAGGTATTTCAATTTCGTGTTTTTCACAAAAAGCCTTTACTTCTTCACACAACTGAGGCCATCCATTTTCTCTGAATTTTTGAATAACTTCTTTTGTATTTGCTACCGCATCCATAGCATTCAAAATATCTTGAGATTTATCCTGCAACAGCTCACAAAGAATATTTGTTTTTCCCAATAGCTCTATCAGAAAATGCAAGATAAATACAAACTCAAACGACATCATTACATCATAAGCTCCATCAGCTGCAGCTTTTGAGGATGTAACGACGCTGTTATCATTTATAATGTCACTCAATACCAAAAGAGTAGAATCAAACATTTCAAGTAAACGTTGAAGTGACTTCAAATGAGAGCTCCATCGAGTATCACATGCACGTTGTATGTTGGCAACTTGATTTTTTCCTCTCCCTGTTTCAAGTTCATCGGTTGAAATCAATTCTGCTATTCGGGTAGACTGAGCAAGATGCAACTGATCATGACGTTTTGAAGATGAATCAACCGCATTAATAATAACATTCAAATGTGAGAAAAAATGCTCAACAGGGATCACACTTTGAGCTGTTGCCACTAATATCAACTGCAAACGATGAGCGAAACAATGAACATAATATGCATATGGACATTCACTTAAAAATAAAGCCTGCAGTCCATTCCACTCTCCACGCATGTTGCTTGCACCATCGTACCCTTGCCCTCGAATACTCTGTGTACTAAGATTATGATAAGAAAGAACGTCACATATTTTTTTCTTCAAGGTAGAGGATTTAGTATCCTCGACATGAACTATCTCAAAGAATCTTTCTCGAACAAGCCCACCTTTATCAACGAATCTCAAAATAATTGCCATTTGTTCTCTTTTTGATTCATCACGAGATTCGTCAACAATGATACAAAACTTTTCATCACCAATTTCTTCTCGAATAAATCTTTGAATTCTACTACCATAGATTGACAAGATCTCCTTTTGAATAGTGGCAGATTTGTAAGTAGCATTAAGAGGAGCACTTTTCACACATGAAGCTACTTCTTTATTGTAAGAGGCCGTGTGCTCTAGAATCTCCAAAAAGTTACCACGATTAAGTGAGCCAACACGTTCATCATGACCTCTAAATGCTATGCCCTGGAATGCACATAACTTAGCAACATCCACTGAAAGTTTGAGTCTTAGCCTATTTCTTGCCACTAACTCATAAGATTGCCTATCAAAAATCTTGTCAATATGTTGTAATGAGTTCAACATATCCTCACTTTGTTTTACCGCAACCTTATGTAAAGAATTAGGAGACTTTCCCACATGTGTCAAAAAAGCACAATTCTTTCCCTCGTTCACTTTTTTCCAAGACTGAAATCCATTAACAACAAAAGCATTTGATCTGCAAATTGTTGATTGCTTTACAAATAGATAACAGTGAAGACAATAAGCAGCATTCGTTGTAGGGGAATATTCTAACCAATCAGGAAATAGTTTGTACCAAGATACGAGAAACTTTCTACCATATTTGTCAACAAGATCAGAAGATTTTTCTGGAATTGGTTGATAAGGTCCCTCTATCAAATATGATCGCCGAATTTGATCAATCTTATCTACTCTATAAGTCCAAGTCATTTGGCGCTTACCTGGATCTCGTTCAATCACAATGTCTGTATTTTGATCAATCCTTTGGATTTTTGATTGAGGAGAATCCTCGTGCTCAACTTGAGATTGACGGATATTTGTATTTTCAGGAGGAGCGCCATCACCATCGCAATTATTAGAAGTAGAAGCAACGTCGGGAATACTACTCTTTAGAAAATACGAGTCAATTCTTTTTTTACCCATCAAGCCAAAACCTGTATAAATTAAAAAGTTAAGTAATTAATTAGTTGCTACGTTATTTCTTAAATTGATCACATAACAAATTAACAATAAGTGTAATACTAAGTCCTACTGTCCTAGTGATATAAATAATTAACATTAGTTAACTAATTTATCAATCCAAAATTTTGCCAATCCAAAACTCATTCTAAGATAACAATTCCTAAACTGATTTAATGTGCACCTCACCAATTGACGCCAAACAAAGTTCAAAACTTAGCCCATCACTACAGTCTACAAGATAGCAGCATAAGCATTATTTCTACAACTCAGAAACTACAATTAAAGATAAGAATTCTATCTCGGGATGAAAAAATTATTTCTATCAATTTGTATATAATATATTATTTCTATGTTGAGTCTACAAGATAACAATTAACAAGAACAAGATGACAAAAAGAATATAATAAAAAAAAAAGCAAAGAGCAGGAAGCTTACAGAGAAATGAGCACTGGAGCAGGAAGGAGCAGCGGGGAATGAGGCTGGGCAAAACAAGGGTTTCACCTTTTGCTTCTTGTTACTATTTACTTTTGACCATTTTTCTAATTGATTTTTGAAGTGGGCCAAATAATAAAATGCTAGTTCACTTTTTTTCTAATAGGAAAAGTATACGTCCACTTCCAATTCCAAATGTGGCCAGACTTATTTTATTTAGATGGGCCAAGTCTTATTTTATTTATATTTGATGGGTACAAGCAATATCGGCCAACATTTTTTTGAGGGGGTGCAAGCAATACTAGCCTACAACTTTTGACTTAAAACTACAATAATATGAATATTAAAAAAAAAAAAATTGGAAAGTGAGGGGGTGCAATGGCCCCCCCTGCACCCCCTCTCCCTCCGCCCCTGAGTCCTGCAGCCTCAGCTGCTGCGTGCGCGTATTTCTCCATTTTCCTGTTGGGATCAACACCCACAACTTCCATACCTGGATAATCTGCATAGTATTTTATATTAGGACCAGTTCCAATGCCGATCTCCAAGATCTTTTCCGCCTTTCCTCTCAAATTTGCAAAAAGTTGCGACTTGTAAACTGCAATCTTGCCGTATACAATCATGATTTAGAAATGTCTTTAGTTTATATTCACTGAGCATAATTCCAAAAAAAAAGACAATAAGTATTAATGACAGTGTGAAAAGATCACTGACCTCTGCTTCATAAGATTTCATTGTTTTATCCATTGCTGATGCATAGAACTCCTCATACCAATCAGGTCTTGGAGGATGGACGCTATTCAACATCGACTGAATTGAATACAGAAGATTTATAGTTATCACTACCTTTTATTTTCAATACTTATTCGATTATAAGCAAATGCTGCAAAGATTTCAAATTTTCTCAAACTTGAAACTAAAAAAGCATCCAAATGAACTTCTAGAATGCTAAATATTGGATACTTAATCCAACGTTGGGCTTATATATGCAAATAATTACGCATTGCTGATTATCGCCACAGATAAGCCAAAATATAAGTGATACGTTAAGTTTTCAGTTATTTAAACTTAATGAAGCTAGAAAGGTGTGATTTTGTAATGGTAGAGACTGAAGGTAGTTTCTATTTCAAGATGGACTAAAATAGACCAAAAGATAACAGGGATATAATCATATTCATACAATCGTCATGGTCTTCCTGATCACACGAGCCTCGTCTCATTCTATTTTATATCCCATCGGTAGAAAGAAACCAAGAAAAACTAAAGTAACTCATACGTATTGATCGGGAAGACCAACGACTCGCTTCCTCAATCAATCGATCAGTTGGATTAAAGAACACAATTTCAACTTCTAAATTATTGAGTGCACTATCGCAGTTAAAACATTCTAGCTAACTAGTTACGTTGAACTGATTGCCTACCTACACAGGTTTCGCACATTTAAGAAGTAAAAGGTAGAAACAACACCAAAAAAAAAAGGAAAAAAGACCCAATATCAAAAAAAAGGAAAAAAGTAAAAGATAGTTTAGGTACTGTTCAGCTTCAATTTTTGTACAGCAAATATATAAACTAGAATGGGATGGTACCGTAGGATCATGGGAGGATGACTTTACATCAGTCGAGGCGAATGAAGGCAAAACAGGAAAAGTGAATAATCCAGTTCCTAACACAGCTCCTAGAAAGTTTCTTCTGGCACAGCACGGGCAGTAACATGTACTGCTGTTTGACTTTTTTAGGACATTTGTTGTAATAGTAACACGAGAGGATTTATGGCTGCTCGTTGTTCTTGTTAAGGTTGTAGTACTAGTAGTAGTGATTGCTGATGATGTTTGTGGGACTGTAGGATTGTGGAAATACTTCAATGAGGGAGGGTTGGACATAAGAATTGTCATCCTGTGTTCAACTTGTTCAGCTTTGGGCAACAACGTGTAGTGTAATTTATGTATGAGGATTGTGGTCAGGTGTTTTGTCGCCTCACATTCTCTTGTCAATTACTGGTAATTCCATCCGTTTTCTATCACATGCATCTCTTCCCTAGTTTGCTAAATTCAGTCTTTACGATCTTTAATTGTTTATTTAATAAACTTTTTTAAGAAATAAAAACACTGTTAGAGAAATTTTTGAACAGATGTTACAATTTCAAAATCGTAGATGAGAAATTAAAGCAATTCATAATTTTCACTGAAAAGGTATTTTATAACTAAATTATGTTAAATTTGAACTTACCTCCCATTATAAGCCGAGGAGAGTAGAATTAAGTACTAGCTGTTAAATGAGCGAGTGCTCTGGTCTCCAAATTTAGAATACAACAGACCAGATTACAACAATAACTACATTCATTTGCAAATCAAAATAAACATATGAATCATTTACAAGTGATCAGATGCTGTTCTGTTTTGCTTGGCCACATGGATCTTCAATCTGCTCCATTTGCTGATTCTGTGTTCTTTCAATCACGGGTTTCAATAGCAAGGGAAAAAGAACAACTTGTTACTTCTTTAAGAAATACATTCCGTCTTTGAATTCTAGCTTCTCTTCTGCAACTAGACCAGATAAAAAGCTTTGCAGCTGCTGGAGTGATTTGTCATACGAAGGATCACCAATGCAAAACATCTGCGCAACATCATCGTATTGTTCAGTTTCCGGACTCGTACCATCACTATGTTACTTTGACAAAAACTAAGGACTACCTTTAGAGTATTATGAATACGATCCAAAGCCATGCTGCCGAAATTGGTAAGCATCCCCGAGATAAATTTCTGCAACGATTTAAAAGTATTGGTCAACTGGGTCCGATGATTTGCAATGCATAACAAATCACTCACATACGAAATCCTATGGTACGCGCATCAGAAGTGCTAAAATAAAAACTTCCAACGGTATACCTCATAGACTGTCATTTCTTTACGCAATTGATCCTCAACTGATGCTACTGATCTCTCTGCATCCTCATCACCCACGAGAAGCTCATCGCAGCCACCGCTGTTAACTTCAGTTTTTCCACTCTCAACTAAGGATTCCACCAATGTGAACTTATGGTCACCACAATCTTGTACTGATTCTGCCAGGATTCCCTAAATTAACCCATGCAAAGAGATAGTGAGACAAATAAACTGCCATCATAAAAATACCATTATAATTTCACATATGCTATTTCCTTCAAACAACAGAAATTAATGAACAGTTGCACTTGTCGTGCTGCAGTGCTTTTGGTTAATAAAGAGAAGTATACTAAGAGAAACTGAAAAACACATTGCGTGTGACAAAGGCAATTTATAGGGAGGTTTAAATACTATGCAGAAGAAGTATCAGAAGCCTAATTGTAGTATAGGAAGTGTGGAATGTTTAGAAGAAAATAGAAAGTCAGAATGATGGAGGTGCAACTGACCTTGTTCACCCAAAAATATATTCTTCTGTTTAATATATCCACTGGTACACCAACAGCGACAGCAAGATCCTTAGATGTCCAACTGAAAGAGCAAAACAGATACTCATAGGGTAATGGCATATAAATCCAAATTATAACATTTATCCTTCCCAAAATCACCTTGTTTGATCCTCAAACTGACTGATGATGGAGGCATGAAGAGGCGTGACTGTAAACTGTACTGCTCTATCTTCAAATTGCAGCTCCAACTGAACAAATAGGACACAGTAAAGGTAATACTTATTTCAGAAAACAAAAATACAATGTTCCATAAGATTTACCATGTTCTTTTCAAGTTGGTTATTGAATCACCCATGCTACTTTCAAACCAAGACTCACATGAACTATATCTAGTAAATTTTACAGCCTTTTCCGATTAAAAAATTCCAAAACTTACTACTACAAAATGATGCTAAGCTGGACGTGTGTTAACCTATAAGAGGAAAAAATTAAAACTGAAGATATCCGTACGAGACCAGGTATAAGATGTAGATCTTAAACACACCAGTCAGAGTAGAAGTTCTAAACTTAGGAAATTTGTACAAGATTATATAATTTACAATCTAAAATATTTGGATGAAGGTGATACAGAAAGGCATGACTTGAGTAGAGGAGTTTGGTGCTGATTTAACATTGGTTTTGTAGGAAAGGACTGACCTTAACAGCACCAAGATTTTTCTTCCACAGCAGCTTTCTTGGGGTCTTAATTTCATTGAACCTTTTAGCATAATCACTTAGAAGCTGCTCCACCGCTGCAGGTATATTAAGTTGATCGTCCTGAAATAAGTAACATAATTCACTGGGTAAAAGTTGCCTTTCGATAAAGTAAAACAAATAGATGTATAATCGTCTACTGGATTAAACGAAGTCTCCGAAAATGCAGCTGTTGCTGGTTAGAACTGCAGTAGAGCACACCCAACAGTGCACAGGAAATTATGTGCATGTGAAAATAGTCCACATACCAGAGTCGTGATTATAATCTAAGGAATATAAAGTAAAGATATTCAACAAAATTGACATTCTAGCATTAGTTCTTTAGTTCATAACATATATATATATATACACACACACACAAAGAGAGAGGAAACTCTGAATTTTTTCACGAAAATCTTTTAAAAAACCTAACTTTTTGGCACGCTCATGACAGTAATTATGTGCTCTTGTTGAATGACCAGATCAGAATGCAAAAAGACAACTTTTCAGAAAGCTTTTCTCAGCTAGCTCAATTGATTATAGTGAAAAGATGTTCATCTATACCTTGTATTAGACAAAAATCACAAGAGAAGAAGAGGCACAGGAATAAAGAAAACATTCAAATATAAAATGATTGAAGTTGTCTCAAGTACCTAATCATACACATGTTTCCTCAGTAAAATCACATAAGGGCCAAGCAGAGCAGCTCTTGTTTACAGAAGGTGCAGGAAATGAGAGCCAAAAAAATTAATAAGAGATAAAGTACCTGGATGGGTGGCCAGAAGTTTGAAGATATAATGGTAGCGTTAAGATTATCGAAAGACAACTCATGCTCTCCAATGTCTGCAACTGCATTTATTGCAAAAATATATCCTAAATCAATTCAAAACCAAAGGAAAAAAAAAGAACAAGAACAAGAACTGTGGCAACCATCCATTAAGGAACTATTATTATGTCAAGAAAAGTGAAAATAGATCATGAACAAAAACCTGGCTGGGGTTGTTTCTTGGTGGTTAGTTTGATATTTGTGTTAGTCCTTTTGGAATCAATTAGATCATTGAGCATCACTTCACATTTCTGCATGCTGCTCTCCCCAAAATGAATCTTTAATCGGCAAGAAACAGAAAATTGGAGGTCTATCAGAAAAATGACTAGCAAATGTAAAGAATTCTCAACTGCAGAATATGAATTAGTGTAGTACCTTGAGAAGTTCTACAGTGCGTATCTCTGAATCAATGTCATAATCAGTTTTATTGAGAAGCTTTTCAGCCAGCATGACACGATACTCATTAACCAACTGATCTTTCGAACCAATTATGCCAACAATCATACCAAGAATGTCAACCTTCCTCCGAAGCCTACCAGCCTTTAAGGGATCTGCCTCCACTGGATCAGGCTCCCAACTTAAAGGGAAAATATCAACAAAAGTGTAACAGAGTTCAAATTAGCACCATTTCTCTACTTTTCAATCCAAAGACAATTATGACGGTGATAAGAATAGTTTACAAAGGGATACATATACTATCTCATTCTGTCTAATGTTTTGTAAGTTAAGCAGCTTACTTTTGTACATTAATCCATGCTTGTTTTTCGTCAATGTTGACATCATCATCGAGACACGAATTTTCTTGATTTTCTTCATCGCGATTTAGTTCTTCAAGAAGGCTGTCTCCAGTACTTCCTGGTCCACTAGGATTTCCACCAGCTCCATCCGTGAGCATAGTAACAATGCATTTAATGGTGTCCTTCCTTCCCCTTAAATACTCTCTTATCGGTTCACCAACAGCTTCAAGAAACACACCAGCTGGATCTATAGTTCGAAGGGCTTTGATAGTTGAAACATATTGGTGCAAAATATCAGTCGTGGAGGCACCAGCTGTCAGTAACCGATATTTCAAAGCAGCAATGAAAGAATCAACGAGCTTTGAGTGTTGTCCAGTATATTCAAGACACTGTTTCAAGTCCGCAATTGCCGGGGAACTGAATAGGAAGAAGCATACAGCAACTCTTAGTAGTGCAACATTAGAAACACTTAAAATTGCTCATATTTACTTTTCCTGACAAGACAAAGAACAACTTCCTCATTTTAAAGTAGTACTTTGTTTCAACAAACCAACTGGACAAACGAAGGCCTTACTTGGTCCCAGTCCTAGAGCTCAACCAATAGATTAATTATGCAACAGAAATGCCAAACATAAAATAAATAAGAAACACAGTTCATCTATTCAAAGGGTAATTGAAACCAAAATCATGAAACCACCATAAGATAAAGGATCTTATCAGTTTTATCTTATCATCATGTGCTGGGGCCCAGGAGGTAAACATCTTCTCTGACTTGTAGAATTTTTCAAGTTATCTTCCCTCCTTGATCTTCCTTGCTTTTCAGTGAATTACACCATAGACAATGTCTACGTGCATAAGGATCAGCTCAGATTAATCAACTAAAATAATTGTTTTCATTGTTCCACCAAGTAATTATACAAAGCAAGGTTAAAAAGGAACATAGGATAAACATCAGGTGAGCCTGTCTGATGCTTTTCTCATTGTCTTTGAATTACCATTACTATTACAGATTACAAGTCTTAAAACATACAACTAGCAGCATCTTAGTCTTACTTTTATATCAGAGAAGTGAACACGAGAGCTCCACTCAGGTATTGATTTATGTCAATCCATTGCAGATTACTGGTGTATCTCAGAAATCACCTCTGCTCCAATGGTATTGCGTCAATTTGTTACAACATAAGAAAATCATAAAACTGAAAATTGACTACAATAAGTACATTATTAAGTGCAGATTCAAAACAAAGCCCCATTTTTAGGTGAAATAGTTTAAGTAAAATACCAGTTCAACCCTATGCCAGTTCCAGACAATTAAAAATTAGTAATGCAGACTCCATAAACTTTGAATATAATCATATATCCTATATTTTTCAAACTGCACAACAGTCTCTGAGAGAGTTATAATGACATGGATGAAACAATGCACTGATGTGCTTGTTCAGTATTTTATAATGTTACCATAGTGCTGAAAGCAAACAAAAGTACCTGTCCGGATAATCTACAATAATTTCAAATAGCTTGGCTATCCTCAGATCTTGCAGTGCTTCATAAGCGAAATACTCTAAGCGCAACTGCCATCTAACAAGTGCCTCTGAAGAAGTTCCAGTTCCATAATATTTGGAAGATGGGTGGGACGCTAATGGGGATTTCAGACTAGAAGCAGGGTTTTCATAACTTTCAGAATCCCCAAGGTAAGCAAGAAGAGCATGCAGGAATTGAAGAGGCACATCCTGAAAAATTAGCACTCAGTTTTAAAAGGGAGCCTTGAAAAATTCATTCCGTCCTTTGCCAAAGCTCACAGTAAAGAAAATTGTTAAATGTTCCGGCTGATAAAATTAGCACACATGACTCCAGTTTCTGACTCTATGGGGCAACTACAAGTTAATAAAACGTCTACGAAAAATACCTGTATCCATGATTTAATGGACTCTAAAACTGAAAACCTAAATTCATCACCAGCCAACTCATGTACTTTAGCCTGTCAAGGAAAAAAATAAAAAAAAAATAAAACTTATAAGCAAAAGCAATGGGAATCTAGTAGCTGTTACTGAGTCGATTTCATTAAATTTTAAAGTATTATGCTATATACATATATATAGGCACATAAACCTCACGGAACCAGAAAAAGAATAGCATCACTTCTTAAGGGTTAGTCGAAATATCACAACAAAACAACAATATGCTGCAATTGATTTGGTTTATCAACAATGGTACTATTAACATATCTAACCTTCAATAGCAGAAATATAGCAGATGCATAGGCATCTTCGGCCATTGAGGTAAAGCCAAGACTTCTAAGATCACGAACAACGACACCAATACTCCTTACTAATTTGTTTTTCTCAAATATGGTCCCATGGTGATGAATTCCATCAATGTCCATTTCTACTGCACTGCTATCCAGATCCATTCCATCATCTGCCAGTAATTTGTTGTCATTCTCACTGTCTGTAGCCATCATTGCGCTCAACTCCTCCAAGCGTCGCTTAAAGTACCAATGAAGTACGCCTAAGAATAATATGATATAGAAATAGCAGCAGTCAAAAAATTAATATAGCTTAAAGTCGAAGCAATACAATGAAACATGACCCTCCCTAAAATCACGTTGCGTGGCAAGATGATGGGAGGCAGAAATGTAATACATGCCAGATGACCAACACTGAGAAATCAATTTGATCAAATACTGTACCAATTACCAGAATCAAAAGGATATGTGGCATATGCCGTTATGGTAACTTTTATCCCCTACACAAATCCACCCGTAAATAAGCTGTCCATTGCTTATATTGTATTGATTACCATTTTAGTTTATATCAGCAGCCACCAAGCTCCCAATTAAAGGTAACTATTACTTCAAAGAAAATAAAATGTGCATACAGCAGTTCTGATGTATTTACACAAAGACAACCCCATCCCTGGGCTATTAGGTATGGAAAAGATTAATTTAGGTCAACGATGAACTCTTGTGTTGAATTGATGCAATAGTTATGCACAGATGTGTGCCAACTATGTCTTTTGTAGACTTTAAATTCAGAGAGCTACTAGAGCACGTGAGAAAAGAAATACCTGGAAAATGTCGAGGAAGACTCGCCATCAGAACTGATGATACTGTTAACTGATATTTTGGGAGTAGATGGTTTCTCCCAGCTTCCGGGTTTGTTTGGTCCTCTGACGTACTACGTTTGCACATGTCTAATGCATGTACCAACATTAACAGGCCCTTCTCCAGGTATTGTTTTACAGATGATATTTCTTCTAGAGCTTTATGAAGCGCATCCTGAATCTCTCCTTGTTGGTCCTGTTTCAACAGTCTTCTTGATCAAAAATGATAATTATGATGATAACGTAATCCAATATAATGCAAATCAATCTAAACATATTGGACAACTACAGGGGCGGAGCCAGGATTTCGAGGGAGGGGGGGCGAGATTATTCTAAATTAATATTTTTTTATTAATTCAATATAATATTTTTTTATCAACAGTAAATTAGCTTAGAAAAAAAAGCATGTTAATAACCAACCAAGCAACAATATTTAAATTGTACAGTTTAACAAAGCATTCAACATCTTTAAAGAAATATACCAATATATACGGTCAAAGACCCAAAGTAATAAATATAACACATATTATCCACTAAGAATATCACATCCAGATGAAATGAAATTAAACATTGTCAAACATCATTCAAAAGTAATAGCTAGTAATAAAAAATTACTTAGGCACTTTAAATTGTGATCTACGTTTCTTGACACGATCAAACTCGTCAATTATTGAATCAACATCAAAACTTTCAGCAATTTCCTTTTCAATATGCATAATGAGACTACTAGATAAGAAATCATCTTCCATTTTGTTCCGCAATCTCGTCTTCACAAGTTTCATTGCCGAAAATGCACGTTCAGATGTTGCTGTAGAAACCGGAAGAACCAAAACAAGTCGAATCAGCCTATCAACAAGAAAGTAGACCTTTGACTTCCCCGTCTTTGACAATACTTCGCACAATTGTGAAATTGTTGATACATGTTGAAAGTTACTATTTCTTTGGATATCCACTTCAAAAAGCTCCAATTGGTACCTGATATGTATCCTTTCCTGATTTGTAAAATCACTAGGATAGAACTTCTCAACTAGCATACAAACCTTATTTATGTCAAAGTTTTTATAGCCATCTCTCGGATCTAAAGCCGAACTTAACTTAAGCAACTCCATAGAATCTTCACTGAACCTATACCTCATCTCTTGCAAGATGTTATCAATTATCCCATTAAAAATATCAATCCTAAAATGATGCTCCAATGTAAGATTACCTTTCTTAGCACGCCCTTTACCTGATCGACGAGGACCATCCATATCAGGTATTTCAATTTCGTGTTTTTCACAAAAAGCCTTTACTTCTTCACACAACTGAGGCCATCCATTTTCTCTGAATTTTTGAATAACTTCTTTTGTATTTGCTACCGCATCCATAGCATTCAAAATATCTTGAGATTTATCCTGCAACAGCTCACAAAGAATATTTGTTTTTCCCAATAGCTCTATCAGAAAATGCAAGATAAATACAAACTCAAACGACATCATTACATCATAAGCTCCATCAGCTGCAGCTTTTGAGGATGTAACGACGCTGTTATCATTTATAATGTCACTCAATACCAAAAGAGTAGAATCAAACATTTCAAGTAAACGTTGAAGTGACTTCAAATGAGAGCTCCATCGAGTATCACATGCACGTTGTATGTTGGCAACTTGATTTTTTCCTCTCCCTGTTTCAAGTTCATCGGTTGAAATCAATTCTGCTATTCGGGTAGACTGAGCAAGATGCAACTGATCATGACGTTTTGAAGATGAATCAACCGCATTAATAATAACATTCAAATGTGAGAAAAAATGCTCAACAGGGATCACACTTTGAGCTGTTGCCACTAATATCAACTGCAAACGATGAGCGAAACAATGAACATAATATGCATATGGACATTCACTTAAAAATAAAGCCTGCAGTCCATTCCACTCTCCACGCATGTTGCTTGCACCATCGTACCCTTGCCCTCGAATACTCTGTGTACTAAGATTATGATAAGAAAGAACGTCACATATTTTTTTCTTCAAGGTAGAGGATTTAGTATCCTCGACATGAACTATCTCAAAGAATCTTTCTCGAACAAGCCCACCTTTATCAACGAATCTCAAAATAATTGCCATTTGTTCTCTTTTTGATTCATCACGAGATTCGTCAACAATGATACAAAACTTTTCATCACCAATTTCTTCTCGAATAAATCTTTGAATTCTACTACCATAGATTGACAAGATCTCCTTTTGAATAGTGGCAGATTTGTAAGTAGCATTAAGAGGAGCACTTTTCACACATGAAGCTACTTCTTTATTGTAAGAGGCCGTGTGCTCTAGAATCTCCAAAAAGTTACCACGATTAAGTGAGCCAACACGTTCATCATGACCTCTAAATGCTATGCCCTGGAATGCACATAACTTAGCAACATCCACTGAAAGTTTGAGTCTTAGCCTATTTCTTGCCACTAACTCATAAGATTGCCTATCAAAAATCTTGTCAATATGTTGTAATGAGTTCAACATATCCTCACTTTGTTTTACCGCAACCTTATGTAAAGAATTAGGAGACTTTCCCACATGTGTCAAAAAAGCACAATTCTTTCCCTCGTTCACTTTTTTCCAAGACTGAAATCCATTAACAACAAAAGCATTTGATCTGCAAATTGTTGATTGCTTTACAAATAGATAACAGTGAAGACAATAAGCAGCATTCGTTGTAGGGGAATATTCTAACCAATCAGGAAATAGTTTGTACCAAGATACGAGAAACTTTCTACCATATTTGTCAACAAGATCAGAAGATTTTTCTGGAATTGGTTGATAAGGTCCCTCTATCAAATATGATCGCCGAATTTGATCAATCTTATCTACTCTATAAGTCCAAGTCATTTGGCGCTTACCTGGATCTCGTTCAATCACAATGTCTGTATTTTGATCAATCCTTTGGATTTTTGATTGAGGAGAATCCTCGTGCTCAACTTGAGATTGACGGATATTTGTATTTTCAGGAGGAGCGCCATCACCATCGCAATTATTAGAAGTAGAAGCAACGTCGGGAATACTACTCTTTAGAAAATACGAGTCAATTCTTTTTTTACCCATCAAGCCAAAACCTGTATAAATTAAAAAGTTAAGTAATTAATTAGTTGCTACGTTATTTCTTAAATTGATCACATAACAAATTAACAATAAGTGTAATACTAAGTCCTACTGTCCTAGTGATATAAATAATTAACATTAGTTAACTAATTTATCAATCCAAAATTTTGCCAATCCAAAACTCATTCTAAGATAACAATTCCTAAACTGATTTAATGTGCACCTCACCAATTGACGCCAAACAAAGTTCAAAACTTAGCCCATCACTACAGTCTACAAGATAGCAGCATAAGCATTATTTCTACAACTCAGAAACTACAATTAAAGATAAGAATTCTATCTCGGGATGAAAAAATTATTTCTATCAATTTGTATATAATATATTATTTCTATGTTGAGTCTACAAGATAACAATTAACAAGAACAAGATGACAAAAAGAATATAATAAAAAAAAAAGCAAAGAGCAGGAAGCTTACAGAGAAATGAGCACTGGAGCAGGAAGGAGCAGCGGGGAATGAGGCTGGGCAAAACAAGGGTTTCACCTTTTGCTTCTTGTTACTATTTACTTTTGACCATTTTTCTAATTGATTTTTGAAGTGGGCCAAATAATAAAATGCTAGTTCACTTTTTTTCTAATAGGAAAAGTATACGTCCACTTCCAATTCCAAATGTGGCCAGACTTATTTTATTTAGATGGGCCAAGTCTTATTTTATTTATATTTGATGGGTACAAGCAATATCGGCCAACATTTTTTTGAGGGGGTGCAAGCAATACTAGCCTACAACTTTTGACTTAAAACTACAATAATATGAATATTAAAAAAAAAAAAATTGGAAAGTGAGGGGGTGCAATGGCCCCCCCTGCACCCCCTCTCCCTCCGCCCCTGTCACAACTATAAACCAACTTTTGATACCCAGATGTGTTTAAATCAGCGTTATGTATTACACATGAAACAGATATTACCAATAGATTTTACCCAAACAAGAATCTTGATATATATCCCGTAATAAATGAATACAAATACATGAAACTTTTTGCAATTATCTCACAGATCTATTGGAAATGAATCAAATTTTGGAAAGGCAAAAAGACAGATTGTTAACTCAGCAAAGGCTAATTCAAAGTCCAGTCCCCGCACACATATACTTGAAATCATGAAATTCTAAACATTTCATAAATCAAAATAGTTTGTTAGTCTGTTTTAAGAGAAGAATCTTAATTCACAAAGTTATACAGGTGGCATTGCAATTATAGATATTTCTCCATTTTCTGTCGCCTGTGAATATACTAGGTAAAAATTAGCATGCAGTTCACAAGCAGATAAGGGATTTATTTATACATTATTACATCACATGTATGAGACTACCAGATCATCAGTTTCAAGAACTGCAGAATCAGCAAAGGCGTCAAAATGCTTCCAAAACCTCGAGGCTCCATTTTTCTCGAAAGCTTCCTGCAGCAACAAAAAGACAAAGAAGTTGAGATGTTGTACACAGTCGAATATACATATCATTCTCCCAAGAGGTGAGGTAGTCAAGCATGGCGAAGGGCACATATTGAATCTACTAATAAACTAATGGTAAAAATGAAATATCAATAAGCATATTATCTTCCACCATTATATTCATTGATCACATTCAAAACTATCAAATATATAATTAATTATCAGCACCTCCATGGAGCTTAGGAAGTGTTGGGTAAGCAGCGATTCGAGCCCGAAACCGCACAATGTTTGCACGTGCGGCACGAAATCAGAGGCGCCGCCGTGAAGTGTTACTTCAGTCGCCAAGCGAAACAAGTTCCAGCTATTTTCCATTTGTTGGACTGAGCTTGCAGTGAGAGAATCCAGAACCGCCAAATTACAGATATACGACGACGTTTCCTCCATTGAAATGCCCTAATCAATTTCAAGTTACAACAAAGGTTAAACCCTAAATCCTGAAATAGAACACAGATTGGGTAGAGTACATACACTAAGTCAAAGTGTGTAAGTGTGAATTCATGTGATTATATTTTGCCGCCATTTCTACCTTTAATCAGTTCAATTCAAGCAGAGCAGAGAGAGGGAGAGTGAGCGAGCGCCAGGGGGACGGAGGAGGTCCACCAGAATCCAGAACCGCGGATTGAACCGGATCCGATCCAGATCCACCCGATCCAATCCGTCTCAGATCCGTATGGATCTGAAACCAGATCCGATCCGCCGGATTTTATACAGACCTGGATCTGTACAGATCCACACCCCGATCCGTTCGGATCTGCAATCCGATCCGTCTGGATCTGCGCGGGGATCTTGCAGTATCCACGCCTGAATCTGGTCAAGTTCGGCGTTGGCTTGCTGGGTTTAAGATCGAATGATCGATCATTTCTTCTATCTTTTTGGATATGTTCCTTCTTATTTTGCCTTTTACAATGAAAAATAAATATATAAATCTAGTAAATGTAGCAATTCTTTTTCTTGCTTTTCTGGTAATCTGGTATCTGTATTTTAAATTTGTGTTGTGAATGAATTTCGTAAAGTTGTAAGATAAGTGGGTGCTAAATTTTAAAATGGCTGCTTTACTTTTTGATGTGGCAGTGTGGTTTTTTGCCCAGCCCTAAGAAAGTTAAATTAATTGACAAATTTGATCTTTTAAAAAAAAAAAAATTGACAGATTTGATCATTTGATACCAATTACTCGGTTAATTTGTGATATGGAATAAATTTATGATTAATTGATTGGTTAACCAAGAAGGAAAGGGATTAAAGACCAATTACAAGCTGGACTGGTTATATTATATTTAATATATATTTAGTTTCCTTTTGTAGTTTTGTTACTCATCAACGGGGAGAAGAGTACTAGATTTGTGAACTTACTTTCAGTTTTTTTTTTTTTAATCTAAGCATGTATTTACATTTAATAAAGTAAACTATAATTAGTACACGGTAAATAATTATATAGCTTATTTATAGTTATAGATTGGACGCTATTATGGTGAGTAGATTTCAAATTCCATTGCATGATACATGTTTAAAAAAATTCCATAGTATTAGATCATAAATAGCCCAATGTCCCCCTTATCATGCCTAGAATAGGTAGATTACGTTTTGGTGGACTTGTGTAATTACTACTTACTCTATTTGTGAAAATCTAGAATTAATTGATCTACAGATTAAAAGATTTGAATTAGATAAAGAGATAAAATTACACACCTTTCCAAATCTCACTCGGTCAATCACTTCCAAGAAATCAAAATTAAAGCACCTAAAAAGAAGGGATAGCTAATAATTGAAAATATTAAAAATATATCTTGCACCAAAAAAAGATACTTCACAGCTATTCCGAAAAACTAAAAATCTAATCTAAAAGTAACCAACGGATACATTGGGTGAGAAGAGTTGTTGGATCCGTGCGGATCCTTGTCTGGATCCGTGAGGATCCGAGTTTGGATCCATATTGGATTTGCAATGGATCTAAAAATAATGCATGTTTGCATCCATGGATCCGGAAAGATCCGGGTCCGACCCAACCCGAATCGGATCCATTTTTGATCCAGCAAAATGGATCTATTTTGGATCCAAATCCAATGGATCAGATCCTATAAAATTTGGATCTGGATCGGATCGGATTGACTTGTTTGCCACCCAATGGGCCTGGGTCGCGCCAGCGTCGAATATGAATGGGCCCAAGTTACATAGGCCCACGCAAGAATATAAAAGGTAAAGAATAATGAGGTTGTTCGGCCAAATTTGATAGATCTTGATTTCTGCAGGTCTCTTATTATCTTTCGAATTCTTGTGCCACATAATCATAACACAACCTGAGAGCAGTGGTAGCGCGTGAGATCTCGCCTGCTTCTGAAAAATGCTGCTCTGATTTGTGTTCGTCCTTACTTTTTTGTCCAATGGTGTCTTAATTTTGTCATGTTCATCTCTTTACTTATATCTTTTTTCACTTTCTAGGTTTTTCCTATCTAAATAGTTAGCTCAAAGACAAATTTAAATAATATGCTATATGTGACTCAAAACAAAATAACTAAAGATTGAACTAACCGCAAGACTCAAATAAACACTTACTATTGTGGGTTACCTCCCACACATCGCTTAATTTTACGTCGATTAGCTCGACGCAATTGATGGACTCATGGAGGTTCGAATATTCGAATGAGACTCCAATGTTCAAAATATTTCAATGTATCAATTTTAGGCGGTTTTCTCGCCTTCTTCCATTGGAGACTCTTTTGCATAACTTTGCTTTTCGACCCCATGGTTTCTTCTATCGTTACTTGCATACGAACTCTATTTATTTTAGCCTTCCAATGCAGTGGCTCACGAGTTCCATGTTGCACAGAACTCTTCTTTAAATCCCTATTTTCATCTACCGCTATCTGCATACAAACTCTTTATCTCTTTGCTTTTCTATGTAGTAGTAGTTCACCAGTTTCACTTAGTAACCTTTTTGATACAGAATTGAAATATAGTGCTTTCTTTCTTCTAGCTTTCCGATGAAGTGTCTCACTCTTTCCAACCCTTTGCCTTTTTGATAGTAGCGTTGTGAATTTGGCATACACAATTAGTTTATTTTTCTTCACCTTCCTATAAGATGGCTCTCCACTCCCAAGTCCCAATTCTGCATATGTTAAATAGTTAAATTCAGCACACTCAAAATTTAAGTCATTGTACGTCAAGTCAAATGATTCTCCAATTTAGACTTTTCAATTATAGGTGCATAATCAATAAGCCGTTCAATGTTTGGATCCACGATCATATTTGTCATCACTAGCTTCTCTTTCAATGTGACAACTTCTTCACTTGGCAGGAGTGGTTCCCCTTTTGCATTGTCAATTTTGTTTTTTCAAAATTCGTCCTATATCGTGGCATCGGTATGAAAATAGTTCTTTATTGAGGTTTTGTCCAATTTTGGTCATTTATCGTGCTTTTTGATCCAATTTTGGTCCCCCGACCAAGATTTTTGTCGAATTTGGGGATTTTTACCGATTTTGATCATTTTTGGGCAATTTTGACCAAAATAAATTGCACTTTGCACTCCAAAATATATATAAATACATACATACAATTTCTTTTATATCTTTAATAATTTATAAAAGTTATAAAAATTATATAAAAAATATTTTAAAAAAACTAATTCAGCATCTTCATATATATATACAATTTTTTTTATATCTTTAACACTTCCTAAAAGTTATAACAAACAAAAAGATAATATTTACAAAAACATTAATTCATCATCTTCATATATATATATATATATTTATTTTTATATCTTTAACAATTTATAAAAGTTATAACAAACAAAAAAAAGTATTAAAAAAAATTAATTCATCATCTTCATATATATATATACACATTTTTTTATATCTTTTACAATTTATAAAAGTTATAAAAGACAAAAAACATATATTGTAAAAAACAAATTAATTAATCCTCTTCACACACACACATATACATATACAATTTTTTTTATATCTTTAACAATTTATAAAAGTTACTAAACGATAATTAAAACAAAACAAAATATATTTAAAAAAATTAATTTATCATCTTCATATATATATATATATATATACACACACACATAATTTTTTTTATAACTTTAACAATTGTTAAAGACATAAAAACAAATTGTATATATATATATATATACTATATATATATATTTATAACTTTATGTCTTTAACAATTGTTAAAGTTATAAAAAAAAGTTATGTGTGTGTGTATATATATATATATATAAAGATGATGCATTAAAGTTTTTTAAAATATGTTTTTTGTTTGTTATAATTTTTATAACTTTTGTAAATTGTTAAAGATATGAAAAATTGTGTGTGTGTGTGTGTGTATATATATATATATATATATACATGAAGAAGATGAATTAATATTTTTTAAATATTCGTTTTTGTTTGTTATAATTTTTATAACTTTTATAAATTGTTAAAGATATAAAATAAATTGTATATATATATATATATATGACGATGATGATTTTTTTTAAAATGATTTTTTTTGGTTTTATATAATTTTTGTAACTTTTATAAATTCTTAAATATATAATTTTTTTTGTATATATATATATATATATATTTTGGGGTGCAAAGTGCAAATAATTTTGGTCAAAAATGTCAAAATTGCCTAAAAATGATTAAAATGGGTCAAAAATCCCCAAATTCGGCAGAAATTTTGTTCGGAGGACCAAAATTGGACTAAAAACACGATAAAGGACCAAACTTGGACCAAACCTCAATAAATGACTATGTTCACACATAGACCACGATATATGTCGAATTTTGAAAAAAACCCACATTTTCATCCAAGCCAAATTCTAAGTCGAACTCAATATTCTCATCATTAGCCTTGAGTGTTGGGTCACTCACTTGTATCTCCACTACCTCTTCTTGTGCATGAATAATAGGCATTGGCTCAAGGTCAATCTTTGCTTGTGTAATGATGGAGTTGGGTTGTATCTCTAGATTCTCCACGACGTCGATTCGAGGTGCTTCGTGATTATCTTTCTCTGTTGCAACTTCTTTGCTCACCTTAGTTTCAACAATTGTTGGGTCATCTTCTTCGTAGTCTTCTTCAAAAGTAGGTAAGACTCATTCAGTTTTACCATAAGCTCGCAATCGTCCGGATTAAGAATAGTAACCATATTTGTATACCATTCGAATGTATTGACTTTGCCGATGGTTGAAAATCCTTCTCCCCAAATGCATTTGTATTCCGTTAAGGAGTCATCGTTGGATGCACCTTCTTCGTCATTGACTTTATTTTTTATTTCATTAGGAATTTGTGGATCTTTCTCTGGGTTGGTCAGTAATACACTTTGTGATGTTGAAGTATCACGTGGAGTCAGTATACCATCACGAACTCGACCATATTTATAGCATGGTTCGTTTTTGCACAATATGCCTCAAAGGTAGCTCAATTTTCCAAGCACTTGTCGAATGTGCCAGAGATTGCAAAATCACCATAGTAGCATGTTTAATAAGGTAAGGCGTCTTCATCATCGACCATCTCTCCTTTAGACATCTTTGTTTCCATTGAATGCTCTTTTTTCCTAGTTGTGGGCAAATGACCAACTTCTGTCACCTCGAGCAATGCACTCGATCAACTGAAAAAGAGAGATGAAAAACAGTTAGGTTTAATGTCTACTAATAAAACACTATAATCCCCATCCCTTGCCGGCAACGGCGCCAAAAACGTGATACGTATTTTCTTGTGTTATTATTAATATGCAATATTCCTCTCATACGCACGTTCGCAAGTATACGAGTCAAGTAATAATAAAATGGAAAGTATAGTTACTGACCAAGTATCGATCCCATGGAGAGTGTGTAATTATAGTGTTCGCTTAATAGACAACGGTAAAGCAAATATGAAAATAGATTTCATAAAAGATGATTTTAGTTCTAACTAATAAAGCAAATAATAACAAGAATTCAATAGAGAGGTTTTGATTATACTACTAAAAACAAAAGCAAGATTTAATCAGATTGATGAAGTTGGGTTTCATTACTAATTAATCTGTGATTCATAGACAAACCATCAATTCTCCCATAGATAGTTTCATCATGTTGAGTTTGTGTTCAATGAATTACTGGAACTTTAGATGCAACACTAATTACAACTACAATCTCCTCACCTCCTTCTAAAGACCCAGCGACCTAAGTGCGATCAATATAAAAGAATTAAAGTTTGGTAACCAATTAGATCTTTTCAAATCAAAGACATGGATCCGTGTGATCTAGCTTATGTGCGAGTTACGTTAATCATACTTCTTACAAATAAATCAAACATGTAGTTTACCGACGAGGCATGTTAATGCTCATCAAGTGTATAAATCAAACACGTGGAACATAAAACGAATCACATCTAAACACATAAGACTCAACATGAATTCATAACTAAAGGTTCATTGTGCATAAATAGTCACTACTCCCTTCTCCAAATACGAAGAAGATTAGCACATAACGAAAATAAGTTCAACAATATAAAAAGAAGAGAACATCCACTCATGCCATCGTCCATCTTGTTTTGCAGTAATAAATACATTAGGAGCCCACGTATTAATTGATTGGGGTCCATCAAATATAATACAAATTAGCAATTAATGGTTTAGGGACCCCCACACTAATAGTTGGGGGCTCGACACGCATTAACTGTTTGAAACCACTCCATATAAAACAAATAGTAATTAATGGGTGGTGGTGGCGTGTGGTATAAGGTGTGTAGTGAAAAATGGTGTAAGATCATGATGAGATGTCTCTAAATTCGTAGCTCTAGTGTCCATATATAGTAAACATCATAGATGGGCCCAAAATTAGGTTTATGGCTTTGATTTGGGTCAATATGGTCGCAACGCAGGCGCCGGGGGCTCTGCCTCATGTTTCAGCCGCATCATATTCTACCCAGAATGTGCTACGTACGGTGCTCCGCGCAATGGCCGCGCTGCATTTTGTTTACTCTACACGACTTCACGATTTTGGCTATAACTTCTTCCTTGATGGTCGTAATTAAGATCCGTTTGTTGTGTTAGAACATTGACTTCCTTATATTTTTAGTGATATGTAGCACGGCCTATTATTATTCATGTGTCTCTCTCACCATGCATTTGAATTAATGGCTTCATTCAAATTCTCCTCATTGTATAGATTTCGGTGTTTTGGCTCTTCCTCCTTCGTTCCTTACCCAAATCACTTGTCATTTCTTCCATTTGCCTCTTGATTTGGTCATCATTTATAGATTTGTACTCATTGAGTCTAGTTTAGCTCATTTAGCCCCTAATAAACTACATTTTCACCGTTTGTCTCTGAAAACCTGAAATACATGAAAACGTACTTAAATATGCTATTTTCTAAGATAAGTCTTCCTTAAATCCCAAACAATGAGGAATAAAAGTGCATACTTTAGACACTCGTCAAGGACCATCCAAAAGATTGGTTTGTCGACATTGGTGCCACCCACCACCTCTGGGCTGACAAAGAGATGTTATCCACATACTATTAATTCAACAACCAGAAGCTCTACATGGGGAACTCTGCAATGTCAGATATCATTGGAAGTGGAGGAGTGGTGCTGAAGATGACTTTGGGCAAATAGACCACTCTAATTGATGTACTGCATGTTCTAGATATTCAAAAGAATTTGATATCTAGTTCTGCACTTGATGCTAGTGGGTGTAGATTAATATTGGAGTCTGGTACATGTATGCTCACTAAGAATAGGCAATTTATTGGGAAAGGTTATGTAGTAAATAGGATGTTCAAGATGAATGAAATGATTGTAAAATTTGACCGCGAAAAGAATAATAAAACTATTACTTCTGCTTACTTGGTTGATTGTTTAGATTTATGACATGTTATTGCCTTCATTTAAATTCGAATCTCAGAATAAATGTGTGAGATTTTTGTAGAGGCTAAATTAACCAAGTTATCGTTTCCATCTGTAGAAAGAAACACTGAACCTCTAGACTTAATTCACACCGATATTTGTGACTAAAAGTTTGTGCAGACTAGAGGTGGAAAAAAGTATTTTATTACTTTTATTAATGACTGCACAAGATACTACATAGTCTATTTACTAAGAAGTAAAGATGAAGCTCTTGAAGATTTTAAGTCTACAAACTTGAGATTGAAAATCAACTTGGTAAACAAATAAAATTATCCGAAGTGATAGAGGTGGAGAGTATGGAGCTCTATTTGACGAATTTTGTGCTTCTTCACGCATCATTAATCAAACAACAACTCATTATTCACCATAACCAAACTGAATTGCTGAACGCAAAAATCATACTCTTAAGGAGATGATGAATGCCATGTTGATCAGTTCTAATTTACCACAAAATTCGTGGGGGTGATGCAATCCTCTCAGCAAGTCATATACTAAACAAGTTATATCACAAAAGTAGAAATGAAACCCCTATGGAAAGGTCGAAAACCTTCCTACAAATACTTAAAAGTGTGTGGGTGTTTAGCAAAGGTAGAGGTGCCTAAACCTAAATAAGTTAATATAGGACCTAAGACCGTTGACTGCATATTCATTGGATATGCGCACACCAGTAGTGCATATCGCTTCTTAGTACATAAGTCATTAATTCCTGATATTAATGAGAATATGATCATTGAATCAAGAATTGCAGTATTTCTTGTGTTAAAAGGTTTAGAATTATAACCTATTTAACTGAATTATTTAGGGTTGGAACGCCCTGCCCGTGACTCAAAAAGCAACGATATTACAAAAGAGAATAAAGATACGAGAATATTCCTTCTTTTATTCACTGAACTTCACTCCTGAGTTTCTTGTATATGATTGTGTGTCAGTGTCTTCTTTCAATTGTGAGATCACATCCCTTTATATAGAGTTTGTTAGAGACAGGTGTCGTTGTGCATGTGTTTTGATAAAGTACATGTGTCGCAATATGTGTAAAAGGATAAGATAAGGTATATTTGTAATCTACTGGGCGTTGACTAGGATGATCTTTGTTTCTTCTGATAGCTATTCGTATCTCCGAGGGGGTGCACTACCAGATTCTATTTTTCTAGGGGTCTTATATTTGGTGGTGACTTGAGGGATAAGTCATAGCGTTCTGCTGGTGGTGTTGTTGGTCTGACAAGGGTTCATCCTGGTGTATTAGCTTCTAGATATGCTTTTCGAGGGGTGTTTCCGTTCGTGATTTGGACTCCGAGGGCTTTTTTGTCCTCGTGGAGTAGTGCTTTCCTGTCCAGGTCTTCGTAGTGTGCCTTCCATTAGTTCCTGTATGTAGATCGGGCTTTGTCCTTCGGATTTGACCTTCCGAGTGAAGTTCCGAAGGCATTTTAAGTGGAGGAGTGTTCAGTAAAGAAGTGTTCTCGTAATATTCTGGGACTCGGGGTCCGTCGTGGTCCCTCTTAGCACATTGATGGATATCGGAGTTGCGCGGATCCATCAGGTCGTACTCTTTTTCTGATGCCGCGTTGATATCTTATTCTTAATTCATCTTGACTTTCCAAGGGACGCTTAGGTGCCTCCTCGGGTGTTCATTCATACCGCTTCAGGTCAATGATCGAGGGGTGCGGTAACATCCGATGGGCCTCCTCATCGGGAGCGGGTACGTCTCATCGGAAGTACTCGTGACCATAGTATTGTCCATATATTAATTCTTATATTTAGGACTAATATTCTCTTTAATCTCGTATTTATTTTTCACTATTTAACACTAGCCCCCCCCAAATTTCGATCGCCATCGTAGAGGCGAGGGAAATTTTATTTTTTGGTTTTTGTAAACCGAGGGGTTTTCTTTTATTTTTTCTTTGTCAATTGGCAATTTCCCTAGGGTTGGGGAATTTTCCCATCTTTTTTCTATTTTTTGGCAATTTTCCGAGGGTAGGGGAATTTTTCCCATTTGTTTTCTATTTTTTGGCAATTTACCGAGGGTAGGGGAATTTTTCCCATCTTTTTTCTATTTTTTGGCAATTTACCGAGGGTATTATAAATATATATTATAAGAAATTAGGTAGGGAAATTACCTTTTAGGGTCCTCGTCGGGTTGGTTCTCGGACGAGCAAGAGGGTTTGAGCCTTTATTGGGGGTAATAACAACGGAGGAGTAACGCCCGTCGACGGCGCAATGGTCTAAGTAGCTGACCGTTTGTAACGGTCAATATTTCAACGGCTAGTTGCGGGTAACATGCCTGATGGCACGTGTTAAGTTGGGGGTGACTTGGGGGCGTTAGACGCGCTCCACATTCATCCGAGCGTCGGTTATAAATATAACCTTCTCTCCCGTTTCTTCTTTACTTCTACTTTTCAAAATTGCAGCAAAGTTATAGAGCAAAAAAAAGAAAAACTCTCTATTCTCTTTCTCAATTTTGCAAGTCGTTTTTCAAATTTCACCGCAAACACTCTTAATTTTTCTCCTCAAATACGATGGCATCTTCTGCAGCTACAGATCTCACCACCACTGCGTCCGCTTCGGTGGCGGTGGCCTTCACCTCCACCGTCGATTCATCGGTGGTTTCTGGTGGTGCCGCCGCGGGGGGTCCAGCTCCCAGTACTCGTAAGCGAAAGGTGGGCGGTTCCGCGGGGGAAGAGGGGGGCGCTACCCCTTCTAAGAAGGTTAGGGCTTCAAAGCCCAAAAAGTCTGAGAACCGAAATCTTCTGACGGTTCTGAAAACGGCGAGTACAGCTACTTGGAGTCAGGTGTCGTCTTTGTTCAAGACGTTGGGGGCGTTTCAGAAAAATATGACTTTGCAAATTCCGAAGGCGAATGAAAGGGCTAACTCTCCCCCCGAGGGATTTCTTACGGTGTATTTTGCCCAAATGAAGTTTGGGTGGAGGTCTTTCATGCCCCCATTTTTTTTGCGAAGTTTTTAGCGCGTGCAACGTTTGCCCAAGCCAAATCACTCCGAATAGCTTCGTAGCGTTGTGTATCTTCGTATTTTGGTGCCAGGTGAAGCAGATTAGCTGTACGCTAGACATATTTTTCTCTATTTTTGACATCGTGGCGGCGGGAGGTGGCCCCTTTTGACAGCGCGAAGAACCTTACGAGGAAGATTCTAGACGAGACGCTCAGCTCCCACAGTACCTGGAAAGACAAGTATGTTTTCGTGATGCCCGTGGGGGGCGAGTGGGACGTGCCTTTTGTGTGTAGGATGGATACCAAGTTAGTCAAGGCTCTGACACCTCCTCTGGATTCAGGGGTGACTTTTGCTCCCGTGATTCTTCAGAAGTCTCTGATGGAGTCGAAAGATTTCAATAAGCTGTACATGGTGCCGGAGTTGCATAGGGTGGTGTTTTCCGATGACGCCATCCACGAACCGCTCTCCGTTCTTTCCGACGAGTTGACAGTCCTGAGTAAGTGGTTTCTTTTCTCTTCTTTTTTTGACATTTTTATGCCCATCTTGCGTGAATGTTAATTTTTTCCAATTTAATGTTGTTTATGCGTGACACAGGGGGAGTTTTGTCGCATTATTTTTCGAGCAAGGTTCCCTCGGAACCGTCAATCATGGCGGCGTTATCGGAGCAGGGGGCTCCAACCAAGGGTGGTCTGTTAAGTTTCAGGGCTCAGACGTCCTCTTCGGCCCAATCATCGAGTGATACATCCGAGGTCCCTGAGGAGGGGGATTCTGTTTATGAGGAGGTTAACTCTCCCGAGGATGAAGGCATGCACCAGTCGGGGTACGAGGGGACGGAGGACCACACCCCCTTTATCATTGGGGATGATGGTGCCATTATAGCCGTTCCTTTGGCCAGTTTTGATCCGCGGGTTGCTATGGTCCCGGTAATGGGTTTGCTGGGATTCCCCCTAGGATTTCTGGGGGTGAGTTTACATCCGAAGGAGGCCATCCAGTGGAGAGGAGTCCACCTCCGAAAAGTCCATCTCCGAGGGCTGCGGAAGAGGAAGCGGGGACTGCTGTGCATGAAGTGGTGGACATTTCCTCGGAGGATCCTTCTTTGTCCCCTTCTCACGAGGAGAAGTTGACTTCCGGTAAGTTTATCATTTTTCTTTTTTTCTTTTTTAGATTTTTAGCGTAGTATCTCTAGTAATCAGGTGGTTTCTCGTTTTTCCAGTTGGCGTAGATAAGGGGAAATCTCCAATGGTAGAGGAGGAGCTTGCGCCCTTGTCAGGTACTTAGTTGGTCCTTTAACTGCTTTGTTTAAATTAGTTTATCATAGGACAGTTTCCTTAATTTGTCTCCTTTATCCTTGCAGGGAATGTATTGTTGGCGCAGCTCCTTCGTTCTCACTCGGAGTTATCACTAAGCGACTCCAAGGAGGTTCTAGAGGTGCCAGACGTGCAACCCGAGGACCTGATCATGCAGAAAGAGCTTTTGAGCTCGATTTTTGGAGGGATTGGTCCTTCGGCCACCACTGGGGCTCCTCAGGCCATATTCACGGAGGCGACCACTACTACTCCGAGTGCGGCGACTTTTCCTCTGATGGCTCATGTCCCGGTGACCTTTCCTCCGACGGCTCACGTCCCGGTGACCTTGTCTCATAGGGGGCATACCTTTCAGATGCCCGCACCTCCTCGTGGACCGGAGGAGCAGCCCTTGTCTTGGACTGTGGGGGATGCTTATCGGAAGATTCTCTAGTATTTCGCCTCCTCCAATTCCACATCTGCCGAGGGGTTCCAGTTTCTGTATACCAGCCTTAACTGGATGAGGCTTATGGTAAGTTTCAACCTTTCTCTCCTTTTATTCGTATCTGCTTCCTCGTGTTGTATGCTCTAGTCCTTATGGTCTTTTCTTTTTCTTCTCTTTTTGTAGATAGGAAAGACTCGGGAGGCAGTCGTCGCTATTGAGTAGCGTGGGCTAAAGGATGTGGAGGAGGTGGTAGCACTCCGAGCGCAATTGGCGCCCCTTCTGTCTAAGGATAAAGAAAGCAGGGTGATGGAGGAGATGCTCCGTGCGAGTATTTCTAATTACCAGTTTCGCTGGCATGCGGATCAGAAGAAGAAAGAGGTTTTGCGCCTCATGATGGAGCGGGCAAATTCCGCATACGAGCGGATGGAGGCATCAGAAAAGGCTTTCAAGGCCCGAATTGTTCTTTTGGAGAGGGAGAGGAAAGAGTCCGAGGAGACTCTTAGGGCTCAGATTGCAACTCTTGAGGGGGAGAAGGCGGAGGGACTGGCAAGAGAGTGAGAGAGAGAGCTCCAGGGGTTATTGAGTCAGCTTACTGATCGGGCTGAGTCGACCGAGGGGAAGTTGGCCACGACTGTGCTGTCCAAGGAGGTGCAGAAGAAGATAGACGTCGCGGTTGCACATGCTGCGGCAGAGGCGAAGCGGTAGTACGCTGGGCTTTATGAGAGGCAGCACACTAGGGATGCTCTCGGGCATAGGCTATGGGGCTACTTGGAGTGCGTGAAAGTGGCACGAGGGGTGGTTCAGCCGAGGATTGACTTTACCCAGACTTTTGATGACTCCAAGCTGAGGCGGCCTTCTTCCGAGGAGATTCGCTCCCTTCTGGAGACATTTGATAGATTGGTGTCTCCCCGGGGTTCTCTAGCCCCTTCCGCGAGGAGTCGGAGTGAGAGGACTAGCGGTTCCAGGGGAGTTCTCTCACCTTCTGCTCGGCCATCTTCCACCGCTGCCCCTTCCGAGGAGAGCACTTCCACCTTTAGCTTAAAATTTTATTTCTGTTCTTATTGTAATTTTTATGCTTTCGTACTTTAGATGTTTATTTTTTGCAAATGTATTCTGCTTTCTGAGGACTTCTCGATTTCTAACTTAATGAGTAGTTTATCCTGTTTTGCTAAATTTTGTCTTTTTACCTTTTGAGCAACAATAAACGTTTAGCAGCTATAAAGTGTCTGATTTTTTAATTGTTGCTTAAGGATAAGTTACCAAAAACCTTGTTGGCCAAGTAAAATATTAGCAGGACGTGTCTTTATGCATGGGATTTCACTATTCTCAATAGAATTTTTACTGGACACGTGGCCTTAGTAATTAAATGGCTTGGGCAGCTCATGCTATAATCCCTCTTATTGATGAAATGAACAGAAGTATATATATAAGTGCTTAATGAATCCTATTATATCCAGTTCAAAATTTTACCTTTCGCACTTGCGGTATTCGATTTATAAAGCCATACTTTGATCATTGTTCTAGTGAAATCAATTTAGGAAAAATAAATTACTTACCTTGTCACGATGATGCCTCCATATTATAATAAAGGCGGTTTAGTCTCTTCACACAATTCTCCTCTGAGTTCCGCTCGGAATCCTTCCCTACTGCTGGGAGTTCGTCATGCCTCCTCGGAGAGCTCTGCTTTAGGGTCACGGGATAGGCTCAGTGGGGGAGGTACTCCGACGAGGGCAACGTCTAGACCTTCATATGTAAATTCCCATAGGATGAATCATATTCGTGAAGTGTTTATGAGCCGAGAGTCCTACTCTCTGATTGATGAGTCCTCGGTATTTGATGAGTTTCCGTTGGAGCCCTCGAGGTTATTGGGACGAGGGCATGTTGGTTCCGTTGTCGGTAATGAATATAATGGGTATGTGGTGACTCACTTCGCTGAATATAACCTGGATCTTAATAAGTATGATATTGTAATACCACATCCTGAGTAGAGGGCTTACGATCCCCATTCGGGTTATCTTACTGTTTACCAAGAACAGATGCGGTGCGGGATGCGAGTGTTCTTCCACCCCTTTCTTCAAACTCTTTTTCAATACTGGTAAATATGTCCGAGTCAGTTGACACCCAACTCCTACCGCTATCTGGTGGGGTATATTTTGTGTTGTGAACTTTTGAATTTGCCAATGTCTCCTCATCGGGTGGGGGCGATATTCGCTTTACGCCCTTACTCGGGTGGTCCACCCTTCTTTACCCTAGCCTATCGGGACAAGAGTAAGGCCTTCGTTCAGGTGTCCAACTCCCGCTCTGGTAAAGGGGATTGGAGACGAGGGTTTTTCTTTGTTCATCCAAGGGGTTTGTCGGCTAAATTATGGGGGGTGCCACTCCGATGGGGTTTGGGCTATATTACTCCCCATGATGCGACTTTGAGGAGGGAGTGGGAAGTATTGTCCGGTACCGGCCTATTCTCAGGGGCATATGATATAAATAGTTTATTGGAGTTTCCCGAGACTCTCATCATGGCTGGTTTGCAAGAGGGGGCGGAGATTTTCAATCTCCCGCATCAACCTCTTTATATTAACTTCTTTTTTCGTAAGTTCTTCTCTTCACCATTTGTTCGTGTGTGTTTTTGAAGCCTTCGGACTTATTGTATTTTTTGCTTCTTAATAGGTGCAGAGATGGGGGCATTTGCTATTAAGCCTTTTGATAGGGCTTTCTTGGGAGAAGTTGTGAATGGAGGGTATGCGTTGTCGGAGGATGGAAGTTCCGACCACTTGGGTTTTGAGGTGTTAACAAGTCCTTCGGAAGTGAGGGATTTGGTGGTTTCACCCGTGGCAGCACCCCCAGTTGACTTTTTGGCCCAGGATGTAGAAGATCCGATAGCTGTACTAGCTTGGATGGATCTTTTGATGCTGCCCCTGGCGTCGTTCTACTCCTCGGAGGGACCTTAGTATGGTGTGCGTGGTTGAGGAAGGCTCTCATCTTCCGGTTGCTGGTAGATCTCGGCCCCTCGGAGGGAGTATTGATCGGGTTTCTGTGCCACCACTCGAGGAAAACCCTCCTCTCGGGGGGTCTCCGCCCCTCGGGGGAGGCAGTATCTTTCCTCAGGCTGCTTCAGCTGTTAGTTTTTGCCGCAATTACTTAAGCGGTCTGCTGAATGCAATCGATTGCGAGTTGATGAAGACTTTGCCTTTGTCTAGTCTTCAAGACTTAGCCTGCAAGGATCTGTGTGAGGTATGGTAGTAGTTTATTTTGTTTAATACTGACCTTTAAGGGTTCCTCGTAGCAATAAACTTGGCTTTTGCAGATCTACATGGTGTTGAACGCCCTCGGATCTAGGGGAATCCTCTTCGGACACTGGTCTAATGTACCGTCGTAGAGATGAATTGGAGCAAGGTTTGTTGGAGGCACAAGAGGAGATTGCCCGATTGAAGTCGGATCGTGGAGCTGCTCAAGATATTCATGATGGGGTCTTGCACGCCGAGCGGGATAAGTCTTGGGACTTGGAGCACCGTTTAATGTTAGAGAGAGCCCGTGTGTTGGGTTTAGAGGAAAGATTGGGGGAGTTGAGGGACCAGATCCGTTCCTCCGATGAGAAACTATTGCGCGTCACGAGGGAGCGAGACACGATTAACCAAAAGGTGTTGGAGATGACCCATAGTCACGGGGTGGCTCTGGTTGTGGCCCGAGTCCAAGCTGTTTTGGACATTGCTGGCCTGTCCCTTCTTCGAGATTCTTTACACCAAGAGATGCGTGACTGAGTCTGTATCGGGTATCGATTGTGCCGTGATGCCGTGCAAGCTTTACCAGAGTTCCCTTTGGGTCTGGCTATTCCTGAGCTGAGCCTTCGCCAAGTATGTTTAGAGGTTTCTCCGACGGAGGATCGGGTCGTATCACTAGACGACCCCCTTAGTTTGTCCGTGGAGCAACGCCGTCGCATTATTAGAGAAGTAAAATGTCAGATGGGAGGTACTTAGTTTGTATAAGGGTATAAGGGCCTTTGTATAGGATATGGTCCGATATACCTCTAGTATGTGGAGTTTTGTTGTTTGTATCAAATGGTCCCTCGGGTTAGGTTGCTAAGATGACTTATATGTAGAGTCATCATCTTGTCGGGTAACCCTATTTCCTTTTGTATTGCAAGGGAACCATCCATATATAAACAACTTTTTTATTTATGTACAAACTGTTGCGTTACATTAAACGTAGTATTTTCTAAGATTAAGTGAGTTCCAGGTGTTGTGGAGCACTACGCCTTCGGAGTTGGCTATAAGATAGGTTGCGGGTCCGACGATTCCCGCTATCTTGTAGGATCCTTCCCATCGGGGATCGAGCTTGCCTACATTCTTGGAGGCTCCGACCCGTTTCATCACTAAATCACCAACTTGAAAAGTTCTAGGTTGTACCTTAGCATTGTAGTAACGTGACATCCGGGCCTTGTACTCTTCAATCCGGATAGCGGCTCGTGCCCTCCTTTCTTCGAGAAGATCAAGGGCTAGGGCTAGGTTGGAGCTGTTGGCGACTTCCTCATATTCTCGGACTCGCCAGCTCTCTATGGAGACTTCCGAGGGCACGACTGCTTTGCAACCGAAGGTCAGGCTGAAAGGAGTTTCGCCTGTGGCGGTGCTTTGCGTGGTCCGATAGGCCCACCGTATGCCAGGTATTTCTTCATCCCACTTGGCCTTATGCCAGTCGAGTCGGGCTTTCATGTTCTTTAGGAGGGTTCGGTTGGTTCTTTCCACTTGTCCGTTTGCTTGGGGGTAACCCACCGAGGCAAAGCGGTGTTTGATTTCCCAGTGGTCGCACCATTTTTCTAACTCTTGGTTCGTGAATTGCAGGCCGTTATCACTTACCAGGTTCCGAGGGATGCCAAAGCGGCACATGATATTCCTCCATAGAAAGTTGACGATGGCACCCGCAGTGACTCGGGCTAGGGGTTCCGCCTCTACCCATTTGGTGAAGCAGTCCACCGCTACAAGTAGGAACTTCTTTTGGCCGGCGTCGGGAATGAGTGGGCCCACTATATCTATGCCACATTTGGAGAGCGGACAAGGGGTCAGGTGGGGTTCCCACGGGGCTGCGGGCTGATGGACCCGAGGGGTGTAAGCTTGGCACGGTTTACACCTTTCGACATGGCTTTTGCTATCTTTAGCCATCGTGGGCCAGTAATAGCCTTGTCGAATCAGGCGCCCGGCCATACTTTCGCCGCCGGTGTGGCTTCCGCATGTCCCCTCGTGAGTTTGCGCTAGAGCTAGTTGGGCTTCTTCTTCATTTAGGCATCGGGCGTGGGGGCAAGAGTATGTCCTTCGGACTAGTATTCCTTCCTTGAGGAAGTACCGAATGGTTTTCTTGGACATTATCTGTTGTACGACCTTGTCCGTGGAGTACCCCTATGGATCCTGCAAGTAGGCTTTGATGGGAGTTACCCAACTAGATGGGGGATCCACTGTGGCATTTACTTCTTCACCCTCGGTCTTCTCGGACCTATTAACATGGAGTAGGGTGATTCTTCGGGTATGGATGGCGGCTGTTTGAGTGGCCATTTTAGACAAGGTGTCCGCCTCTTGGTTTTCTTTTCGTGGAATTTGGACTATCTTATACTCATCAAACCACTCTTGTCTTTGATGGACTGTCCGAAGGTATTCCTGCATTCTCTCTTCTTAGGTTTCGTACGAGCCATTGACTTGTTGCACAATCAATTGAGAATCGTTGTGGAGGAGTATTTTCCTTATTCCTCCTTCTTTTGCAAGTCTCATGCCGATGAGGAGGGCTTCATATTCGGCTTCGTTCTTGGAAATGGGGTAATCAATTTTGACTGCGAAGTGGAGCCTTTCATCTTCCCCTTCTTGATTTACAAAAACAATTCCGACTCCCCCGTGTGCTTACCGAGGATCCATCTACATAGGCGTACCATATGGGCTCTTTTTCCTCGGGCTTGATGCCTGTTAGCTCCATTACGAAGTCCGCCAGGACTTGTGCTTTGATGGAGGGCCTCAGAGCGTAGGAAATATCGTATTCGGTGAGCTCTACGGCCCATTTTATCAATCTTCCTGATGACTCGGGTTTATTGAGAATCGCCCGCAGGGGGGTTTTGGTCAACACAGTGATCGGGTGTGAGAGGAAGTATGGGCGCAACTTTCGTGCCACAGTAACCAAGGTCAAGACGAGTTTTTTAGTTAGGGTATACCTGGTCTCTGCTCCGAGGAGAGTCTTGCTGACATAGTATATGGGATGATGTTCTTCGTCATATTCTTTGACTAATACGGCACTGACGGCCTCTTCCCCGACGAACATGTAGATGAAGAGCTCTTCTTGGGGAGACTGTTTGACCAGAAAGGGTGGGCTCACCATATACTTTTTTGCTCTTCGAGGGCTTCTTGGCACTGGGGGGTCCATCAGAACTCCTTGATATTCCAAAGTATTTTAAAAAATGGAAGTCCTTTTTCTGCCAATTTAGAAACAAATCGGCTCAAGGAGGCCATTCGGCCTGTCAACTTTTGAACGTCTTTTACGGTCTTTGGAGTGGGCAATCCCACGATGGCCTTAGCCTTTTCGAGATTGACTTCTATTCCCTTTTCCGTGACCATGAATCCCAAGAACTTTCCTCCTCAGATACCAAAAGAACATTTTCTAGGGTTAACCTTCATTCCAAACTTATCCATGATGACCAGGGCCTTTCGCAGGTCCTGGGATGATCTTCCGCAGTGTTACTTTTAATCACCGTGTCGTCCACGTAGACTTCCACCGTCTCTCCGATGAGTCGTGTGAACATAAGACTTGCCAGTCTTTGGTAAGTAGCTCCGGCGTTCTTGAGCCCGAAGGGCATTACCAAGTAGCAGAAGGTGCTTGCGTCGGTGATAAGGCTAGTTTTGTCCTGGTCAACTGTGGCCATCGGGATTTGGTTGTATCCTTGATCTCCATCTAGAGTTGACAACAACGCACATCCAGCGGTGTAGTCGACTAATTGATCTATACTAGGCAGAGGGTAGCAATCTTTCGGATAGGCTTCGTTGAGGTTGGTAAAGTCCACACACATCCGCCATCTCCCTCCATGCTTGGGGACTAGCACTACATTAGCCAGCCACTCGGGGTATGTGACTTCCCTAATTTTCTTGAGGACAAGGAGTCATTGTATCTCCGACCGGATGATTTTGTTGCGCTCGGGTCCCATCTTTCTCTTTTTTTGCCAGACTGGTTTAACCCCCGGTTTCACATTAAGAAAGTGTTGACACACCTTATCACTGATTCGTCCAAGCGGCCCTCCTTTCCAGGCAAATAGGTGATGGAATTGTTTCAGGACAAAAGTTAGTTGAGCTTCTATTGTTGGTTCCATATTGGTACCCACTATAATCACTTTCTCGGGACTTCCGTCTACCAATTCCACCATCTTTAATTCTTCTACTGGTTGAACCTGTGCCTCTTCTGCTTTACGCTTCTTGTTATTCCCGAGGGTGAGCTCACCTTCTTTCGAGGGGATAGCATCCATGCGACATTCTCTAGCCTTAGATTGACTTCCTTAGACTTCTCCGATACATGAGAAGGTGGGAAATTTCACCTTAAGATGAAGGGTAGAGGGAATGGCTTCGAAAGCTCGGATGGACGGCCTTCTGCATATAGTGTTGTACGTCCATGACGAGGCCTCCACCACCCATAATTTGATGGGTTCCGTTCTTCGAAGGGCTCCCTCTCCCCATGACATCAGAAGGATAACAGTTCCAAGGGTATTGGAAGCTTCTCGTGAGAAACATACGAGGAGGACTTCAGCCATTTCTAGTTGCTCCTTCCTCAATCCCATGGCAAAGTACTTGGGTAGGAATAAGACGTCCATGGAGTTACCCGTGTCGATAAGAATTCTTTAGATTTCGAATACCTGAATGATGGCCTCGATCACTAAGGGGTCTTCGTGGGGGTATATCACACCCTTTAAGTCCTCGGGTCCTAACGTGATACTAGGCAGTTTCGCTCCTTGCACGGAACACACGGAGAGACCTTGCTCAGCCCGCCTTGCTTTTTTCCAGTACTTCTTCTTTTTACCTTGGGGTGTTATTGAAAGGTCTCCTCCTTCTATCATGTTAATAGTCCGTCCCGAGGGGACGTTATCTTCATATGTCTCGGGGGGAAGAGGGGGATTCCACTGCCCCGTGGTTTTTTCTCGTGACTTCCGATTAGGGGTCACCTCTTCTTCTTCTTCTTTTTCCTCTCGTGGTCTCTTCCATACAATTCTTCTTAGGTTCTTCGAGATTGTTCACCGTTAGATAGTTTTTCTAGTATCCTGCCTCTAAGAGGTGAAGGATTTCCCTTTGTAGAGTAGTGCATTCCTCGGTAATATGCCCATAAGTTTTATGGAATTTACAATACTTACCCGTGCTTTTTTCTCTATCATGGAACTTGGCGCGCCTGGGCCAGTGTAACTCTTCATTGCCCCTCATCATGTTAAGTATTTCTATGGGCCACAGTCATCAGAGGCAGGGGCACGGACCGGAGAAACTTCTTGACCGTACCGCCATCGTCTTTACGCTGGGGCAGCTTCCCTTCTTTATTCTTTTCTCTAACTTTTGTCTCCTGCTCGGTGCATTCGTGAGGTTCGTCATTTTACATACGCCTCTTCGTACCTTCGGCTTCCTCCATTAGGATGTAGGTTTCCCCTTGTTGCATGAGTTCAGTCATATCCGTAATATGATTTCCCATGAGGTATCAGAAGAATTTGCCCGCTCGGAGTCCTTGAGTAAGTATGTCAGCTAAGTTAGTTGTGCTAACATTCGGGATATCCAATGCTTCATCGGTGAAACGCTTTATGTATTCTCATAGGGATTCGTTCTTTTGTTGCTTAACAGTAAAGAGGTGCATGGCTGATTTGGGGTATCGCCGATTACAGGCAAATTGCCTCACAAATAAGTGGGCCAATCGATCAAAGCTATCGATGGAGTTAGGTGGGATGTGGGTAAACCACGCTTGCGCCCGACCTCCGAGGGTAACAGGGAACACGCGACAAAGGACATGGTCCATGGTGGATTTGAGATCCATTCTGACCAGGTATTGGTGTATGCGATCCTGCGGATCTTTCCCATCCACTTCTCCAGTGTATAAAGGAACTTTAACAGGCCGCATCCCCGAGAGGAAGGATGCTAGGGCGATCTCGGGGATAAAAGGGGGAGGTTTTGAAGGTAGGATCCTGCTTAGGGCCCATAGTTTTCTTAATGTCACCCATTTCCTTGTGGAGGTCGTCAAGGATTCCCCATAGGAAATGATTTTCACCCACGAAAGGGAGCGGCGTGGGGGTGGTCGAAGGGGAATGGTCCTCCCCTCTGATGGTCAGCCCTCGGCGTTCCTTGGTAATCGTAGCACATCCGGGGATCCTACATTGGTATGTGGTGCCAACGGTCGGAGGTAGGGCTCCATCTCGTCCGAGGCCAGTCTTCTTCCGCGTGTCGGCTTCTCTAGCTGAGGGAGTGGGAGGGGGCATTCCGAGGGCTCCCGTATCCCCGTGGGGATCTCTGAGCCTTAGAGTCCATAAATCTCTCAAAGATAGAACGAGGAACATTGATAAAATCTCTCCCCTCGGACCGACGGTCTGACAAAGTTTCTTCAGAATCTCTTTGTTGAGTCGGACGACTTTCACTGTGAAATAGATTCTCCATAATAGGCATCGCTTCGTTGAGCTCGCTCGAAGATAGATTCTATGGCGTTCCCACAGACGGCGCCATTTTGTTAATAGGTTTAGAAGTATAACTTATTTAACTGAATTATTTAGGGTTGGAACACCCTGCATGTGACTCAAAAAGCAACGATATTACAAAAGATAACGAAGATACAAGAATATTCCTTCCTTTATTCACTGAACTTCACTCTCGAGTTTCTTGTATATGATTGTGTGTCAGTGTCTCCTTTCAATTGTGAGATCACATCTCTTTATATAGAGTTTGTTAGAGACATGTGTCGTTGTACATGTGTTTTAATAAAGTACATGTGTCGCAATATGTGTAAAAGGATAAGATAAGGTATATTTGTAATCTACTAGGCGCTGACTAGGATGATCTTTGTTTCTTCTGATAGCTCTTCGTATCTCCGAGGGGATGCTCTTCCAGATTCTATTTTCCGAGGGGTCTTATATTTGGTGGTGACTTGAGGGATAAGTCATAGCGTTCTTCTAGTGGTGTTGTTGGTCTGACAAGGGTTCATCCTGGTGTATTAGCTTCTGGATATGCTTTCCGAGAGGTGTTTCCGTTCGTGATTTGGACTCCGAGGGCTTTTTTGTCCTCGTGGAGTAGTGCTTTCCTGTCCAGGTCTTCGTAGTGTGCCTTCCAGTAGTTCCTGTATGTAGATCGGGCTTTGTCCTTCGGATTTGACCTTCGGAGTGAAGTTCCGAGGGCAGTTTAAGTGAATGAGTATTTAGTAAAGAAGTGTTCTCGTGAGATTCTGGGACTCGGGGTCCGTCGTGGTCCCTCTTGGCGCATTGATGGATATCGGAGTCGCGCGGATCCATCGTATCGTATTCTTTTTCCGATGCCGCGTTGATATCTTATTCTTAATTCATCTTGACTTTCCAAGGGACGCTTAGGTACCTCCTCGGGTGTTCCTTCATACCGCTTCGGGTCAACAACTGAGGGGTGCGGTAACATCCGATGGGCCTCCTCATCGGGAGCGGGTACGTCTCATCGGAAGTACTCGTGACAATAGTATTGTCCATATATTAATTCCTATATTTAGAACTAATATTCTCTTTAATCTCGTATTTATTTTGCACGGTTTAACACCTTGAAAACATATTGCCTTGCAAAAAAAGCAAAGAATATGGTTCCCTTAAAAGAACATATGAAGCTGCAAGGGATAATCATGAAGGAGATGAAGAACCTAGACGCAGTAAAAGGGCTAAAATGGCTAAAATCTTTGGTCATGATTTTCTAACATAGATGTTAGAGAATGAACAAAGGACGTTAAGTGAAGCCTTGTCATCAACAGAAGCTCCCTTTTGTAAAGAAGCTATCAATGATGACAAAGAGTCTATTTTGCACAACCACACGTGGGAGATGGTTGATCTCCAAGGGGGTAGTAAACCTTTGGGCTGCAAATGGATACTGGAGAGAAAGTATAAAGTAGATGGATCTATTAATAAATACAAGGTCAAATCAGTAGCTAAAGGGTTTAGAAAGAAACAAGGCCTTGACATTTTTGACACGTATTCACCTGTGACTAGGATCACATCTAGTAGAGTGCTCATTGCTATTACTGCATTAAAAGGTCTTGAAATACATCACATGGATGGAAAGACAACATTTCTAAATGGTGAAGTTGATGAAAAAATCTATATGGAACAACCTGAAGGGTTTGTTGAAATTAATGAGTGTGACAAATGCTTATAAGTGAAAGGCACACCTAATGATTATGTGATTCTCTATCTAAATGTCGTTGATATGCTAATCGTGAGAAGTAATCATGAATATTAAGTAAATGTTGACAAGATATTTTGACATTTAGGGGTCGCCGATTTCATATTAGGAATTAAGATCACTAAGACATTAAATGGGATCGTACTGTTACAATCTCATTATACTGAGACTGTACTCAAGAATTACAATGCATATGACGGTCCTCCAGCTAAGACGGCAGAGACTTGAGTCTACACTTATAATATGCCAAGATAATAGATTGTCTCATGTATATCCTGAACTGTTCTCGTCCGAATATTGCGTACTCAGTTAATAAACCGAGTATATTTATGAGTAATCCTAACAAATATCATTGAAAGGTGTTAATTATAATACGTAGGTATTTAAAACACACATTAGATTATGGATTACATTACAGTAGACATCCAGTTGTATTATAAGGATACAGTGATGCTAACTCGATATCAGATACTAAGGACACTAAGTCTACTAGTGGTTATGTCTTTACCATTAGAGGTGGAGCTGTGTTGTGGAAGTCCTCAAAACAAACATGTATAATTTGTTCCGCGATGGAATCTAATCTTATTGCTTTGGATAAAGCTGGTGAAGAAGAATAATGGCTTCGTCACTTTCTTGAAGACATTCCTTGTTGGAACCAGCAAGTGTCTACAATTATGATACGTCGCAATAACCAGTCAGTAATTGGAAGGGCACAGAGTGGCATGTATAATAGTAAGTATGGACATATTTATCGTAGTCATAATACCATATGGCAATTGATCTCTCATGGTGTCTTTTCCATTGATTATGTAAAAGGAATAATTCCTTCAAACCCCCTGAACTATAGCAACTTTTGGACACCACCCCCTGAACTTTATAAATAAGCACTTTACCCTCTAACCTTTGCCAACCTATTCGAGTTGCCCCATGGAAATTTTCCGACCATTAAAATCATCAAATGTTTTTTCTATTTTTAGAATCTTTTCCTCGTTGAGACGGTTCCGGTAGTGGTGACAGTATCACAAAAGTCAAAGTCATTACTCGAGAAATTTAGCTTTAATTCGTTGAATTTCTAGAAAATATGAAGAACACTTGAATGTGTTCATCACATTCTCCGGAAATTTGACGAATTCAAACTAAATTTTCCGTGTAATGGTTTGGAATTTTCTGATACCGTCACCACTAATGAAACGTTTTCGACAAGTAGAATATTGAATCCAAATTTAAGAATTTCGGCAAAACATCCCGGCAACCCGCCACTACACCGCCCCGGATTGCTGGAAATGTTTTGTCGAACTTTTTTTTTATTCTAATCGATTTTTCTAATCGTCAAGGTGGTTCCGGTAGTGGTGACGGTATAGCAAAATTCAAAGCTATTACATGGGAAATTTAGTTTTATTTCGTCGAATTTCTGGAAAAAATGAAGAACACTTGAAGGTGTGTATCACATTTTCCAAAAATTTGACAAATTAAAACTAAATCTCCCGCGTAATTGCTTTCAATTTTTTGATACCGTCACTACTACTGGAATTTCTTTAGCTTAACAAAATCTATGTTTGGTGTGGATGAATTATATTTAGTTGTTCAATACCAATTTGGAATGAATAAGAGATTAAATGATAAAGTAAGCTGATTGAAATAAGTTATCTTGAAGGAAGAAAATAAAGTGGGTGAGAAGGTGAAAAGTCATCGATGAGCGTTTATTTAGCGTGATTTAAGTATCTATTTTCTGATGCTTTTGTATACTTATAATGTCATATTTTCTTGTTTTATTATTGTTTCTAGTTTTCGTAGGATTTTATAAAGTCGAGAAAAAACAAGGCTAAAAGAGGTCAAAATAGATGGTTTTAGACGACAATGAGCCAATACACTGATGTTCAAGCGTTGCAAAAGTGCTATGACAATACACAAAGGGAAATACCAAAGATAGCACGATTGAAGAGGAAGACATCAGGAGACCGCATGGAGAAACAGAGGGTCGCGCGATAGGGACAAAAAATGGGTCGACGTCAGAAATCCTAAAATGAAGCCTACAATGGAGAAAAACTATAAATAGGAGGTTGCGACAGAGAAACTCTGAGAGTTTTTCACCAGAGAGAAAACACCATCAAAATCTTGATCTAGTTTAGTTGAGTCATTGTTTGAGAAAAAATAGTTTGTGAGGAAGAAGATAGGAAAAGGGAGTCAACAAGAGAGACAAGCAACAACGTTCCACCGAGGCTGAGAAGCTTTTCTTTATCTCTGTACTTTGTCTATGATATTTACTTCTTTATTTATTGTTGAACTCATGACTATGAGGAGCTAACCAACTTTTTTTTTTAACCATAGGGGAGTAACTCTAATTTATGAATACGTTTATTTGCTTTACATGATGTGTGTTTGATGATCTTAAATGTCTAGATTGAATAGTTACTTATGTTGTATGACTGACCTTACTCTTGCTGGGATAAATCAAAAGAACCCGTGTGGGGTCGTATAAAGTGTAGAATGCCAAGGATAGCAATTTGTGATTATGGATTTGTGAAAGCAACTGATGCGCAATATTTAGATCACACTAGATCAATCTTGATTATGTACGTTTGGTTAACATTATTCAGATGAGTTAATTGGATTGCAGATTTGATATCTCTTCTAAAACAACTGTCAACTGGGCTGATCTGTTAATACGGTAGGTTATTAGAGACTCGTGGATGTATGGTTGGGATAACTCCCGCCATATGTCACAGATCCATTGGACATACAAACATCAAATAACTATTAAGTATTGTAAGTAGATATAGGTAGTCTGTCTATGCACTATTATGGTTAAATAATTGTGAAATCTGACCTCTAAACAATCTTTTTAATTATTATTCACAACCACAATTAATAAACCAATCATTAAATTATGTCACTATTTTAGTTTATTTAATTTAGTTAATCAATTTTCTTCCAGCATTCATTAGTTTAATTTCTTTAATTTTTTATTTGTTTTCTTGCAATCAAAACAAAAAATATTAAATTATCGTTTTCTGCATTATAGATAGATTTTCATTGTATTCTAGATTAGGCATTCAAAGCATTTATAGTATATAAAGCATTCATAAGTATTCATTACATCCTGCAAACACAAGAGAAAAGATCGTGACAATCGTTAGTATTTTGCATTTAAGTGATTCATTCATTAATCCACCACTCCATTGTGATACTATACTTGGTTCGTAACTATAATTACCATTTTATTATTACTTGATTCTTGCACTTGCGACAAAGTGGGATTTAGGTCTAACATTCCCGTGTTAACTTATATTCTATATTACTACACTTTTACGCCCATCAGTCACCATCCCACATGGAAAATTTAAGCTAAATTTGTACACCTTATTTGTTGTTCCTTTGCACAAGAGTTTGGACCCTTTGGGCTACCACATGTCTTTGAAGAGAGGAAGGCCTAGATGCTAAGAGCCATGCTTCAAAGCCCACACGTGCAAGTGTGCCAGCGCCGTCCGTCCGGCTTGGCATGGGCCTGTGTTTGGGCCAAGGTCGTGGGTCGTGGCTCACGGGTCATGGGTCACGGGTCATATGTTGACGGTTGTGGGTCTAGCCTTGGATTTGGGCTGGGGCTTGAATTTCCCTACAATATTAATCTTTTTGGACAAAGTTTAATTAAGTAAGTAATTAATTGTTTGAAAATTAATAAGCAACAAATTAGAACTAAAGGAAAAATCCAATAAGCGAATAGTCACGTACACACCCCCATCAACAGAAAACATGACACCTTTCATCCGAATGGGTGCTCAGTAAGCCGAAATGGTGCAAAATCTGGCGGGAAAGTTGTGACGTAGAAATGATGTGTCCGTCGTAGTCAACCCCTAGGCCGACTTTCCAAATCTATAAATAGACCCCCTACTTCTTCGCTTTTCATTCAATTCATTACATTCTTTCTTTGTTTCTATTTTATTCAGAGAGTTTAAAACATTCTTTTGGTTCACCGTTTCTTAATATTTGAAGTGCTGCTACATTGAGAAAAAGTCGTTGCACCCTGTGAAGCGATCGCCGATCAAACTATAAGCACCGAGCAAGACAAATATCAGTTTAATGAGAAATAGTTCAACTCTTGCCTCGACGTTAAATGCTGGTTTGTTTATCCGATTTACACCTGTTACGCTCAACACATACATATAAATTTAATTTTTTCTCAATTTAATGGATTCTAGACATTAGAATTAGTTATTAATTTTTTTTGTCTTTACATGGGTTTTAAAATGTCTAACGATTGACACGTGCATCACATGATCATTATATCAAGAAATTAAATTAAAGTTGTCAAAGGACTAAGATTGATTTTTCGTCACTAAAGTTGTTCAGATCGAGACTTGATACTTAATTAGTTGTGTCGCGGTAACACTCACACAATGTTATCTTAACACCTACTATTGCAGATTGTTAGGAGAAATAACCACCATTGAATAATAAGCTTACAAAAGAGTATTTTAACTTTTCTAAGCTTCTCATCAAGAACACTTAAGGAAAGCATTAAAGTGGAAAAAGGATTTCACTCCTTACAAAATTTTCTCTTTAATTCTAATAACAACTTAGGCTTAATTTGCTAAATAAAAACTCAAAAAACCAAGACAAAATTCTCGACAACTTATGATCTAATCTCTCTAATTCTTTTGCACTTGTCTCGTGTTTTCTCTGGGTGTACTTCATGTCTTTAAGACATGTTGTACATGATTTTGATTTCCTTCAATTATCCTTGTAATCCCTTGTTTCCAAATTGAGCTTTGGTCTTCACTAAAGGAAAGCTTCCTTATGTAACTTTGAAGTTTAATAATAAAAAGGCCCATTTTCAATGTTCACGTCTTCTAAAAATTCTTCCCATGAATATTCTTTGATTAATGCATTCTGAAGCCTTGATCTCGCATTCTTTTCTCAATCGGACGCAGCATTATAAATAAGGAAAGTGAGAATATCGAAACATTCACTTTGAACTTGATCCTAACATGATCTTGTCAACCTAGAGCATGCACAAACAACTAAAACCGTGGAACCCAATTAATATGTAAATAAAGATAAAACAAAAAGTTATTCCAAATATTTCAAGATTGTGTAGTGTTACAGTGTTATCCATAGTGTTGGAGTAACACGTCACAAGTTCAGTGTTGTCCTAACACTGGGTCTTAACCCAAACACTTTCAATCTTCCCATTTTTGTCTTTCTTCATAAAACCAAAATCTGTTAAAAAATATAAGCATAGTGTTCCATATGCACAACACAAAAACAAACTCTAAACTACTCCCCCTTAGTACAAGGAGATATGCTGTGTGTTGAGCTAACACTACTTACATCTATGTTACCCTAACACTCAATCTATTACCTTGACAAAATATTAGCAACCCAAAAACAAGCGTAGTTTTAGAATATCAACGAAGGAAATAAAAAACGGTAGCAATTAAGTATAGTTACATACCCAAATATAAAAACCCACGGAACACACTCCCTAGATAAAAACAAACCAAAAGAAAACTAATTGTTAAGAAATTTAAGCAAGCATAAAAGATAAAGAAGCAAAAACAACAAAAAAAGAAAGAAAGAAAAACAACATACTCTCGCCCTTTTTGTGAGAAAGGCAAACTCATAAGTTGGTTCTTCATGGAATCCAACTCTTTAAGTATTTTTGTTTGTCAACAATCCCCCTTTTTTGTGTCAATGATGGACTAATTTAGCCGATCAATCTGGACAAAGTCAGGGTGGATTAGGAGGTTATCTTCAGTGTCAGAAGCTGGTGTTGGTGCAACACCGTACTTCTGAGCCTTTTTCTTTCTCCTCTTGGTCCCACTCCCCCCTCTGCAATATCTTGGACTTTCCATCGGAGATCATTAATTTTAGTCCCACCAAAGTAATGGTTGGTCAAAGAAATGGTTCCCAAGGTTCCTACCAAATCACCACTCTTCTTGGTCTTGAAACCTTGATCACACAAAATTTTGCAGATAAGTGAAGGAAAAGGCAGGATCCCATGGTCTTTGTGTGCATCAACAACCACGATGCTTATAATCCACTTCCCTATGTTAACTGACACCCCATTTTCAGCTTGTAAACCATAATAACAGTCTCAGTGGTCAAAATAGTTGAATTTGAAGATGGAATCCAGTTAGATCATGCAATTTTACAAAACAACGCACTGAAGGAGGTGAGCTTGGTGATGGAAATATTGTTTACCCAACCTTTAAGCATCTCACCTATCATATTCTTCATCACCTCGTGCGGATAAAAAACCTCACAAGACTCTTCAATCTCAGGCATATCCCATGCCTCATTGATTGCAGATGGACTGATCATATACTTTGCCCATCACATAAGCCTTCTCAAACTTGGGAGATTCATAATCCAATAAAACTTAGATAACTTAATATAGAATTCTCTAACCACCTCAGGGAGATATGACCTAAAATTGTCAATATACCCAAGTAACCCTCGCGTTAGAAAATCATAGATTCTATGCTTCTTAAAATCTTCCACAACCATTTTCCCGTCATCAAGAATTTTCCTCTTCTGATACACCTCCCATTTATTCTCAACAGCTTCAGACATGTAGTAATCAATATGGGGGTTCTCAGGGAAGTCAGATTTTAGGGTATCAACAATGTCCTCAAATGACGAATCCTCCGGTGTTATGTTAACTCTGGCTTGAGATGGTGTTGTCTCATCATGATTAGATTCTGGATCATCCTTTTCCAGATCCTCATCTCCATCGTCGGTATCATTAAGGATCTCCTCTTCAACCTTAGTGGTTTCCTTCTCAGCCTCAAAATCATCACCCTATTTTTCATCATCAGAACCAAATTTTTCTTTCTCAGACTTATCCTCACTCTCTGAATCCTTCCTTTTCTCTTCAGATTCCCCCTTCCCTTCCACTGATTCCTCATTTTCATCATTAGACTCATTTTTCTCTTTCTCATATTCAACCTCCTCAACATCCTTATCCGCAAAGTCGTCAACCTTATTCGCCCCTCATTCACAAAATCATCGTTCAAATTAAAGACACGGGTATAATTATCCACCTGATTATGAGAATCTGGAATGCCAACAGTAGCAGTCTCCAACCCCTTAGATAGAACCGTCTCTATTTCAATGTTGTTAGGGTTGGGTGTTGCAGCAACACTGATGGACTCACCCTTCTAGCCTTAACATTGTGGTGCCTATAAATGGTAAATGGTCATCTTGTGTTTGAATGCAGCAAGGGTAGTTGGAACGAAGTGAGTGCATGTGCTGTAGCAACGTGTCGGTGCTCCACCAACGTCAATGGTGGTAGCTTCTTAATTCAGAACAACATTGGCAAGGTCTGCAATGAAGGACTTGGAGTGCCATTGTTAGTTCAGAGAAAATTGTAGATAAAAATTGAAAAACTAGAACAATAGGGAACTGGGCATATTTTTGCAGCAAAAATAAAAGATTTAGGGTAAAAGAAAGTAATGGGCAATTTCCCAACTTAAATCATGCAATGATCGTGAAAAAGAAACTTCTCGCCTAGTGAGTTAACACGTGTCATGGTGTTTAGTCAATACGTGACTAGAGCAATTTTCAAGAAAAATAAAAACTTATAAGTCACATTGTTACTCTTACGATGTTGTGGCAAAGCTGATGTTGGTGTTGTAACACTGGTATAGGTGAATGTGGAGGTACCAGGCTTACCAAGATCATTACAAGTGAGTATGAGCTAGATCTGAAATAACATATCTCGAACTTAAGACATATAGCAAGTAAGTAACCACATATATCATTTAGATTTGTGTACAAGAGTATGAGTGTTAGCTATCAGAAAACACACACTCGTGATAATGATTTTGGATTAAAAGAGATAATCGACTTCCAAGTTATATTAAGAAACAAATCGGCGCCCCTCTCATGGTTGTCTCATCAACTTGAAATGCCCTACAACATAGACAAATAAACAATGATCATGGCCTTACTACTTCCATCACCAGTCTTTATATTTGATAATTGTTGTTTATTCATCATAGTCTCAACAAATCATTACCGAACTGGTAATTCCCGATTTTTGATCTCCAAGAACCCATAATCAAACCCATTGATTTTCTCCATCAACAATTCACCCCGTTCACCAGATCCTCTCCCACTCAACTTGGAACTCTAATGCTAGTTGTTCTACGAAGAATTTACATGACACCAAATAACGATAACAATACCAACCACGAACAAAGTAATTCACAACATGTACGAAAAGTGATAAAATAACGAAAGAACACAAGACACAATTTGTTTACCCAATTCGTCAATGACTACCTCTAGGGGTGATCTAAGTTGAGATCTTTACTATGATGATGATGAGTGATTAAAAATAAGATACAACATATGTCTCTCACAGATCAAGAACAATCTCTCCCAATATACTCTCAAATGTCACAAGTGTTCTCTCTCTCTCTCTCTCTCTCTCTCTCTTTCTCTCTCTCTCTTTCTCTCTCTCTCTCTCTCTCTCTCTCTCTCTCTCTCTCTCTCTCTCTCTCTCTCTCTCTCTCTCTCTCTCTCTCTCTCTCTCTCTCTCTCTCTCTCTCTCTCTCCCTCTCTCTCTCTCTCTCTCTCTCTCTCATTTTAATCTCTCCCTTAAATCCCCTCATTAGGTTATACGACCTAAGAGTCTCTTAAAGCTGATGAAACACATACTAGGGTAACATATGAAGATGGGTTGAAGATGGGCCTTCTGGGACCCCTGCGACCTGTCACGTCGTCTGGTTGTAGTGTGACTCTTCGTGCCTCGTGACTCATAGCACATGACCTACACGGTCATGCATTGGGCAGTGCCTTTAGCGCCACTTCTTGGACGACCCGAACGACTAGCGCCTCAGGCGGCGCTGCTAGCGCTGCTTTTTGCCTGCACATCATGTTCTGCTCTTTATCTTCACCATTCAACACTATGTCTTCATTGTTCATGCTCCATAGTACTAACAATCTTCCAATTGGAGACTGAACCCAGTGAACTAAACCCACAATCAAAGACCCTCTATCTCTTTGAGCTATCATCTTCTTAGCAATCCACCTAACTCTGGCAATGCCATTTCTTGAACTTTCAAACTCGAACGTCCGTTGAAGTCACACACAACTTCAACCCCACTAATGAAACAACCTTAGTCAACAAGTCTTCAAACTCCAATTGGTTTGAATCCTCGCTTATGTGGTAATGTACGAATTGCCACGAACTCCGTTGAAACCATGCCAACTTCAATTCCACTAAAGCAACAACCTTACTCAACAAATCATCAAACTTCTACTGGCTTGAATCGTTGCTCATGCAATAATATCCGCATTGCCGTATACTTGCATCACTTTCACCAATATGACTAATCCCATCATGTTGGACTTTTTCGATGCCAAGATTGATGCCATCATGCTGGACGCTGCCACTGCCAAGATCGATGCCATCTTCCGTAACATTTGATCGCGTACGAAGTTCTCTATATGAAGCCTCGAGCACAAACCACACACCTCGTGGTTATCTCCCAAACACTGCGAGCCAAAAGATGAATGATAACATTCACCATTCAACTACTCCACATAATCAAGGTTTCTCATGAAGCTCGAGATATACCTCACTCCATGCAGCAACCACACATATCCATACTACATATGAATCCTAACATCTCCCACTAATGTTGTAGAATCCAAAATCAATGACTCTAATAGACTGCATACAGTCGAGACTAGTACATCACCAATCTCCCACTCGAACTGCATTCACAAATATTGCATCTCCCCCTTTCTTCATCGGTGTTCAATAGTGCTTCCCGTAATGACCAAAACTTCAACAGCTCCAACATTCCATGGAACTCCTGGCCATGGACTTTGATTTGCCTTTATCTCCCGTTCAACAGAATTAGGGCTAGTACCTTCACCATCAAAATCAATACCCATCTAGTTCAATTTGAACTAAATCAAATGATAAAGAATTGCCAAATTTTCTAACATCTTCATATACAAGACCTCAACGCCCCTTCCATGGTTGTCTCATCAACTTGAAGCACCTCATTTTGCAGTAGAAACAAACGAACATCAATCATCGTCTTCCTATCTATCATCACCAGTTTTCATCTTCATAACTGTTGGTTTATTCATTAGAGGTCTCCATAAATCATTACCAGACTGGTAATTCCCGACCTGTAATCTTCAAAACCCATAATCCAACCCATCAAACCTTTTGATCAGCAATTTACCATGTTAATCAGATATGCTCCCACTGAATATTGAAGCTTTGGTACCCGTTGTTGCACATCAAAAAATATACGTAACATAGAGTAATGACAATAATACCAACCAAGAAAGGAGTAATTCGCAACATGCACAAAAAGCGATAAAACAACGAAAGAACACAAGACACAATTTGTTTACCCTGTTCGTCTACGACTACCTCTATGGATATCCAAACCATGATCTCCACTATGATGATGATGGGTGATTACAAATAAGATACAACATATGTCTTTCACGGATCAAGAAGAATCTCTCACAATGTTCTCTTAAATCTCACAAGTGTTTTCTGTCTTATTTTAACCTCTCCCTCACATCATCTCATGGTGGCCACAAGGTAACACATTGGAGGCTATTCAATCACCATGACTCATTAGGTTAAATGACCTTAGAGTCTCTTAAATAGCTGAAGAAATACATTATAGGGTTACAAAGGAAGATGTGATAAAACTGGGCCTTCAAGGACCCGCGCGACCTGTCGTGTAGTGCAACACCCGCGTAACTTGTCATACACCATGAATCATAACATAGGACCCATGCCACCATGCCTTAGGAAACACGGCTAGTGCCACTCCCTGAATGACCTGCGTGACCAGCGCCTCAGTCGGCATAATCAAAGTTGCCTTCTGCCTCCACACCTTGTTCTGCTCTTCGTCTTCATCGTTCAACATATGTCTTCATTGTTCAAGATCCAAAGTCCTAACAAAGCCCAAACCCGCACAGTTACAAAAAAATATGAATGCATGCCTAAGTGAAATGCATAGTGTTAGGTCAACATGGCTTGATGGTGTTAGCCCAACACTGAGTGATAACACTAGAAATATGTTCACTTCAATTTGATAGAGTAAGAATCAAAAAATGTTATCTCTCTTTGAAACACATCTAAAGGTTTTATAAATTTGGTTGTGAATCCACTAAATACAGGCAGTAGCAAGACCCCAGACATCCTAGTTTCAACACTACCGATGCAGATGCACATGCAAGTACATAAGCCTGGATGAAGGAAATATAGGACCCCAATACCCTAGTACCTAATGAATACTTGTTTACTAACAATATGAAAGATTTTTGCAGCAAGTGAGAAGTAATATTGAGTGCAGGCAGTGAAGAACCCCAAACACCCCAATATTAAACCTCACCATGATATGCCCTTTTTGCGAAGAACAATGTAGAAGTGAACTCCATGTGCCCCAACTTCTTCACATGTAATGTAGTACCTATTTATGGATAAGACACAACTGAGTAGCATCGTAGAAGTGAGCTACGTGCACCCCAACTTCTCCATAAACTAGTAAATAACCTTAGATAAAACAAAGAGTTTCAGTTAAGCTTAAAAATATTGAAGGAACCAAGATTGTCATAAAATAAATGAAGACAAAAAAAAAAGAAAAAAAGAAAAAAAGCAAAAAAAATCTAATGCAATCTATCAACACCATAGCCAGTCTACGATGTTAGCCAGTGGTGTTATGGAAACACCTGTATGCAACACTAATCATGTAACACTCATGCCGAGAACCTTCCTCAAACTGAAGAACTTCTTGCTGTCTAAGTGCTTTATAAACATATCAACAAGCTGATTATTACTTAGTAGTCTCTATGTGTTCATTGTTAATCATTTTATCCTCTACCATATCTCACAAGAAATGATGCATTATATCTATACAGATGTTTCTAGAATGCTGCACAAGATTTCTTGATATACTAATGGCACTAAGGTTGTCACAAAACATTAACAAAGTATTATTATATAGTCCATAGTTATGCAACATGCATTGAAGCCATATAAGATGGGTAACGCAACTGCCAAATGCAATATATTCAGATTCAATAGTTGATAATGACACACAATTCTTTTTCTTGCCATGCCATGAAACTATATTATTTACCAAATAGATAAAACCTCCACTTGTGGATTTTTTGCATCTAAATCTCTAGCACAAGTAGAATCACTAAAAACAACAAGGTTTGTATTAGTATCATGTGAGTGCCAAATGCCTAAGTTTGCTGTACCAGATATATATTTCAAAATTCTCTTCACAACAGTCAAATGGGATTGTCTAGGGTCAGCCTGATACCTGACTCAAACACAAACATAGTACATGATGTCTGGACGTGTGACAGAAAGATACAAAAGACTGCCTATCATGGATCTGAATAGCGTCGGGTCAACATTGTCTCGTGTGACACCCTTTGTGATATTCAAGGTGGAAGACATTGGAGTCTTGCTTGGCTTGGACTCCATCATTCCAAATCTCTTCACCAGGTTCCTGCATATTTATCCTAGCTTAGGAACATACCATTATCTTGTTGCTTCACTTGTAAACCAAGGAAAAAGTTAAGCTCTCCAATCATGCTCATTTTAAATGCACCTGTCATAGACTCACAAACTTGTCTAAAGTAGACTTGTTAGTAGAAACAAAGACAACGTCATCAACATATATCTAAGCAATACAAACATCACCATTCTTTTTTAGAATAAACAAAGTTCTGTCACCATCACCTCTATTGAAACCATACTTCAAAGAAATCCAGTCAACCTTTCATACTAAGTTCTAGCTTTCTCAAGTTTATACACATAGCCAGGGTGAACAGGGTCAACAAAGTCTTTTGGTTGTTTAACATAAGCTTTTTTTATTTATTAATATAACCGTTTAGAAAATCACCCTTAACACCCATTTGATAGAGTTTGAGATTTTGAGAAAACAAGCAATAGCTAGCAATCGTTTAATAAACTCAATCCTAGCTACTGATTCAAAGGTTTATCAAAATTGATACCCTCTACCAAAGTATAACCCTGAGCTACCAACATTGCTTTGTTTCTCAAAGTTATACCATTCTCATCCTTTTTGTTCTTGAAAATCCATTTAGTTCCTATAACATTCACATTTGTGGGCTTAGGAACCAGATTCCAAACATTATTTTTGGTTAACTATAACAGTTCTTCTTACATGACATTTGTCCAATGACTATCCTTAAGAGCTTCATTTATATTCTTAGGTCCAATAGAAGATAGAAAACATGAAGTTTGCAATTCAGAAAAATTGGTAGACATACAAAAACTCAACCTAACCATATCTCATTCATAAAAAAAACCCTAACCATATCTCTATCGTTTACCCTTTCTTTCTTGCGTATTCTAGTGCAATCAGTGATCTGAACATTGACCTGAGTTGTTGGGTGGTTCCTTTGAATTCTGGTATGAGGTTCCCTTTAAATTCTAGAACTTCATAATCATCACCAACCTCTGAATCATACTGATTGGTATTTCAGCAGCATCGTGGACAGTTGGTGTTGTGGCAACACTTGGTTCATCAACTAGTTCATGTTCTCTTGCTTCATGCGGTGTTGTGGGAATATAATCTGGAGCCAGTGGTAGAGTTACACCAGAATCCAGAGAGATTAACAAATCATGTTCTTGTTCACCCGTAGCACTTGGCAGATCATCAAATACCACACTTACAGATTCTTGAACAGTATATAATCTGGGAGTATACACTCTAATGTTTGGAGAGTAACCTACAAATATGCATTTTTCACTTTTTGGATCAAACTTGCTCAAGTAATCTCTATCATTCAACAAGTAGCACTCACATCTAATCTCATGAAAATGTACAACATCAGGTTTCTTCTTCTCCAAGATGTCCTAAGGTGTCATGGTTGTTCCTGGTCTAAGGTACAATCTATCAATTATATGACATGTAGTGTTTAAAGCTTCAATCAAAAGTTTCTTTATAATAGTCTTAGAGTTTAACATTATCCTATCTATTTCTTGAAGTATTCTATTCTTCCTTCCAATCCCACTCTGCAAAGGAGTCTTAGGTGCAACCTATTCATGAAAGACACCATTCATTTCACAAAAATTCTAAAAAACTCACATTTTCAAATTCTCTACCAAGAGTTGACCTAATCCTAATAAAAAGGCAGCATACAAGTTCCTAATACTAAGGATGTAGTGTTGAAAGTATTTAAAGCTTTAGATTTTACTTTTAACTTTTTTTACCTATGTGTATCTAGAAAAGTCATAAAAAATCACAAAAAGCATACTTTTTTCCACCCATAACTACTGACTTCTATGAGACCCATGAGATTCATATGAAACATTTTAAAGTATTTAAAAGTTCCAGTGTGCTGGCTTTGTACCTTCAAGGGTGTATGAGTGGCTCTAGTCTTCTTACCTTTCAAACAATCACCACATGAAACCTTTCACTACTAACTTCTATCAATATTATTTTCAAAAGTTATTTTTATATATATTTACGATAATAAGGCTTAACGTGACCTGGTTGAAAACAATACTTGCAGATGTAAGTTGTTTTCTTGGATTTTTCAGAAACTTCTTTAGCTTTAACAGGGACAACGGTAGAAGTGGTAGATAAACTACTGAATTCCAAACCATTTTTGCCTTCACTACCAATGTATAATACATCATCAAATTTAGAAGTACCCCTATTCTATTTAGCAATGGGTTGTTCACCACTTTCCAACTTAGAGTTTACCTTTTCAATATCTGCATATTTTATGGTCTTCTTTACCTCAAATTCAATGATAAATTCTTTTCACCATTCATTTTATCTGATAAGGGCCTTCTCATTCTTGCTCAGTTTATGGTTCTCAACCAGTAGGTCATGATAGATAACTTTTAGTTCTTCAATGATTTATTCTTGGGCCATTTCTCCTTCAAAGATTTAATAAAGACTTACAGTACCATGAAAACACGCAAAGCCAAATTCATCAGACTTATTTAGTAAATCAAAATTATCGCACCTTGTATTCATTGCAATTTCGAAAGTTAGTCCCCTGAACTGGTGTTGTTGACTTGGGTGTTGGGTGAACATTGATCTTCAGTGTTGTCCTCACACGCCAGTGTGGCATCATTTGTTCAGTGAACCTGAGTGATCCGTGCAGCGGTGTGGATTTCACCATCTTTAGTTTCCCATTCAGAACCTGATCCAAAACCTATTTTTTTATTTTCATCATCTATAGAAAGCTAGTTACACCTTTTTTTTTTCTAAGTGTGTTAGCACATTTATACTCCACATGACCATAACCCTTACATTCATAATATTGAAATTTCATAAGTTGTTTGTCATCATTGGGAGAAGGTTTAGTGGTATATTATCTAGCTAGTTTAGGAGGAAATTTCTTTTTTCACAACATCAGGTAGTTTACTTGTAGCATCTTTCTTAGATTTGTATTTAAGACTCAGTCCATTAATTTTTTAACTATTGTACCAAAGTTTCTTCCTCACTCTCAACTTCTTCAATAGATTCATAAGTTCGTGTTCGTAGAGCAATGAATTTTTTAGTTATTCATAGGCATATTCATCTCAAGTTCTCTGAGTGTGTTAAGCATGACCTAAAAATCTAATATGGCCAGATTTCTACACCTCGTTTGGATGTAGTTTCAATCGTTTTGCTCATTTAATGTTTGATTGGAGTTTTTGAAGATTCTTTTGAAAACCGTGCAAAGCATTTTGGCTTAAATTTGAATGTAATTTGAGTGTTGTAGTTAGAGGTGTAAAAGAGGTATAAGGTTGTCATATCAATATGGGTTGTGAATATACAAATAATATATTAACTATTACATAATGGATTTTTTATTTAATTTTGTTTGTGTAATTTTAATTTCTTATATTAATAGCACCAAAAATTCATTACAAAATTAATACCCGACAAGTAAAAAATGCATGCATAGATTATCTACAAGTATAATTATATAATTGCTTATTAGTATGATATACGTAAGAGTTTGTTAAATTGGGCTGTCTCTTTCCAAACGTCTCATTACTTATATAATAATAATAATAATAATAATAATAATAATAATAATAATAATAATAATAACAACAATAATAATATTATTTAAAAAACCATATGGTAATCAAATAACTATTATCATTTTTTTAGGTCAAAATTGCTTATATTTTCACTCCATCAACGTTTTCATACAATTCAAGAAAAAGATAAATCAACTATACAAATATCACATATGCTTCCTCAAGATGAGAAATGACTACAGTATCAACTAACAGAACTAAACCAAGAGCCGCTTTAGCTAATTCATGAGCCTCACCATTATTTTCTCTATTAATCCAACAAAAGACCCAATGACGCCAACCTTTACAAGCTTGAACAATATTCTCAATCACATTCGCATGATCCCCTGCCACGGCCATTGGGAACCAAACATTGTGAACCACGTTGACACAATCACTCTCCACCAAAACATTCTCCCATCGTCGCTCCTCAATAAACCTCGCTGTTGTGCGAAGGGCTATGGCTTCCGCTACCCGGGGTTGCATGCACCCAATAAACCGCTCTTGGAAACGGAACAACACCTCTCCCCGATTATTCCACGCCACCACCCTAATCCTCGTTGCAATCCCCACGGTATCCAGCGCTGTGTCAACAAGCACAATGAACCACGAGTCCCCAATAAAACCAAGACCCGTTTGCGGTCCATCGCTTGCCAAAACTAAGCGTTGCTTCTCCTGACCCAATCGCCAAAACTCCATATAAAGGCGTATAAACTCCACCACCTGCATTGGCTGCATCAAACCCTCCCCCGCTACCACTTGATTACGATTCCACCAAAGCGCCCAACATGTAACCACAATCCACTCAAACCGCTCCACACCCGATTGTACAAACACTCGACGCAGCCATGCTTCCACATCTTTCCCTGATTGCATGATTTCGGACTCTCTAACGAAGAGGATAGCCCACACTTGTCGAGCCACGTGACACGACGTCAAACAGTGTCGTATATCCTCTTCTCCACCCGAGCAGACTGGGTATCCCACATCAACATCAATGTGTCTTCGTGCCAGAGATACTCTTGTCGGCAAAATATTATGGCAAAGTCTCCAACTGAATAAATTAATCTTCGACGGATATCGCGCTTTTCCACAAAAAATTCCAGTTTCGAGAGACCCCGCCTCCCCCTGCAACACTCGCCTCCTTTTTATGCAAGCCCCGTAATACGATTAGATGGTACACACTCTTAACCGTGAATAATCTGGAGCTAGCATAGTGCCAAATCCTCTTATCCCGCTGATCGCCAACACCAAGCGCAATAGATAGGATGGCCGTCACATCCTCGTCCCAAAAAATCACACGAATCAAGGAGATATTCCACGCCCCCGTGTTAACATCCCGAATCCCCAAAACCCGATAGTTAAGATATCCTTCCACCACTACAAGAATGGGCGGTCAATAGGGACCGCCCATTCGCGACTCACATGCGGTCGCTGATCTTCAGTGACTGCTGAAGACAACAGCGACCGCATTGGAGTCGCTCAATGTCCACGAGGACATCAGCGACCGAAATGCGGTCGCTGATGTCCTCCTGTAAATTCAGCGACTCAGGGCGAGTCGCTGAAGGCCCTAATTAGTTGGGCCAAACATTTCGGCCCTAATTGGGCCGAAATGTGGATCAAAATTAGGGCCAAAATGCCCTAATTTTGGCGGACAAATCAGCGACCGCATCGCGGTCGCTGATTTATTCCTATAAATACGAAAAAAAAAAATTTATTCACAAAAACTGCTCCATTCTTCTATACCCGACGTGCCCGCCCGTTTCGACCCGACCCTACGCCATTAGCGACCTTTTCTCGAGTTTTTGCGACCCAAATTGAGTCCCCAACCCCTCAAACCCATTTCCGCCCAATTTCCGCCGTCAATCCGTCAATTTCCGCCGCTAATCCATCCATTTTGGTCCATTTCCGTCGCCACCGCCACCGAGTCCGTCCATTTCCGCCGCCACCGCCACCGAGTCCGTCCATTTCCGCCGCCACCGAGTCCATTTTCGCCGCCGCAAAAGGTAATTCCATTTTTCCTTTTTTTGTTTCTTTTCTTAATTTTGTGTTTAATCCAAAAATAATTTATTAGATTTGTGTTAGATTTGTGTTAGATTTGTGTTAATTTTTTGTTAGATTGTTAATTTGTGTTAATTTTATGTTAGATTGTTAAATGTTAATTTTGTGAAGAATTATTAGTTAAATAGTGAAGAATTTAGGATTGTTAAATTAGATTATTGTATGATTAAGAAAAAAAAATAGGGACCGTGAAGATATTTATATTGTTAAATGTTAATTTTGTGAAGAATTATTTGTTAAGATTGTTAGATAGTTAAATAGTGAAGAATTTAGGATTGTTAAATTAGATTATTGTATGATTAAGAAAAAAAAATAGGGACCGTGAAGATATTTAGATTGTTAAATGTTAATTTTGTGAAGAATTATTTGTTAAGATTGTTAGATAGTTAATTAGTGAAGAATTTAGGATTGTTAAATTAGATTATTGTATGATTAAGAAAAAAAATAGATTTGTGAAGATATTTAAATGTTGATTTGATATTTAAATGTGATATTTTTATTTTTACAGTATATACATATATTCGGTATGTCGTCACGTAAGACCACTAGCGGTACTGGAGGTCGAGCTCGAGGTCGTGGAGGTGGAGGTTGTAGTGGGGTATCGGGTACTGTTAGTGGTGGTAGTGTTGGTCGTGGAGGTGTTGGTGGTAGTGGTAGTGTTGGTCGTGGAGGTGTTGGTGGTAGTGGTAGTGGTAGTGTTGGTCGTGGAGGAGTTGGTGGTAGTGGTAGTGTTGGTCGTGGAGGTGTTGGTGGTAGTGGTAGTGTTGGTCGTGGAGGAGTTGGTAGTGTTGGTAGTGGCGGTGTTATTGATAGAGGTCGTGGTAGTTGCCGACCTATACGGATTGTCAGATCGGGTCGTCGTGCAGAGCCTAGTGATCCAGCTGGGCCATCCGTCCCCCCACTAGGGTCAGGTGACGGATCTACATCGAGGACACCTGCGTTGCAGCGGCAGTTATTTGTAGAGGATGAGGCGGCCGCTCCCAGAGCAGGTGATAGACCCCGATCATCAGAGTCCACAGCAGCCCAGCTGCCACGAGCACATACTTCAGCTTCAGTTGGGACTCACGTGCCCCCATTAGCCGAGTCTGGCAGACTTCAGACTCCACCACCTGTAGACGACACCGGAGCTGGACCGAGCCAGAGGTTGATCGATACTCCAGGACCGAGCCAGACTCGACCCCCGAGGGGGCCAACTATAGGGGTTACGACGCTTAAACAAGGGCAGAAGAAGGAAGTTATAGAATTGAAACGGGGTTGTTTTTCTAAACCCCCCGGTCGTGAGATCGCGAAGACGATCACCTCACTCATTCGACAGTTTATGAGTGACTTTTGGCCCTCCTACTTGAAGGTTCCTGAGGGAGTACGGAAGGAGATGTATGCGAGATTTACGGTGAGTTTTTAATTTATTGTTTAATATTTTTTAATTTAGTATATTAAATATAGTGTTTTTCAAATATTGTTTAATTTAGTTTATTAATTTAGTGTATTAATTTATTATTTTATATTTATCCTTTTTGTAGAATGTCTATGGGATCCGGCGGTCAGAGAGGGGAGAAGTACATACGGCATACCAGAAGAAGGCGAGGGAAATTTACAAGCGTCTGATGAACAAGACGAAGGGACAGTACTTCAAGAACAAAGACAAGGAGAAGTATCAGGGCAAGAAAAAGACGTGGATGAGCGAAACTTTGGAGACTAAGGCGTCAACACACTGGGACACCGAAGATCATAAGCAGAAGTCCGCGAAGGGAAAGAAAGCTAGGCGAGACGGTGTGGAGGACGGCGAGGCGCCCGCTACCTTTTACGGTGGTTCCATTGACTATGAGGAGATTCGACGGCGACTCGTATGTTTTTCTAATTATAATTTGTAATTTTTTTTTTTACATGTCAATTATAAAAAGAATTTTAACCCACTATTACTTTAAATTTGAAGGAGAGGAATCAGCCCAACCGCACGCACCCTATCAGACATGACGAGATTTACAAGGCAGGTCATACGAGGAAGGTGTCGGGCACTGGCAAAGGTACAGGCAGACCGTTGAGGCGGGAGTGGAAGTCTGAGGTGACCAGACTTATTTACGTAAGTATTTTAAATTTTGTAGTCGTTTACCACACATGAATTCTAATTTAATTTTAAAATTAAGTTTGAACTAATTTATCTTTTTAATTATCTTTGAAAATTCAACAGAAAACATACAAGAGGGAATTGAGGAAGAAAAACCCGGACGCCGTAGAAGACAAGGACTTGCCCGAATGGGACGCCGATTCGTGGAAGAAGGCCATAGGGAGGATCAAGAAGGGGAAGGTGCAGGGTATACCGAGCTATGCAGATCCACGCAACTTCGACATTGAGTACGGTAGGGAGCCAGACTACAGGCGAGAGTTGCTCAGGCAGGTCCAGGAGGAGAACAGAGAGTTGAGGACGACACAGGACCCGAGAGTCGACTCCATGTTGTCCTGGCTTCAGGGTTTTAGAGAGGACATGCAGCAGACTATAGGCCGACCAGTGCGGGAGCTTCCGACAGACTTGTTCATGGGGAACGCTATTAGGAGCGGAGGCGCATTTAGAGTTCCGAGGCCGATACGTCCGAGACCAGATCCTTTTGCTCCAGGTACTTCCACTGCCACCGAGTATGTCGATGATTTTGATACTAATGAGTCGGGGAGTGGTGATGATCTCGATATGATGGATGATGAGGCAGAGGACCTTGGTGTAGATGATGAGGGTGATGTTGGTGAGGGTGGTGATGGTGTTGAGGATGCTCCACTGGCAACCCTGGATGAGATGTACGACTTGGCGGAGAGTTCTGGTGATGAGGGGGTCGTATATCCGTCTAGTGGTGATGAGGGGGGTCAGTGATCATGTGGCAGGTAGTTGTTTGTATTATTTCTTTTGAATTATGATATTCTGTTTTTTCGACTATTTCATTTTGAACTATGGATTTTTCGACTATTTCGTTTTTCGTTTTGGTAATGGTTGTGTTGGTTATGATTGTGTTCGTTTTTCGTTTTGGTTATGGTTGTGTTGGTTATGTTTGTGTTCGTTATTCGTGTTGGTAATGGTTTATGTTTTTTTTAATCAGACGAAGCACTATTAATTAAAGTGTTACAAATTTATTTGGTTTTAAATATCAATTTATAATTCTTTAGAAGGGTAATTTATATGCTAGGTGTCGTTCGTTTTTGCATATTCGACATCACCTAACAACACTAGCTATAAAAGCAAGAAAATAAAAAATTAAATGACAGTTGACTTTAAACATTTGAAGGTAAAAAAAGTCGTGATGATTATTGTCAAATCTTCTTATTCCATGGTGGAAAACTTTATGTTTATTAGTACTTAAAATTCAACCTTAATATATTTGTTCATGTTGAAACACACTTTTTGGTTATTTGTGATGAAACTTAGGTTGTCAATAGGGACCGCATCGCGGTCCCTATTGACATAAATATGGACAATAGGGACCGCACTGCGGTCCCTATTGATACTAACAATCTCAATAGGGACCGAATATCGGTCCCTATTGATACTAACAATCTCAATAGGGACCGCATATCGGTCCCTAATGACATTACTTCACGCCAATAGGGACCGCCTTGCGGTCCCTATTATCCATATTTGTGACCTAATTGCGGTCCCTACTAATATTCATACTTTAAAATCGATATTTTAAGATGGTTCGAGGTGCCGCGTTGTTTGTTTAGTTCATAATAACCATTGTAATAGTTCAAATAACAATAATTACAACGACGCATTGTAAATCCAAGTATTATGTGAGGAGAACGGACCGCTTTGAAGATTCTCTTACTATTTTGTACAACGAATGTCACAATGACAAACTAATTCTATATACATATGTAAGTATAATGATTACTTGATCTAATGATTATACCTCATAATCATATCTATTCCAACATTAGTGAAATAAATCATAAAAACGAATAACAACTACAACTAACTAGTGATGATTAGTTGTAGAACATGAAATAATCTTGAACGTTAATAACTCGCTCAATCTCAATCAATCTATTACTTCACAACTAATCTACTATAAGGTTGATTTTGCAATCATTTATTACTTCAATTCACATGTTACAATGAGTTTGGTTACTAAGAATCACAAACATACCAACATCAATAAAAAAATTCGAATGTAAAATATGAATATTAGTAGGGACCGCAATTCGGTCCCTGTTGAGTCAATAGCGACCGCAATTCGGTCCCTATTGACATTAGCGTAGTCAATAGGGACCGCATTGCGGTCCCTATTGTCAATATTTGTGACCTAATTGCGGTCCCTACTAATATTCATACTTTAAAATCGATGAATATTATTAGGGACCGCACATAGGTCCCTAAAATAGCAACAGGGACCGCATTGCAGTAACTAAAAAAATTTAGTGACCTAAATTGGGTCCCTAATTATTATTAGTGACCTAAATGCGGTCACTGAAATCCAAAATTTTGAAATTTAGGCAAAAATTTTAGGCGGGATTGAGGGGGAAATTTGAATTTGACGAAAATTTGAAAATTTCACCCTCCCTCTATATATACTCACCACTCTTACACATCTCATTTCATTATCTCCAAAAAACACCCAACACAAAAACACTATCTTATTTTCCAATACCAACACACTTTCTTCTTTTCTCCATAAATCACCCAACACAAAAAGTTTTCTTCTTTTTACCAACACAAATCTAAAAAACAAATCACCAACACAATCTTTCTTTTGTTTCTTTCTTTCACTTTCTTTATTTTACCACTTTCTTTTCTTACTTTTCTTTCAATTGTTGTTTTATTCATTCATTTTTTTTTCATTCATATTTTTTTTTCTATTATTAGTCATTTCATTCATCTTTTTACATTCATTAATACTTTCACGTCATTATATTAATATTTTCTTCATTATTTTACTGTTTTGATCTTGTTAAAATCATAATGTTACCAAAAAAAACAATAATATTGCGGATTTAATCCGGAATATTATTGTTTTTTTTTTATTTTTTCTGTAGGGTCAATAGGGACCGCAATTCGGTCCCTACTAATATTCAAAGATATTCTATGAATATTAGTAGGGACGGAATTGCGGTCCCTGATTTTGGTATTAGGGACCGGAATTCGGTCCCTACTAATATTCATATATACCATATGAATATCAGTAGGGACCGAATTCCGGTCCCTGATTTTGTTATTAGGGACCGGAATTCGGTCCCTACTAATATTCATATATACTATATGAATCTCAGTAGGGACCGAATTCCGGTCCCTGATTTTGTTATTAGGGACCGGAATGCGGTCCCTAATATTTTAAAAAATAGGGACCGCCACTCGGTCCCTAATTTTTAAGATAATAGGGACCAGAATTCGGTCCCTATTGATATTAATTTATCAGGGACCGGATTGCGGTCGCTGATTTTCCGGTCCCTATTGACCCTCAATAGCGACCGAATTGCGGTCCCTATTGACAAGCGACCGTGGTCAATAGAGACCGGGCAATAGCGACCCAGTGGCGGTCGCGGTTGAGCATCAGCGACCCCCAGGGGGGTCAATAGCGACCCAAATTCGGTCGCTATTGACCCCTAAATCTTGTAGTGCACATGCGGCGTGATAACTCGAAAGGAATGTTCGCGTGGAATCCAGCCATTCCCCAAATCCGAACATCATTACCATCTCCAATACGCCACCGTAAACCCGCATTAACAATAGCAATACTCGCATGAATGCTGCGCCATAAAAACATTTAATAATTATATATAGTAGTAACAATAATGTAACAAAATTGAATTATAATAAAATAACTAGTGTCACTAAGAAATAAATATCACTATAGTAATCAAGATCAAGTAAGGGAGAACTAATTTATGAAATTATTGATGCACGTAATGCACGATTAATTTAACACGATAAAAAAAAGCATACCTTAGCGAAGCCAAAACTTGGTTTCTTCTACATATGTATTTTAATTTTCATACTTTATGATCTGCTGCTTCGGGTTAGAGTAATTTATTTACTAAGACATGTACAATTGTCTATAAATTCGTCAATTTAGAAGACTAAATATTACTGAAGTGGTTATCTACTTAATAATTGCTTAAATTGACTAGCTAAGTAACCACAAATATTTTAAAATAAAGTTTAGTGCTAGTAAAATTATATATATATATATATATATATACACACACACACACACACTACATAAGGACGAACACATGCTGTCCCTAATTTTGTACATCTTGTTGATGATAAATTCATGGTTAGTCTATTTAGTATTTTAGAATCATATTTACCAATACAAATCCATAAAGACTTGTTCATAAATCATAACAACATATTACTCTAAATAAAATCATAAATCAATATCCAAGTCGCATTTGTGGATCCCTGAGCATTATATTCGAGTACATCTGATTATATTAAATTCAAGGAAAAGTTATTAACTTTTGCACTATAACATTTGTCAAATGGCTTTTCCAATTCATTTATATATAGTTATACATCAAATTATCTATATATATAATTTACGTATCTTAATAAATTTTTCTCTTTCCTTTATACTTTTGGCTTCAGATAATTAGAAATATTTTTACATTGTCCTTATGAGTTTGATCAATGTACACGGTACAGATTTAATACTTCATACTTATCTATATAACTACAAGAAAACTTCACAATTGGAACCATTAATTAGGTTCCAATTGCCCCTTTTTTGGTTCCCGTAGACCAAATGGGAACCAGACATGGGCACTGGAGGCTTCGTTTCCATTACTTCCGTAGCGATTACCTTGGGAACAAACTAAATGGTTCCCCTTGCTAATAGGAACGAAAGCCATTGGTTTCCGTTACACCTGAGAACCAAATGTTTTGTTCCCACGGCGCAAACCAATATTTCGTTTATATTGCATAATAGGAACGAATCTTTGGTTCCCATTGCTTTAGGACTGGGACCCCAATTCGGACATAAGAAACACACTGTTCCGCCAACGGGAACCAACTGCTCCAAAGTAAGGGAACGAAACTTTCGTTCCTATTGCTTAATTCAAAATTTAAAAAAAAATTGGCAGAAATTTTAAATTTTGTTAAAAAAATAGGGGGGAAATTTGATTTATTTTCAAAACAGTACCATTTTCGAATTTTTCATATTGGCGCCATTGTGATTTTGAAAATTTTCAGAAATTTGATTTTTGAATATTGTTGTTGTTGTATAATCAGAAATTATCATTTTCATGTTAATAATCTTAATTTTGTTTTATGTTATTAACATTGTTGTATAATATTTAAATTATTGTAATTTTAGAATATCACTTATATTGTAATAGGTAAAATATGTAATATTATAAATTAAACAATACCACTATACAACAAAAATTTGTTGTTAAGAAAATTTAGGATACAACTATACAACACAAATTTTAATAAAAAAATAACAAAATAAATGAATTTAAGCAACATAATTAAAATTAATTATTTTGTATCTTCATCTTCTTAACGAGAAACAAAAAAGAAGTAAAAAAAAAATAAATTTTTTTTTTGAAAGGAGAGCTTCTCTGCTGCGCGGCTGCTGCAATGGAGATTAATATTAGGTTTGAAATGTGTGGGAGAGATGGGTTGGTATATATAGAAAAGTATGCACAATGGGCACGAAATATCGGTTCCTATTACTTGCTATTTTGGTTGCTATTACTGGCCAGCTGGCTTTGTACGCCTTACTCAATTATTGGTGCCAATGGGAACCAGATATGTGGTTCCCATTAATTGGTTTCCATTAGAACCCATACTTATAAAAATAAAGTTATATTTTTGACCACAAATATATTTTAAACGTGTTTCGCTTCTCCATTTGTCGATAAAATTTGAATTTATATGCCTCATTAGTGTTGTGAAAATAGTTGTTCAAGAAAAAACTGAATTTTAAGTTGTTTTGCATCTTTTGTATAATTGCGCTTTCTTCCCCAAATTGTTTTTTAAACATCTTCCGACATTCCGTTTTGTACGAAATTTGAAGGAACACTCCTATTTTACATATGTTAGTGTATGGTTCAAAAAAATAGTGATTAAAGGTGTTTTACAACCTTCATGTATGAAAATACAAGTTAGAACTATGTTGTATAAGTTTAGGCTTTATAGGGTTTAAGGTTTAGGGTTGAAGAGAGGTATAGTATTTTATATTATAATATTTGTTTATCGTATTTCGTTACTTCATTTTGGACGAGATTTGGAAAGACACGCTTAATTAGTGTTATTAAAGAATTGGTAAAAGAAAAAATTTAATTCGGATATTTCTTTACCTTTTCTATAATTACATAAACCCCCCGTTTATTTGTTTATCGTATTTCGTTACTTCATTTTGGACGAGATTTGGAATGACACGCTTAATTAGTGTTTTTAAAGGATTGGTAAAGAAAAAAACTTAATTTGGATATTTCTTTAACTTTTCTATAATTACATAAACCCCTCGTTTATTTGTTTATCGTATTTCGTTACTTCGTTTTGGACGAGATTTGGAATGACATGCTTAATTAGTGTTTTTAAAGAATTGGTAAAAGAAAAAACTTAATTCGGATATTTTTTTAACTTTTCTATAATTACATAAACCCCCCGTTTATTTGTTTATCGTATTTCGTTACTTCTTTTTGGACGAGATTTGGAATGCCATGCCTAATTGGCGTTTTCAAAGGATTGGTAAAAGAAAAAACTTAATTTGGATATTTCTTTAACTTTTCTATAATTACATAAATCGCCTGTTTATTCGTTTATCGTATTTCGTTACTCCGTTTTGGACGAGATTAGGAATGACACGCAATATTAGTGTTTTTAAAGGATCGGTAAAAGAAAAAACTTAGTTCGGATATTTCTTTAACTGTTCTATAATTACATAATCCTCCCGTTTATTTGTTTATCTTATTTCATAACTCCGTTTTGGACGAGATTAGGAATGAAACGCAATATTAGTATTTTTAAAGGATCGATAGAAGAAAAAACCTAGTTCAGATATTTCTTTAACTTTTCTATAATTACATAATCCTCCCGTTTATTCGTTTATCTTATTTCGTTACTCCGTTTTGGACGAGATTAGGAATGACACGTAATATTAGTATTTTTAAAGGATCGGTAGAAGAAATAACATAGTTCAGATATTTCTTTAACTTTTCAATAATTACATAATCCTCCCGTTTATTTGTTTATCTTATTTTGTTACTCCGTTTTGGACGAGATTAGGAATGAAACGCAATATTAGTGTTTTTAAAGGATCGGTAGAAGAAAAAACTTAGTTCGGATATTTTTTTAACTTTTCTATAATTACATAATCCTCACGTTTATTTGTTTATCGCTTTTCGTTAAACATTGCGTATTTTAAATAAGTGATTGATTTGTGAAATAGAATATACAAGAGTTTCAATTGTAATAATTAACGTTTTCGAGATAAAAAAAACATAAGGTATTTATTAAATATGAGTCCAACTAAACTAGATTTAATCATAATACCAATTAACAATCATTATTTATCCAAACATTATAAAATAAACCACCATCACAAAGTTGTTCCAAAAGTCATTCTTATGAATAAACAATTCAGCTAAAAATGAGCTCAAAGCGTGTAAAACTAAACACTACAAAAAATATCCAAACCGACAATAATACCAACAAGACATGTATCAAAATTGCACAATCTATCAAATATACCAACTTTCATCTGAAATATTCAACATTCATCAAAATATTCCAACTTAAACCTTGAAAATTGTACAATCTATCAAATATACGAACTTTCATCCAAAATATCCAACATCCATCAAAATATTCCAATTTAAATCCAAACAATTGCACAATCTATCAAATATACCAACTTTCATCCAAAATATCCAACATTCATCAAAATATTCCAACTTAAATTCAAAAAACCGAACATACATCCAAATATACCAACTTTCATCCAAAATATCCAACATTTATCAAAATATTCCAACTTAAATCCAAAAAAACCAACATTCATCCAAATATACCAACTTTCATCCAAAATATCCAACACTCATCAAAATATTCCAACTTAAATCTTGAAATTTGCACAATCTATCAAATATACGAACTTTCATCCAAAATATCCAACATTCATCAAAATATTCCAACTTAAATCCAAAAAATTGCCCATTTAAACTGTTAAAACACCATAAAAACTGTCAAAACACTGTCAACTTACACTGTCAACTTAAACTGTCAACTTAAATCCAAAAAACTGTCAAAACACCATAAAAATACAATCAAACACCAACCTGATCGACTGTAACGTAAGACAATTAGACATTAATATACAATCAGAAGATATATTAAATGAACATTATATAAGATTATATTTATCTTATAACATTGTTGTATTAATATAATTACCTCGCGTCTGGCACACTCGTCTTGCGTGAGACTTCCACCGTACCAGGTGACAGTCTTCCCTTTTTTCCTGTTGGCACTCGACTGCTTCGCTCGTGCCACGTGCTAATCGCTTTTCCAGTACTTCATGTACTTCCGACGCATCTCCTTAGGGATCCAGATACGATGGCTCTTCTTCTGCGATGGATCAGCTTCAACTTCAAGGCAGATTGACTTGATCTTGCTCAAAGCACTCTTAAAACGATCCGGTGCTGCTGCTTCATACAGTTCCCAAATGCGGCCTTCGTCAAGCGGATGCCACTGAAAAGTTCTCTGCAACAAGTGGAAAAAAATTGTTATAAGTAAAGATTCTGATAATGAAGACACAAGTATGTAACTAAATAAATAATCACGTGCAAGCTGATGATGCTTCGGCTTCCACTCCCTGTAGGTTTTGTACGGCTTCCTCAAGGACCTCTTAAGAATTGCCCCGATAGTCGTTGTTATCACAAGACTTTCTTCCCACGATCCAGTATTGGGATCAATAAGGATCCACCTCCGATCCTCACTTTGCTTAGGCAGCAAAACTCATTTAGAGGGGCTGCGACCACCTTTCTCACCATCACTATCGATCTCCTGCCCTGAGCTATCATTGTCATCCTCATCACTGATCGAGCTTTCAGATGTATTGGATAACTGAAATGATTGTGATGTGGAAGGTCCAGCATTGCTTGAGGAAGCACCCATCCCAAAGAAAGGAGCTGAAGTCGAGTGCGAGCCTGGAGAAAGGACGTTAGTGTGAGCCTGAGCTGGTGATGCATTTGTCGTCAAACCCCGCTGTGAATGATCAGTAGGCCGTGGCAGAGGTCCGAAAGGAATTTGGCCGACCAAATCCCACGGATTATCCAATATATTCTGTTCAGAGATGTTGGTGGCTCCCGAAGATCCCATAGGCATCACTGGAGTTGACTCTCTTCTCGCATCAGTCATGGGAGTCGACTCTCTTGGCGGTTCAGTGATGGGAGTAGGCTGATTTGGAGGATCAGTAACCATTGGAGTAGGCTCGGTTGGAGGATCAGTCACCATGGGAGTAGGCTCGACACTCGGCTCGGTTGTGGGAGTAGGCTCTACTGTCGGCTCTACTATTGGAGTCGGCTCTGTCACCGGAGTTGGCGCTCTTGTCGGATTAGTCGCAGGAGGAGGCGTTGTATCCCGAGGGATGCCCCGGTATGAAAGACGGGTAGCAGGACGAGGACGTGCTACATGATGTGATTGAACACGTGTTTTAGGACGTGATTTCGGGCGTGATTTAGACCACGGTTCCTCCGTTTCCTGCACTGGCTCCTTGCCCTTCCTTCGTACCATCTAAAGATAGAAACAAATTTCAATATGTACTATATATAAACATAAATTATCTACTTATATAATTTAATCAAACAATCAAAATAGAATACAGATTCAGTCAAACTTTGAAGAAAATTCTCTATTTAATTGACTACAAATTTAGAAGCATAATTGAACAAATTTAGAACACTTGTCTTCCCCAAATTTAGACAAAATCAGATTAACCAAGCCCCAAATTGAGATTAAGTAACCAAGGCCTAATTTCAGATTAACATATTAACATATTACCTACTAATTAATCAAAGAACAGGACATATTTAACAAGCAGTCAAACACATTATTGAACAACCATAACAACAATTCACTACACCAGTAGCCATAAGCAGAAAATACTTAGAAATATTATCACAGTCACATATCATGATTCATAAACACACTGTCACTATCAAACTAAAAAGTCAACTCCCAGTAAAATCTTATGAGATTAAATAGTAAAGTTCTTACATTGAATATAAGATTCTTATTTGTAGCCCATGCAAAGCCACCTCTGAAGCTTACTGATTCAGACTCAATCGACACCATAATCAACACCATAATATTCTTGCTAATTTTCTTAATATTTCCATCATCATCATCATAATATTCAATATTCATCCATATTTTCCCAATCATCATCATCATCATAATATTAATATTCATCTCAATCGAAGCCAAAAGTTGAAGAACATACTGATTCGGACTCAATTGGACTCAATCGAAACTCAATCGAACTCAATCGGACATAAATTGAAAAAGAAAAAAAGGGGGAAAGTTAAAGAATTACTGATTCAGAAGGGGAAGGTGGTGGCGTGGTGGAGTCGTGGAGCGGTCGTGGTGAGTCGGTCGTGGAGCGGGCGTGCAACACTGGTGGAGTTCGTGGCGTGGTGGAGTCGTTCGTCGTGGCGGTGGCGGTGGTCGGAGAAGCGGGGCTAGTGGCGCCGTGGCGGGCAGGCGGCAGAGAGTGAGAGAGGTATATATGGATGGTGCCTTTTGTTTTTGGAGAGAGAAGAGAGGAGAAGCAGTGATGTGGAGTGTGGATGGTGGCTGAAAAAGAAGCCCTAAATGAAGGGGTATTTGTTTTTCTGAATTACACGATTACTTAGTATTATCATTTTTTTTGTTAATTTTTTAATCAATGAGAACCACGGTTTGGTTCCCATTGCGTTGAGGTGTCACTAATGGGAACCAACACTCAATGAGAACCAGATATTGGTCCCCATTACTATGTGTATACTGTGCTTTTTTCTTTAACATTGATAACAAGCAATGGGAACGGAAATGTCGTTCAAATTAGGTAACATTGCAATTTCGTTCCCATAATTTCGTCTCCAATGTGGAGTTTTCTTGTAGTGTATGGAGTAATGAAATAAATCTAAATTATCTTTTCCAATGATTTCGGTTTCCAAATCAACCGAATATGGTGCTAACTTTCGAAATATAATCTTGAGATATTTTCCTTATTTATTTAAGATAACTTTGAGATCATGGATCAAAATTTTCGTGTGTTTCTTCAAAAAGTACCGAAAAGTTTCCGCTTTTGACTTCACCGATACGAAATATACATGTAGTTTCCATGATAGTTATAACTACAATTTTACGAATTCTTCGAAACATGGCGAAAAGTTCTCAAAATATTACGAAACGTTTCTAATTTTTAGCCAACCGAAACGTAATCTCGGACCGAAATTTTCATCCATGTTTGAGATGTTTTTCCAATAATTTCGGTATTCCTTAAGATGGAGTGATTTTTAAAAACTTATTTGCTTTAATAAGTTAATTAAACAAATATATTAAGATCGAAATTAGCTAGTTACACGAAAATTGCAGCTATTTTAAGAGAATCAGACCATTGTAAATTAGAAAAAGGGAAAAAAAAGAAAGAAAAGAAAAACAACATAAAACACAAATTATATGAAATAAAGTATGATTAAATATCTTTGTCAAGCATTTTTTATTCACATTATACATATCTCAGATAATAGCTAATTAATAACACGTGCATAACATATAAAATTAAACCATAGCATAATATATTTATAAGAAATTTAAATTAGCAAACCTTTTATACTTATTTTTCTGCCGCGAGAGAAAAGAAGCACCTTAGACATTTAAAATTTTGAACCTTATTTACAAGATAATAATGTCAGCGACTATTCAAAAACTATTCATCATGATAAGGAAGAAATAACAAAAATGATAAATTTTGGGTGAATTATATATTTGAAGTCTTCCCGAAAAAACCAAAACACAAATAAATAAAAAATGTAACGGACAACTGCTATATTTTGCAATAATTTAAGTGATTAAAAGATATTTATGCAATAATTTATGTGATATGAAAGATTTATCGTGATTCTTGCCTATATAAAAGACAAATTCTCATTTTATAATTAGCTGATGAAAATCATGAAGGTAAAAAAAGAAAAAAAAAATGATACACATCTTTCTCAGTAATTTGCCAAATCTGACAACTAAAGGGGTCCTTAAAAATAGATAAACAAATTCTTCTTCTTCAAAAAAAAAAAAAAAGATAAAAAAAGAAAGTAACGTATCAATAAGGATGGGTGTTGCTATCTAGCTAAAATAAGGGCGATTTATTACTTATGCCCATTATTTTATATAAACTTCAAGTTTTGCCCTTTTTTTTACCGGGCTTTTTTTTGCCCGTTAACTTAATTTTTTTGTTTTAATTTGCCCTGTGGGCTTCTATTTGGGCTGAGTCCAAGCCCAGATGACGTGGCAACCCACGTGGCGTATAGACGACGGCCACGTGGCGCCACATCAACATTTTTAATATATATTTACTCAACTAGTAAAAATTAAAAATAAATTTATATTTACTACTAAAAATTAAAAATATATTTATATTTACTAGTAAAAATTAAAAATAAATGGATATACAAAATTATATTTAATTTTATTATATATTGATCTAATTCATAAAAAAATAGTATCAATTCAAGTTTATTAAAGAAGTTTATCTTAAAATGTTTGCTAAATTTATTTTTACTAATAAAAATTAAATATAAATTTATATTTACTAGTAAAAATTATAAATAAATTGATATTCAAAATTATATTTAGTTTTATTATATATTGATCTTAATCATAAAAAGTTGTATAAATTCAAGTTTATTAAATTTTATATTTACTAATAATAAAATATTAAACAAGTTCATCTTAAAATATTTATTAAATTTATATTTACTAATAATTTTTTTTTCAGGCATAGTATATATTTCGATTTTCAATTACATACCTGACCGCATAAATCATTTGCTTATGGAAATATGATTCCCAGCTTTTAACTTCTTTAAAATTCATTGTATGCTCTAATTACATCATTTTGACTAATTCATTTTGCAAACGGCTAATGATGCATTTGCTTCTAATAAATTCATTGACCATATTTGATAACTACTTCATACGGTCTTTAATCAAATTTTATTATATATTTATTAAACAAAAAAAAAAAGCCCACTGTCACCGCCGCCGCCACCACCACCACCACCCCCTCCAATCCTCACCCTCCAACCGCCTCCCTCTTCCTCTCACAACTCTCCCCCGAACTCACCCCACTCTCCACCACCACCACCACCCTCCAACCCCCACACTCTAATCGCCTCCCTCCTCCGCTCACAGCTCGTCGCCTCCCTCCTCCGCTCACAGCTCGTCGCCGCCCTCTCCACCACCGAAAACATCGCAAACCCCACTCTCCTCCACCACCGCTCCCTCGAAAATCCATTATTTCAAACTTAACTGGAAATCACACGAAATCGGAGAAGATCAACGACGAGACGCCGGATATCCGGTGGGGGAGGTAACTGGGGAGGGGGATTGAGTGTGTGACTTTGAAGAATGTGGGTGGGTGGTGGTGGTGGTGGTTTTCATTGAGGGGGTGTGGGGGGTTGTGGTGAGGGGGTGTCGGGGGTGGTGGAGGAGAGTGGGGTGAGGTCGGGGGACATTGGTGGATGGGTGGGTGGTGGTGGTGGTGGTTTTCATTGGTGGGTGGGTGGTGGTGGTGGTGGTTTTCATTGAGGGGGTGGGAGGTGGGATCGGAGAAGAAGAAGAATTTTTTATTCTTTTTCTTTTTTTTTGCCGATTTTTTTTCTTTTTATACTAAAAATGGTTAAAATAGTTTTTCTTTTTATTCTTTTTTTTTTCTTTTTGACCAAAAAAAAAATTGTTGACGTGATGCCATGTGGCCGTCGTCTGTACGCCACGTGGGTTGCCACGTCGTATGGGCTTGGATTCAGCCCTCACCGAAGCCCACCGGGCAAAATTAAAACAAAAAAATTAAGTTAACGGGCAAAAAAAAAAGCCCGGTAAAAAAAAAGGATTAAACTTGAAGTTTATGTAAAATAAAGGGCAAAAATAATAAATTGCCCCTAAAATAATAATAAAAATAATAAAGAGGAGATTTATCCTGCCGACAAAAAAGGTACCCAAGAAGAGGCATCCAAAATTTTGAATTATGTTAACAAAAAAATGTTTGAATTATTTGAGGAAGGCAAATCTTGAAAGCCCATACAAATTAATTTTCAAGGCTTGAAAATTTGAAAACCTCCTGGCACCTAGATTCTTGAATAGCAATCATATTCATGTATAATTTTGAAGACAAAGTTATGAAAACCTTTTACACCAACTGTTTGTTAGACAAAAGATAACCTAGCATTTGGCATTGATTAGAAATCTCAATTGTTTTCAAAATAGTATTAACACTCTCATCCTCACCCATATGTAAGTTTTTGAAGTTTGCAAAACTTGTCTATGAGTAAATTCTTTTATGCTCATGTGTGGATCAATCCAACAGAATCTGGTGTTAAGTGTTTGCAGACACTTAAAATTTGTGTCTAATTAAATCTCGACACGTGGAGAATAATATATTAATTTTAATTTATTTTTCTATTTTATTTTAAATTTATAAATTTATTTCCAAAGTAAAGTAGTTAAATTTACTGATTTTAATATATATGATGGATAAATGAATAATATCTTATTTATTAATTGGGGTTAAATTATCCAATTAAATTAAATAATGACAAGTCTTGTAGAGCAATGGAAGGAAAATAAATATGTATTATTTAATTCTAATATTTTAAAGGGTTAAATAAATATATTCATCAAATATCAAGACAAGGAAAGTCTTCTTCTCCAAGATTCAATATTCAAGAGATATCAGGCAGATTCATTTAGATCAAGTCGTCCAAATTAAGAAATCGTAGACGCGATCACGACCGTTCATCTCATCAAGAGATTTTAATTGAGATTCACTCTACAACTATAAATAGCGGTGCTCTTGAAGAGCAAAAAGAAAAAGAATAATTGAAGCTTGAAGAATTCAGAGCAAGTAAGTTCAAATTATCTCCAACAAGCTCAGCAATCTTCAAAGGTATCCTTCAACAATCTTCAAGATGTTCTTCGTTAAGAACATCTTTCAATCCGCTATCAAGCCTCAAGTTCATCCAAAAACCATTTTTTTGAAGATCGTGTATCTGCCAAGAAGATCAAATCTTCCACAAATTCAAGGAATCCAAATCAAACTCATACCGTTCTTCAACAACATTCAAACCAAAAACTCATTTTGATCCGAGATCAAGTCACAAGAGCCTCGAAAAACTGTTTTTGAAGATCAAAATCCGTACTAGGAAGATCAAAACCCACAAATCCAAAGAACTGAGGACGAATATCATACCACCCTTCATCAAATCCTCAAGTCAAATCCTAAATCAAATCGATCAGCAAATCGCTAAGTCAAATTGGTGTCCATCAATCCTAAATCAAATTGGTGTTCATCAAATTCCTAAGTCAAATTGATGTCCATCAATCCTAAATCAAACCGGTGTTCATGAAATCCCTAAGTCAACTAGGTGTCCATTAATCCTAAGTTAAATCGGTGTTCATCAAATCCTCAAATCAAATCACCATTTAATTCGAGATCATGTCCAAGGACCCTCAAATTAACGTTTCTCCAAGTTCAAACCACTTTAGCGAAGATCAAATTGAAGATTTTTACTACAAATTTTAATATTGTTCTTGTAGAATTGAATCAGAAGATTAGATAGAGATTGTATCCCAAATTATACTTTAAATTTAATCAAAAATTACTTTGTAATCATTTTCTTATTTTATTTTCAGAATTCAAGAATTTGTCATTACAAATTCAGTAGTGGTTATTTCTTCTGATGCTAGGCACTTAAAAATCAACATCTACTTGTGTTCTTTATATTCCAATGTGTTTTATTAATCTACCAAAGTAGGTGTTAGGATAAGACTGCCTGAGGTGTTACTGCAACACATGTGTTTAAGTATCAAGTCTCGATCCGAACTGTTAACTCAAGCATGAGAAATTATTTTTAAGTATCGAGGAACGCCTTGCCTGAACGCTAACTTTGAATCTATTAATGTCAGAATTTTCAATTTGAAATGTTTTTGTTTTCTCTTTTCCACGTGCCTTTCTCCTCTCCCTGGTAGAGGTATTTATAGCCTTTTAAGAAAGAGTATACATGTTTAATACAAAGACATCTGGTATCTATCGTGCTGGCAAACCTTGAACTGTTAAGACACCTGGTGCCCATTGTGCTGATACATCTTGGATTGTGATGACACCTGGTGCTCATCGTGTTGATACATATTGGATTGTGATGGTACCTGGTGCCCATCATGCTGATACATCTTGGATTGTGATGACACCTGGTACCCATCGTGCTGATACATCTTGGATTGTGATGACACCTGGTTTTGGGCATATTTAGGAACCTCGTGGGAATAAAAGATCTTTTGAATAATTATTCTATCATAGCTTTGATTCTTTGTGGCAACTCTATTTGCCATCGGGTGTTTTCTGGGCAGTTCACTAGTCGGAGTTATGATACTAACGATGATACTAGTTGCGATACTGACCACTGATACCTATTAATCTACGATACTTTGTCAACTTGCTAAAGCATCAGCGATCATTGCTTTAGGCATCGTATAGTCATCTAAGACTAGTAGTGCCTTGTATATCTGATGCTCTGGGAGCTGTGTATAAGTATCGTTTGGTTATTCGAGTCATTTAAGTCCCGATGGATTAATCCAATAGGTCCTTCGAGGGATTAATCATCCGATATCTCCATTGTTCCTCGAGGGGTTTACACCAGTCCTCCCAGTTCCTGGTGTATTCATTAATCATCAGGAACTAAGAGTGAAGGTAATTCCCAGTCCTATCGGGCATTTATTGTAACGGAACTCAGAAGGTGTAATGACTCTTTTCTTTTTGGGGGTCGTGAAGGTGTAACGACTCTTTCTTGGGAAACGAGCCTAATAATTACGCCTCATAACTTCTCTTTTCTTACCTATTTTCCTTTAATTGGGCTTCTGTTCACATTCTTTCTCACATTTTCACCCTTCAAGCATAATTCGTCTAATTTTCTCTTATTCTTCTTCTTCCCAAGAATGGTTCCCGATTTTCGCCATTTTCTCTCATTCTTCATCGCGATTCATCTCCGTTTTCTTCTTCTCCAACAATTATCTACCCTTTTAGCATAATCCTATGGCTACTAACCCCTCTTCTTCAGAGTGTCTGTCCTCTATCCCAAATCCGACGGCGGCGACAGTCCTAGAAGAAACTTCCGCTGCGGCGGTGGTGGAGGTGGCGCCTGAAAATCCTGCGAAGTTGGAAACTTATCACCGCAAGAGGAAAAGCAAGGCTTCTACCACCACTCATGAGGGTGAACCTCCACGCGCTTCGAAGTGCTCAAAGAACGTTGCTAAGGCGGCTCCAGCACCGGAACCCCGTAAATACCAGAGAGTGGATGATGTGGTAAACACGACTTCCAACGATGAAACGTCTGCTTTGTTCGAGGAATTTAAGGCTTCTCCATGGAATTTGATCCCTCAGATTCGCTCTGATGACGAAAGGGGTGATAGCCCTCCCGAGGGCTATCTTACCTTATACTATGCTCAGGTTCGTGCTGGTCTTTGCTCTTTTTCCCCTCCTTTCTACTATGAGGTTTTCAAAGCTTGTGGAGTTTGTCCGAGTCAATTAACCCCTAATAACTTTATCATCTTATCGGCCTTTGTTTTTTGCTGTCTATCAATGGGTTTAAAGTGTACTGTGAGGAGATTTTTTTCTATCTTTAAAGTGAGTGTATCTTTCGCTAAACACCCCTTTTACTTCTTCGCCCATCGTGATAAGTTTAAGAGGGTAGTCGTAGGTACTAACCTTTCGTACAATAGTTGGAAGGATAAATTTATTTTTGTGAAGCATATATAGGGAGGTAAATGGAACTTTCCTTATTCTTGGGGAACTCCCGAAGCACCTCTCTATAAAATTGATCCCTCCATTTCTTTTGATTTCATCCTTGATGCTACTGAGTTATCCAAATCCGAATACTACCGTACCTTGTATAAAGCTGCTGGACTACTCAAGATCTCTCCGATAGAGATTGAGCCGAAAGACAAGCCATTCTTATCCCTTTCCGATGAAGAATTGCCCATTTTTGGTACGAAGCTACTTATCTAATATATATCTATACTATAGTTTATATTTATCTTACTTTATTGGTGTTTGCCTGTTGTAGTGTCTCTTCTGAAAAAATCGGCATCAAATAAGCCCACAACTTCACAATCTACCACCCTTCGGATAAAGAGCAAACCTTTCAGGGACACAAGTGGTCTATTTGATGATACCCTGCAAGCTTCTAGCGAAGATGACGACCACATGGACTCTAAAGAGGGAGAACCAACCAAACCCTCAGAGAAGGATGCGACTGATTTTGTCATCAAGGTTGGATCCAATGCTCCAAACTTAATGTCTCTGCCCATCAGAATTATCGAGGAGTTGCATGCTCAATCATAGTCCCTTAACAAACTTCAGGCTCATGAAGTATCCTCCGACTCCTCTGAGTCTGGTCACGCTGGTTTGATAGTGCTTCCTGCTCTATGCGGTTAATTTGACATCGAGGGTACATCCTACGAGCTGCCTTCAACTGATCTTCCACCAACCATTCATTCATCAGCGACAAAGGCTCATTCTACTAGTATTTATTTTCTACTCTTCTTAGCTATGGATCAGATGTCATTATTTAACCATTTTACTTCTCATAGATAAGGGCAAAGCTATCGCAATTGAGGACGATGCTTTTTTAAAAGCAGGTTGGCTCTTATTGCTTACACTTTCCCTTTTCATTACATCTTGCATTCTTACTCTTCGTGATTATCATGCACATATGAAACTTTTCCAAGTGACTCGGGGTTTCCTTCGAGTCATAACATGTTATCCATTGACGATCTTCTATCCGGAGAAGATCCCCCATTTGGAGAGCCAGCATCTGAATCTACTTTTCATACAGTAGATATATCCCTCTTAGACGAGATGCTTCCTCTGTTAGTGGCAAAAAGTGTGTGGGTGCCTACTCCGGGGATTTCTGCAGCCATCACAACCAATTCCCATCCGATGGCTACCACGACGCCTTTGGAGCAAGAAGGAATGCCTTTTTCCAGCCATTTTACTCCTACGAGTTCCCCGTACTCCATTCATACTATGGGTCAGAAGGCAGAATCAAGTGTTCAACCTGACAAATCCGAGTTGGAATACACCTTGGGAGTGGTGACTCAGTACCTGAATGCTAATTCCACTCTAACGCAACATAACGAGGGAATAACACGTTTCCTTTCTGAGTGGATGGTACAGATGGTGAGTGTTTACTTACTATATATTTCTAACTATTTCTACCATCTGATACCCTTATCTTATCACTCCTTCAGGTACCTAAGATCATCCCTTCTATCTGGCCTTGATGTTGCACAGTCCATTGCCATGTTTGCTATGGATTACTTGAAGAAGAGAAACCAAGCCCTTGCTGATGCTAAGAAAGAGATAGGCCAACTCCGTACCTACTGCGCTCAAAGTCTATCCAGAGAGAAGATTTTAGAGGACAAACTTAAAAAAACGGCAATTCTCTATCAAAACAGAAGGCAGACGCTGATGCTTTGGAGGACGAACTTTTCTCCCTGAGAGATGAGAAATCGTCGTGGGATACCAAAGAGAAGTCGTTGAGGGCAGAGCTATCGGAGGTGTACGAGAGATTCGGGATGTTGAAAGAGGAGTTGAAGAAACCTCCTGCTCCTCATGTTGGTTATATTTCTCCTAAGGATGTGCAAGTGAAGCTGTCCAATGCTGTGCAGCTAGTGAAGGAGGAAACTTTTAAGTTTTGTGAGGGAGAATTTCAAGCCCGCCAACAAGGATATTTGACGGGGCATCTGTTACTCGGTTTCTTAGGTTGTGTGAATAAGTACCTTGAAGACAAACTATTTCACCACGAAGATAGCTGAAGAGCCCTTAATCCTGGAACTCTACAATTGAGGCCTCCTACGATGAGTGAACCATACAATACTTATCATTGGGCGGTGGCTCGATCTCCTTCTCCGTCTCTTCCTTCTGTATCTGCACCCCCTCCAATGCCAATAATCTCTTCCGTTCCATCTACTCGTGCTGAAGATACTGCTACAGAGATAAATCAAGACTCGATGGACATTGAGGCTACCAATGCCAACCTCCGTTGATGTTATTTTTGAACTTAGCTAATTTGTAACCTTTCAAGAATATTTCCTTTCTTTTTTCTTTTTTATCTGTAAGCATGCTTATCCGATGAACGCTTTGCTTTTTTGCTTTTATCTTAACAGATGGTATCTTTCTTATTTCAACTAACTCTTCTAAGAATTCTGCATATCTGACTTATCTGACAAGTCTCTTAATTACTGTTCATGTTTGGGTCTAGAGAATGTCTCCCACTATTGGGAACATTCTCCTTTACGTGTCAACCTTAGCATCTGCATGACTCTGTTTAGCACAAGTGTTGATTCAATTTGGACACGTTTATCACTTGATGCTTATGGATGGTTCCATAAATAGATTTTCCCATCATTGTCTTTTTCATCCTCAAAAAGCATTCTCTTGTCCTTTAGCTTCTCTGGTGTCATTTTCCTCTATTTGTTCTATATAGGTCACTTATGACGTCACCTTCCCACTCTCCTCCTTCCGAACATCTTTTCTCCAATAATGAAGATACCCATCATGATAATCATGAGTCTTCTCTGAGTGTTGACCGAGTTAGGGGAATTATGGGGGGCTTGTCCTTATTATACCAGGGCAATGTTGTTCTGAGTCATGTCCCCGCTCCCCGTACCCATTCTTCCATCGTTGATTCTTTGCACCTAATTTTTCTACGCAGTGAACCATATGATCCGACAGACGGCTCTTCAATTTTCAATACTTCTTCTCTAAAAGGTTACCATCACTGATTTTCTCAGGAGTCTATGTTTCAACTAATGCAAGAGTACAATTTCAACCCCGATGATTTTAATATTATTATCCCTCGTACTCATCATAGAGCCTTTGAACCCCCTCTAGGATATCTAACGGTTTACTCTGAACAGGTTCGTTGCGGTTTGCGCCTATTTTTTCACCCCTTCATGCAATCGCTGTTCAAATATTGGCAAATCTGTCCCAGCCAATTGACTCTCAATTCCATGCGTCACTTAACGGTTTTCATATTATGTTGTCATTTGTTGAACGTTCAGATGATCCCCTATCGGGTAGGTGCTGGTTTTATCCTCGTCCATGCCCCAACGACCTTCCTTTCTTTAGTCTAATTCACCGAGATCAATCTAAGAGCCTTAACTCTATTCCTAGATGACTCTCATTCATAGTAGATTGGAAGAAGAGATACTTTTTTATTCAGCCGAGGAATTCGTCTGCTGAAATATGGGATGTACCTTTGCGATGGGGTTTAGGCTATGTTCTGCCTTGTCCCGATGTTTCTGTCCGTGAGATGTCTTACCTATCCTCCACAAGACTGTTTTCTGGGTGTTACGATATTTGTTCCTTGTTAACAAACTCTTTTGTCCTGATCGTGACTGGCATGGAAAATGGGGTGCAACAACTAGATTTTCCTCCGATGCTTCTGCATTCTAATCCCATTTTCCGTAAGCATCAAAAAAATCTTTTTACCAATACGTTTATTATTTAAGTACTGATGCTCTTAATTTTTAACTGGTGCTGAGATGGAACGATTCGTCATAAGGCCTTTTTCTGCCAACTCTCTGGATCCCCTAGCTATTCTTTCTCAATATCCCGATAGTTCATCCTCTTCGGGTATGAATTCCATGACACTCGTCTGGGTCCCAAGGATTATGTGATGGTCGTCCGATGTTCCTGCCGTGGATGGTGTATTCTGCGATGCTACGATAGTTACATTGCCAATTCCAGCTTCCGTGAATGTAGTAGATGGTGATCGGGATCGTTCTCCTTCTCTCCGTGCAACCTTTCGTATCGAAGAAGTTTTTCCTACATTTGCTCCTCCTTTTATGATTCCTCGCTTGGGTGAGGGCACCAGTCATACACAAGGGAACATCAGCAATGCTCCTTCCGACTTTCTGCTAGTTAGCCCCGATGTTAGCTTTTACTGTAACTTTTTGAGCGGCTTACTGAATCAGGCTGATTGCGAATCTCTAAACTCCGCTTCTACATCCACCCTTCGTGATAGGCTTTATCGTGATTTGGGTGATGAGAAATTATTTTTAAGTATTGAGGAACGCCTTGCCTGAACGCTAACTTTGAATCTATTAATGTCGGAATTTTCTACTTGAAATGTTTTTGTTTTCTCTTTTCCACCTGCCTTTCTCCTCTCCCTGGTAGAGGTATTTATAGCCTTTTAAGAAAGAGCATACATATTTAATACAAAGACATCTGACATCTATCATGCTGGCAGACCTTGAACTGTTATGATACCTGGTGCCCATTTTGCTGATACATCTTGAATTGTGATGACAACTGGTGCCCATCGTGCTAATACATCTTGGATTGTGATGACACCTGGTGCCCATCGTGCTGATACATCTTGGATTGTGATGACACCTGGTTTTGGGCATATTTAGGAACCTCGTGGGAATAAATGATCTTTTGAATAATTCTTCTATCGCAGCTTTGATTCTTTGTGGGAACTCTATTTGCCATCGGGTGTTTTTTGGGCAGTTCACTAGTCGGAGTTACGATACTAATGACGATACTAGTTGCGATACTAACCGCTGATACCCATTAATCTACGATACTTTGTCGACTTGCTAAAGCATCGGCGATCATTGCTTTAGGCATCGTATAATCATCTAAGACTAGTAGTACCTTGTATATTGGATGCCCTGGGAGCTGTGTATAAGTATCGTTTGGTTATTCGAGTCATTTGAGTCCCGAAGGATTAATCCGATAGTTCCTTCGAGGGATTAATCATCCGATAGCTCCATTATTCCTCGAGGGGTTTACACGAACAATTTCATTGATGACTAAATTCATGGTTTTTTTTTTCAAAAACTGTCTTTGATCGTAATATTTTATCCATTTTGGTCCTACGACCAAATATTTTTCGGCGGATTTTGCACGTGACGTCCCGTGCAAACCTTATTTTATTTAGTTTTTAAATTTTTTTTGCTCTTTAAATTTTTTGTATTAGCAAAATAATCCTCACGTGTTAGTTCTAATTATTAAAAATCCCCCATGTGTTATATATACACCTAAAATTATATATTCACCTAAAAAAACTAAAAAATTATATAATAAACTTATATACTAAATATTACCTTCAAAATAAAATATTCCTTTGTTAACTAATTAAATAATCCTCCTTCAAATATAAGCCCAGAAAAAGTTTTAATTTTTGTATTGAAAAATCTTAGGGCATATTTTATAAAGGAACATTTTAGGAAAAAAACAACAACCGTAAATTCACACAGGCCACAATAGAGGACTAATTTCATTATATACGCCACAATTGTTGATGAAAATTGATTTTTCCAACATTTTTAGTATAATTAATTTGACTTTAGTCACCAAATAATTATCCTGGGTTGCAAACAAAATAGTCTTTTAATAAGTTAATATATAGAAAAAAGCTTTTGTTATTAATGTTTGAGACGCATAAATTGCATAAAAGATCCAAAAACCACCAAGAAAATTTAACGATTTTTTCATTATTGGTCCTTTAAGTTGAACGATTATCAAATTTGCTCCTCTAAAGTGCTAAGACTGCATAAAAGATCAAAAAACCACCAAGAAGGTTTAATGATTTTTTTCATTATTGGCCCTTTATTTAAGGTAAACGATTATCAAATTTGCTCCTCCAAAGTGCTAAGGGCCAATATGGGTCCTCTACTGTAACTAACTTTTCAATTTTGTCTCCGACGAGAAATATTGATTAATTTGACCCGACTTCAATCTATTTTTTATTTTATTTTATCAATCTCCCATCCGAAATATTTCAGGAAAATATTGAAATACTTATGATGAGCGTTTATTTAGCGTGATTTTAGTATCCGTGTGATTAAGCTTTTGTATACTTCCTATTGCATATTTATTGGTTTTAGTATTCTTTCATGTTTCTAAAATTTTACAGAGTCAAGACAAAAAGAAGCTAAAAGAAGCCAAATTAGATGTTTTTGGAGACAAATGAGTCGAGACACTACTTCAAGACTTTTAGGCGCTATGGCAACGATATGGCACTGCAAATACCGAATGTAGCACGAAAGAGGAGAACATCAGGAGACCGCAAGTAGAAATAGAGGGTGGCACGATGGCACAATGACCCTTCATGTGGCGCGCAATTTGGCTTGATCGTGCCTGACAATGAGTGATTGGTCATTCTGTTTAATTAAGTTACGACTGCTGATGAAATTGGGGCATCAAAACTCTCCTATAAACAAAAAGGGGACAGCCAGAAGCACAATACCAACTCACAAAACTTATAAGAGCCTACAAACGCTTACAGAAACCCCGTGAGATTGTCTTTAGAAAGAAAACACCATCAAAATCCTATTCTAGTTAGTTGAGTCATTGTTTAAGAGAAAATAGTTCGTAGAGGAAGAAGATAGCAAAAAGGAGTTAGAAAGATAGTCGAACTATGTCCGAGAATCTTTTCTTATTCTCTTTTAGGTCTATGTTATTTATTTATTTATTGATTGTTGAACTCATGACTATGTGCAGCTAATCTACTCATTGTTTATAGTAGGGGAGTAACTCAGGACTATGAGGAGCTAACCTACTCGTTGTTTGTAGTAGGGAAGTAACTAGGATTTATGAGTATATTTATTATTTTGCTTGATGTGTGTTTGATGATCTTACATGTCTAGATTGAATAGTTACTTATGATAAGTAACTTGTCTTACTCTCTCGCTGGGAATCATGGAAGCACTAAAATGAGGGCCGCCCGGAGTGTGGATTCTAAGTTAATCATGTGTTGCAACTGATGCGCAACCCTTAGATCATATTAGATCAATCTTAATTATGTACATTTTGTTAATACGATTCAGATGTGTTAATTGGGTTGCATATTTGATATCTCTTCTAAAATAACTGACAACTGGATTGATCTGTTAACATGGTAGGTGACTGGTGTCTAAAGTATGCACTTTTAGCCATCATTATTTGAGGTTTAAGGAAGACTTATGTAAGTAAATAATCATATTTAAGTACGTTTTCGTGTATTTAAGATTTCAGAGACAAATGGTGAAAACGTTGCTTATTGGGGACAAAATGAGCAAAACAAGAGTGAATGAGTATAAGGATATAAAGGAGAACCAACTCAAGAGGCCAAGGGAATAAACGACTAGTGATTTGGATAAAGAACGAAGGAAGAAGAGCCAAAACAACAAACGCTATACAATGTGGAGAATCCGACCCGAATAAAGCCAATGAATCAAATACATATTGACAGAGCTACATGACGAATCAGAAGCCTTGCTACATATCATTAGAAATTTAAGGAAGTCAGTGCTCCAACAACAAACAGATCTTAATTCTGACCTTCATAGAATAATTTATAGCCGAACCTTAAAGCCACGCAGAGCAGACAGAACGCAGCGCTACCTAAAGTGCAGAGCACCGCACGTAGCGTTTACCAGGTTGATTCTACCGCGGCTGAAGCGCGAGGAGGAGCCCACGACGCCGGGGTTTTGACCCTAGAGGCCCAAACCAGCATCCTAAATATATTTCCGGGCCTATACACTATATTTACTGTGTACACTAAGGCTACGAATTTACACAACTCTCATCATAATATTACATCATTCTTTACCAACCACCTCATACCACATGTCATCACCACCGTCGGAAGAAGCAGAGCAACGGAGATTGGAAGATTATTCTTATCTTTTAATCTTTTATTATGATGTTCATATTCGTTTATATTGTTGAACTGGTTTTCGTTATGTGCTAATCTTCTTCGTATTTGTAGAAGGGATTAATGACTATTTATGCAACAGTGAACCTTTAGTTATGAATTCATGTTGAGTTTAATGTGTTTAGATGTGATTCGTTTTATATTCCACATGTTTGATTGATACACTTGATGAGCATTAACGTGCCTCGTGGGTAAAGTGTGTGTTTGATTTATGTGCTAGAAGTAGGACTGACGTAACTCGTGTATAAGCTAGATCACACGGATTCATATCTTTGATTTGAAAAAATGAATTGGTTATCAAACTTTAATTCTTTTAGGTTGATCGCACTTGGGTAGCTGGATCTCTAATGAAGGCGAGGGGATAATAGTTGTAATTAGCGGTGCATCTAGAGTTCCAGTAATTCATTGGACACATGAACTTAGCATGATGAAACTATCTATGGGGGACTGGTGGTTTGTCTATGAATCACATATTAAATAGTTATGAACCCAACTTCAAATACAACTTCATCACTTTGATTAAATCTTGTTATTTATTTGTTATAGTAGTTCTAATCGAAACCTCTCTATTTCAATTCTTGTATTATTTGCTTTCTTAGTATTATTAGAACCTTCTTAGTTAAATAATGTTTTATAAAATCAATCTTTTTATTACTTGTTTTACCGTGTCTATTAAAGAAAATTATAATTCAACACTCTCTGTGGGATCGATACTTGGTCAGTAACTATACTTTCAAATTTATTATTACTTGACTCGTATACTTGTGAATGAGCATATCTTAAGAATACTGCATATTAATTATAACACGTGAAAGTACGCATCAAGTTTTTGGCGCTGTTGCCGGGAAGTGACAATGATTATAGTGTTTTAGTAGGAGATGTTAAATGACTATTTTCCATCTCTTTTTTAGGTGATCGAGTGCATCGCCCGATGTGACAGAAATTGGTCGTTTGCCCACAACTGGGAGATAAAGAGCATTCTATGGAAGACAGAGATTCCCTTGAGCTTAACTTGGAGAAAAAGTGTCATACGATTTTCATGCGCTTCACTCCAACCTCAATGGACTTAGGAGGGAAATATATGACGAAAAGGATGAAGTTGTTGTGAAGGATAAATTTGAAAAAACGTTCAATGAATTAGCTAAGTATTCATTACCAGAAAAAAGAAGGGTCGAGCTGACCAAACTAGGAGACATCTACTCTCAAGTGAAGTATCAGATCGTAGCTGTGCAACAATACATGAAGAGAACAATTCCTTCCAAACTAAAAGTTTTTGACGACCAAGCGTTTAATTCTTTTCACTGAAGACGTAAGTTCCTTGATTTGATTAGAGAAAGGAAACATCCTTTTGGATAAACATCAGTATTGAGAAGTTGGAAGAAGTCACTACTTGGCTTGGAAAATTATCTGAGTATCAGTTGTCAGAAAATCGGAAGGAAGAGCTTGCTAATTTGAAAGATTACCAAGTTCAAATGGCAGATAAAATTGGTCAGATACAGCAAAAGCAAAGGCAAGAAGCGAAGGAACGACTTAATGAACCACGCAAGCAAGAGGAGTGGGATTTGAAAATGAAAAGAGTTACAGAAGAAGTCGCCGCAATGGAAACCATTGAAGCTAAGGATCACACGGGGACAAGAGAGTATGAACAACGTTTGAGAGAAGAATACACCATCATAAAAGTTAATATCAAAAGGAGAAAGCGTAAACGAAAAAAAATTCCATGGTGCAACTTCAACCAACACTGTGGAGTATCAAGAAGTGAAACTACACACCATATCTCTTAAAACTAAAAATCCCAATCCACCACCATCTGTTCATACAAAAGAAGATGAAGGGGGGACACACATGATTAATCATGAGCCAACACCATCAATTGAAGGTGTGGTAGCATTGAAGAGCGAAGAAGAAGGCATCATTCAAGGTGTTGAAATTAAATTTCTTGCTTATGAACAATTGGGATGTGGAAGAAGTGAGCCATCTCACCGAAAAGTCGAGAAGAAGAAATCAACCAAGTCCATCGGAGTTTCTACACAAATATCTATAAGGATAAAAGGTGAGATAACTCATCGAAAGGAGAAGGAGAAGAAAATATCTCTTAATGCCGAGCCCATAATTGTGACATCCAAAGGATTGCCACATGGAACTCACGAGCCACCTCATAGAAAGACTAAAAGAAATAGAGTTCATGTACAAGCCTTTGAAGATAGAGATATGGATTTGGAAATGAAGTTATGTACAAGAGTCTCAGTTGGAAGAAGATAAAGAAGCCATATTAAAGTGATACATTGACATCTTTCATCAATTGGAGTCTCATCAAGTTTTTTGAACCTCCATGAATCCATCAATATTGTCGAATAACTAAAAATACGCTAAGCGCTGTGTGGGAGGCAACCACAATAGTAAGTTTTTAATTTGAGTCTTACATTTAGTTCAATTATTAGTTTATTTATGTTTTGAGTCATATATAGCGAATTCTTTCAACTTCCTTTGAGCTAACCATTGAGAATAGGAAAAACAAAGAAAGCCAAAAGAAGATATAAGTTGAGGGACGAATATGATAAGCAGGATGATAATGGATAAGAAGAACATCATGACTTAGAGCGTGCCGAGCAGATTTTACGGAAGCAGGCGCGCTAGCTCACATCACACGATCAACACCACGTTCTGAATCTCATCACACAAACATTACAGAAACTACAACGTCCAATAGCGCACAGAAAAATTATATCGCGCAACACACACACGATCGAGACGCTTGATTGCACATCGCGCCACTTAGTTTTCTGCAATACACGTTTCCTAGTTAGAAAGGCAATAGGAGACATGCATAAATCAGAATCTTCGAAATTTGGCTGAACAATCTCTATCTTTACCTTTCTTACCATACTTATACTTCTATTATGATTAAATTCCATTGATACATGAGTTATTCCCATTGTGATTTTAATTATTATGGAGTGTTATGCAACTTAAAGAAAATTTCCTGATTCTAATTTAGAACTCTTTTATTTATAACTCTAATCACTTTTATAATTCTATTATCTCTTAAAATTCACAAAACTATTTATTTTGTTACTTTTCTTATATATTTATTTTCTTGAAAGAAAATCTTATTTTTCTGTTGTTGTTTTTGTAGAAGAACATGGAGTTCGGGAGTTACTACACCATCGATCTAACCACGGGAAGGAGAGCATAAAGACTATCACTAACTTCAACAAATAGTGAACATATTGGAAGAGATCAAAGAACAACTCCAGAACACCAACACCATCTTTAGATGGAATTGAGGCACATTGAAAGGAGATAACAAATGAAGAAAACACCACCGCCAATCCGACGAGTGTCCGTGGAGCTTGATCAGGGAAGTCATTTGATCTATACTTTAATTTTATCTATTTTTATGCAATGAGGACATCGTATGATTTTAAGTGTGGGACTGGTAGCTACGCTGTTTGTTATGTTTATTTTCTATATATTTATCATAGAGTCTAGGGTCTAGTTAATTTTGTTGTTATGATAGAGTCATTAAATTCAAGATTGAAGTATGGAAGCATGAATAAGTGCGGATCAATGATGATATATGCATAATATGATTTGAATTTGAGATGCAAAGAGTATATGTGCGTGAATTGAATACATCTTGAGTAATTTTGTTAAAACCATGTTTAGATTTGGGTAAAAAGCATTTTGCACCCCTAAAATGGTATATTTTGACACTTTGCACCCCTAAAATTAAATGACACCACTTTGCACCCCTAAAATGGATTTGTTGACACATTGCACCCCCTTAGTGTGTGTAGGTATTTTTACAGGGGCAAAAAAGATATTTCCAATATTTTTATAAAAAAAATCTGAAATTTAAAGCTAACAAACGTGTATAAGGCAAATATATTTTCCCCTGTATAAAGTCTTTAATTTTTTTGATGCTTCACGTCAGGGTTTTTATAATAAAACTTACAGAGACTATCATTAGCTCATTAAAAACGACAAATATATTTTGTAGTAAATATCATGCTTGTAAGCCTTATGTTTAATATTTAATGAACTGGAACTTAGACTTGGATTTTAATTCTTGTGGAGCTAATTATAAAATAAAAGAGAAAAAAAAGAATTAAAAAAAAGAAAGGAACGATCATCTTCTTCATCTCTCCTCCAATCTCAATCGGCCGATGTGCACTGCATATCCATCCATGTCGATTTGTTCTCTGCCACGGACGACACATTATACTCGGAACACCAGCACATAAATATATAAAAGGAAGAACAAGATATTCTGATCGAACTAGATCTTATTACATAACAGATCAGGCGGAATCCATGGCAGTTTCCAAGTGTTTGACTTCCGATTACGAATCACGTCGGAGCTTGAACGCAGAGGTAGTGAATCCAATCGCAATATGTCCTTTGTACGGCGCAAGGCGATCGGCCTGCACAACTCCGACATCGAAAGCTTGTCGGAGCCGACAAAGGCGAATCCGCCGGAGTTATTCACCAAATCGAGCGCCTTCGGAGATTCGTCGCCATCCTTCGGCGACGGGTCTAGGTTTCTGGAATTCTTCCACAGGCGGAGGAAGTAGGAGCCGATCAGATTTTCCGGCGGCGGTGACATCCTTTCTGACATTGTTGACGGTTACGAAATCGCGATTGCTTGTGAGTGGAAATTGGGTTGAGTGAGAAGAGTAGTGATTCTGTTACTAATTCTATTATTTTTGTGTTGGAAATGTGGTGGCGCGGGACATGGCGGTGTGCGGCGGCGATGGTGCACAGTGGAGATTACTAACCGTAGCGGTGGTGGTGGAGATTTAATATAATTTTGGTTTTATTTCTAAATAGAATTGGGTTTCTTATTTTTCATTTTTCAATTTCAGATTTTAATTGGTTTTAAAAAAAATCAGAATTTAATTTATTTATTAAAATATATAAAATGTCTTTTTTGCCCCTGTTAAAACACCTACACACACTAAAGGGGTACAATGTGTCAATAAATCCATTTTAGGGGTGCAAAGTGGTGTCATTTTATTTTAGGGGTGCAAAGTGTCAAAATATACTATTTTAAGGGTGCAAAATGCTTTTTATCCTTTAGATTCATATACACTTTTCAATCCGTTGAATAGGTAGAAGTTAGAAATTAATTTTGTTTATTCATGAGAAAGTAGGGATGAATCATGCGATTATGAATCTTGAATGATTTGCTTGATTGTTGTTGGAGATTATTGTAGATTTTTATGTGTTGAAGAAGTAAAAACATGCCATCCTTTATATCAACTTTGAGCTTCTGAAGCCCAAAACCCTTTATGAAGAATATCCTCTGAACCCCGCTAAAGCCCTTTCTTATGAGCCTTTGTTTATGAAACCTAATTATCTACCTTGAGACAAATTTTTTTTTATATCCTACCAATTTCTACAGATGGATGTAGTAGATCAAAAGAAGGATAAGGTAGAAGCTCAAAACAAAAGCACGAGCTTAAAAGAAAAAAATGAAAAAGAAAAGAACTAAAGAAGGATGAATATAGTAGAGAGCATATAATAACATCCACACGAAAATGTAAGTGTGGGGGGTGTCTCGAAAATCAATGAAGTATAGGGTGGATTGATATTTGCGCAAATGAAAACGCAAGGAAAAGATGTACAAAAGAGCCCAAAATGTATGGCCAATGAAGAAGGCACAAACAAGGGAGGAAAAAGTAATAATAAGTAGTTTACTACAAACATCTCTAAAACTCATAAATGTTCCTTTTCCATTATAGCCCATACCTGAGCCTAACATTATAAGCAAAAAGAGTCTCAAATAATCATCAACATAGGGAGTCTACATGAATTGATGGCAACATGAAAAGTAGAGAGCAAGAGTAAAGTGATTACATGTTAAGAACTATGATCTTGTGAATGTACAATGTGAAGATAACTCTTATGCATGAATAATAGTATCACACACTATTTGAGCACATGAAACAAGATTGACAATGACTTTATTAAACTTGATGTACATTGCTCATTTCTTAATTTGATCATAGGTTGCATTATAAGAATATATCTCTATGCATTACTGCTAACATGTTGATGATTTGAATTCTAATTTTGATTGACTCAATTTTTAATTTTATGTTACTCGAGAACGAGCAACGATCTAAGTGAGGGGGTATCTGGTGAGTGTCTAAATTATGCACTTTTAGCCATCGCTATTTGAGGTTTAAGAAAGACTTGACTAAGAAAATAAACATATTTAAGTACATTTTCGTGTATTAAGGTTTTCAGAGACAAATGGTGAAAACGTAGCTTATTGGGCGCAAAAATGAGCTAACATAGAGTGAATTATTACAAGACTATATAGGAGGACCAAATCAAGAGGCCAAGGGAAGAAACGACAAGTGATTTGGATAAGAAACGAATGAGGAAGAGCTAACACAACAAAAGCTATACAAGGAGGAGAATCCAAATGAAGTCATTGATTCAAATACATATTATTCTTTTCTTTTAATCATTTATTATGATGTTCTCATTCGTTTATATTGTTGAACTTGTTCTCGTTATGCGCTAATCTTCTCCGTGTTTGAAGAAGGGATTAATGACTATTTATGCAACAATGAACCTTTAGTTATGAATTCATGTAGAGTTTTATGTGTTTAGATGCGATTCGTTTTTATATTCCACATGTTTGGCTGATACATTCCATTTGCATTAAGGTGCCTCGTGGGTAAACTACATGTTTGATTTATGTGCTAGAAGTCGGACTAACGTAACTCGCGCATATAGGGGTGGGCATTTGAAGTGGGTATCCGCCCCCGTACCACTCCCATTTAAAGTGGGTAAAGTGGGAATGAGTATCTGCAACGTGGGTACCCGTATTTTAGTTTTCAAACCGGGAATGAGAATGGGCAATATTATTAATTTTTCACACCCTTATGGATACCCGGATATGTCTCTTCAATAATGAGAATTTACACACACACACACATGCACATATATATATATATATATATATAGATATATACTAATACAAATAATATACTAATTTCAAGAAACGTGGCATATTTATTAAGATAAGGTATTTTATAATTAAGATTAAGTAACTTCAATTAACTAAAATATTCTTATTTTTGTATTATATTATATTTAAATAAATCTAGTTAATTATGTACGTTGTAGTTTTATTGTCATTGATGAATGATGGAGTAGGATTTAAATAATTATTAGATCTCAGTGATTATGAGTATTTCATAGTTTAATCAAGTTGCCTATAAACATTTGATTTGGAGAACCTATTGATTTTCTTTTTAGGTTATAAAATATAAATATTACATAAAATTGGGTACTCGCTACCGTACCGCATCTGTGTGGGTAACCGCAATGTGCGGGAATGAGAATGGTAAACAACTTTCATTTCCCGCTAGCGCGGGTATCTGCATGTGGGTACCCGTAATGCGGGTACCCGTACCACGCCCACCCCTACGCGCATAAGCTAGATCACACAGATTCATATATTTGATTTGAAAAGATATAATTAGTTACTAAACTTTAATTATTTTAGATTGATCGCACTTGGGTTGCTGGATCTCTAAGGGAGGCGAGGGGATAACAGTTGTAATTAGTGTTGCATCTAAGTTCCAGTAATTCATTTAACACATGAACTTAGCATGATGTAACTATCTATGGGGGAATTGGTGATTTGTCTATGAATCATAGACTAAATAGTTATGAACCCAACTTCAAATACAACTTCATCAATCTATTAAGTGTTTTTATTTATTTGTTTTAATGGTTATAATCAAAATCTCTCTATTTCAATTCTTCTTATTTATTTGCTTTCTTAGTATAATTAGATTTTTCTTAATTAAATCATCTTTTATAAAATCAATATTTTTATTATATACACTATAATTCAACACTCTCTATGGGATAGATACGTGATGAGTAACTATACTTTCTATTTTATTATTGCTTGACTCGTATACTGGCGAACATGCGTATCTTAAAAATATTGCATATTAATTATAACACGTGAAAATACGCATCAATAGGTTATTAGACACTCATAGATTTATGATTTGGATAACTCCTGCTATAGGTCACAGATCCATTAGACATGAAATCATCAAATTATCATCAGTACCGTAAGTAAATATATGTAGTTTGTCTATGAACTACTATGGTTAAGTTATTGTGAAACTCGAATTTTAAACAATCTTTTCAATTATTGCTTAAAACCACAACCAATCAATCAATCAATCAATTAATCAATCAATTTTGCTTTAGTTTAGTTTAGTTAGTTTAATTGTTTCTCTACTTGATTGCATTAGTTCATTAGTTTAATTGTTTTAATTGTTTTCTGCATTCAAAATATAATCCTGATTTACTGTCTTCGTACATCCAAGATGCTGTAAGTTATCGATAAGATCCTTACTAATAAATATCCTAGAAAATACATGATTTCTTCGAGAAAAAGTTCAAACAATTGATAAAATTAGATAAGTTTTCAAAAATAAATCCTCGATTCACACACTAAAATTCTTTGATAGTCACCACAAATCTAGCTTACCCCCATTTCCTCATTTCCTCGTTTTTTACCCTTTTCCAGCGAAAGACCCTAACCCTGTATAGGGAGATCTCTATCAATATCTAATTTGGATATGAAAGAAGTTTTTGTTAATGAAAAAAATGACTGATTTCACTGCATTCTAGATTAATCATGCTTTGCATTCTTAGTATAAAATGCATTCACCACATTCATAAGCATTCACCACATCCAACAAACACAAGAGAAAAGATTATGACAACCGTTAGTGTCTTGAATTTAAGTGATTCATACATTAATCCACCACTCCGTTGGGATACGATACTTGGTTCGTAACTATACTTACCATTGTATTTGACTTGATTCATGCACTTGCGATAAGATGAGCTTAGGGGTAACAATTGATTGTTAATTGATATTATTTGAGAGTTACAACGAGGTAATATCCAATCCTGCATCAACTTACATTCACGATTTTTAATTTTTTATGATTCTTCAAAAACAATTGGAAGCTAATTCTAAAATTCTCACCTAATTCCAGAAAGCAAAATTTTAAAAAATCGACTTGTAGTACTATTTCTCTTCAGTAAGTAAATATAGGTTACTAGTAGAGTATATGAAGAAAAAAGGGGAAATTCTCTCTCCCTTTTTTTTTCCATCTTCATTCTTTCACTAACAGCAAGATTTAACGACTTCTCCTTTGTCAATCCCCCCCAACGTCTGCTACTGTGCCATGTCTCTAATTCATTGAATTGGCAGGACATAGATGTGTTTGGTGGTGGAAGAAGGAGAGGGAGATGGTGTTTGGTGAACGAGGAAGACCAAGTTGGAGACTGGGTGGAGATGGATAGTAAAATAGGTTTGTGTAAAAATATTTATAAGTGAATAAAGGATTCCAAGAATACTATTGAAGTGATTACTTTATTATATCATTAACTTATGTAAAGTAAAAGAAATATAATGTAGATAACTACTTTTGAAATGTTTATTTTAAAAAATAAATTGAGAAAAAACCTTAAATTAGGAGTCATGTGTATATCGTATGCTATTCTGGGCACAAATTCAACCTCTTTTTATTAAAGGACAAGGTTTCTAAAACTCTTGAAGTTTAAGAATTGTATGTTGACTCGATATATCTTACAAACTACACAAGAATCCCACAAACTTTACGAATTGCTAATTCCCCAAATGTTTAAGGGTTCCAAAAAACATGAAAGTGAACCATTTTAGTTATAATTAAGTAATTGACGGTTATTTATTTGATATGATAAGTTGATTAGTTTATATTTTTTATGGTTTTATAGTGTTGTACTTACTAAAATTATTTCAGTAACATGATCCTAATCTCGAGAAAAAGTTCGATGTGCCCTTTAATTGCATGCCCACACACTACAAGAAAATCGGGTCATTTCTGACCGAACTCCGGCCAAAAATGACCCAAATCTGGTCGGGAAAGATCTTTTCCCGACTGCACTTCGGTCGGGGATGCTTCAGGCGAAATAGTTTCCTCGATCGGAGTCCGGTCAAAAATTAGTTTTTCTGACCGGTCTCCGGTCCGGACCTTTCCCGGCCGATTTTTCGACCGGACTGCAGTTGAAAAATTATATCCCGGTAGTAATTACTTGGACCGGACTCCGGTCGGTAAAAAAAATATTCCGACCGGACCGCGGTTGGAACATTTGCTACCGGAATCCACTCGAATAAACTATCGGTCCGGTGGCAAATTTTCTGACCGCGGTCCCGTCGGAAATCGTTTTTTATCGACCGAACTCCAGTCAGAAAGATCTTTCAACTTTTTTCGACCGGATACTGGTCGAAAATAACATTCAAGTTATTTCTGACACGCGGTCGGAAGGAACATTTAAGTGATTTTCGACCAGAGGGCGGTCGAGAATTATATTTAAGGTATATCCTACCGGAGTCTGGTCAGAAATATTATTCAACCGAATAAAAAAAATATTTCGGTAATAATTACCGGAATAATATTTTTTATTTTTTTTGAAATATTTCGATTTATTGCACAAATCTTACCTAAAAATGTTTATTTAAGATAAAAGAAGACAAAAATGTTTATTTTAAATATGAACAGAAAAAAGTGTTTATTTAAGATGAAAGGAAAGAAAAATGTGTTTGTTTTAAAGATGAAAGGGAGAAACAAGTGTTTTATTTGAAGATGAAATATTTGTGTTTGGAGAGTATTTAAAGATGAAAAAAGTGTTTAAGGATGAAATTTGTTGGTGAAATATTTGTGTTTGGAGAGTATTTAAAGATGAAAAGAGTATTTTGATAAAAATGTGGTGAAAAATGAAGGGTATATATAGATTTTGAAGAAAATATTTGAATTTTCAAAAAATTTGAATTTGCCACTTAAGTCCGCCTAAATTTTCGATTTTTTCCGATTGGAATTCGGTCAAAAAAAGTTTGAAATATGAAAATTTCAAAAATGCGCCAAAATTTTCAAAATTTCCGACCGGAATCCGGTCGAAAATTATTTTCGACCCAGAGAATCCGATGGAAAATAGTGTAAATTTTGTTTTTGTTTGATTTTAGACAAATGTTGATGTGTTTGTGAGTTTAACTATAGAGTCTCACTAAAAATACATGAATTGAAATAATACTTAGTTAGTTTAATGTTCTTTTCAACTAGTATTTAGTTAATATTGATTAACACAGTAAGATTACTACTAAATGTGTTTGAAGTTCTACATATATTAATCATACGTAGTATAGAGTAATCTCTCATTTGCGACTAGCATTCGTTAGAAACGTTAGTAGAGAAAAGGAAATTGTGATATATATATATATATATATATATATGTTTAGATGTTACATTCAATTAACATAATCATAAGTAGTTAATCAGCAAAATATACTAATGTATTTACAAGTAACATTATCAACCGACGCTTTAAATGATTATTTAACATGCGAGAAAATAAGTTTTGTCTATTAACTTATATATAACTAATGTTGTTGTAATTGATCATTAAACCAACGATTTATCTAAAATTGGAGAGCGAGATGAAAAAATTAAAAATATGAATATTATTACCGACCGCATTCCGGTCAAAAAATCAAGCATTTTTGACCGCAATGCGGTCGGAAAAGGCCTAAACCCTAAACCTGAAACGTGCAAGTTGTTTGACATCGACCTGAGGCGTACCCTCGGCACCAATGAGCCGTTTGTATTTGCTAACCAAGAAAAATAGGCGTACTATGTGCCCTATCCAAAGAAGACGACGAGGCGACCGGGACAGAGATGATGGTTGGCCGTATCCACTATTCCTGCTAGACACATAATCGATATGTCATCAGTTGCCAGATCAAACGATGTCGATGCGGGGATGCCGAACCAAGTGCTACAGGAGAATGTATCTGAAGGGTTTAACTTATTTGTAGATCTTTCATCATTCAATATGTGGTTGACGAGAGAAGACGCGAGGAGGAGGCAGATGAGGGCAACGAGGATGAGGAGGACAATGAGGAAGAGAAAGAGGAAGGGTTGATGATTGACTCAGAGTCTGAGGATAGTATGTATGAATGGTGTGAGATTATAGTTTAGTGGTCGATTTCTATTGTATACTAAATTTGGATTCACGCTATTTAATTTCATATTATGGATTACGTTCGTGTTGGATATTTTTATAGTTGCATCTCATAATTAGGTAACTTGGTCCTAGCATTGTAACACAGATATATAAGTAGCAACAAAATATTAATCATATTTCTACAATTAACCATAAAACAACCATTTACATAAACATAAAGTAGTTTGTCCAAGCATCTAATGAATTACATAAATACAAACAACTGACATATTTTTCAATACTTTAAAAAAACGAACAACTAATACTACTCCTCAGAGTCCTCATCATGAAAGCCAAATGTATCATCTCTCGAGGCTCCACCACCCTCATCATCATCAGCACCAAGATCCGCAACATCACCATCGAGAGTGTCATCTAGATCGTCGTCCTCATAGTCATCCTCATACTCAGCCTTATACATCATAGCATTCGGATAAAAAGGGGCACATGGATCACGAGAGGGGGCGATGGCGGGAACTGCGGTGTCGACACGGTACCGTGGTATGCTCGACGAGTGGAGGACATGAATCCAGTAAGAAGGGGTCGAGAATGAGGGGTACCTGTCGCCTCAGTGATATGCTGGGTCAAGTGTTCTATGTGATCCAAAAGGACGTCAACCCTCCAATCAGTAGCAGTCCGAAGACGACGGTTCTTCCCCTCCAAGGTCCTCGCGTAGGCATGTGTCTTGTCTAGCACCTGCTTCGTATGGACACCAAACCGATCGTGACATGCCTCCATGTAGCTAAGGGACCCACTAGCATGAGTCCCTCGTACATGACGATCAGGGTGTGGGTCCTCTTCTTCTTGCTTGTTCTTTTGTCCTGTCTCTGATTTCTTCATATGGCCCTCTGACTCCCAATACTTCACAAACTCAACCTCCAACTTGTCGTTCATCCACCCAGTCCTCGGACGCCCCACCCACTTCAGAACATCCTTTCTCGCATAATAGTTCTTCTTCGCATTGTACACTATTTCCTTGAACTCTTCTTGACCTTAGCCTCGTAGGCTGTATGTGCCAGACCCAACTCATCCAGACCAATGTTATATGTTCTCTGCAATTAATTAAGATATTTATGTTTTGAGACATGGTTTTAATTAAGGTTTCTTTAAATAAAAATCTTACTATGTATATATTCGTGTGTGTGTGTGTGTTAATAAATCTCACCCTAAACTTAGTCCACATATGACCTTTGACGTCGTCATCGACCTCATTGTATGAAGGAACACACGTCTTCATAAATGACCTAATGATCTCGGTAATCGTCGTCGACATCTTGCGCCCCTTCAAAAATACGACGTGCTCATCCAAAACAACTCTATGGCGGCCTCTACCATTAGACAGAACCTGGTCGCCTCTAGACAAGCCTTGGCCCGGTCGCTGCTGCGTCGCTATACATGGTCTTTCACTGGCGACGTCTATCGGGGAGGAAGTGCTGGGACCCACTGCTGTAGAATCAGTAGATGGTGGCCTAGGTGCCCTACGCCTCGATCCAGATGACATAGGTGGCGTCGAAGCTGCGTGATCATCATCTAGTCGATGTGGTACTACTCGATCTGGTGGAGTACCGCCGCTCAATCTGGTAGTACGCATAGGTGTCTGGGAAGTAGAAGGGGCCTCAACAGGATTGGTAGCAGGGGCATCGACAACATTGGGTGGTGTAGCGCCAGAATGAACAAATCAAAGACGAGGACATAATCTCGGTGGAGCACTAGGCTCTCCGGCACTTGTTGGACCACTACGCCCTCTCTTCGAGGGCTGGCCATGACCCGTATCACGAGACGAGCGTGGATGATCTCCCGACATGTCGTCAAATAAAGTGATACGTACTAAGTAAACTCATCTAAGTTAGAATATTCTAATTATAGAGATGACCTAAATTTAATCATTACTAAGTTATATAGTTTTCTTAAAGGCATGAACTATGTTATAAAAACTATCATTTCTAAGATATCTAACAACATTTCATAAAATTAACGCCATAATAACTAAAATATCACATATAAAAATCATATAAAATAAAACAATGCTAAGATAAATAATATTACCTAAAAAAGACATATAGATACTTCGAGAGTAGCTAAAAACATAAATTTCAAGTAGAAATTCTAAAAATATAATCATTTCTACTTTATAGTAATTATCTAAAAGCATCATGAATTCTAATTTATAAATCGATTTTATAAAAGGGCATAAACAATGTTGAAGGACTAACAATAACACAATATCAAATAATCCCTAAAGACATAAATAAAGTTTAAAGACTAATAACGCATAAAGAAAATACACACTATCTAAAGTCTAATTGCATAACATTTTCTAAAGGCATAAATAACTACTAAACTCTAATTAACATTTCCTAAAGCCTAACAATTTCAACAATATCTAACAATTAAACATATAAAATAACTATTAAAACAATAAAATTAACATAAAAAACGAGAACAGACAAAAAAATTACCGGATCCAGATTTTCGAACGAAATCCGGTCGTGAAAAACAGCTGGGCGGTCGAAAATGAGAGGGGGAGAGAGAGAGTGGGGTGTGAGAAATGAGGAGGATGTGGGAGGTATTTATAGAAATACCTCCCTCATTCCCGACCGCATTGTGGTCGGGCAGTGGGCAATACTCGGCCCAACTGGGTCGAGTTCAGGGCGACGCCCTTTGACGGGAAAAATTCTCACCAAAGGGTCCCGATCGGGATCCCGGTCGGGAATAATTTTCTCAACCGAATCCTGGTCGGAAATAAAATTTCCCGATTGGGATCCGGTAGGAAAATTTTATAATAAGATTTTCAACCGGATCCCGGTCGAAAATCTCATTTCTGAACGGAATCCGATCGGAAATTTTTTCGACCGCATTCCGGTCAGAAAAAGTGCCCAATTCTTGTAGTGACATTAATCGTTTCCTAGTATATATATATATATATATATATATATATATATATATATATATATATATATATATATATATATTGGACAATAAGGCTGAGTTTGTTTCACCGGAAAATAGGAGAAAATGAGGGAAAAGAAAGGAAAATGGTGGAAAATAAGATTTTCCAGGAATTATTTTGTGGAAAATAATTTTATTTCCTTATTTTTCATACGTTTGGTTGTATACTGATTTTTATGGGAAATGGTTAAAGATTCTTATAGATTTATTCTGATTTGAATATATTTTCCTATCTTTTCCCGAGATTTTCTTTATTTTTCCGAAAAATCTTAGCTTGCCAAACAACTGAAAAATAATATTTTCTCTCATTTTCTTCTTTCCCACATTTTCTGACAAACAAACGGAGGCTAAAGCCCCGCGCACAATAAATAAATCGAACTATCATCTATATATTTATTATTCCAAGGAAAGTAATTTTGCTATCCAATATTAACATACTCCCCCTTTTGTAAATAATGAACAATTGATTTTTTTTAACGGATACGATATATTATAATAATGTTGGCTGAAACATCTCCATGAATGGCTAGTGGAACCAATCAACCAACTGGTTGATTGGAGGAAATTTATGAGCCAACATCAGTTGCCTCCCCTCGATCAATGCACAAACGTACAAGTCATGTAAATAGGAGTTTGTCTGATGTAAAATAGCATCCCACAAAATTGCAGCTTCTTAGATTCTATTCCCTATTTTTTTTTTTATAGAATTATAGTATTTTATATCCTGGAGTTATGGTGTGTTGTTGAGTATAAGAAGGCTTTAATTAAACGGATGGTGAGTAAAAATTATATAGTTGTACAAATTTTTACACAGGGAATTTTGTTCGAAGTTTTGTGATTTTTCTTGTTTTGAAGTTTCTGCATTAAATCTTTGTGTTATATAATTATTATCGCCAATATTTTATTTTACTTTATATTCTCACAAAGAAGCATCCTTAAAGCGGTATTTGAAGCAGTTAAAGTCAGGGGCGGACCTATATTAGGGCTAACCTAGGCTTAAGCCCAGGTGAAAATTGGAGAAGCCAAAAAATAAGTAGTGTTATATTAATGGACTAGTAAATAAAGAATGCCCAATAAGTTTAATGATTATACTGGTTTGTGTTCCTTAGCCATGTTAATTTTTTATTTTTGTTTTATGTTAATTGTTTTAAGATTTAAGATAATCCTAGATAATAGAAATGACTTTTCTACTGGTTTATTGTCTAACTGTTAATCTAATTGTTGACGTTTTTGTATACAACTAAAATTAATATGCTCTGTGCTTTCCAACATATGATATTAAGGATATTTATTTATCATCTTTAATTAAGTGCTTTTTGTTAAAAAGAGTTATTTGCAATAAAATGGATTAAGAGTAATCGCAAATAATATGGTTATCTACATTGAAAGAAATTATTAAAAATATCGATGTAGATTCGGTAATGGAAGAATTTTATTTCATGAAAACTAGTATTGTTGTTTTTAGTGTTTTAAGTATCCAAATTTTTCTAATAATTTTTTATCGAATAATGTCAATTTCTTATTTTATTTAATATATTTGTACTAATTTTTTACCTTACTTAAGTGTAAAGTTGCCCAGGTGAAAAAAAATTCCTGAGTCCGCCCCTGGTTTAAGTAAAAGATTTATATAGACGCTTGACATGCTACGGCTTAACGTCGTCCGAGTTTTAACTCGTCTTCAACTAATAATTCATGTTTCTTCATAAAAATAGAAACACTAATAATTGCATGCATGGCAGGTGGGAAAACGATATTATAGAGCTTATCGCAAGGCGACAAAGACATCAGTAGAAACCAGAAAGAGTTCCCCCCAATTAACATCACTCATCTGTCACCCAGACCACATTATATATATATATATATATCTATATATATTTCTTATTAATGAACGTAACCCCATACTGCCACTTTCAATTTCAATAAGGAACTCGTGAAGGCTCTTAGCAATATCAGACAGATTATTAAAGAAATGCATGCACGCACCAAATCAAAGAAACGGTGCCGGTAAATTCATATATTAAAAAGAACAGATATGAGGGTGACAACTAAATTGCGAGTGTAAATTACCTTATCCCTTATATCATTTTCACTCGAGCATAAAAACCAATCAAATACAAAAGACATGTATGTAATATCTCACACGTAGTAGTTAAATACCTAAATCGACATGTACTTAAGTAATTGTCAGTAAGTGATTAGTTAAAAACATCTTATATATTCTCATATATATATATATATATATGTATATATATTAATCAAATGTTAATGAGAACTCTTTCCAGAAATAAGATTGCGACCCAGAACTTACTTATAAGTGAAACGAACATAATTTTATTACCCTTAATTCAAGTAAAAAATAGAGCTTGCGCTACGACAAGTACATGGATTGCAATTGGGGGACAAGGGAATCTAATTATATCAATACATATACGCTCGCTTTCAGTTATTAAAACTCTGTTCCAGACAAGGACAATTACTTTTACGTTCGATAATGCTATATGCATGCAGAGTAGGGTCCAAACCGTGATACTGCTAATCAGATATTTATGATGGAAACTGTCACGCTGACATCATCGAGCGAAAGGTACTTCCAATAATTGGTGAAGAATCTTCGGTGAAGATGCAACCACAACATGGTTTGATGATGATTAATCACGGCTGTTTTTCTCTTGTTGTTTCGTTTGTTGTTAGCTGCTGCACCACACTTAACTGGATCTCCGATGCTCCCGTTTGTTTGTACGTAGCTCTGATTTTTCTACATGGAAAAAGCATGCTCCAAATTTTATTCTTTCTTGATTTTCGACCTTTTGTGCTCAAGCCTCAACGGGTTACAGAAATGACGGTATACAGTTGTTCTGTTATATGGTGGAAATGTAATTAAGACCTTAATTAACTAAGCCTGGTCATTTCCTTATATATATACCCATACATACATATTATAACACACATATATGTACATATAATGTGTATGTTTTATGATACCATGCATACAATTCTCCTTGTAATCTTGAAAAAAGAATTTAAACTAAAGGAAAAACTTGAATTTTAGACGGAAAGGAAAATTTACCGAGAGTATTTTTGGGGGAGAATGAGACTAGGGTTTCATCTCTCAATCTCGTAAAGTACATAATAAGTAAATTACAAAAGCTACCACACTGTCTATTTATACTAGGGTATTTACAAAGAAAAGGGACTAATGAGGTTAATAATAAACAAAGTAAAAGAAAAGCGTGAAAAAATAAAAACAAATTTTTGAATAGTCTAATAAACTCCCCTCCCTCCCCCCGAAAGAGGGGCATGTATATCTAACAGGCCCATCTTGGACACAAGGCGTGAAAAAAGGACAAGGCCCAAGGGCTTCATCAATATGTCGGCGAGCTGATGTTCGTTTGATATGTGTTGGACCTTCAAGATCCCTTGCTAGACATTTTTACGTACAAAGTAGCAGTCGATCTGAACGTGTTTCGTACGTTCATGTTGAACAGGATTCACCGCAATGGCGGCCGCACTCTTATTGTCAGTAAAAATGACAGGGACTCTGGTCTGCTTGATGTGAAGATCACTAAGAAGCTGGATTAACCAAAGGACTTAACATGTTGTAATTGCCAACGCCCGATATTCAGCCTCAGTCGACGAACGTCTGAAGTCAACACATGTCGCCCAATCAATGTCACAAAATGATTTGAGGTGAGGTTCACACGAAGACGAATAGAAAAGTCCCTTACCTGGACTGTTGTTAATATAACGCAAGACTTTATGAGCAGCACAAAGGTGAACAACAGTAGGGTGAGCAAAAAATTGGGTGAGACACTGTATACTATAACTCAAATCAGGTCTGGTTATATTCAAATATAATAATCTCCCTACTAACCTCGTATAAACAGAAGCATCATCTAATAGAGCAGTGTTATCATGCAACTGATGTTTAGAATTACAATTCATAGGTAAATTACTAGGCTTAGAACCTAGATATCCTGAATCATGTAAAATGTCAAGGTCAAATTTTCTATGACAAATGGAAATACCCTTATGACTTCTGGCAATTTCAAGACCTAAGATATATTTCAAAGGGCCCAAGTCCTTAATGGTAAAATGAGCATGCAAATGGGCTTTTATAGAAGAAATTTCACTTAAATCATTACCAGCAAGTATTATGTCATCTACATACACACATAAGGTAGTAAAAGAAGAAGAAAGAAGATTTAGTAAACAAGGAACTGTCAAAAATAGACGGTTTATAACCCAGAGTAAGTAAAACGGATGTTAGTTTGTTGTACCATTGTCTAGAGGCTTATTTTAGGCCATAGAGATTCTTTTTCAACGAACAAACTTTAGAATTATTGTTAGAGCAATAGCCAGGTGGGGGAGTCATGAATATTTCTTCATTCAGATCCCCATGCAAGAATGTATTATTAACATCTAATTGATGCAAGTGCCAATTATATGCAGCAGATAAAGTAAGAATGAGTCTAACAATGGTCAATTTAGCTACAGAGGAAAAAGTATCAAAATAATCAAAACTTTCTTCCTAAGTATAGCATTTGGCAACTAATCTAGCTTTATATCTCTCTATTGAACCATCACTCCTAAGTTTAGCCTTATAATCCCACCTACAGCCTATACAATGTTTGTCAGGTGGTTAAGTCAGTCATGATCCAGTTCTTAGTTTGTTCTAAAGCATTCAACTCAGTTTTCATGCCAGCCTGCCATTCAGGATGCAAACAAGCATGTTTATATGTCCTAGGTTCCACAATAAAGCTAACAGATGAAGTGAATGCCCTATGGAAAGCACTAAGATGAGCATAAGATATATATGGTTTAATAGGATACTTAATAGGAAAACTAGATGCAAAGCTAGATGCACTGACATTGCTCTTAAGCAAGGAAACAGAAAGATCATAGTCACAAGCATGAAAATAAGTAGGTGGACCAATGGTCCTATTAGATCTTCTAATAGGAACAGAAGGTAAAGTAGAGGGGGGGGGGGGGGGGGGGGGAGAAGAGATTGTACTCTCCCCTTGAGGTTCAAGGGGTTGGCTGGTAATAGTAGAAGGAGCAGCTTTTGTAGGACTAGGGGCAGCTACAGGTGCATCCAAGGGCAGAAGAGGCTCCTTAGGGTTGATATCAGCAACAAGTGGGATGATTTCCTGCAAAGAAATAAAGGGACTGGTGCAAGAAGAATCTTGCCCTGGAGGGTTAGTGAAATAATGAGGAATCCTATAAGGAAACACTGTCTCATAGAAAACAACATTTCTGGATATAAAAGTCTCCATAGAAGAGAGATCAAGTAACATATAACCCTTAGTACCGAAGGGATAACCAAGGAAAATGCATTTTCTAGATCTGCACTATTAAAAAAATCGTCTTTCGAGACGCCCATTTATGTCACCAAAAACTGGATTTAGTGACGCTTTTGTTTTAGTGACGCACATCAAAAGCGTCACCTAGGTGGGCGTTACTATAGGTTATTGTGACGCTATAAAGCGTCTAGTAAAAAAGATTTTGTGACACATACTTCTATCTCATAAAAGAGATTTGGTGACACGTTCATGCGTCACAAAAAGCCTGTTCTAACTACCTTAACTACTTGAGTTAATGACGAGTAAAAGTGTCACCATATATATATGTACAAACACAACGACAGTGTCACCATATACACATATTTAGACGCATAATCGGCGTCACAATAGACACATCTGTAGTGACACTAGCAAGTGCCGCTCTATAAGAAAATACTATGCTACGAAATAGATAATATAATCACAATTGCTCTATTAACAAATCATCATTTTTATCCGATAACAGATAAATCAAACACATCTAGTACTCAAGCATAAATATCAAAGTAATACTTTATACCAATTTAATAGTTAGGATTCCTTGTACTTGATAACCAACAATTCTACCAATACCAAAGTAAAAAAAAAAATAGAAATATCAATGTTATATCTTCCAAGTAGTGCAAAAATATAATATAATAACAATACCAAATAACATTTTTCTATCCTTGTCCTAATCTTATAAACTATGGCAAGTCTATGGATCATTCCAGCAATAGCTTCCTACCATACTTTATCCATCGCAACCTACAAAATCAAGACAAGAGGAAACAAGTTTAACAACGAACTGAAAATTCTAAGAACCACAAAATACCATATCAAACTAGTGAAATAAGTAATACCATATCTTTAGGCCAAGCAATGCTACAACCAATAGCACCTCCAACAGTTTTGATATTTTCCACAGATCGAAGTAATGGTACTTCAAATTCCATAGCCACATTAACTTTAACCTCACACCAATTTTCCCCTAAAGCCTCATATCCTATAACCTTTTCTGGATCTAAGCTTAATATGAGACCTTTTGCTACAAGCTTTGTAATATCAGACATGCTTTACAAATACACCGTAAAACCAACCTACATAATTTCAAAATAGTAAAAATATCGCTAAAACTATTTCAATTCATGAACATAATCATCGAGTAAATATATGTTGAAAAGACTTACCTGTAGCTCAAAACAATTGGTACTTGAGGTTTGGGGATGTGCGTATGGTGCAAAATTACGAGAAACAGATGGTGAAGCAACCCTTCTAACAATGGGATGATTATTTCTTGCCATTTCCTTATTTGCTCTCACTAAATCACGAATCAGCTTACCCTGATCATCAAGTTGTTGCTGCATTATTGCCATATCAGCTTTGTATCCCATATTCATGCGGTAGCTACTGGCTCTACTAGGTATATCACCAAACACATCAGCTGCAACAGTCCTACAACCATACATTCTGACCCGCCCACCTTTGTCACGTCCAGTAACTTGAGCAAAAATATCATCTGGACCTTGATCTTTTGCACCAGGTTTAAGTTCACTTTGTAAAACCTTCATTCTTTCCTATATAGATTTCATGAAAAAAATTACATTTTATATTATGCGAGTAAAATACTTTATATCAAATATGAAACAAGAAAATTAACAACATCCGCGAAAAGAAGGGGAAACAGATAATAAGAGAATTATACCAGGGCCTTTGCCACTTCAGGATTAGACGTATTTCCGTCTTTTGTATAACATTTGGGAAAAAGATCTGCTCTGCTGAACTCCTGATCCATTTCATCATCTGAAGTTGCATCACTGTCCATTTCAGTTTCTTCAGCTGCACCATCACTTATTTTCTCTTTCTACAAACAATATTTCAATTAGGTAAAGTTTATCACCACAAAAATGCTTTCCTATCCAAAAATGGTACCTTTTTCAGCTCCTTAATTTGAGCAAAGCTCTTCTTTCCGGTAATCTGCTGCATTACTTTTTGTTTTCTATTTTCCTTGTTTTTCAAACTTATTCGCTGAATGAGCAAAACACAATTTAACAATATGTATTATATCAGTAAACCCCATATCTAATAAAACACAATAATATTATTACCTTTGCTGATTCACTACACCAATACATTAAAAGGTACTTCCAATGCTCGAGTAATACTCTCTCATCAGGTGAAGTGGGATTCTTTCGAAGATTTCCCTCCAATGACAACTTTGGATCAAAGTGTTCCTTTTTAATTTTGCTTTTGAAATTTCTCCAACTTTTTCCTATAGCCTGTAAAGTGTCCACTTCAGATCCATGAGGTAGCACAAATTTCCCCTACAAAATAATCCATAAGTAAGCATACATAGATGCATGAGACAGATCAGTATTTTTGTACAAAAAATAAAATAAAAATACCAACAGATCCATAATCCTCATAAAATTCAGTATTTCATGAATGGAGTTCTGTGCAAAAAGTTTCTACCAGGCGCCCACTATTATTCTTCCTCGGATTTCAATTGATTTTCAAATTGGATACATATTTATCAAAATGCTTCCAAGGCAAAGATGCTAGTTGCTTTACACAGTAAAAAATTGATGCTCAATGAGCAATCAACATCATTTTAAAGATGTTCACTAACAATATTAATTCTCAATTTCCTTAGCTTCAAACAAATCACCTTCTTAATTAGTCAACTGCAGTGCCAATCAAGATAGATTGCTTTGTCTTCTTAGATTCTATTTTACCTATTTATATATTTATAAAGTATCAGGATGCAGAAAAAGCTCATTAAGTAGCACAGGGTAACACTGATATCATGAAAACAAAATCGTAAACCAAACTGGAAAGAAAAATAATGAATAAATATCCAGTTTTTGAAAAATAATTTTATGACCATTTTTCTTAGAGAGATGGCCTTTTGTTAGTCCCTCTAAAACATCCAGTTTACTACATCATGACTAAATATTACAGCTTATAGGATGCAATGACTAATGTAGTAGGTCACCATTAATCAAAGCAAAGTTCGCTTGAGAAGCATCACTTTTCTACTGTCGACTTTAGAGAGTTGTCAGCGACAAAAATCATGTTACAGTAATACAGTCTACAACCTCAAGTATCTTACCCAGACAAAAGAAAAAAGGTAAAGAGAAGAAAGAAACTGAGAAAAGCAAAATGTTCCGAAAAGAACTCTAACCGTACATATCAACTATTTTTTACCTTCAATCTCTATGGATTACGAAGAGAATAAATAACAAAAATTTATTACCTTAACTATTTCCACCATTGCATTTTTCATACTTTGTGAAATAGCATGCCAGTCCTTGACATTCAGTGGAGCAAGTTTTCCATTTCTTGATATAGTCCCTAAAAATTCAACATACGTGCTTTTGTTTGGGCCTATAGGATTACCAAACTTGTCAAAGTCAACTCGTGGAGGCTCTTTACCAGGTTGGTTGGGATTTACAGCCCAAATATGCGGCAAATAAGTTAACCCCCGGGTTCTCTTTTTCACATTCCTGTTATCTAAGAGTAGAAAAGCAAAAAATATATCCATTATAATACTTTAATTGAAAGCTAATTAGTGGGTAAAAAGAATACTTCTTTAGTTTCGTGTCAGAGATATATTTGAATTGTTCTACATGCTTCATTGTACCTTGGATATCGCGATATTCCTCGTTGTTCACATTATCAGAATGTTGAGTTGTTCGTTGATCACCCTCTACAGAATGTTGCTCATTTCTTTCACTTTGTCTTGAACACCTACGTCCTCTCGCCATTGCTGCAAAATCACTACATAAACAATGCAAGTAATAATATCACCAAGATGAACTACGAAAATATAACTAATAGTGTGTGTTAAGGAAAAGAATTAGTAAAAACTTCGCAACAGAGAAACATGAAAAAAAGGAGATCAACAAAAACATTCTAAGCAACACAATTATAATGGTCCAATAAGTAAATGCAAATTCGTCACTCATGATACTTAATGTCACTAAAAAAAATAACTATTTAGTTAAATAGTCCAACTGTAGCCTTCTATTCAGCTAAAGTAGGAGGAACCCCTTCACGATCCCAAGAAATATTCTCATCAGCTGGTTGTTCAGTAAAAGATTCAAACAAAACACTATCAATATCGATTGTAGAAGAGTCTTTTCCGTCTTCAAATTTGTCTCTTGCTTTAGTCTTTATCACAACATTCCAGTCTTTGTTTGAATAATCTTCCACGAAGAAAACTTGTTGTACTTGAGATGCAAGGGCAAAAGGCTCATTTTGACGCTTTAGATTTGCAAAATTCGCCAAAGTGAATCTGTCATTGTCCTGTTTGAGTCTTTTGCCTTTTGACACCCAGTCACATTCAAACAATACAACCCTTTTTTCGCATGGGTAGTTTAACTCAATTATGTCCTTCAGAATTCCGTAGTAAGCCAAGTCAGACAAGATTGGTCTTGTATCTTTTTTACTTGCAAAGCTTGTCGTTATTGCATTAACCACCACCCCGCAATTTTGTGTTTTTAAGTCTCCCTCCAACTCACGAGTACGAGTGTGGAATCTGAAACCATTGACCAATAGACCAACATATCTTTTTCCAGCTTTAACCGGACCTTTTGCAAGACATTTTAAATCACTTTGGCTCATATTCTCTGAGCTACTACTCAATGCTTCAACCTATAGAAAAGTTATATACATCAGATGTTATGGTAAAAACGTGAAAGAGAATTCCTTAAGAATATAAATCATTTAACTTACTTGGTCAGAAAACCATGAAGCAAAGGTTTCACTGTGAACCTGTCTTATCTCATGCTCTGGAGATCGACGTTTTTTTACTGCAGATCGACGTTTTTTACTTGGTCAGAAAACTAAAGCCTCATGTTCTCTGCACAATATTACTAATTAAATAAGTAACATGTGAAATAATAAAACAATTAAAGATATCTACGTTTCGACTTACGCTCTATATGACTCAATTTCTTTGCAATTGAAAAGCACATATCTATGTGCTTTCTCCAGAGTTTCATTTTCCAATGTTATGGGTTCACCACTCCATAATGGACAACTTGTCGTTGAAAATATCTGAAAGCCTTCACCATCTACAACATCTCCCTCATGATTTCTACCAACTCGATTATACCGCGTTTCTACATTCTCATTAAAGTATAATGAGCAAAATGCTAAACATTCCTCTGCTATGTAACCTTCTGCAATTGAGCCTTCAGGTCGGCCTTTATTGCGAACATAAGATTTTAGTGTGCTCAAATACCTAAAACAATAATTAAAGAGTTTGTTAAAAAATAATGATAATATAATATGAAATATTAAGATTGACAATTAAAAATATTACCGTCCAATAGGATACATCCAACGGTAAGGAACAGGGCCTCCTAACTTTGCCTCAGTAACCAAATGAATAATTAAATGCACTGTGATATCAAAAAACGACGGAGGAAATATTTTCTCAAGCCGACAAAGTATAACTGGAATCTCTTTTTCCATTCGAGTCAAATCCCTATGATGGAGTGTTTTAGAACACAAGTCTTTGAAGTATTGACTTAAACGAAGAAGAGCAGAGCGTACTGAGGTCGGCAAAAGTTTGCGCAGAGCTATTGGTAGTAAATGCTGCATTAGGTTATGACAATCATGACTCTTAAGACCAAAGATTTTTGGCGGTTTCAACTGAACACATTTTGAGATATCAGCTGCAAAACCATCTGGAACTTTTATATTTTTCAAAACTTTGCAGAATTGTTCCTTCTCATGTTTATCAAATGTAAAACAAGATGCTGGTAACCACTCTTTTCCATTCTCATCTACAAAAGGATGAAGTCTCGGTCTAATGCCCTTCTTCTTCAGATCGAGACGCGCATTTTTGTTGTCTTTCGACTTATCAGAATTCAACAATGTGTACAAGACTTTATCACAAACATTTTTCTCAATGTGCATAACATCCAAGTTGTGGCGTAGTATGTTACTTTCCCAATATGGTAAGTCAAAAAAAATACTTTTTTTCTTCCAATTGTATGGGAGATTTTGAGAGTCTGAGGCTGTTTTCCCAAATTTATTAACAAAATTCTTTACCTCAGCAAATACCTTTGAGCTTCTTGGATAAGGATGTGCTTGTCGATGCTCTTCATTCCCATCAAATGAATGCTTATCATTTCGATATGGGTGGTCAGCAGGTAGAAATACTCGGTGACACATGTAACAATGCTTACGAGAATTATACAAATATTCTGAGTTTGTATGTTTTGCACACACAGGACATGCATATTTTCCTTTAGTACTCCAACCAGACAAGTTTGCTAGACCTGGAAGATCACTGATAGTCCAAAGCAACACCGCTCGCATTTGAAAGTTTTGTTTCATAGAAGCATCATATGTTTTTACACCAACATCCCACATCTCCTTAAGCTCTACGATTAAAGGTTCTAAGTAAACATCAATGTTGTTGCCTGGTTCACTAGGTCCCGGTATAAGTAGAGACAACATAAAGAAAGATTGCTTCATGCACTCTCCGGGAGGTAAGTTATAAGGCATCAAAATGACTGGCCAAGTACTATGGATGATGTTCATGGTTCTAAATGGACTAAATCCATCAGCGGACAACCCCAATCTGACATTTCGAGGATCTTTAGCAAAATCCGGATGGCGTTGATTAAAAGTATGCCAAGCAGGAGAATCATCTGGATGTCTCATAACACCATCTTGAGTGCGTTCATTTGCATGCCAAGTCATTAGAGATGCAGTTCTAGATGCCATGAACAATCTCTGTAATCTTAGTTTTAAAGGGAAGTGCCAAAAAGATTTTGCAGCCATTTTTTTCTTCTTTTTACGCTTCTTTGATGTAGCTACAACATTATCTTTCTGTATATTCTTCCATCGTGACTCATTACAGGTATCACACATCGTCTTCTTTTCATTTACTCCCCAATAAATCATGCAATCGTTTCTACATGCATCAATTTTTTTATAGTGAAGACCCAAATCATTTATTGTCTTTTTAGCTTCATAGTAGTTCTTTGGAAGTTCAACATCCTCAGGAAAAGACTCCCACAACAAATCAAGCATCAAACTAAATGATTTATCACTCCACTTTCCAAGACATTTGATTTGAAGCATTCGAACAATAAAGGAGAGTTTAGAAAACTTTTTGCATCCTAGATATAACTCTTTTTCAGAATCTTTTAGAACTCTTAAAAACTTAGCAGCTTCTTCATTAGGCACCTCTTCCTCCCTATGTTCCGTATCTCCCATTATATTGTCTTCATTAAGCATTCTAAATGTATCATTAAGTAACCCTTGCATATTATCAGATGTCTCTATACCACCATAGGAATCAGTCAAAGGCACACTATTTGAAAACAATTCCCCGTGTAGTACCCATTGATTATAGCCATCCAAAAATCCTTTTGTATGCAGATGTAGTTCGACGACTTTTCTTTCTCTACATATGCCATTTTTACATTTCTTACAAGGACACAAGATCAAACTATCATCCGAGTTTGAAAATGCAAAGTTAAGAAAAAATTGCACCCTTTTTTTGTAAATGTCACTTGACTTCGATAATTTCATCCAACTTCTATCCATATTTCTTCGTTGAAATAAATTAGAGCTCCAAAAAATCAAATAAGTATGAATAGCAACCCATTGTGTTCATCCAAAAAATGATTAGTTGCAATACATTACCAAGCAACAAAATTACCAGATGGTGATTGAATCATTTATATAGAAAGATACACCAGACTTTACAGGATGAACAACATATAACATATACAGATAACAAGCATTGAACCTTTTGATAAACATATCTACTTTAAGAAACAAAGTTTTACACTATAAAGAAAAGAAAAAAAAACTATTATATTCAGTCAAGGTAAAAATAATCACGTACAAAACTCAGTAAAATTATTATACACTCAACTGTCATAAAATAATCTCTCTACTATTCTTATCTTGCTACTATTCTTATCTTGCTACAGGGATTCACCATTTTTTCGTTATAATGCTCAAATGTCTAATCCAGGTAACATAGAAGCATCTAAAAGGACACTGAAGTGACCCCTACTACGTACTGTTGCTTTTTCTTTTGGTCCCAAGTACTTAGAATCTAGGGTGCTATAAGAAAAAAACTATTCTACTTTAAGAGAATTTACGCGTTTACGATATGTGTTACAAAATTGGGTTTCAAGCAACAAACTAAATCGATTAGTTCAGTTTTGGCAACAGTTGAACAGAGCTAACTTCAAGCTAATTAATTAATAATTTAGAATTTTTTGCTTTTGGATGAGACATTTTCTCAAACAGGTGATAGCCGCCACATATACCACATATACAGATAAAGTTCCTATTGTGTAGGTTATAACTATTGATCGTCAATATAATAGTAATAGAAGAGAAAGATTAATATACCAACAATAAACAATCACATTGCCATCCAGTACCAAAATTCAGAGCAAACCGTAAAAAGTTCCAACGCAGGACTATTATCATGATAAATCAGTTAAACAGAGAAAATCGTCATAGCCCATACCTTGAATGTGTGAAATTCTATGATGTCGATCGTTTAATCCATCCAATAACCCTGATTTTCAGAAAAAAGTAGATCAAATACATACTTTTAAGAAATCCTAAAATTATTTTTAAAAAGTACTCTTACCGAATTGCTTATCTCTAGCGTTGATTTTGATGTCGGTTGTTTCTAATCTTGTTGATTTGAGAAGAATCTAGGTTGAAGATCGTGGAAAATTTCTGCCGCCAAATCTCTTTCCCTAATTTTCTCCCTCTCTTTTTTCCCCCCAAAGTACAAAGCTGCAAATTGTTTCTAAGTTAAAGGAAAAAGATAGAGAATACGTGGGCTTGTATGTGGCCTACTACTTTTGCTTTCATAAATAAAATATTGCCCATATGAAACGTCTCACACTTATTAGAAAAATGTACCATTTTTTTATCTTATTATAATATTCAATATTTCATCTATGTACTGTACTAATCGATTTAGTTTGAGCCCCAACCAAACAAACTAAATCGATTATTTCATCTATGTACTGTGCTAATCTATGTACTGTACATTGTTTCAAATTTTTATTAAGTTTAAGCCCCAACCAAACACTATAACTAGCTAGGTACGAAATTTGAGCTCTTTTAAGTTTTAACCCTTTATGGGACTACAAGTTAATTAGCCAACATCACCAAATTTAATTTAATTTGATATTTTTGTAATTAATTAATTCGTGTGATGTGTATGTAAAACAGACATCATCATATACACATATATATTTGTTAAGTATTTTATTAATTCATTCCAATTTTACACCTTGATTGACATGTGGACAAACTGAATTAGAAAATCTTGCATAATAATTAGATAATGTTACGAATTACAATAGTGGGTCAGAATTTTTGGTTACTTATAATAACAACTTTGTACAGGAAATTGATTTCCTAAGCTTTATAAAATAATAATTTTTAGTGACACTTTGATCATGTGTGACTAATGATACAATTTGGTGAGGGTTTTAGTAGAGCGTCACTATAAAGGCGTCAAATTAAAAGGTTTTTTTAGTAGTGCTGGCATCAAAGTTTTGTCTGTGAGCAGATAAAGTTGATGCAAAGCAATGACAACCAAAGCATTTTAAGACAGAATAGTCAGGAACTTTGTTATACAATAATTCAAAAGGAGATTTATGCATAAGAGTTTTAGATGGCAACTTATTAATAAGGAAAGCAGCAGTAGACACACAATTACTCAAGTACTCAATAGGAAGATTAGACTGGAGTTTTAATGACCTAGCAACTTGCAGCAAATGTTGATGCTTCCTCTCAACTAAACCATTTTGTTGAGGATTCTCAATACAACTCATTTGATGAATAATACCAGTAGAGTCAAAACGGTGTTTCATAATGAATTCAGTCCCATTATCAGACCTCAAAATCTTAATAGTAGATGATAACTGAGTTTGAGCAATACTGAGATAAATCCTGATTTTAGTAAGAAGAAAAATTCAAGTAGTTCTACTAAAGTCATCCACAATAGTAAGAAAAAATTTAAAACCATCATGAGACAACACAGAAAATGGGCCCCAAACATCACAATGTATTATTTCAAATAGAGCAGAAGTAATAGAAACATTGTGGGGAAAAGAAAGTTTCTTTAGTTTAGAGAAATGGCAAGCATCACAAACAGTCTTAGAACAAGGGGAAATATAAATAGTGGAGATTTTAGCTAGCTTATCAACAGAAGGGTGGCTCAATCTCATATGCCACAAATCAGATGTAGTCCCAATGATAGAAACATTATTACAAGCAGAGTTCTTTGAAAAACATTGTTTATTTGAAGATTTTTTTTTTTTGAAATCCCCAATGTAGAGGCCATGCTTCAACTCAGCAGAACCAATCATCTGCTGGAGGAAGATGTCTTACAAGAAGCACATGGAAGAGTAGAAAAGAGCACATGTTATAGAAGGAAAAGTAAGTTTTGAGACATAAATCAAATTAAATTTAAAATTTGGAACATAAATAACATTATGAAGAGATAGAAAAGGAGAGATATAAATGTCTCCAATCAAAGTGACAATAGTACTACTATTATTAGGCAAGTGAATAGTAACATGAGTAGACTTTGGTGAAGAAGTAAAGTAGAGGGGACTACACCAGTGTCCAAAACCAAGTATCAGTGTGTGTGATATGAGTATGTTGAAAAGCAGTTGAGTTAAGAGCAAAGCGAGGTGCTGTACCAGTGATAGTGGTAGCAGCAGTGTGGGTAGAACTATTGCCTGAAGTAGGGGGCTGAGATGTTGGTTGAGCCCTGGTGACAACTAGGAATTGCTCAAGAAAAATCTGCATATTAGGCTCAGGGGCAGCAACCAGAGTTGAGGGAGGACGTTCATCAACAATAGTTGCTGAGTTAGCGCTAGAAGGAGGCATCATCCTCCTACCTCTTCGGCCATCCCCACCAGGGGGATAGCCTATAACTTGGTAACATTTGTCACCAGTGTGGCCATGGTAACCACAAAATGAGCATTTAACCTTCTTTTTATCTTTAGAAAATGGAGGTTTGCCATTCTTACCAGAGGGATTAAAGGGACCAACATGAGTAGTGTTAGAGGAACATTATTTTTGATAACCACATTCATGAGAAGGCTGGCCTCTAGTAAGCATAACAAGGGGGTCAGGGGAGGGGTTAGAGTAAAGGGCTCTTTGATGTTCCTCTTGAAGGAGGAGAGAATAAACCTTTGACAAAGTGGGGAGGGGAGACATGAGCAAAATCTGACTGGGAATGGCAGTAAACAAATCATTAAGACCAATCAAGAATCCCAAAACCCAGTATGTCTGCTGTAGACTAACAAGATTGTGGTTAACATTGCATGTACACAAACCACATTAGCACATAGTTATGGGGCGTTGAGTGACATATTCATCCCAGATAGAGCGAAAAGCATGATAATATTGAGTAATAGAAGAGTTACCCTGAGAAATCGTGTATAATGATTTCTGTAAATGAAAAACACGGCTACCATTGGTGCAGTCGTACATAGTGCAGATTTTGTTCCATAACTCGAGGGCGGTGGTCTGAAACAACAGGCTCCAACGACGATCCCTCACAATCGAGTTCATGATCCATATGAGAATAAGGTTATCAGCACGAGTCCAACAAATCTGTAACACCTCATCACCAGCAGGAAGGGGAAGAGAGCCATCAATAAATCGGCCCTTAGTTTTGATGTTGAGGGCGAGACGAATGGATCTGTTCCATGAGGGGTAATTGTCACTAGTAAGTTGTTCGCCGACGATCGAGGCACCGTGAACATCGTGAGCACCAAGATAATAGGCCGAAGATGGGTCCTCACTAGGGTTCTTCGGCAGGTTTGGCGGTGGCGGCGGCTGGGTGGCCGAAAGGCAGGAGTTTGATCGCCAGCGGACAAAGGACCAGTAGCGGTGGAGGAATCAGCCGGAGAAGAAGACATAGTTGCAGGAGATCCGAGAAATTAGGGTTTTGGAGAGAAGAATTGGGTGATTGTAGGGTTGGAGGAGAGAGATCGCAGCGGAAGAGAAGAATTTTATAGACGGAAAGCTTGAATTTTATAGACGGAAAGGAAAATTTAAACGTCTGATACCATGTAAACTAAAGGAAAAGCTTGAATTTTATAGACGGAAAGGAAAATTTACAGAGAGTATTTTTGGGGAGAAGGAGACTAGGGTTTCATCTCTCAATATCGTAAAGTATAGAATAAGTAAATTATAAAAGCTACCACACTACCTATTTATACTAGGGCGACTAAGTCTAGTATTTACAAAAAAGGAGACTAATGAGGTAAATAATAAACAAAGTAAAAGAAAAGCGTTGAAAGATAAAAAAAACGTATTTTTGAATAGTCTAGTAAAGAATATTGACTATCTATGATCCCCGCCACCCACCCCACCATATAGTAAGTAAAAGGAAAAATATATATCGAACTTCAATAGAAAAAATGATGAAAATCTCTATGTTTTATGACACTGATCTGTCATAGACAAAACTCATCACGGTGAAAGAAATATATATATATATATATATATATATATATATATATGCATTTTTCTTTTATTTGAACATCAAAAATGTATTTCGTAGGACACATAAGAAGTTGGGAGCGGGTACATAATTCCCCTTTTAAACATAAAAAGTAAGAACGTTCGAGGTTAAAAGTTATGTATATTCTCATATCATTAATTTTGCAGTTCATTATATTAGCACCAATAAATATGTGTGTGTAATATATATATATATATATATATATACATATATATATACATATATATATATACACACATCTAGATAGAACTGCATGATGAGCATTTCATCATAAAGTACGTACATATATACCACGTACATTGATAATAACCCAAATGAGATTCTCTTTTATAGTCCAAACCAATTTTTAACGAAGTATGATGGTATATGTCATGCTTTACAATGCTTCACGTACAACTTCACAAATTTAGATCCGTTACGTTCCTCCCAGTAACCAATGTACTGTGGAAGTCCAGCTAAAAAAATGAATAGTATATTATAGCAGTTTAAGATAAGATATATACCCTACCATACGACAAAGACTATCCCAAAGTTGCATCATCCAAATGTCATCCACTTCATATCATTAATTCACAAAGATAATTATTAAGTAGAAAAGAGAAGATACTCCAACCACATGTTTTTGTCATAAACTAAAATTATATACGAGTATCCAAAGTTACGTGCACGAGCACGGATACGAGGATACGTATCGAACAAGATACGAATACGCATATATGATTTTTTCAAAATCACATATTGAGATACGTCAAGGATGCGTCGAATATTTTATATTAAAGAATTATATATGTATACATATATTATTTAAGTAAATATGTAAAATAATGAATATTAAACATTTATAAAATTCAAAAAATAATCAACATATAACCATATACAAAGATCAACCATTCCACAAACTCAAATATTAAATGATAAACATGTTCAACACAGATATTACAAAGCTTCATAATATAACAAACAAGATTAATGTCGTAATAACTTATTTATTGTTAAACGACATCATCAACAAACAAAATCGACTCAAAGTCGGATTCATCAAGAGAAAGATTTGCAATTTCATGAGTGAAAACTATTATATGAGTTAAATCAGATTAATAAGTTAGAAATTTCTTTTTGGTGTTTGTAGTATAAACAAATTACTTTTTGCCACTAATGTTTTCAAAAAGAATAAATGGCCTAATTTCACTACAAGATTTTTGGGTCATTCCCGACCGCAAAGTCGGTCGGGAATGAACCTTTTTCGGTCGGGAAATGATTTTCGGTCGGGGTGGCCTGGTCGGCATTGCTTTGGTCGAAATTTTTTTTTTTGACCGAAGTTCGGTCGGCCTGTGTTTATCCCGACCGGTCATTCCGACCGAAAGTAGGTCGGGAGTTTCCTGACCGCGAGCCGGGCCCAAGATTCTCGACCGCACTTTGGTCGGGAGTAATATTTATATTATTCTCGACCCCACTTCGGTCGGGAGTAATATTTATATTATTTCCAACCAAAATTCGGTCAGGAGTAATATTTATATTATTCCCTACCGATATTCGGTCAAGAATAAAATTCGTCAGAATAAAAAATAATAATATTCCGATAATAATTACCGGAATATTATAATTTTGAATTTTTTTGATTTATTACTCAATCTAAAATATTTTATAGCTTTTTTGTGTTTTAGATGAGCAATTAAATTTTGGATTTATTGCCCAATCTAAAGCACAATAAAAGTTAAATAAGTGTTTATTTAAAAGGGAAAAAATGCTTGTTAAAAGTTGAAGAAAGAAGAGGAATAATTGTTGAAAGTAGAAGTGAAAAATTTAGATTTTGTGGAAAAAAGTGTTTGAAGATGAAAGAATAAATTGTGTTTGTAGGAAAAAAGTCTTGAAGTGAAGAAAAAGTTGAAGAAAAAATGTAAAGTAGATGAAAAAAACGAGGAGAATAACGAAGTGTATTTATAGAAAAAGTTGAAAAACTTTGAATTTTCGAATAATTTGAATTTGCCCTCAAGTCCCGCCAATTTTTTCGAGTATTCCCGACCGAATTTCGGTCGAAAAAAGTTTGAAATTTGTCCTACCCGCCAAATTTTCAACATTTGCCGACCGAATTTCGGTCGGCAATTCTTTCCTGCCCAGATACGCGGTCAATGCCGACCGCATTTCGGTAGGCATTGACCTTTAATATTATTTCCGACCGAATTCCGGTCGAGAAGTTGTTTGAATATTTTTCCCGACCGATTTTCGGTCGAAAAAAGAGCAATTTTACTTTTTTCGATCTTTTGGAAAATCTTGATGTGTTTGTTAAGTATAACTATAGAATCTCACTAAATACATGAATTGCACTAATATTTAGTTAGTTTAATGTTATTTTAATTATGAAATCAGTATAGATTAACATATAAGTTAAGTTAGTTTGGAGTTTTACATATATTAATCATACGCAGTATAGAGTATTTCTAATTGGCGATTAACATTTGTTACAAACGTTAGTATAGAGAAGCTGATTGTGATATATATTAATATATGTTTAACATAATCGTAAGTAGTTACGTTATTAGTAACAACATATACCAATATATTTATAAGTGACAATATGAATCGACTCTTCAAACGATTCATCAACGTGCAACTAAATTTAATTTTTTTAATGTTTTCAGTAATATATAACTAATATTGATGTACTTGATCATTAAATCAACGATTTATCTAAAATGGAGAGCGAAATTGTGAAATTAAGAATACGAATTATATTCCCTACCGAAAATCGATCGTCAGTATCCCTAAACCCTAAACCCTAAACCCTACCCTAAACCCTAAACCCTAATATTGCCGACTGAATTTCGGTCGGCAATAACAATGGTCATTAATATTCCCGATCGCGGTTCGGTCGGGAATACTTTTCCCGACCCAAAATTCGGTCGGGAAAAGTATTTCCGACTGAACCGCGGTCGGAAATGTTATTTTAAGACTTCCCGATCGAATATCGGTCGGGAAAAGTGTTCCCGACCGACATTATGTCGGGAATTCTGCCGACCGAAATCCGGTCGAAAAACCCCCCTGAATTCTTGTAGTGTTTACTGAAGACACGTATCAGATACATCTTAAAATTGTATTCGATACGTATTCTATTTATTAAAAAATTAATTTTTAAATATGATGCGTTGCGTGCGTGGCATATCCATCACGTGTCCGAGGCGTATCCTTATCCGTTTGGTATCCGATACGGGATACAGAGCCATTTTCGGAGTATGCATGCAAAATATAGATCCAAAATATCCATCAATTCGAATTAAATAGAGTTTGCAACAACGGCAAAGAAGTTTAAATATTACGGGGATGATATATACGTTGTTGGAAATAGTTATTAACGCTCTGCCACTTGTCGCTGCAGCCTGCAGACAAGTAATTCAACATTGAGGATATATCCCATGCAAGATGGAATCCTAACGAAGACCTGACTAATCTTTATGGTATAACTTCTCATGCTGATCCATGATGACGTTATCCACCAAACTAGTAAAGTATTAAGTTCGTTATTACTTTGGTGAATCAGATTCAAGTTTCATAATGGAGGACAATTATTGATGATACCGTTCTTTCTTTTCAACCACTCGTCTCTCAGTAACGAGCAGAGTCTAATATATCTTTTTCTTTTTTTGGTAATTATACATAATGTCTCTTTAATCTTCGTGTTTGTGCGCGCAATTATAGGCGTTTGACTTGGACTTATAATTACTGGATGAAAAGTGCGTTAGTTTTTTTCAATCACAATATTATAAGCAGCACAAATTGTGACTAAAATAATATTTCTGGGGTATAGAATTTCATCACTTTAGCATGATCTAACTAAGTATTCTAACTAATTGACTTTCTAATTAAGCCATGTGCAATCTCTCATGCCAGAATTGGAGGACTGCACACCGACCGATCTTATGTACAATTTTGTGTACCACGTACCTTATGTATCATATAATTTGATTAGGGCACGTTTTTTGTTGTTGAAATAACTCGTGCATATAATGGAGGACAAGTTTATTATTCACCAATTTCTTAATTTGCTTACATCAGAAAACAAGAGTTCCAATCTTCCCTCTACAATTCCTGGTTAATTAAGGTATCGTTTAATTTAGCTTATGTGAGTATACATGCATGCAGCAGAATGAGAGAATTACGATACTATATAATTAAATGGTCGCTCGCTTAGTATGCAATATTATCGGTATTTTTTTTTTTTTCGTAAAATATTTATTACGGACTCTACTGGTCTTCATGTCTTGTTTTGTGAACCGTTAAAAACCTGAATACATGGCGTTTAATTCATGAGGGCAAATATATATTAAAGCTTCATCTAATGATGGAGTTGTATTAATTAACACGCGGCGAAAAATTACTTTAGCCCAGAAGAGTAGTTGATTCCATTTATAGCCTCAACGTGAATTGGTCCTTCCAGACGAGAACTCCAGTATATACAGATTACAGACCAAGAATTTAGAGCACAAGAATTTAGCATTTTTTAATTTTTTGGACATTAATACTCTCTTTTTCGACATTAGAGTTTATTTTTTTTGTACGTTATTAGTAGTGATCGATGAGTTTTTTTTTGTATGTTAGTAGTGATCGATCAGTTTATTTTGTACGTTATTTGTTTTGTAAAACTTTCGAGTTGTGAAGCATTTTTAAATGACAAGAACAACACACAATATAATCTAAAATATGGTAATTGGCACAATATTATCTCGTATTTCACTACAAGATTTAGGGGCTTTTCCCGACCGCAATCTCCCGACCGCCATTTGGTCGTGAGCATTCCCGACCGCGCAATAGTCGATACAAACATTCCCGACTGCAGCGTGGTTACGAAACGTTCCAGGACTATTCTCGACCGCGCTGTAGCCAGGAAAACATCTCCCGACTGCAGGGCGGTCGGGAGTGTATTGGGCCGGATATTATCAGCCCGAATTTTTGGCCCGGCTGGGCCGCGCAGCTGGGCCTTAGGGTCCCGACCGCACGGCAGTCGGGAGGAAGACAGACGATTTAGTCGTCTTCCTCCCCCTTTCTCTCCATTTTCTTTTCTCACCAAAAAAACCCTAACCGCCGCCTTACCGCTGATGCGCCGCCCCTCTCTCGACCGCAGTTCGGTCGACGCCTTCCTCTCTCCCTAATCTCGACCGCGTTCCAGTCGTCCTTTCCCTCTCTCCTCCTCCAGCGCCGCCTCTCCACCTCCACTCTCTCTCTCTCCGCCACCACCGCGCTCCGCCTCTCCACCTCCAATCTCTCTCTCTCTCCGCCACCACCGCGCACCGCCCCTCTATCTCTCTCCGCGTCTCCACCGCCCCTCTCCACCACCGCGCACCGCCCCTCTCCTCCGCCTCTCCACCGCCCCTCTCCACCACCGCGCACCGCCCCTCTCCACCGCCCCTCTCATCTGCAACCACCCCTGCCTGTCCACCGCCTGTCCACCGCCGTGCCGCCACCTTTCCCGCCTCTCCACCACCGCGTCACTTTCTCGATCCGGTAAAATTTAATTAATTAGTTATGTTTAAAAGTTAATTAATTATGTTTAAAATTTAATTACTTATGTTTAGAATTTAATTAATTATGTTTAAAATGTTTTTATATATACTTATGTTTAAAATTTAATTATTAATTAGATACCCGCGCCTTCTCCCGACCGAACGCCACTTTTCTACACCGAAATTTATTTGGCGACCCCGATCCGGTAAGTTTTCGACTAATCTTGTATTTTTTTATTTGTTTAATGTTAATTTGTTTATTGTTTAATGTTTAATTTATAATGTTTAATTTTTAATGTTTAATGTTTTATTTGTTTAATTTTTAATGTTTAATTGTTAGATATCGTTAAATTTTTTAGGATTTTAGTAGAAATTGTTTTAAGAATATTGTTAGACTTAATATTAGTGGATTTAATTAATATTAGGAAAATAATAGTGCTTTTAGGAAATATTAGGAAAATATTAGTGCTTTTAGGAAATATTAGAAAAATATTAGTGCTTTTAGGAAATATTAGGAAAATATTAGTGCTTTTAGGAAATATTAGGAAAATATTAGTGCTTTTATGAAAACTGTTTAATGCCTTTAGGAAAAAACTATATAACTTAGTGTTTGATTACAATTAGCGTTTTCTTTTATTTAGATGTCTTCCTGTGGTAGTAGTGATCGTGACGAGCCCTTCCGTCGTAGTAGTACTTTTGGTACTGTATCTGGTCCTTCACCGCGTCTTCCTTCCGTTGCTCGGTCGACTGCTCCTCCCGTTGCTCCGTCGACTGCTCCTCCTACTGACGTCGGGACTACTGCCCCACCACCGAGGATACTTATTCGTCTCGCCTTACGTGATCAGGCTGCACGATCTGATACGGACGATTCCCGTGATTCCCTCGTCGCCGAGACTCCACCAGGTTTACTTGATGATCACGTAGCTGCGACGCCCTCGACATCTGGTGGATCGAGGCCTACGGCACCTGTGGGGCCCACTACTTCTTCCCGACCAGACGGGGCCCAGGCAGGATCATCTTCGACACAGCGCCGACCCGGACGAGGCCCAGCGAGAGCTCCAGAGGTTCCACAGGATCGCACCAGGCGTCCGACGATCCGTTTGACGCCTCTGGGCGAATTTGAGGATAGCAACGCGGTGGCCAAATCCATTACCACGAGTATTCGAGAGCATATGAGGGTCGTTTGTCACCGATTTGACAAGGTTCCTGCAGCCACAAAAGGGAAGTGGTGGGCTAGTTTTCGGGTAAGACTTTAAAAGTTTACAATATATATATATATATATATATATATATATATATATATATACATATTCATCAATTTTATATATCGAAAAACTAATAATAAACTTTAATTAAATGCAGGATAAGTATATTATTGATCCCACTATATTCAATGAAGTTCATAAAGTGTTCCTAAAAAAGGCCCAAAAGTGTTACAAGGAAGTTAACCACGCTGCGAAGCATTACTATTATGAGAGGCTCAATGATCCGAGGTGGGCGAACTGTCCGAAGAATGAATGGATGAGCGACGCGTTAGAGAAGATGTACATAGAGCATTGGGAGTCGGAGAAGCATCAGAAGAGGGCCGTCACTGGAAAGAAGAACAGGCGAGGAGGAGAGGAGCCAGTCCCAGGAAAGAAAGCAAAAGGGACGCATGCTACTGGAAAAACGGGCTACACGAAGATTTCTCAAAAGATGGTATGTCTTATTAAAACTTATTATACGAATATAATACTTATTGTCTTAAATTTAAATTCTTACATTATATCAATATGCAGGCTGCTGCTAGAGGTCCCGGTGCCCCTAAGCCTCGACACGATGAGATATATCGTTATCAGCACACACATGAGGTCGAGGTGCCAGAGGGAGCTCCACGTCGCCGAGAGTGGATTCATTCCGACTACAAGGCTATATATGTAAGTATTTTACTTGTAAAGCATTCTAATAACATACGTGATGAAATTAATGATGTACTAACTCATTTTTGTCTTATTGAACAGGATGACTACATAGCCCGTATGACAAGGAGGTACGAGGCGGACCGTTCACAGTGGGTCCATTTGGACAATGAGTTGTGGCAGCTTGCGAGTGGAGGGTTGAAGAAGGGGCTAGCTGCTGGTTTTCCACAGGATGTATCTCACAATGTGTTTGGGTTCGACACGCAGAACCCCAATGCCGAGCAGGATGAGTACATTCGCGTATTGCAGACAGATAGCCAGCAGCAGAGGGAGACTATGGCGAAGAAAATTGACGAGCTTGTTGGTCACATCGGATACTTGTCCGATCACATCACACAGACTACAGGTTGTGCCCCTTCTCGACCCACACCTAGCTTTACGGGTTCCGATGCAGCGAACCCTACTCAGGATCCATTTGCCCACGGAGTGGAGAATGTTCCATTGTACGACCCTTCTCTAGACGATGGAGCCGAGCTTGGGCTTGATGGTGATGTTGGACCCGCTACCATGGATACCTTCGGTTTTTACGATTGTGACTATGTTTGACTTGTATTATGTTTTGACTTGTATTATGTTTTGACTTCTATTATGTTTTGGCTTGTATTATGTTTTGTATTTCTACTATCTTGGGGATGTTTGTGATGTATGTCTTGTATTATATTTGATTGTGACGATGATGGTTATATTTTGACTTGTATTAATTTTGTTAAATTTTTAATATTCATCTCGAAACACAAACACATTAAGTAAGACAATATTTCAATAAAAAAATTAGACAATATTTCAATAAAAAAAGTAGACAATATTTCAATGAAAAAAGTAGACAATATTTCAATAAAAAAGAACACATTTGGAAAAAAAGTAGACAATATTTCAATAAAAAAAGTAGACAATATTTCAATAAAAAAGAACACATTTCAATAAAAAAAAAATTCGGAAAATTAATCTTCCTCAGAATCATAGTCACTCATCATCTCTCCCTCTTCCTTTTCCTCGTTGTCCTCCTCCTCCTCGTCTTCGTCAACCTCCACAATCGGTTCATCGGGCTCTTCTACTGCATATTCATCAACCATCTCAAACTCGTCATTGGCCAACTGGATATTCATATCAAATGAGGTAAGGTCCACGAATAAGTTAACCACTTCTGATACATTTTCTTGTAGAACTTGGTTCGGCATCCCTGATTCGACATCGTTTGCTCCCGCAACTGATGACATATCGATTATGTGTCTGGCAGGAATAGTTGTTACGGCCAACCATCCTTCTTGTCCTGGACGCCCCGTCGTCAAGTTTGGATATGGCACATAGTACGCCTGTTGTGCTTGGTTAGCAAATACAAACGGTTCGTCTCTCCAACTTGTACGCTTGGGGTCGATGTCAACCAACTTGTACGTTGCATGTTCCACTGTACCTGCATTAATATCATACCAAACACACTTGAACATGACAATGTATAGGGGTCTCTCGTGGCTACAATATACAACCTGTAAAACTTCTTTTAACGTTCCATAGCAGTTTGTAGCATCAGAACCACCCATGGCGCCCTTCACATAAACACCACTGCAATCACTATGTTTGGGCCCCAATATCGAGTCGACGTGAAATCTGAACCCATTCACAATGTATCCCTCGGAGGTTATTGCCTTAGTATTCGGACCATCAAGTAGAGGATTTATTCGTACGTCAGTCTCGTATTTACCACTGCCATATGTCCGTTTGAACCATGCTACGTACTCACGGTTCCTCTTTGCTTGTTTCTCCCTTTGACTAAGACCACTGCACTCTTCCATTTCAAACAATCTACACATAAACATTTACATTAGTCAGTTATTCTAAAAGTAATTCAGTATATCGTTATTAAGAATAATTAGAGAGCACTTACTCGACCCAATCGTCAAGCTCTGGACAATTTAGAAGCACATAGAGCTCTATTTGCTTCATTTCCTTGGTAGTCAAGGGCCTATCGTCAATTTTTCCTAGCGTACCGCCTCTCTTCCGAAATATTGAAAGCTCATTATCCCACTCCGTGCTCTCTAGTGTCTCGTTCCTGTTGAGTTTCTTAAATGTAGTCTTAGCCGAGACATCCAGATATTGAGCACACAAATTTGACAACTCCGAAAGTAGGTACTGGTTGGCTATACATCCTTCCACCCTCGCCTTGTTAAGTACAAAACCCTTCATGACGAACATTTGCCTATATCAATTAAATCAAAGAAAGATTAGAAAAAACAACAAATATTTTTAAATATAATAATTTTAAAAATATGAAATTGTACCTCTCGAACGGATACATCCATCTATAATGGACTGGACCCCCAACTCTAGCCTCGTACGCGAGGTGTATGGCTAAATGCTCCATGGAGTCAAAAAATGAAGGAGGGAATATCATTTCCATCTTGCACATAGTAACAATAAACGAGTCCTCCAAAATCTTCATATCCTGAGCCGACACCTCTGAGGCGCAAATCGCCTTGAAGAAAAGGCTAACCTCAACTAAAGTACCCCAAATCTCGGTGTCCAAGAAGTCTCGAAAAGCAATCGGGATCAATCTCTGCATGAAGACGTGACAATCATGACTCTTCATTCCAATCAGTTTTCCTTGTTGTTTTTGCACACATCTTCCCAGATCAGAGGCATATCCATCAGGAAATTTGAGTTTGGTCAACCAATCAAGTACCATGTTCTTTTGTTCCCTCGCGAGACAGTATTTTGCCACTGGCTTTGCATACTCACCACCTCTTCTTCCACCGGGTTGCAAAAACAATGCTTTACGTGTTGTGTAAAGCCTAAGATCGTGCCTCGACTTAATGTTGTCCTTCGACTTAGCACTGTCCAACACCGTGTTGATGATGTTCTCAAAAAAGTTCTTCTCACAATGCATGACATCTAGATTGTGGCGAATCAAGTTCGAGGACCAATATGGTAGTTCCCAAAATATGCTTCGTCGACACCAATTATGAGTTGTGTTAAAACCCGGGAGCTTAGGGGGATTTAACCCAAACCTAACCGATCGTAGCCTATCCACAATTGCCTTCATCTCCTCCCATGTTTTCCTTCGAATAGGCGGCTCATGCACCTCCTTCTTCTTGGTGAAATCCTTCTTGTTGTACCTAAACTTATGACCAGGTGGTAGAAATCGACGATGACAATCAAACCACGAAGGTTTTCCACCGTTATCAAGTGTGAAAGAATCTATATCACCCATGCAATAAGGACATGCTAGTTTCCCGTGAGTGCTCCACTGTGACAACATTCCATAAGCCGGAAAATCGCTAATAGTCCACATAAGGGTCGCTCTCATCTGGAAGTTTTCCTTTCGTGAGTTGTCATATGTCCATAAACCATCACTCCACAATTGTTTCAACTCATCAATCAACGGCCTCAACAACAGATCCAAGTTCTTTCCAGGACTCTTCGGGCCAGGTATAATAAGGCTCAAAAAAAGGAACTCTGGTCGCATGCATAAATCCGGCGGGAGGTTATAAGGGGTCACAAACACGGGCCAACAAGAATATTGTCTCCCAGATTGCCCAAACGGTGAGAACCCATCTGTACAGAGCCCAAGTCGGACATTTCTGGGCTCCGCGGCAAAGTCCGGATAAGTGCGATCAAAATGTCGCCACGCCTCGCCTGCAGCGGGGTGTATCATTCTATCAGGTGACGCGCGACACTTCAAATGCCAAGTCATATGTCGGGAAGTACCGATGGTATAAAACAATCTCTGTAACCGAGGGCCTAGGGGGAAATACCACAACTTTTTCCTTCCAACCCTCGACTTCCTACCGGCCTCGTACCTATCTGTCTTGCATATCGGACACGATGTGAGATCCGGGTTGGCATTTTCACCGTAGTACAAGAAACACAGATTCCAACATACGTCGATCTTTTCGTACCCTAAACCCAAACCCGCGAGCATCTTATTCATGCCTGGAATCGTGCTCGGTAGCATTTCCTCAATCTCTGGGTCCATGCAATCCTTGGACAACGCTAAGTACTTTTCGCTCTCGACATTTGAGGATTTATGACCCGTCTTAACTGTCAACCACTCGGCAAACCACTGGAGCACAGTCTTAGGCTTCTTCTGGTGCATTTTATGGTCGCCCAACTTCATCAATTTGTAGAACTCCTTTGCATCGCGACTCGGATCTTCGTTGTGCACCTCTCCCTCAACAAATCGACCCCCATATGCATCCACAACCATATCCCTAAACAAAGTATCGGCATGAACAGGACTATCAACGTGAAAATTAGGGGTCGGTGATTCTGGTACATACGATGTGGATGCCTCGTTCGCCTCCTCTCCATGCAAGTCCCATATCCAATATTGATTCACAAACCCCGACTTATGAAGATGATCTTGTACTACGTTTCGTTCCCAATATTTTAAATTTGTGCATTTCTTGCACGGGCACCTAATACGTTTTCCATCTACGTAATCTGTTTGTGCTAATGCAAACTTTATGAATTCACAAACCCCAATCACGTAATGTTCATTCAAATAACCGGTATTACTATTTATCCTATCGTACATCCAAGATCTATCGGGACGATAATCCATTTATAATCTACGGAAATTAAAAAGAATTTGTTACACTTCTAAGAATTTAGCTTGATCTTATAAAATTAAATAGCGTAGGAAAAAAATGCTTACTTGTTGTAGCGTAGAAAAATACTTAGATCAAGTATTTGTTGCACACACATACGCCCCTCGTTGCATTTAATTACCGCAATATCTAAAACAAATCAATAAAAACATTAGTTTCTAAATAAACATGAGCTTAATGGTTATAAAATAGGAAAATTGGGATATAACAAGGGAAAATCGTGCATACCTTAAAAAATGATGAATGTTGGAATGATTTCTAAAGGGAATAGGAGAGGGTATTTATAGGAGATTCGCAGAGTATTCCCGACCGCACGGTGGTCGGAAAAACCAACGGTAATAAAGAGTCCCGACCGCAAGGCATTCGGGAAACTTTGTTACCGTTACTAGCCGTTACATCTCCCGACCGCCGGGCGGTCGGGAAACTTTGTTACCGTTACTAGCCGTTACATCTCCCGACCGCCCTGCGGTCGGGAAACTTTGTAGTCGCGGTCGGGAAAATAACTTACCGACCAAATTGCGGTCGGGAATGTTAGGGTATAGGGTTTAGGGTTTAGGGTTTAGGGTTTACCGCTATTCAGTAACGATTATTATTCATATTTTCTCAATTATTATTTGATTAGTATTCATCTAGTGTTTTAAACATTGGTGAAATTTTATAAGTGCAATAAAAATATTATATTTTGTTATCCAAAGAATCATGAATCGATTGATCTTGTCATATATATTTACGTAACACTAATAATTCAGTAACGTAACTAATCATCATCTCATAATTTAGTTATATATATATATGTGTATACCTCTAATTAACAAATGTGTTAAATAACACAAGTGGCTTATCTTTACTTATCACTAACGATTACAACAATTGTTGATTCCTATATATAGGTAGATAGATATATAGATAGATAGATATATATAGATAGATAGATATACACACGACTAATTAATATATATAGATATATATACATAGATATACACGTAAAACTCAAAGTTACCCCGACATAATATTATTTAACAAATAATTATTAATTTTTTAACTCAAATAAACATTAAACTAGTATTATTATAGCTCAATAATAATTTTTAAAAAATAAAAAATTTATCATTCCCGACCGGCGTTCGGTCGGGAGTAATATTCATATGATTCTCGACCACCCTGCGGTCGGGAATAATATTCATCGGTGTGTTTCTGGGCAAAATAATTGTCCCGACCGCAGGCTGGTCGGAACCGTTAAAAGTTTTGGCGGGGCCGCCAAAAATTTAAATTTTTCAACAAAACAAAATCCAATCTCATCCGTTCATTAACCAAAACAATCCAACGACTCAAACCATGATCCGCGCCACTCACATCCCACCAATCAAAACCAATCCCACAAACCTTATAAATAAACCATACCCCATTGCCATCACTCCACACAATTTTTTCACCAAACACTTTTTCATTTATTTGTTGAAACACCTATCTTTCTTTTTCTCCAAACACTTTTTCTTTTATTTCTTCAAACACTTTTCTTTCTTTTTCTTCAAACACTTTTTTCTTTCTTTTCCTTCAAACATCTTTCTTTCTTTTTCTTCAAACACTTTTCTTTCCTTTCTTTCTTTTTCTTCATAGACTTTTATTTCATTTATTAAAACACTTTTATTTCATTTTCTTCAAACACTTTTATATCATTTCTTCAAACACTTTTATTTCATTTTTCTTTCAAACACTTTTATTTCATTTTTCTTTCAAACACTTTTATTTCATTTTTCTTTCAAACACTTTTATTTCATTTTTCTTTCAAACAATTTTATTCTATTTTTCTTTGAAACAATATATATAATAAAGAAACATTAAATTATATTGAGCATATAGATTGGGCTACATATAAAATATAATATTCCGGTAATTTTTACCGGAATATTATTTTTTTTAATTCTATGAATATTACTCCCGACCGCACACCGGTCGGGAGCGTATGAATATTACTCCCGACCGCACACCGGTCGGGAGCGTATGAATATTACTCCCGACCGCACACCGGTCGAGAAAGTATGAATATTACTTCCGACCACAAAGTGGTCGGGAATCTTTGAATATTATTTTTGACCAATCGGCGGTCGAGATTTCTTGTAGTTCCCGACCACGTGTAGGCCGGGAAATGCAAATTATTTAAAATATATACGGGATGGTTTATCGACCAAATTGCAGTCGGGAATATTACTCCCGACCGCCATGTGGTCGGACGCTGGCCCGTAGCCCGGTTTTGCAACCGGGCTACAACCCGACCAGATTCTGGTCGGGAATAATCTCCCGACCGCGTGGCGGACGGGTATTATCCCGACCAACCTGCGGTCGGGAATGGTATGACCAGGCTCCGGTCGATATTTTGTGGTCGGGAAAAGTATTGCCGACCGATTGCGGTCGGGAATGTATTTCCGACCAGACTTTATCCGACCGCAGCTTCGCGACCGCCCTGCGGTCGGGAATGGGCTTTTCCCGACCGCAGGAGGGCTTTTCCCGACCCGAGCTGCGGTCGGGAAAAGCCCCGTTTTCTTGTAGTGTTTTATTGTTAAGGATTATTTCCTATCTTAGAATAGAAGATTTGTATAAATTAATGTACTCATGTATTATCCATAAACAGGGGCGGAGGGAGAGGGGTGGAGTGGGGGCGATTGCACCCCCTCAACTCTCAGCCTAGTCATAATTAGTATTGATTTTGCGGCTAATTCTTTGTTTTTAATTAGTAGTGCTACTCTTTTGCCTTCCTAACATTTTGAGTTTTGACCAAAGCCTACAATTCAAAATAGCTCACTACTTTTTTGGTATTGCTTATAATATAATATTGCATGGCCCACTAATTTGTATATACAATTGCATAACTCTCTATTTTAGCCTGACCCCGCTATGTCTTTTTTGAGTTGTAAAGAAATAATCACATAATATAAAGGAAAAACGCAACAATGAACACAAATGGACAACATATTTTGTTTGGCTATCTATTATTTTATAGTTGCACATTTTAATTCTAGTTCTTATTTTTATTCTAGTCTTTAGATTAATTTTGTAGACTACAATTCGATTTTTAAATTTATATGATTTAGTAGCACTGGATGAATTTATCAATAAAATTTAAATAAAGATTATGCGTACAACTTGATGATTAAAAAGAAATAGAACACTATTTACGAACCTTGATTTATATTATTAAAACGCATGGAAAAACACATTTCGAATTTAAAAGTCTTCTTAATAAGATTTTGTACGTATCTTTAACATGTTAATTATATACACGAGAAACTCTAATGAGAAAATATACATAAGTAAATGTCATTAATTACTAACATAAGTTGTAAGCTCAATAGTTTCGGTAAAAAAACATATTTTTTTGTACCCTCGATGGCTTGTGGCAAAAAAAGCGCGTATTTAGTACTATCAGCTTAAGTCACTTGACAATTAAGCCTCGACGAACCGGTGAAGATTATTTTTAGGGTGAAACTATGACCCCCGAGTTAATCTCCAGGCACATTTTTAACGATATAAATAGAAATACTCATGAAGTTTAATTTGGCACCCTCACCTTTAAAATCCTGGCTCCGCCCCCGTCCATAAAGCAATAAAATACCAAACTATTGTAGTCTTTATAGTATATACTCCTTGGCATTGAAAATATCTATGAATGACAACCACTTGGTCTTCATTGGTTGGCAATATAATATGGACCTTGCTTAATTTTAACCAAAAGTTGATTGATTTGACGTTCTTCGATTCTTGGATACCATGTCTTAGAAGTGCTCTGATAGAGAGACTATGGCTTAATAATACTTTTGACTTGGCCTCCATGTAAACTTTTATAGCGCGGGATTTTGTCAGATTTTCAAATATAATAATAGATATTCGTACAATGCCAGCACAAATCAACCTTCATGTGAAGCTTTTTTCTTAGAAGTTGTTTACGAGGCTGCCTTAAGCTCTTTCCCATCCAATATACTAAAACAAAGTTATTTGCATTAATAAAAAAAATTGTCTTGTAAGAAAAAAAACAAATTACCACATACATGCACGCATTAGTAGTCACAAACTACTAACTTGCAAACCATATGTGATGTATACTTTTTTTTTATCAGCCAAAAATAAATTTACTAATTAATCAGGAATATAAGAAATACTCCAATGCACCGCATAAGCAAAATCTAGATACACATTTTGGGTGGTAACACCAATTAACGACTTAATCCATGACTTAATCTATACTATTATATAAAGAAATGCGAACTGTGACACCAAACTTTTGATTTCCGATTTTAGCCTTATAATTTTATTGTTAGCACTATAGTTTAATTATTGAGTTTCTAATTTAGCCTTATAATTTAAGTAGAATCAATAACTATAGTAATTATTGTGATTGAATATTTAGTTTCCCAAAATTTAAAACTTTCTATATAATTAGTCTCTATCCTTATTTATTTAATCTTTACTTATTCAAATTATTCTTTTACCATATAAATTAAAATAAATTCTTAATCACGCGGGGACCGCGTGCCAGCGTTTCTAGTTACCAGTATAAACAAACTTCTAGTTCTAGTTTTAATCCATGACCATGATGTAAATCTTACTTAAATATGTGATATATACGTATTTACAGAACTCAGAGTGCTGATCCCAAGAGAAAATCTCAATATATATGGGCTAATGTTTTCAGAACGCGGAAAACGGCACGTGCACAATGCAAGATAAATTACTGGACTCGTACCCATCTACATGGACTTTAATGCTTACGCCATGTATTAACTAATGTCCTTACGCGACAATTAATACGTTCCGTAGATTTCCTCAGGAAGCACTATAGGTAAAAGAGTTATTATGATCAACCAACTGGGTTAAATTAGCTTCACATCACACTTATATATGTACGTGCAACTATTGTCAAACCATCCATAGCATCTCTCGACGCATTCTTAGTAACATAATTATATTGTATTAAGAACAAATTGTCACGGAAGGGTAATGGAGATAAAGAAAGGGCCATGGACACGTGAGGAAGACCACAAGCTGTTAGCTTACATTCAAGAACATGGCCATGGAAACTGGCGTGCCTTGCCCTTAAAAGCTGGTAATTAAGTCATGGACCTATTTTTTCGATAGATAATTTGTCACTAATGATTGGTCAAAACTGATCTCATTAATTAATTAGCTCTGTATAATGAAAGCAGGACTTCAAAGGTGCGGCAAAAGTTGCAGATTGAGGTGGATAAATTATCTAAGTCCTCATATCAAGAGAGGAAAGTTCAGTGCGCAAGAGGATATGACCATTATTCGACTTCATGCTCTTTTAGGCAACAGGTAAAACCATATATATAAAATCATATAGATGTGTTTACTTCATTTCCTTACTTGTTTTTTAACATTTAAGTCATTAATTATGTGCCAAAATAAGGAGTGATCATTTTTTATCGCTTTAGATTTATCTCAGATATAGTAAACGTAAGATAACAATAAAATACTTGTATCAGAAGCACACGCATGCGCACTGCAATTTTTAATAATGACCCAAAAACTTACGCATCATCTTTCATACATACTAGTTTAACAAAAAACATAAACAGAATCACCATTATATAATATATATATATATATATATATATTATATACACTCCCACGTCTATAATAGAGAAATATTGATTTTGATTTACATAGTGTTAGGTGGTCATCAATAGCAACCTACTTGCCAAAGAGAACGGACAATGAGATCAAGAACTATTGGAACACCCGCCTCAAGAAACGGTTAGCTCGAATGGGCATAGACCCGGCAACCCACAAGCCGAAGAGCATGTCTACTGGTTCAGCTCAGTCTAGTCAAGCTGCCAACATCAGTCACATGGCGCAATGGGAGACCGCTCGGCTCGAAGCTGAAGCAAGGCTCGTCCGTGAGTCAAAAATCATGTCGAACCTCGAGCTCTACCGCAGAGCCACCGCCCGACCACCATCCCCCAAGTCGGCGAAGCCACGGTGCTTAGACGTACTCAACGTGTGGAAAGATACAACCACAAACAACAGTTTTTTCAGCCTTGAGTCACCAACTTCTACACTAAACTTCTCAAGTAACAATTCTACTGTTCAAACAGCTGTGGATCACAACATCTCATTAATCGCCAGGGAAAATAGTGGTTGGCAAGTGGAGGGCAATTTAGGGAATCCCTTGAATCAACTAAATCAGGCCACTAATTGTACGGCAAATGATTTTGTGAACTGGGAGTGTGATATGCCGTGTTTGAACAATAACAAGGAAACCTACGATTTTGACATGGCTGGCGCCGAATATTGTTGGAATGAGTTACTGAATTTAGTGACTTCATAACCTACAAAGTCATACGCAGATTAGGAAATGACACAATTGCCTGTAACCGGATATTGGCACCAGAAGAATGTTTTTGATCATTTGGCATGCATGTATCTGTGTTTTATTTTATGTAAGCAATGATGACGAGTATGACAAGATTATGTTTTAGAATAAGTCAATTTAAGGTACTAGAGCTAAGATAGTTTTGCTCGTACCGTACGTATGCAGCGACCTCAGTATACTAATTTTTTAGCGGAAAATCTTTATTATACTTAAAAGGTTTTTTATTCTTACGATTAATTTAATTTGGCTATAAAATCGTGATAATATGAGGTACCTTGAAATATATGTACGTTAAAAACTATATCTAAGAGACATTCTATGGAAGTGGTTAATTTTTTTAATAATTTTATTTTTTATTTTGAAGTTGTTCTAAAAATTATTTTATGTAAATTTTGTTCTTATCTCTCGTACTTATCTCTTAAAATTTATAATACAATGTTCACACGTCTAATAAAATTTATAATTACTATTTTAGTCCACATACACGATACATAATAAAAGGGCCGTTGTTCTCACTCGGATTGGTCTTAGATCCGATCGGCCCAACTATTGTTTAATTGATATTGTTTTGCTTAATCATTAGGTTAAAGTAAAACTTAGATAGTAGTTATCTTGTTAATCTTTCCATATCTTTATAAGATATTATTCCATCTTACTTACATATATCTCCTTATTATGCATCTAGACATATTTAGGTAGCAAATACAATTGGATATCTTGTATGATAGGAATCTTTTGGATAAGGCTAGGAAATATAATCGGATTGCAACCGGATAATCAGACGTGCTTATCTATAAGGAAAGAAGACCCGCGTTGATTGCAACTGGAGATATGTAGATCTTATCTGTTAAGGAAAGAAGATCTGCGAGGGTTGCAACTGAAAATCTGTAGAGATTCTGCTCATGCCTATATAAGGAGAAGACTCGACACAATTGAAGACAAGCTTTGAAAAGGATAATTAGTGATTTCAGTCCTGTAGAGTCAAAGTCTTCTAGTGAGAACTTCATGTCAAAGGAGCTTTGAGTTAATCTTGAAGTTCTCCGACTCAAAGTAATATACCGAAAATAGCCGAGGATTAGGTGTTGCAACGGTAACTTAGAGTGAGTCTAGATTTATGTTAGAGTAATTCCTATCATTGTAATTTTTAAGTAGGGTACTGTTTGAGTCACAAAATTTGGGTGCAAACCCCGTGGACTAGGACCATTTGGACCGAACCACGTAAAAAATCTTTGTGTTCTTTATCGCTTTATGTTTAACTGTCTTTTAACAGTTGCAACAGTAAAACTGATTTTAAACGTTAAAGAAATATCGTCTGTCTTACTTACGAGTACAGTTGCAACTATTGTCAAGTTCAAATGTATTCGACTTCAAGTAACACAGATCAAAGATCTTTCAATTGGTATCGGAGCGGGTCACTATTTCTTAATAGTGTAGATTCTGGTTAAAAAGATTTTTTTTGTTTTTGTTCTTTTTTATGGAAGAAATGAGGGTAGGTCTCTCGATCACAAGACCACCAATGCTAACCACAACCAATTACTCCTACTGGAAAAATCGTATGCGAAATTTCATTAAACAGCAGGATCAAAAGGCGTGGAAAAGCATTCATAAAAGGGTGGAGCTCTCCAGTAGATGACAAGGACAGAGTAAAATCTGAACTTGAGTGGACCGACGCAGAGGAACTCCTCGCAAAACATAATTCTACTGCTTTAAATATCATTCTTGTTTCTGTCAATTATGATCAATATAAAAGTATTGCTAACATTGAAATTGTTAAGGATGCGTGGGAGGCCATCACAAATGCTCATGAAGGAAACTCCAAAGTTCGTGCATCTAAGTTGCAACTTCTGAATGATCAATTCGAATTCATATTGATGTGAGAATTGGAAATGATTGCTCAATTTCACTCAAAACTCAGGCATATTGCAACTGAGACTACCATGCTTGGAGCAGACTTTCCAGATTCATACATTGTTCAGAAGATGTTAAGATCTCTACCTGGGAGGTTCGCAATGAAGGTTGCAGCCATTGAAGAAGCCAAGGATATTGAAACTCTTTCTCTTAGGGAACTGATGGGATCACTCACGGCATGGGAAATGAAACTGGAACAAGCAGATGACAGATTTGCCAAAGGAGTTGCGTTTCAAGCAAGTCTGGTGCAAAACACTACAAACACAAAACTCAGACAATCCATGTCTCTCCTTGCAAACCGGTTCAGCAATATGAATAAAGGTAAAAATTCCCATATTGTTACAAGTCCCTCTGATTCATTTAAAAAACCTTCCGCTACTAATAGACTTGAAAATAAGAGATATGGGAAAGGTATTCAATGTAGGGAATGTCATGGATTTGGTCACATCAGTGCTGATTGTGGAAACTTGCTAGAGAAAAACAAAAGTCGAGCACTGCTATCATCATTGAGTGACGATGAAACTGACAACAGCGATGAAGAAACCGAGGAAATGGGTGATGTTGCATTTACATCTATCTTTTCACCAAGAGAAAATACTACTATTGCAACTGACATTCTGACTGAATCCGATAGGGATGAGTGAGAGTCAAATCACAAGGTGATTGAGGTTGCTTTGACAAAGTATAAAGCCATGTGCCAACGAAATATTGAACTTGAAGCTCAGTTCAAGACTCTGCAATCATATGGTAGTCCAGTTCAAATGAAGAAACAATGTCTGGAACCTGAAAGAAAAGTGCTCACCCTTTCAATGGAAAAAGATCACATCTCTGAAGATCTTGATAAAGCACTTCTAGCTCAAAAGGCACTAAATGAAGTCCTAATTCTCACTCAAAAAGAATTAGAATCAGTCATGAAGAGTGTGAAGCCATTGACTCCTGGAATTGGGAAGTTGGGGAAAGTTCTTGACACCAATCAAGTTGCAACTGGAAAAACTGGAGTTGGATTTGTTGATATCAGTGAACCAAAGTTTTCTCAAAACGCAAATGTCACAATGCCAAAGAAGAAACGAATACCTAGAGGAGCGGAAACTCCACTGAAATACTCAAACATTCACCAACAGAATTCTCAGGTAAATCCTAGTTGCAACTTGAACAATGCTAACTATCTACCGTTTTCTGTTGACAGGTTGCAGAGAAGAAGATTTGCTACAACATGTCATCATTGTGGAGTGAAAGGGCATATTAGACCATACTGCTACCAGCTTTGGGAATCACAATCCTCTAAACCTTGCGAACCTACCCCAATGGTTCAAAAGAAAAGGAAGAAGAGTAAAAGAAAGAAGGTAAAGAAAAGTGCACCCACTGTTGCACCTGTAAAATCTGTAAAGAAAATATGGGTTCAAAAACTGCCAAAACAATTAATTGCCTTGTTACTTATAACTCTGCTTCTAAAAATTCTTTTAATTCATGGCTCGTTGATAGTGATTGCTCCAGGCACATGATGGGAGATAAAAGCATCCGAAGTAACTTCATGGATGACAAGGGAGATGTCATCTTTGGTGATGGTAAATACGGAGACAGTATGGGAGGAAAGCAAAAGAAGACTAGTCATACAGAGTTACAACACATACCTTCTGAAAGGATCCTAGAACTGCTTCACATGGATTTAGTCGGGCCAACTCAAAAGGTCAAACAAGATCACACTGGAATCTTCATCTCACAGGAAAATAATGTAGGGAATCTTGTGTAAAGATTTGTCTTTGACCATGCTATACCAATGAAGACTCCCATGAGATCGACTGGACGGCTTATCAAAGATGATAGTTGTAACTCCATTGATTCAAATCCTTACAGAAGCATGATCGGAAGTTTGCTTTATCTCACTGCAAGTCGGCCCGATATTTGTTTCAGTGTAGGAGTGTGTGCACGATATCGTGCATGCCCAATGAATCTCATCTCAAAGCTGTCAAAAGAACTATTAGATACATTTCTCGAACAGCTAATTTTGGTCTCAGTTACAACTATAACGATAATGCTCATTTTGCAGGTTATAGCAATTAGGCAGGTTGCGCTGATGAAAGGAAATGCACCACTGAAGGGTGTTTTTATTTAGGAAGCAACATTCCACTACACTTTCCACAGTTGAGGCGGAATACATCGCCGCTGGAAGGTGTTGCACTCAAGTGATTTGGATGAAACAAATGCTCAAGGATTACGGTATTATACAACATGAACTTATATTGTTTTGTGATATTAATTGTGCCATTAATATCTCTAACAACCTCGTTCAACACTCTCGCACTACGCATGGTGACATAAGATATTGGTAGAAGCCAAGACTGTTGAGTTACACCATGTGTGTACTGACCTTCAACTTGGATGTTTGTTAAGATAAGATGGTGTTGCCTTATGATTATCTCAACAAGTTTTGCGCCTATCCTTCTCTTTTTTGGATATTTCTCACGATTTATGCTTATTAGGAAAAATTGGATTGGATTAGGTTAGGAGATTGTGTCTTGGTGGAAAAGTTTCCCTCATAACTTCGAGGGCTTTAGGGAATCTTGCTATTGCTCATTAATCATTACTTCCCATCTAGCCGCTGAGCAAGTTGCGTTTCCATGTTTATTATTGTGATAATCTTGAAAGAAGGAAACTTTCCTTCGGATTTACTTGCCCTTTGGATTGTAATGTAATTGACTTTCCTTGTTGTGTTGCATATCCTTCCTAAATCATGTTGATTGATTATATGTTGGAAAGTATTCAATGTCTGTTTATGCAGGAAAGTCACGCTATTTTTGGACAATGAATCTGTTAGTTGCAACGTCATCCACACAGCCCAGTTGCCACAACGTAAATCAGCGTTTTGGCAAAACGGAATATTTCCTTGATTCTGTATTCTGGATATTATATTTAAAAGGAAAATATTTCGTTTTTCTTTAGAAATGTAGTTGGATATCTGATCGATAAGGGAAGAATCTTCGTCAAATATCTTTTGTTGAGATTATCTTTGTTTGATCTGATCTTTTATTCTTATATTTTTAAGATAGACTCCAAGCTGGACCGTCTGTTGCAACAGTCGGGCACCCTTTGATTTCCTCTGTCAAAAAAGGGGAGAAAGGGTTTGAGGGAGTTGCATGTAAGAGGGAGCAACACCCATTAGTTGTGTGTTTACAGATGGTTGCACCGGTGTTGCAACTGCTAGTATCTCTGCACATTGGTTTTTTATGAACTTTTTAAGGCATGCTCTGTTCTAACCACTTATGCAGATTGGTCAATGATTTTGAGGCATGCTCTATTCTAACCACTTATGCAGATTGGTCAATGATTTTGACAAAACAAGTCAAAGGGGGAGATTGTTAGGGCCGTTGTTCTCACTCGAATTGGGCTTAGATCCGATCGGCCCAACTATTGTTTAATTGATATTGTTTTATTTAATCATTAGGTTAAAGTAAAACTTAGATGGTAGTTATCTTGTTAATCTTCCCATATCTTCATAATATATTATTCCATCTTACTTACATATATCTCCTTATTATGCATCTAGACATATTTATGTAGCATATATAGTTGGATATCTTGTATGATATTGCAGGAATCTTTTGGTAAGGCAAGGAAATATAATCGGATTGCAACCGGATAATAAGACGTGCTTATCTATAAGGAAAGAAGATCCGCGTTGATTGCAACTGGAGATATGTAGATCTTATTTGTTAAGGAAAGAAGATCTGCGAGGGTTGCAAGTGAAGATTTGCATAGATTCTACTCATGCCTATATAAGGAGAAGACTCGACACAATTGAAGACAAGCTTTGAAAAGGATAATTAGTGATTTCAGTCCTGTATCGAGTCAAAGTCTTCTAGTGAGAACTTCTTGCCAAAGGACCTTTGAGTTAATCTTGAAGTTCTCTGACTCAAAGGAGTATACCGAAAATAGTCGAGGATTAGGTGTTGCAACGGTTAATTAGAGGGAGTCTAGATTTACGTTGGAGTAATTCCTATGATTGTAATTATTAAGTAGGGTACTGTTTGAGTTACAACATTTGGGTGCAAACCCCGTGGACTAGGACCATTTGGACCGAACCACGTTAAAAATCTTTGTGTTCTTTATCGCTTCATGTTTAACTGTCTTTTAACAGTTGCAACAGTAAAACAGGTATTAAACGTTAAAGATCTATCGTATGTCTTACTTACGAGTACAGTTGCCACTATTGTCAAGTTCAACAGTATTCGACTTCAAGTAACATAGATCAAAGATGTTTCACATAATTCATAAACTAACAAGTATTTCTTCTAATCTTTATCGGGTACCAGAGCTCCGACTATATCTATTCCCACTTATCGAATGGGCTGAGGTTAGCATCAGGTTCCAAGGGAGCTGCAGGTTGGTGGACCATTTTGGCATGAACCTTACCTCTTTTACATCTCCGAGTGTACTCTTCCCGGTCGGCGGCCATGGTTGGCCAATAGTACACTTGCCGAAGGATCTTTGACGCGCTGCTTCTTGCTCCTGCATGGTTTCCACATCACCTGTCGTGGATTTCCCATAAGATGTGTTGAGCTTCTCGTTCATCTACGCATCAGAGGTTCGGTTGGGAGAAGGATAATCAAAAATGTGTTCCACCCCGAAGAAGTACCAGGAATCCCGTTTGCTTCTAGTTCAGTGCATGTCCCGATTGTCGGCGAATTTATCAAGACACTTGAGGAACTCCACGACTTTGGTCATTCTTCCCTTTTTGATCGGGCAATCATTAACGTGCTTTCCTCGTTCATTTGTTGCTCGGACTTCCGATTTGTGATAAATGTGATCTTTGGAGTATTCACGGGCTGTGCCTGACTGGCAAGTTTGGACAATGCATCTACTTCTTGATTCTCGACATGAGAGACCAGCTTCACGTTGAACTCTTGGAAGGTGATGACTCTCTCGGCCAATACGACGTCCATATATTCTTCTATATATTCTTTGTACCACGATTTGGGAGTCACTCTGGATTAGGATTTTTTGTATATCTCCTTTCAAGCTAGCCGCATTTTGATGAGGTGGTCTTCGTATTCGACTTCGTTATTGGACATCGGGTAGTTGAGTGGGACGACGAAGTCTAGGAACTCTTCACGTTCTTGGTCATCAACTTTTCGAAACACTATTCTGACTCCTTCGTGGGAGCACGTGGAGGAACCATCAACAAAGACGTGCCAAATGGGTTGTTCAACTTCCTAGCTTTGATGCATTTCAACGTTGAAATCTAGGAGGACCTCGGCTTTGATCGCGGGCCTAGTTGCATATGTGATGTGGAACTCTCCTAGCCCCACAACTCATTTTAACATCCTACCCGAGGCCTCATGATGGTTAAGTATAGTGCATAAGGGGTGTTGTGTATATAGGGTTTCCGGTTGTGCTAGAAAGTAGGCTCAAAATTTGCGCACAGTGGTGATGAATACCAAACCAACCATTTCCCACCAAGTGTAGTGGGTGTCGACATCTTATAGAGTCTTACTCACATAGTAAATAGGCAAGTGATCCCTTCCTTCGGCTCAAACTAGTACCGCACTGACAGACTCATTTCCCACCACTAGGTATAGAAATAACGTTTCTTCCTGTATTGGTCTCACAAGTAGCGGGGGATTTGTGAGGTATTCTTTGAGTTGTTTGAAGGTTTCCTCACATCGATTATTACATTGGAAGTCCTTTATGTTTTAGAGTATTTTATAGAATGAGAGGCCCTTTTCCGAGGAATGAGAGATAAACCTGCTTAGAGAGGCCATTCTTCCCTAGCTTCTGTATTTCCCGTATGGTCTTGGGCGCATGCATGTTGATGATGGCTTGGACCTTTTGAGGATTTACTTCTATTCCTTTTTCGGTCACCAACCGCCTAGGAATTATCGGATCTTGAGCGAGCATTTTTTAGGGTTAATCTTCATTCCAAATTGCTCCATGACTTCAAAAGATCAGATCAGTGCTTGTGCGTGGTCCTCGGCATTCTTGATTTTAAAGTGTTGGTGATTGCTTTTTCCACGTTTTCTTCGATGTTGGTACCTATTCTACCGACCTTTAATCCGTCGCTTTCTACCAGTTTTATCATCTTGAGCTCTTCTGTCGACTGGACCCTTGCCTTCTCGATTGAGAGCTTCTTTGCCACGAGCCTTGGAAATGCTACTCTGGGTTCAACAGGTAAGGCGTACATGCAACATTCCCAAGCATGGACTTGATCGCCCTTGACTTCCTTGATTCTTGAGGCTGTCAAAACTTCACCTTTAGATGTAATATGGAAGAAATGGCTTCGAATGTCTGAAGGGACGGTCGGCCACATATGGCATTATCAATTCTGGATGGGGCGTTGACTACCCATAGTTTGCTGGCCTAAATGCTTATTGTGGTGCCACCTCCCAATGACACTGGTATAATAGTCGTTCCGAGCATCTCAGAATGATATTTGGAGAATCCTACAAGTGGGGACCACTAAGGGTTCCATCAGTTCTTCTGTTAATCCGAGGGCAAGATAGGCGGGGAGAAAAAGGACGTCCACCGAACATCTGTATCTATCATTCTCAGTTTGACGCCTAACATTATGGCTTTGATTACCAGCGGTTCCTCATGAGGGTAGACGATGCCTTGCATGTCAATTGGTCCAAAGGTGATCGTAGGTAAAGCTTGCATCTCAGCAGCATACACCTTTGGTCTCAGATCTACAATTCAAGACTCTTTAATGTACTTTCTATTGAGTCCGACTGAGTAGATGGACATGACTCCTCCTTCGATCCTGTTTATGGTTCTCCCAGTGAGCTGATTATCAAGATACATACAGAGGGCCGCGACGGCCTTGCTTCATCGCGATACTTGGCGGGAATACAATACTCGTCCTCGGATGGCTTTGAGTAGAGCCTTTTACCGATGCTTCAGTCGTCTTCTTCTCAACCTCTCTTCTCTTAAGGTTGATCCGTATAAGCTTGTCTATTGTCGGGTATCCAGTATTTCACTAGTTATCCCAGAGTTAGGAGTCGTCTGATCTTGTTCTTGAGATGGATGCACTCTTCAGTGATATGCCCATGGGTTCAGCGATACACGTAGTATTTTCCTAAGCTTCTATTCTTGTTGGGATCTTTAGCGGGTGGGGCCATCGAAGCTCTCTTTCTTCTCCCATGATGTTCAATACTACGATCAGGGTGACCCTCATAGGACTATGATGGAGTGGTGTCGGCTCGAGTTGCCTTTTCACTTTCTCATATTTCTTGCTTTGACTCTTGTCATCCTTCTTGTCCTTGTTGTTCCCTATCGAGGTGCCAGAGGCCTTGGTAGGGTCGGAATCCTCCATAGCTTTCTGAGTTTCTTACATTTGCATGAAGGACTCGGCTCTCTGCACCAAATATTTGAGGCCTTTAACACGGGTTCTCATGAGGTAGTTGGTGAAGTTGCCAGTTTAGAGCTGGTTCACCAGTGTGTCTGACAACATCCATAGGTCAACACGGGGAACTTCTATCACACCGTCGTAAAATCTTCTCATATAGTCTTGGAAGGGCTTGTCTCTAGCTTGCCTGGTGTTGAACAGGTATCCCATGGACTTGGGAAACAACCATTGCATGCGAATTTCCTTGTGAACATTTAGGTGAGTTGTTCGAAGCTATATATGGATCACATGGGTAGTTGGAAAAACCAGGCTTGCGCGCGTCTTGTGAGGGTAGTGCAACATATTCTTCTCATAACATAGTCGAGTGTGGACACAAGTCCATGTAGGCTATGTACTAACTAATGTGATCATGGGGATCGCGACCACTCTATTCGTCGATGTAGGTAGAAAGGCCAGGGGGAACTTAGGCTTAAGCGATATGCAGGGTGAAAAGGAAGCCCATGTAGGCCATTTATTCATTGGGATTCAGATTACATCTAAGAAAATAACTCCCTCTGCATTTCTTCCCTGATTAATTGTATGGAAACCATGTGAGTGCTGGGACAAGGTCGGCGTGGTTCAGGTCGAGGACTATCTTCGCTATTTCGCCGCCCTCTAGTATCATTTCTTCTCTGATCGCGTCGTTCAGGGATTCTTCCTCTTCGTGGGGCATCCGCTGTGGCGCCAGAGTAGTGTGTCTCGGTTTGGATTCACAATGGGGAGGATGAGGTCCTCGGATTTTAGTGTAGCTGGAACCTTTTGACCTCATATCTTGAGATGGTGGGACAGGGTCCATTGAGGCTTTGGCGTGTTCTTACCTCTCGGATCTTGCATATTGGCTGAGGGCAATGTTCACCCGATTTCATACACATCTCTCAGGATGTGGACGTACTCCACTCCTGGATCATCCTCTTGAGCAGGGAAACATCAAAAAGGTCAAAACGAGTTCGTGAGTTTTCGGGGACCTCACGGTCTAGAACATCATTCTCAATTTTTTTTTACCTTTTTAATGACCTTTGTTGACTTCGTATTTCCCTTTTCCTTTTCAGTGATCTTGCACTACAAATCTTGAAGTGTTCCTCTTAGGCTACCTTAGGGATTCTGCAACGTTCTCATAGACGGCGCCATTTGATAATTGTATTTTCCTCCCTAAACTTTTGTTTAATGACTTCTGTAATTATGTTTTTGACGAAACTCTACGAAACATGCCTTTTTAACATAATACAATTTATGGGGGAAAAAAATCTGTTTTTGAAGGTGTTTCTCAACTTTTAGATAATTATATTTTCCTCCCTAAACTTTTGTTTAATGACTTTCATAACCCCGTTTTCGACGTAACTCTATGAGACACGCTTTTTGAACATCGTATAATTTATGGCCAAACGTTTTTTGAACATCATATAATTTATGGCCAAAAAAATTTGGATTTGGAGGTATTTACCAGTTGTATAATTGTATATTCCTCCCCAAACTTTTGCTTAACAACTTTCGTAAATCCATTTGTGACAAAACTCTATGAAACATATATTTTTAACATAATACAATTGATGGCCAAATCATGGAAGGTTGTATTAAGAAGGAACCCTAGAACTCATAAGAAAACATTGTTTCGTAGATTAACAGTTACGGTACAAATTTGAACGACAATATCCAATTAACAAAATAGAACAAAGCAAGCTAACGATAATCAAGATAACTATTATCGTCTTGCTCATATGTGTCATCCTCATTAAGGTCTTCTTCCACATCCTCATCATCATTTTGATGGATACAAGTTCCAATTCATTGTCCTCCAACTTTTGATGATTATTGAAGGTTAGGTCAACCTACAATCTGAAGAAAGGGGATGTGTTGTCTTGAAATATGTATGGGCCTTTAGCTGCATTATTTCTTAACGAGGATGTGTCTACAAGATGCCAGGCTTTCGTGGTTTACATAGACAACCACCATCTTCAATAGGTTTAGATTGACATGGGTATGTGAAATAACACGCTTGTTGTACTTGAGTCGCCAAGATGAATGATTCAACTGCCCAATCACCAATCGATGACGTGGTTTAATGTCAACTAGTAGAAAAATCAGATGCTTCTTCATCCCAATCATTAAATCATACCAATCACACTTGGAAATAACCACAATTAGTGTGCGCCCACTTTCCCTATAATGCAACCCGTATAACTTGCATTAGAATTCCATAAAAAATAGAGTCCCCTGTGTCGTCACCCTTAACGTAAGAACCACTACTAATTGTCTTTTTAGAATTGTTGTATTTCAAAGTTTGAGACCTAAAGTCATTTATATTGTAACAATCAAATGTGCTCACAGTGTTGATTGGCCAATTTACCAACGAAATCATGCGTGGATTCACATCAAAATTTAGAGATGCAAAAATTCTCTTTATCCACTAAACAAAGTGCAGGTTATAGTGCGTTTGTATTTTTTGCTTAAGAAGTAACAGAGATTTGCTCGTCAAATACTCTATGAACATCATAATTTTATTCCATGCACTCTAAAAATAACGCATTTAAACTAAGTTAATATGGTACTTACCTCAACCATGGCTCGACTTCTGGACAATTGAGAAGGATGTATAACTCAACAATGTTATACTCTATCATGGCAATGTATCTGCTCCCTCGTGCATGGCCAATAACTTCCCCTTTCAGGTGGAAGATTTATAGTTCTTCAAGGAACTTTCATTCAATGCAACCTCATTCTCGTTGAGACGAGCAATCCTTGTATCAAAATATTTCTCGAAATAGTGTTGTAGAATGTTCGTGACTTTAGAAATTAAGTACTCATCAGCAATGGATCCTTCTGCATCGGCCATTTCTTTACTGCCTTTTTATATCTTACATTGCATGTATATCCAATAAAAAAAATGGATTACAAATCAAATAAACACACACTAATTGCCTGTATCTAAGAGAAAATACATAAATTACCTTTCAAATAGATACATCAACTTGTATTGGACATGTCCTTCAACTATTGCTTCCAAATGAAGATGTATGGCCAAATGGTTAATTGAATTGAAGAACAAAGGAGGGAATATTTGCTCGAGCTTGCACATGGTAATCACAATGGATTCCTTTAATTTTGCCATTGCGTGTTTTCTTAATTGTGTCACACATAGAAATCTAAAGAATATACCCAAATAGGGTCGTCTAAGAAGTAACTAAATGCAATAGGTAGCAACCTCAACATAAACACGTGTCGGTCATTACTCCTCAACCCTACTAGTTGAAGTTGGAGAATTTGAACACAACGATTTATGTTCGACGCATATCCATCTGGAAACTTTATTCCACCCACCCATTGGCACACTTTTTTCTTTTGATCTTTACTTGAGAAGTACTTTTATTTTCTCTTATATTCTCGACGGTTATGTCTAGGTATTGGAAATAAGTCACGTCTGGTTGTCCAAATTGGTAAATCCCAAATCGAATTCAAGTTGTCCATCACTATATTTTTGATGTTATTGAAGAAGTTCTTTTCATAGTGCATTACAATCAGACTGTGACGGATAAGATTTGACTCCAAATGGGGAAGTTCCCAAAATCACCACAAGCTCCATTATGCCACAATGAACTAAGTTCATCAAGTATGGTCGTAGCATAACGTCGAGGTTCTTTCCAGGGATCCTTAGTCCAGGGATCAATACACTGATTGCGTATAATGACCAAATGCGTCGTCGACCAATGCCCTATAACAACCACCAAAGCTTTCGTGAATAGATGACTACACTAGCATATACGAAGTCGACGCCTCGTTTGTGTTACTAAAGGGCTCACCATGTGCTACCCAAATATATTAATCTGAAACAAAGCCTCGTGTATAAAGATGACACGTAATATTGTATGTTGTATGAAACTTACTGTACAACATTGTTTGCAAGGGCACCTAACTTTACCCCGACTGAGCAGGGTAGTCTGAGAAGATGCATATTCTAATAATCTATAAACATTATCTATAAAACTTTGGTTGAGATAACCCCCACTATGCACTCTATTGTACATCCAACTTTGATCTTTGTTGTTATACATTTAAGATCTATGTCAACAATCACAAACCTATATTTTCTGAAATTTCACCTTCAATAAAAATTAATAACATTAATTACGCATGTATTTTTTCATGTTGGGGTGCAGTCAATATAGAGTGGCAAAAAAATACAATGGATGAACTCGTAATTGAACTCCTAATGTTTTTTTAAATACCATATATGTACCTCTGAACTTTCAATTTAGGGAGATCTAATCAAACAAATGTACTTTGATGTTTTGTGACAAAATACGAATTTATGGGCCTTTTTTTTTCTTTGAAAGATGCAACGATGGAAGAGGACTGAGATCTGAAGATGGTGAAATCCGTGCAATAATAGTGTTCATTTTGGTAGAAGATGATTAATCCATTTTAATGGGTTAATTTTGCAATTTTAGCTAATGATCTAGTACTTTTCTTAAAGATTAGAGGCGAATTTTCGCCTCTAGCCAACAATATCAGAATACGCGTGAGTTTGATCCCATCTGTTGATTAAGTAAGATCCAGTCACAAAATGCATGATCCACTTGAAATCGTTACAGGCGAAAATTCGCCTCTACACTCTAAGAGTAAATTTCTATAAATACACAAACAATTTCCTCCACAAATCTCAAGATTCTCCAAAATTTCTCCCCTCTACAAATCTCACTCTTCTCCATATATCTCTTCATAATCTACACTTTCCTACTAAAAAAAATAGTTTTTTCAATATAAGTTAATAGTTTATTTTTTTAGAATTTATATTTTATGTAAGAATGATCCATCTTTTTATTTAAGTCTAAGTGTAATTTAATTTTTTTTGTTCGATTCATATTATTTAACACATGGTTAATTATTGAAATGGTATTATGGATTGAATTTTGTAATATAAATATTTGTACATTCGATTATTAGTTTATATATATATATATATATATATATATATATATATATATATATATATCTCGAAAATGCAAGTGTTGTAGTGAAATGTTAGTCCAACATATGGTAATTAATGTTGGCGCAACATTGAACTTAACACACTGCACTATCCGATTAATTGTATTTACTATATTTACTTTTGCCTTTATTCATGACCTTATCTAGTTCCACGAGTTGTAGTTATCTTTGATGTACTTCAGGGTATCAGGTAATCTGGGTTTTGTAAGGATTAAAGCATTAATAAAGAAGTTAAAGCCGAAGGTGATTGTGATAAAGATAGAAGATCATTTGAAGATATACACTGAGGGAGATTTCGAGATTATCCATGAAAATAAAGAATAATTAAGTCGTGTCGATCATATCTACGGGAACGGACGAATAAACTCTATAAGAAGAGTGGTCGACATCAAGTTGAATAACGAGACTAGAATATAAGTTTCTGAGAGATTAGAAATATTTGGGTCAAGTAGTTCAGTCTTGTTTTTACTGAGTTTTATCTAACGAGTGAAAGCTATAAACTCAGTAGCTTGTGGTGATTTAGTGTTAGGATTAGGTTCCTTACTCTGCTACATTTTGTGAGATTATTAAAGTTAAATTTAGTGATTATTTGGCCGTAAGGCTCGGTAGGTTATATTCGTATAACTTGTTTAAAGTTCATTCACTGTGTTTGTTCTATTCCCCTGCACTTTACTCTTTAGTGAATGTTGGGACAACAACGAATATAATGGGTGTTGGCACAACATTTCATATTAACACAGCGTGTGAATCAACAAGAGTACAAATCCAGATCTATACATTTATAAATATATATATATATATATATATATATGTGTGTGTGTGTGTTTATAATGTATTTGTGTGGTTAAGAATTAACATTCAAACATAGTCAATTTTATTAATGTAAAAATGCTAAGAGGTGGATGAAATATTTTTTGGAAGGAAAAAAGTGCAAATATTTGCCTTTGGTTTTTAAAAATACTTTAAAATTGATTTCCTTTTTTTTTATATAGAAAAATATTAGAGGCGATTAATCGCCTCGAATCTTTTAAATTTAACGACTGATTTCATATTTTTTTGATTAAAACTAGAAAACATTGTAGGTGAGTAATTGCCCTTAAAAACCACATCATCATGATTAAAGGCAAAAATTTGCTTTTAAAATTATTGATGTAGATTTGAAAAATAAATAATTAAAAATAAGATAAAATACGTGAATTCACCCCTAACCCGCTTGTGGCCCACACCGTACACATGACGAATAATTGCTTTTTATGTGAGAATGTTAGGGGCAGTTTCTCGCCTTTCATTTGCTGCGAAAATGGCGTGCGCATAATCGCTCCTAATCTCGTTTCATGTGGACATCTTGCGTGCCACTCAGTAGAGGCATATTTTTGTCGCTAGACTTTACATACGGTTATAGGCGATTTTGTCCATATTAGAGTCCAATATGCGCCTCCAATATGGTAGTATTAGATAGCATTATTATTATAATATATTCTTCTTTATTTAGATCCGCTAATGTTGTTGTACCTATCTTTTTCTTATTTGTAATTATCCTTTCCTTAGTTCTTTTGTATGTAACCTATATATGTTGTACTCTTGATGAATAAAAATCATTCACTTCCATACACACTATAATACTTATATGGTATCAAGACGCCACAATCTCTAACGAGATCCTGATCCATGGCTAATCCGACGGATTCCGCCACCTTCCCGTCGGACTCCAACCCTGACGGCCCTACCATGGATGTCTCCTCCTCCGCGATTCAGTCACGCCCGCTTCCCATTTGGGCAGGCCCCTCCACGGGCACTCAGGCGTTGATTCTGATCAACGCTCACCAACAACTCCTGCTTCAACATACCGGGAGTAACTACGTATCATGGCGTTCAAAAGTCCGTCATCTCCTCTTTGGCTATGGACTATTTGGTTTATTGGATGGCACGATTCCATGCCCTCCTCCGGGTTGCACACCGGAGAGTTTGGCGGCTCATTCTTACTGGTTGCGAAAAGACTCTCTTCTCATTTCCGCACTATTTGGTTCGGTTTTGCTAGAGATCGTTCAACTCATCTCCAACGCCAAATCCTCGGCTGATGTGTGGGGTATTCTTCAATGCACCTACACTAATCGCTCTCGCTTGAGAGTCATGCAATTGAAGGATGACTTGAACTCCCTCAAATTGGGTTCAAAATCAGTCTCAGAGTTCCTCCACTTGGTGAAATCAAAAACGGTTGAACTCACCATCATCAATGGTCCATTGAAAGACGACGATATCACTCACTACATTCTTAACGGCCTCAAATCTGCCTATAGAGACCGGATCTATTCGCGCACATAAGACCTCTGTTCAATTTTCGGAACTTCACGACTTGTTGGTGGGTCATGAAACCTATTTGCGTCGACTGGAATCTGACGCGGCGATCCTTGTCGCCACCGCCTAATATGGCGTCCACGCAGCAGCGCTCGGGTCAGAACCGTGGCCAACAACACATCCATGGCTGTGGCTTCTCTCAGCATTCTCGTGGACAGTCCCGCGGACAGCTTCAACCCTCCAGTTCCAACAACAATAGGCCTCCGATCACCTGCCAACTTTATGGCATTTATGAGCACAGTGCGCGCACGTGCAAAAAATTCCCGAATCCGAGTGCCAACTTTGCCGCTTCGCCCTCTGCCCCGACCGCATCCAGCAATGAGTGGCTCATTGATTCCGATGCATCTCACTTGCTGACATCCGATCTCAACAATCTTTTGGTTCATTCCGAATATGAGGGGCTCAATGAGGTTAACACTGCCGAAGGCACAGGTTTGCGTATATCCCACACATGCACTTCTCGTTTTGTTTATGCCGATAGAATGTTCAAACTTGATAATGTATTATGTGTGCCTCGCTCGTGGTGAAATCTCTTATCTGTTCATCAATTTACTAAGGCAAATGACGTTTCTATTCAATTTTACTCGTCATATTTTTTTGTTAAGGATCGCAGTTCGGGGGCTAAACTGATGCGTGGTGATTGTGTGGATGGGGTGTATTGTGTTCGCATCCTGCGCAACTTGCACCCACCTATGACAACCTTAGTTGGAGAACGGGTTCGTAAAAAGTGTTGGCACGAGCGCTTTGGTCATCCCTCCTTGAAGATTAGTTCTTTGATTTTGCACAAGTACAATTTACCTGCGCTTTGGTTTTTAATAGCTCGTCACTTATTTCGGATCATGTGTTGTATTATATTTATGGTGATGTTTGGGGTCCGTCTCTTGTAGTATCTATTTCTGGTGCTCGCTATTTTCTGATACTTGTTGACCACTTTACGAAATACTTTTGGGTTTATATGCTATCTGCGAAATCTGATGTGTGCAGGATTGTTATACAATTTCGTGCTCTTGTTGAAAAGCAATTTGGCATGCCAATTAAAAAAATTTATTCTGATAATGGTGGAGAATTTTTGGCACTTCGTACCTATTTATCAATGAATGACATAAGTTGGTTAGCTACGGCACCACATACACCTCAACAAAATGGTACAAGTGAGCGTCGCCATCGCCACATTGTCACTATAGGCCGCACCCTTCTCAAGCGTGCAAACTTATCTCCTAATTATTGGGATCATGCGTTTCTTACGGCCGCTTACTTATACAACAGGCTTCCTACTCCTGTATTGCATAATAAATCACATTTTGAGGTGCTTCATAGTCGTGCGCCTAATTATCTTCGACTTCGGGTGTTTGGTTGCCTCTATTATTCTTATTTGCGCTCGTATTATTCGAGCAAATTAATTCCACCATCTCGGGCCTGGATCTTCATCGGTTATTCCACCTCACAGGCGGCTTATAAGTGTCTTGATCCAAGTTCTGGCCGAATTTTTGTTTCTCGACATGTTCGCTTCATGGAAACTATTTTTCCAGGAACTCTGCCCCAGGCCTCTCCCACACTCAGTCTTACCATTGTCGTGTCATCGCTTCCGCTGCCCTCACCGCGGCATGTCACTGTTCCCACGATGCCTGCCCCGCCTCCAGTTGCTCCGCCACCAGCCTCATCGATGCATTCAGCCCTTGCTGAGCTCAAACCTCCGTCTGAGCCACCTTCCCCGGCTCTTGATATACCATCTTCTATTCCGGATGCCCCGCCTCCACTGGCCCGCACTCATTCTATTGTCACTCGGTCTCGCGATAATATATTCAAGCCTAAGGTCCTTCACCTCATCACCAAACACCTAGTAGTTGGTTCCATTGAACCAACTTGTGCGACTTAAGTTATGACTAATCCGAAGTGGCGAGCGGCCATGGCAGAGGAAATCATTGCGCTCACAAAACATGGCACATGGTCCTCAGTTGCGCCACCTGCTGATCGTGGAATTATTGGCTCCAAATGGGTATTTCGCATCAAACAACATCCTGATGGGACTATTGACAAGTACAAAGTACGCCTTGTGGGGAAGGGCTTTCAACAGTATCCTGGCATCGACTATAAGGAAATGTTAAGCCCGATCGTCAAACCGGTAACTATTTGCACTACACTTTCCTTATCTACTATGAATCAATGGTCTATTCATCAGTTGAATGTTAGAAATGCATTTTTAGATGGTGATTTATTTGAGAATGTCAACATGCGCCAACCATCCGGCTTTGTTGATAAGGCCTTTCCCGATCATGTTTGTCTTCTTCATAAGAATACATATGGCCTTAAACAGGCCCCACGTGTCTGGTATCTCACCCTTAGTGCTGCACTCATCTCATTTGGTTTTGTTCAAACCAAATCTGATACATCATTGTTCGTGTTCTCTCGTGCCTCTGTTCGCCTCTTTGTGCTTGTATATGTGGACGACATTATTGTGACTGGCTCTTGTGATTCTACGATAGCTTCTCTTGTGTTACAACTTGCCACCAAGTTTGCGTTTAAGGATATGGGCGCTCTTTCCTATTTCTTGGACGTTGAGGTTATACGATGTCGCGAAGGGCATTTTCTATCTCAGCAAAAGTTCATTCACGACTTGCTCTCCCGCCACAAGATGGATGGTGCTAAGCTACTCGCCACACCTATTGTGACCAATCCTCCTATCTCGTCGTCTTCATCCTCAGTTGATGCCACCGAATTTTGGAAAGTTATCGGGGGTCTACAGTATCTTGCTATTACACGCCCGGACATTGCATTTTCCGTTAAACGATTGGCTCAACGCATGACTTCTCCGTCTGATGCGGATTGGACCGCTCTCAAATGTGTCCTTCGCTATCTTAAGGGTTCTCTTACTTTTGATGTTCTCTTTCGGATAGAAATGTCTCTTGTCGTCACAGCCTTCTCGGATTCGGACGGGGCCAATGACACTCGAACCAGCACCTCTACTTCGGCCTATATTATTTTTCTCGGTCCCAATTCGATCTCTTGGTCTTCTTAGAAGAAAAAGTCCATTGCTCGTTCTTCCACTGAAGCGGAGTATCATGCACTCGCTACTGTCTCGGCCGAAGTATGTTGGCTACAACATCTCTTTGGCGAAATTGGTCTCTTACTTCATTCGTCGCCACTTATTCGTTGTGATAACATGGGCGCCCTTCGTCTGTCTCTCCATCCGGTCCAACACTCTCGGATGAAGCACATCTCTGTTGATATCCACTTTGTTCGGGACCTTGTTAACGAAGGACTTATTCGAGTCTCTTATGTTAACACCCTCAATCAAATTGCGGACTTTCTCACCGAGCCCCTTGTTCGTTCTCGGTTTTGCCTTCTTCGTTCCAAAATCTCCGTTGCTGATGGAACGTGCATTTTGCAGGGGTGAATTAAATAGCATTATTATTAGAATATTTTCTTTCTTATTTAGATCCGCTAATGTTGTTGTACCTATCTTTTCCTTATTTGTAATTATCTGTTCCTTAGTTCTTTTGTATGTAACCTATATATTTTGATCTTATTTCGTCAAGGTAATAGAACACGGTAGTACAGTACACTGGGAATATAAATAACCAAAATAATGTTAATCCAATTGAATAAACCGGACTAACTTTGTCCGAAACACCTACTATCTATTACAGATCTTACACTGATTTAAATACAAAGATAATACTACACATGCAACGCATCGAATTGTGGTTGTTCGATATGCGCCTCGAATGGTTCACGTTCGATGCTGAGTCAATTCGATATGGCCTTGATAATCGGTTGGAACGTATCGAACAATGAGTCGTATCAAATCTAGGGACGTATCGAATAAAGGTGCGTATCGAATAGCTGGATTCGATGTGGTCGGGTTGGGACTCAAGTTCAATCTCTCTCTAAATGCTCAAAACCGCCCTATATATAGCAACTCGCTTAGTGGGGCCCGAGGACAGCTGTAAAATACGCATCGAATCGTGCCAATTCGATGCGCGCATCGAATACTCAGCATTCGATGCGTTGAAGGTATCAAATCAGCCCGATTCGATACGTTAATGGGCCGGCCCAACTCTATTGCTGGCCCAGCCCTAAAATACCCCCATCACATAGTCCCCCCAGTTTGGGAGACGTTCATAGAACAATGACGACTTCCAAACTCAAAACATATTCATCATAAGAAATTTTGGGCATCGAATTGTAGCAATTCGATGCGTCATAATATAGGCATCGAATCTTGATGCGTTCGATGCGCACATCGAATTACTAAAATTCGATGCGTTCAGAACAGTTACGGCCCATGGGCCTATATATAAGGAACCACATGTCTGACAGTTCTTGTTTTTATCCGGAGAAAAGATTTTTGTTTGCTTATGGACCGCATCGAACGCAGTCTGTTCGACACGGAGCGTATCGAATTGCCTATATTCGACACGTTACTTATTATTTATATTCATAGAAAAATTATTAAAAATTATTATTAGGCTGATATGGCTCGTATAAAATCTCGAAGTCGCAGCAAAATTGTTCTATCTCCTGAGAATATTCACGATGCTCAGGGAATGGGCGAACGAAACGAGCAGAATGAGCCCTCAGGTGCGGGTCCATCTAATCTACCTTCACCAAACCCTTCTACCATAAGGCTTGGAGGTATCAGTGCAGGCACTCGGGTGCCACTAGTGAGTGATTTTGAACGTCACGAAAACTTTGCTACCAGAAGATTGGTGATGACCCCAACCGATACCGGTGGACGCATTAAAGTTGGCACCAACCGCCAAATTCAGATAATGGAGGATATCGATGCAGAAGACGATAAAATCGCTGCCAACTTGGCCAAGTTTAACGTAGCTCATCCAAATTTCAGGAAAAAAGTAATGTAGAAACAGCGAGTTCTTCCCGCTCAACCGATGAGACCTGGTATGAAGCCGCTAAACGAAAATCAGAGGAGAATATATCCGCTCGCGAAGCTCAGAGCATACCTCCACCCAAGAGGCCTCGACCTTCAGGGAATCCAAGACATGCTCCGCCTGGAAGCCTTAGTAACTATGACTTTCTCAATGATGAAAACTTAGAATCATTAAGTGCCACATTGGGCGGATACCGACTGAGAGAGGAACAGGCTGGAGAGATTATGCAAAGTTTGTGGCCGCAATTGGATCGACAGATCGTAATTAACCGATTGGGGTATCAAGGTTTGGCTCGCTTTGGGCGCCTTTTCTTTGTTGCTGTTATCTTAGCCGTTTATCGGCTATGCAGAGATTATAGTGGGCTAGCTGAGGTGCAAAATCAACACAACGCTGTTGTCGACAACCTACGCACTACTATTAATAATGGGAAAAACAGTCGCCAAAATGCATTGAAACGCGCCAGGGAATCAGAATTGAAGGCGTCTAAGGCAACCCGCGATAAACATGAGGCCGAAGTGAAGGCCAAGAAAACGGAAGAGGACGCAGAAGCTTTGCGTGCTGAAATTAACGCTTTGAAAAAGGATAACGAATCCTTAAAACGCATGAATCGTTCTCTCGAGTCTTCAAATACAGATGCTGAAAATGCCATTTCCAACTTGCGTCGTCGATTTCAGTATTTTGAATCTGAAGAATATAGATGTGCTATTGTTGAAGAATTTATGCAGAGTAATGCATATAAATTTCTGGAATTATTATGCGGTGCTGCTGACATGCAATATGGAATGGACGTATGCGTAGGCCAGGTTAGGCATCTTGGATATCTTGGAGAAGGTTTTCGCAACGACATGCTTGATGTAAGGCGTAACGCAAAAATGGAAACACCCGAGGCTAACAGTGATGATGACGATGATGAGTTACACACACCTCGTTCCGGCGATCCATTCTATACCGTGTGGCGGGATCGTAAAAAACCAAAGAAATCCCAGTCAAACCCCTTAAAGTCCAAATCACCTCGTGCTTCCAAGGGTAAAGAGAAGATCCTTCCCAGCCCTACTATGGGTGATTCGGAAAATGTTAAAAAGATTCTTCACGATGTTTTTGGTTCGAGCGATAATGAGCCAGAATTGCCACCAAGAATTTCCAGGTCTACAATTCTTCTTCGAAGTCCTCCGAAAGCAACTGGTTTCAAAAATATTCACCCTACAATCCCGGCTAAAGGAAAGAAGGTGACCAGTGTGTCTAAGGCCTTAGGTCCCTCAACAGTCTTACCAGGTAGAAAATGCCCTGCTCAGGGTGACTTGGCTCCTGTGCTGGCCAGTAAAAGGGGTGAACCAGTATTATCAATTAATGCACATTGTATAATTTCTCCCAGTAGGTATCAACTCGAAGATCCTGCTGATAGAGCAGAGATTGTCTTGCCCGAAAATTGGGCACAAACTGACGAATTAATCCTGACAGAGGATCAAATTCAGGGGAATTGCGCCAATTTTGCACGTTCAATGGGATTGGTTCTTCGTGAGGAGTCCCCCCATTCCTCGGAAGAGTAGCGATAATTTGGCTACACTATTTTGTGATTGTTAGATCCGTATTTTGTACAAAACCTTGTAATTCGTACGTGGTTGCTTTTTTAATGAAAATGACTCAACCGTTTGACTTTATTTGCTCTTTGGTGCGCATTCATTCGCTCAATGGTATTTATAAAGTATTCCATATTCGATATTTCATCAATTTCTTCGCTGTTGTGATTTTGCCTAACTAATATTCCGCTTTCGTTTGCAGCAAGATTATGAGCATTTTGAGCTGTGACTGTTTTTGTTAGGATATTATTGTTTTACCTAAAATGACATGTCGACTGGGTTGTCCCTACATATGGGATATGAATTGCATCGGGCCTTCTTACCCCTCTGTCATGTTCTTCCTTCTGTCATGCGGGGTGGACGACTTCGGGCCTTCTTACCCTTCCGTCATGTTTTTTCTTCTGGCATGCGGGAGTGGACCACTTCGGGCCTTCTTACCCCTCCATCATGTTTTTTCTTCTGGCATGCGGGGGTGGACCACTTCGGGCCTTCTTACCCCTCCGTCATGTTTTTTCTTCTGGCATGCGGGGGTGGACCACTTCGGGCCTTCTTACCCCTCCGTCATGTTTTTTCTTCTAGCATGCGGGGGTGGACCACTTCGGGCCTTCTTACCCTTCCGTCATGTTTTTTCTTCTGGCATGCGGGGGTGGACCACTTCGGGCCTTCTTACCCCTCCGTCATGTTCTTCCTTCTGTAACATTCAACGAATAAAGATTTTCAGTTAATAATAATTTTTAAGAGAATCAACATAAATGTATGTGTAAGAAACATATATTCAATAAAATTTCTTCAATTTATGCGTAATAACGCCTGAGATGTTGCACATTCCATGGGCGTTTCTGTTGAACTCCTCTTAGAGTCTCCAAATAATAATATCCTCGTGAACTCGCTCGTGTGACTCTAAAAGGCCCTTCCCATTTTGGTTCAAGCTTTCCGATATGCTGTTTAGCTGCAAGGCTTCTAAGAACCAAGTCTCCTACTTCAAAACTTCTGAATTGGACTCTCTTATCATAGCTTTTGGCCATTGCAGCTTTATAAGCAACAGTACGCTGATAAGCATCCTCTCTTGTGGATCCTATCATATCCAGATCCATCTGTCGCAACCTGGCTGATTGTTCCGGATCGTAATCAGTGATTCTGCGCGTTAGCATACCTATTTCCGCAGGCAATACAGCTTCAGTGCCATAGACAAGAACGAAAGGGGTTTTCCCTATCGATGTTCTCGGGGTCGTCCTATATGCCCATAATATTCCTTGAAGCTCTGCTGGCCATGTTTTTCCTGTGGCTCTGACTCTCCTTTCGAGATAATCCTTCAATGTTTTGTTAGTGGATTCTGTTTGGCCGTTGGATTGTGGGTGATATACCGACGTGAGATTGTGTGATATCTTTAATTCCCCAAACCACGATTTAATGTGCTTCCCAGTAAATTGCGTTCCGTTATCACACACAATGGACCTCGGTATACCGAATCGGCATATAATGTATTTCCAAATGAACTCGATCATATTATTCTCCGTGATCGACGTTATAGGTTCTGCCTCAACCCATTTTGTATAATACTCCACTGCTACTATTAAATATCGTTTTTGACCTTTGCCAGGTGGAAACGAACCCACAATATCAATTCCCCATTGATCAAACGGAGATGCCACGTCGATGGGTTGTAGTTGACGTGCCGGTCTATGAATGAGACGAGCATGGTATTGGCAACTATCACATTTTCTCGAATAAGCTGTTGCATCTTTACGTAGAGTTGGCCAATAATATCCTTGACGCAATATCCGTTCAGAATGATTTCCGCAGCTACCTGCGTGGATCTCTTCCATGACATATTCAGCTTGCGTAGGAGTCAAACATCTTAACAATGGTCCTTCGAAAGATCTTTTATACAACTATCCATTATTGATAGTGAACCTGTAAGCCTTGTAACGCATCCTGCGTTGAGCATTCGGATCCGCTGGTAAAATGCCCTGTTGAAGATAGATCATAATTTCATCCTTCCAAGACGGGTCCTCTTGTATTGTCATTATAAATTCCACTCTGACTTCCGTAGTAATATATTTTGATTTCCCAATCGAAGGTTTATCAGCAACCATAAGTGTGATCCTTTTCTCTGACAAAATCTCTGAAGAACTTGCAAATTTAGAAAGTGCATCCGCTTTGGTATTGTCGTCCCTGGGGATTTGAGTTATATCAAAAAATTTGAACCTCTTTGCCAACTCTTTAACTTTTGCAGCATATAGCTTCATAGTTTCCTCACGTGTTTCATATCTTCCGGAGAAATGATTTGCCACCAAGAGCGAATCGGTAAACACATCTAGATGTTCGATGTTGAGTCCGAGTGCCATTTTGATCCCTGCAATTATTGCTTCATACTCAGCTTCGTTATTCGTTACCATGTAATTCAAGCTGATAGCAAATTCAAATTCCCTACGTTATGGGGATAAAAAATGTATTCCAATTCCCCCCCCCCCCCCCCCGTGAGTCGTGGCAGATCCATCAGTATGCAATATCCATATCGTCGTTGCTCTACTAGTTCCCTCTTGATTTGATATAGAAAATATACAGCATGCGGTCTCCACTACACTGTTCCCCAAGGTTTCGGCCATGAAATCTGCTAGGGCTTGCGCTTTGACCGCGACTCGCGGCTTAAATTCCAACCCAAACTCACTGAGTTCTATCGCCCATTTCACCAATCTACCAGAAGTTTCTGGTTTAGCCAATACTTGCTTCAATGGTTTGTCAGTCACCACAGTAATTGGGTGAGATTGAAAATACGGTTTCAACTTTCGAGCTGTAACAACAATTGCCAATGCAAACAGTTCTATTTCCAAATAATTTCTCTCCGCCCCCTGCAGTACTCTGCTCACATAGTGTATTGGTAGCTGTTGAGCTCCTCTCTGTTTGAGCAGTACTGTACTGATTGCATTTGCAAATACTGCCAGATAGAGATACAACATTTCATTCTCTTCCGATTTTGCTAACAACGGCGGGCTTACTAAATATTTCTTCATTTGCCTAAAAGCCTCTTCGCACTCCGGAGTCCATATAAAATCTTTGTTTCATTTCATCACTTTAAAGAAAGGGAGATTCTTTTCGGCAGATGTTGATATAAATCTCCCAAGGCCGTCAAACGGCCCACCAAGCATTGTACATCCCTCACCGTCCTTGGTGAAGGTAAATCCAGTACTGTTTTTATTTTATCCGGATTAGCCTCGATTCCTCTCTCATTCACCACATATCCTAGAAACTTTCCAGCCGTCACTCCAAAAGTGCATTTTTTAGGGTTTAGTTTCATTCCATATGTCCTCATTATGGCGAATGCCTCATCCAGATGTCGCACATGTTCATCAGCTTTAAGACTCTTTACAAGCATATCGTCAATATATACTTCCATTGACTTCCCAATCTGATGGTAAAACATTTTAGCCACCAACCTCCGAAATGTTGCTCCTGCATTCTTTAATCCGAAAGGCATTACCCTATAGCAGTACACTCCGGTATCAGTTACAAATGTCGTTTTACTCTGATCTTGCACTGCCATGAAGATTTGATGAAAACTACTCTTTGCATCCATCATACTAAATAATGCACATCCTGCTGTAGAATCCCCAAGTAGATCTATCCGTGGCAAAGGAAAAGGATCTCTCGGGCAATGCTTGTTTAAGTTAGTATAATCCACACACATTCTCCATGTAGCTTCCTTCTTTAAGACCAACACAATATTGCTCAACCATTCTGAGAATCTTATAGCGTAAATATGTCGAGCTGCTAAGAGTTCTTGCACCTCTCTTTCGGCTGCTTCATTCTTTTCTTTGATGAAATTTCGCTTCTTCTGCCGTATCGGTTGCGCACTCTTGTCTACATTCAGATGATGTACAATGATTCTCGAGTCTATCCCTTGAAGGTCTGAATCAGACCACGCAAATATATCTGAATTACGGCGAAGACAATCTACCAAAGCTGCTTCTATCATCCAGTCCATTTCTGCTCCAATCTTGATTACTTTTTCAGAACTTTCTTTGAAAAGCTGTACGATTTTGAATACTCCCAAAGGTTCCATCTTGCATTCTTGCCATTGCTTCAACAACTGACTTTCTATTTTATCTTGTCCCTGTCTTTTAGGCTCAATCCTATCTTGTCTCAGATCTACTGACTTTGTTTTGATCTTTTTCTCTGTTTGCTGTTTCTCAACCACATTCAAGTGCCTTTTATATGTCATCCTAGCTGTTCTATCTAAAAACAGTGTTTACGGTGTTCCCACAGACGGCGCCAATATTTTGGTCTTATTTCGTCAAGGTAATAGAACACGGTAGTACAGTACACTGGGAATATAAATAACCAAAATAATGTTAATCCAATTGAATAAACCGGACTAACTTTGTCCGAAACACCTACTATCTATTACAGATCTTACACTGATTTAAATACAAAGATAATACTACACATGCAACGCATCGAATTGTGGTTGTTCGATATGCGCCTCGAATGGTTCATGTTCGATGGTGAGTCAATTCAATATGGCCTTGATAATCGATCCGATTTTTACTATGAATAGGAATATCCCAAATCAGTACAAATATATTTTTAAAAAGTTTGGAAGACGATCTCTAAATTGAGATCGTCTCCCAAACTGGGGGGACTATATGATGGGTGTAATTTAGGATTGGCCTAATATAACATTATTGGGTCGGCCAATAAGCGCATCGAATAGGAAGAATTCGATGCGCGCATCGAATCAGCAGTATGATCCTTCCTTATTGGGCCAGCCCAATAGCGCATCGAATACACCGGATTCGATGCGCATATCGAACAACGATGATTCGATGCGTCTTTCTATATTGGAGTGTGGGCTCCACGGGACGGGTTCTATAAATAGCCCGTCCCCTTGTGTTCAAAGGGACTTAATGAGATCTGAACCAACTCAGCATAGTCAGCATCGAACCAGCCTCATTCGACACGAAGCATATCGAATCAACCCCGATTCGACACGTACAAAATAACTTTCTTCATTCTATATCTAAGTACGCATCGAATTCGACATCTACAGCACGTATCGAATTCGATACCTTCCAGATTAGTTTTCATCCAGTGATAACTGAACCGTATCGAATTGAGCCTCATTCGACACATCAGCATCGAATACCAGCAATTCGATACGTATTATTGACATTGTAATCTAATTATTCTATCTAGAAAGCTTGTATTTAGTGTTCTAGACCAAGCTAGTACGTTAATAATATTGGATAGCATTGTTTGATCTCATTTTGTATTATTTATTGTGTTCTATTACCGTGACGAAATAAGACCAAAACATTGGCGTCGTCTGTTGGAACACAAATTGTATTAGCTTGATAGGTAGTATGACTAGAATGACCAGATCCCAGAGTAAAGCTCTAGAAGGAAATACGGGAGAAGATCGACCGGATACACCTGAACGGAACATGCCAGATATTGCTGGACCGTCTACAGCACCCCCAGCAGTACCCACTCCGACCAGGAAAGAGAATCAAGGACCTCAAGTTGAGGAGGTACCCAATAACGAAGCCGATGCAATTGGAGCTTCAACGACGAGTGCCACAATCCCAGATAAATTAAAAAATTAATTAATGGCAATGATAAAAGCCGTAGTGACTGAAGCACTCACTCCACCGTCTCCCGCTATGATACCATCTCCTGTTGAATATTCTGAGAACTTGAGAGAACAAGGTTCAGCTATCCGAAAGCAGAAGGGAAAAAGGTCTCAGCAAGACGACCGAAGAAGTAGACATACTTCGGAGGGAACAAGGAGCAAAGGGAAATCCATTCATGAAGAGCGGGGAAAGAAGCTAGTATCTGATGAGATACAATCAAAAAGGCATCATGAGAAGAGACAAAAGGAAAAAGAGGGAGAATGTGTTGTTGAGCGAGCAAGAAGAGAAGACAGAAGACGTTCAGAGAGCCGTGATTCCAGAAAGGAACGAGATGATGAAGAGAATCGAAGAGAGGAATCGCGAAGAAGAAAACATAGAGAGGACAGACGACAGTCAGGAGGTTATGATTTTCATGGCAAGCATAACATAGTGAGCAGAAATGTTGCAAGATTGGAAAAGGGGAAAGCAACAGCTGAGACTCAAACACTAAGGGAGGACAGTCTTGTAAATCGCAGTCCTTTTTGCCGAGAGATAGAGTTGGAGATTCTGGGGCAAGGAGATAAAATCCCAGAACTGGAAATGTACAATGGGAAATCTGATCCTCGAGATCACCTTTTCAAATTGGATAGGAAATTGTCCCTTTACGGTTTCAAGGACAATATGCAAGCCAGGATATTTGCAACAACTTTATCGGAAGTGGCTGTAGATTGGTTCAATCGAATTCCTCCTGGACAGATTAAAAGTTACGCCAAGTTGAGAAAAATGTTCGAGGATCAATTTTCTAGTCAATCTAGACTGGTTTTGGATCACTCCCATTTATACACCATGAAACAGGAAGTTAATGAAAGTCTAAAGGACTTCATGAAACGTTTCAATGCAGAGCTATTAAGGATTGATAGACCGACGGGAGAGATGGTTGCAAGTATACTCTTTCGAGCAACTACCAACACCATGTTTGGTGGAGACTTACTGAAACTAAAACCCACCACCATTGAAGAAATCAACAAAATAGCCCAAGATGTGGTTCATTTCGAGAAAATGATGGCGACCAAAGTTCCTAACAGTGTGGCTGTGAGAGATAGAGAAAGAGGCAGAGAAGATCATAATCGCAATAACAGCAACAACAGGAACAAAAATTATAAAAAGGGATAGTTCACCGAGAAGGTACACGCCATTAAATGCCAACATCATGGCAGTCTTTGGGGCAGCAAAGAAGAAAGGATGGCTGAAGGATCCCAAGCCAATGAGGGAATCTAAAGCCACGATGTTTTCAAGTCAATTCTGCAAATATCATAATTAGAAAGGACATGAAACAGAGGATTGTATAAACCTAAAAGATGAGATAGAACGGCTAATAAAGGATGGCAAACTCGTTGAGTTTGTTAAAAAGGTACAAGAACAGGAGAACCATTTCAACCGGAAGAGAACTCCATCTCCAAGGAAAGATAAGCAGAGGATGATTGATTAACCAAAACTTTTCCAATATCCTCAAATCGAAGATGGGAACGCCGGGAAAGGGATGATAAATATGATATCAGGAGGTCCTGTTGGTGCGGATTCCACCAATGGTCGAAGGAAGATCACAAGAATGGTTGAATCGGATAATTCGTGGACATGGCCAGTATACTGAGAATCGAGCAGATACCGCATGAAGAAATCACATTTTCTACAACGGATTTGAGGAAGTTGAGTCCACAAGCTTTACAGATGTCAAACTTGAATTGCCCCTTGGTGATCACAGTGGATATAGCAAACTACGGAGTCAATAAGATGTTGGTTGATCATGGGAGTTCAGTAAATGTGCTGTTTAATTCTACGCTGATCAAAATGGGTTTGAATGATCAGGCGTTAGAACCAGTAAGGACATCTCTTCATGGTTTTGGAGGTGCATAAATAATACCACTTGGAATGCTCAAGCTACCAACTTCATTGGGAACAGCACCACAGAGGAAGACGCTTATGGAGGATTATGTGATCGTTGATATGCATTTTGCATACAATGGTATCATAGGGAGACCTGCACTCAATAATTTCCGAGCGTTACCTTCAACTTATCATCAAATGGTGAAGTTTCCAACTTCTAGCGGCACAGGAGAGGTCATAGCAGATCACATTGAAGGATGGAAATGCTACGTAACTTCACTCAGGACTGGGCCATAACAAGAAGAAGCAGCGGCAAGGGTACTGCCTCCAAGGCATATGGAGCATATCGATTAAAGTTTCTGCTTCAATTTACCAATGTTTTTTTTTTAGCATTTTGAATGTTTTGAACAAGTTTTTATTCGTTCTCCCTGCTATAACACGCATGAGAGACAAGAATGTATGAACTTAAAACAGGTACCCCAAATCATGAATCTGGAAGACAGCACTGGAGGTCATGCAAATGAGCGATGATCAAAGCTCAGTTCTATCTACATAGGCTAATTTAAACTATTCAAAGAATATTATGTCCGATTATTTGATTTGCGTGAGTTTTATCTACTTTGTATAATATAATCAGTGCAGGTTTGAGAAATCAGGAGAACGAAAACTCTGCCCCAAAGTGGCACGAGATACCGAAAATTCCTAGAGAAATCAGGAGAACGGAAACTCTGCCCCAAAGAGGCACGAGATACCGAAAATTCCTAAAGAAGTCAGGAGAACGGAAACTCTGCCCCAAAGAGGCACGAGATACCGAAAATTCCTAAAAAAGTCAGGAGAACGGGAACTCTGCCCCAAAGTGGCACGAGATACCGAAAATCCCAAAAAGAAACCAGGACACCGGAAACTCTGCCTCAAAGTGGCACGAGATACCGAAAATCCCAGAAGAAGTTATAGGAACGGAGACTCTGTCCCAAAGTGACACGAGATACCGAAAATCCTTAGAGAAATCAAGAAAACGGAAACTCTGCCCCAAAGTGGCACGAGATACCGGAAGAAGTCTAAAACGACATAAGAAATGAAACTCAGCCCAGAAGTGACGTGAAATGCCGAAGGAGGCCGAGGGCGAGAAATAAGAAGAAGCTTAGTAAAAATGCTACAAAGGTAATGAATAGACACTACATATGAAATGTAGGGGTTACAAATTTATGTTTCAGAAGACATAAATAAACTCTCAAAAGATTAACAATGATAAAGCAAAAAGTTATAAGGAAAGAAAAACATTATGTCCAAAGCGACGAGTATAATATCCTTTCTAAATGGTATAAAATTTTCAAAGAACGATAAGAAATCGTCGAGTTGTCAAAATAAAGTAAAGGAGTGAGATAGGAAATTGAAAGAAAAGACAACAGTCATTATCCCAAAAATTAAGCAACGGATATTAAATTGTTTCAAACACATTAGAGCGACGCAGCGCCACACACAAATTAAATTACGAATGAAAATTATTTATAAACGAAAAAATAATAAACAGCCTTAGCAACGATCAGTCTTCTTCTTCATCTTCGGATGAGGGATATGGTTCAGGCATTTCTCGCGGCGGTGATAATCCTCCGAGAACGAGATCCTCCTTATCCAGCAGAGAGGCAAACTCATCAGGTACTGTAGCTTCAGAAGCTTGACGAGCTGGACGTTTCACCAAATTTGGCCCCAGGGACAAGTCTAACCATTCTGGTTGAAATTTGCCACGAACATAGGTTGTAGCATAGAACTGATGCACCGTAAGAGCTTGAGCATTTCGAGCCACATGATCATCTCGACGAGTGCGCAACTCTTGAATCGTACTGCCCTGGAGGAACCTTTCAGCAATTTCCAATGTTTGCTGGGAGAAACCTTTTAAAAAGGGGAAGAAAGATATTAATGAGAGTAATCATAAGAGAATAGGTGCCAAATTATAAGAATAATATATCTTACATCTTTGAGGCCTCGAATGTAGCCATTGAAGTCATCATTGTGGGCTTCCTCCTTGGCTGCAGCAACCTCCTTCTTCAGCGCAGAAATTTGCTAATTGAGATCTTCTTTGAGCTTTTTAGCTTCCTCTTGAGCATCATTGGCCATTTGCAAAGCTTTTTCCTTGGCGTCAAGGGCAGCTTGAAGTGCAGAATTATCGGCATTACTAGCATTTTCCTTGAAGTCCATTAAGGCTGAGGCCATCACATCCACGAAACCTCCCGCCTGACAACAGATGAATAGTTAGACCAAAATTTGCAAAGCAAATTCAAGGGAAGTGTAAGTCAAATGAGGGGATCACTACCGCTGACAATAGATGCAGCGAATTTCGCTCCAGCCTTTTCCTCTCTTCGTCAGAAATTGGAAGAGGGACGGACAAACCAGGCAATAATGTCTTTAAATGCTCCACAGCTTCGGCCTCCGAGAGTTGATATCCAGCGGCTCGAGCTCGAGGACCCTGACTAGGTCCGACCATGAAACTTGGCCCAGATACATCGGCAGGAGGGTTAGAGGCACTTGGGATGCCAGTCTGGCCAGTAGTAGGAGCAACCCCTGCGGTTTGCAACGGATTTTGCGGCATTCTTCGCCTTTTACGATGGACGAGATTGCCGGCATCCTCGCCGGTTTCAGTCGCCCTGCCTTCAGACTCTTCGACACCGCCTGGAACTCCCTCAGGATTATCCCCCAGTAAATCCTCGAAAGCGTCAACTGGCGGAGCTCTAGCAGCAGTAGCAGTTGAGGGTTCAGAAACCTTCTTCTTGCCCTTACTTTTTCTCTTCCGAGGAGGAGGAATTCCAGACAAAGTGTCAGTCTGGGAGCTTGCCATATCCGCACTAACAACTCGATTCATCCTTGCGTGTCGACTCATGAAGAAATTGTCTGCAAATAAAATAAATCGTTAGAACCACAACAAGCATAAATCAAAAAGCCTAATAAGATCATGCTAATTTACCAAGGGTCATCCTTCCATTGTATTTAACTGGAGACAACCCAGCTAAAGAGAGGACCCGGTTTTCGACTAGTTTGTTAACATCGAATTGATGTTCTCTAACTAGATTGGGGATAAAGTTGCAATCCCACAGGGTTATATCAACTCCGCTGGGAATCATTACCCTTGTCCCGGTGTACCATTCACGACGAAATTGATCGAATTCACCGTCGTAACTTTCTTTGATATAGAAATATCTCCTTTTCCAGTCTTTTCCATATCCGGTAGCCCCACCGTTTAAGAACTTCCGATTCGTTTGAGCTTTGATATGGTAAAATCCTTCTTTGCGCCTCGCAATCTCGAATAACGCGTAAAACTCATTGGGACTTTGAGGTTGGCGTATAGCCTTCATAATTATGATAAAACCAATGATATTCCCGTATGAGTTTGGCGTGAGTTGAGCGGGAACGACGCTTATTTTCCGAAGAATCCATCTTACCTCATAAGGGATTGGGAAACGCAGACCATTTAGAAGTTGTCCAACAAACACAGTCATGTGTTTGGGAGGCGGGGTATGCATTCGATCATTTGGTCCCGGAAGAACAATTTTATATTTGTCAGGAATGTCAAATTTAACGTGGAGACCTTTACGATTATGTTGAAGGTGAGAGGTATATTGGTCGAAGGTCATTCCTGGGACCTCGACATGATCGTCAAATTCCCTATTAATATATTCTACGTCCTCTTCACCCTCGCTTGGAGCGCGGTTATCTTTATAAGATGACGTAGACGAGTCATCACTATCTTCCTCGGCCATCGCAGGCTCAGGGTTTGCCGCGGTGGCGCTAACCGCGGGTGGATCTACCGTTGTTATATCTATTAAATTAAATAGATCAGCATCGTCTGTATTCGGCCCCGTAGGTGCAGCCGAAGGTTCCCCTTTATTAATCTCCGTATCCGTGCCCATGAGTGCAGCCGGACGGTCTTCTTTATTAATGGAAATAGAACTGGAACTAGAACCACTACTTGATTCACTTCCACGAGTGGATCCACCGCTCACCATCTTTGATGATAACAAACTGAAATAAATTAAAAACCAGACTGACTAAGGATGCATACGTCACTACACACTCTCGTACATCACTCACATATGTACAGTATTGAACGTGTTAAAAACTACACAACCTGGCACAATAAAAAACAAAAAATTTTACCTTAAGTGTATTCTCGGTAAGAGAATTTCTTGCTTGGTTGCTTACATCCTGCACAAAATAAACAGCAAATCAAAAACGCGCAACGGAACGCTCAAAACAAGGACGAGCAAAAATTTTAACGCATTGAATTTTTACAATTCGATGCTGATCGTATCGAATCAATTATCGTTCGATGCGAGTCGCATCGAATGACGCTAATTCGATGCGTCTGACCTGAAGAGCAGAGTCTGTTGACAGAATAATGATTGTGCCAATGCAGCGCCCCCCTTATATAGGGGATGGGAGGCCCATCAGGCCCAGCTACGCTGCCGCATCGAATAACTGCATCGAATAGCTAAAATTCGATGCGTACTATTTCACGCATCGAATGGATCACAATTCGATGCGTCAAAAATTATCTAACTATTACAAGAACTATGAACCGATCCGATTTTTACTATGAATAGGAATATCACAAATCAGTACAAATATATTTTTAAAAAGTTTGGAAGACGATCTCTAAATTGAGATCGTCTCCCAAACTGGGGGGACTATATGATGGGTGTAATTTAGTATTGGCCCAATATAACATTATTGGGCCGGCCCATAAGCGCATCGAATAGAAAGAATTCGATGCGCGCATCGAATCAGCAGTATGATCCTTCCTTATTGGGCCAGCCCAATAGCGCATCGAATACACCGGATTCGATGCGCATATCGAACAACGATGATTCGATGCGTCTTTCTATATTGGAGTGTGGGCTCCACGGGACGGGTTCTATAAATAGCCCGTCCCCTTGTGTTCAAAGGGACTTAATGAGATCTGAACCAACTCAGCACAGTCAGCATCGAACCAGCCTCATTCGACACGAAGCATATCGAATCAACCCCGATTCGACACGTACAAAATAACTTTCTTGATTCTATATCTTTATAAGTACGCATCGAATTCGACATCTACAGCACGTATCGAATTCGATACCTTCCAGATTAGTTTTCATCCAGTGATAACTGAACCGTATCGAATTGAGCCTCATTCGACACGTCAGCATCGAATACCAGCAATTCGATACGTATTATTGACATTGTAATCTAATTATTCTATCTAGAAAGCTTGTATTTAGTGTTCCGGACCAAGCTAGTCCGTTAATAATATTGGATAGCATTGTTTGATCTCATTTTGTATTATTTATTGTGTTCTATTACCGTGACGAAATAAGACCAAAACAATCGTTTATTAACTCAACTTAGATATGTGATGTAGTATTAATTCGTGATCGCATATATAGGTACGTACCTTTAATTTGTTTGGGGGTCACTAGTACTCCTCATGTGGAATCGAGAATTTATTTAGATCTTTTTTTTTTTAATTAGGACTGTCACGTTGTGATATATTAAATTACTGGTCCTCATCTCTTGTTTAGCGAACTGTAAAAAAGCTGAATGCATGGCTTTAATTAGTTCATGAGGGCAAGCATATACTAAAGCTTCATCTAATGATGGAGTTCGATCAAGAATTCGACAAAAAATTACATTTTCCCAGAAGTGTAGTTGATTCCATTTATAGCTTCAACATAAATTGATCCTTTCAGATGAGTACAGTAGACAGACCATGTTTGATTTTTGGACCATTTAATTTATTTGCCAAAAAATATATAGGTTACTTGAGAACAGGCATACAAATTAAATTTAAAGGAAGTCAGCCATATATCTTCCTACCGATTGTATGTGTACATACTTACATGAAATGTTCGGCTTAGTTTTATTTTAATCTTTCCTTTACTTTTCTTATCCCTACGTACCCACCAAATATATCATCAACCATGTATCAAAAACGGCCAGCAACAACATGATCAGATGACTCTCTTACATACGTATCCGACATCACATAGTTGTTTCTAAACTCATCGTGTGTTGTCCAACATAGTACTGTGAATGAACCCTTTATTACAAACGTGTTTTCTAATCTCGTCTAGTTTTTGAATTATTGTTATTACACATTGTGCAAGAAAATCTAAATTTACTACGGTTAACTAAATGATTTTTTGCTACGCATATTCCACAAATAGATCTACACCCTTTATAGAATAGTTGTTTCGTCCAACATAGTACTGTGAATGAACCCTTTATTACAAACGTGTTTTCTAATCTCGTCTAGTTTTTGAATTATTGTTATTACACATTGTGCAAGAAAATCTAAATTTACTACGGTTAACTAAATGATTTTTTGCTACGCATATTCCACAAATAGATCTACACCCTTTATAGAATAGTTGTTTCGTCCAACATAGTACTGTGAATGAACCCTTTATTACAAACGTGTTTTCTAATCTCGTCTAGTTTTTGAATTATTGTTATTACACATTGTGCAAGAAAATCTAAATTTACTACGGTTAACTAAATGATTTTTTGCTACGCATATTCCACAAATAGATCTACACCCTTTATAGAATAGTTGTTTCAATAACATGCACTACTCATTCTATTAGACATCTCGATCTTCGTTGGTGTACATTTTAGATCACAATACAAAAAAAAGTATCAATAACTACTACAACAACCAAGTCTGGAATCCTAATAAATTAAGTTAGGCTATAAGAACCAAGAGTCAATCACGTTGAGTCGTGTACATGAATCCCCTGTCACCATTCATTACGATTTTGAAAGATATCTTCATTTAGGTCTCTAAACTTCAAATCGCTTCATATAACCTCAAGCCACGTTTTCATTGGATTCCAACGAGCTCTAGTTGTATAACCCTATGTCGAGATCGTCAACTAGTCGTATCGGTGCATCTATGTGTCTGCATCTAATAAGCCCAAACCACATTAAACGATTTTCTCGAATCTTCTTGCCGATGAGAGTCACGTCTAATTTATATCGAATATCTTCATTACGCACCTTGTGTGTCTCTTGATATTATCGCACATCCACCGTAACATTCACACCTATTACGTTCATTTTATGTGCGTGACTTTGATCAATAGCCCAACCTCAAAGACATATAGGAAAACATGTATAATAGTTGTTTGACAAAACTTCCCTTTAAGTTTAAAAGGAAAGTTGCGACTGCACATACTTCGTGTCACACATTTCCATTTTGTGTATCTTACTTGGATGGCGATGGTTGACTTTATCATCTAGATCCCCATCGTTTTACAATATGGGGCTTAAACTTCTCAATATCTCATACCCTTCCAACTAGATTGTACCTCGTCATTTTTTTGTTGTTTGCTAAATTGGCACTCGAGGTACTTTGTTTTTGTTCCACTTCGTCTAAAATCTCGTACTTCTAACATTTGTCTTCATAACTTTAATTTGTCATTTACTCTTTCTTTCGTCTCATCGAGGATGACAATATCGCATATAAGCAATATACACCATTGTACTTGGCCTTGGATGGCTCTGGTGATTTCATCAATTACAACAACAAATAAAGAGGGCTCAGAGATGTCCCTTGATCAAACCCAATTGTAATCCAAAAGATGTATGTTAACCTGCCACAAGTTTGCACAATTGTCACCACTTTCTCATACATATCTTTAATGATGTTGATATGTTTAATAGCTACACCTATATAATACCTCTTGAGATACTTTATCAATAGTTTTTTGTAAATCAATACATACACTATGCAAATCCATAAAGACATATTATGGCCTCTATGTTTTTTGATTTTTTCACAAAAATTATGGAGCCCAAATAATTCAAGGAGCCCAAATCTTTGACCACAAATTGGGTTCTAAGACGCCGAATAAGAGAAGACATGGTCAACTCACACGACCTAGTAACGACAATATCGTCAACATAGACAAGTACATAATGTCCTACCTTATCAAAAGTAAGAATGAACAAGGAAGTGTTCAACCTTGATTGGATGAAGCCGAACGAGCAACGCGTCACACTAAGACCGAGATACCAAACCCATGGGGCTTGCTTAAGACCATATAATGACTTGTGAAACAAGAAAACATTGTTCGGTTGATCTTCTCAACATAACCTTGAGGTTGGCTAATGTAAACAGTCTCTGAATGAGAGCCACGAAGGAACACATTGCTCACGTCAGGTTAGCACATGGGCCAAAGATGCATGACTACAAGGAAGAGGATGGTACAGATGGGCTTGACAACTGTACTTAAGGTCTCATTGAATTCAATACCAGAATGTTGTAAAACCCGTTTGGAACCCACAATAGAATGGTGCATCGGTTTTGGGATCACAGACCAAGTACAAAGATTAGTGAGAGTAGTAAGTTCCTCAGCCATGGAAGCACGCCACAAGGGATAAGCAATAGCCTTTTTTATAGAAGTCGGTTCAGTAGGAATAAGAATTGGATGCTTTGTTGCATCATACAACTGTTTGGGCTTAAAAATATGTGTGACCATGTGATGGGTGTGGTCATAAGAGGTAGCCGGTGGAACAGGCTTTGAAAGATGTGAGGCGGGTGATACCAGTGACACATGTGCCTCGGGCACAACAAACACCAAAGTGGCGCTTGACACAGCTTGTGATGGCGCCACACACACCAAAGTTGCGCTTGGCATAACTTGTGCCGGCTCTGCAGGCACCCAATTGGCACAGTATTTCGGGCGCCTAAGCCACCAAAGTTGTGTTTGGCACAACTTGTGTAGGCACCATATGGGGCAAGTATAGTGGAAGCGGTAAAGAAGCTTCAACCGACTAAGATGACTGGGAAATGGAGGTGGTGCTTAAAGCCTTAGGAAATACATACTCAATAAAACAGACCTGATGTGATAAGTAGAGATAACCCGTGGCAAGACCCAGACATTTGCAAAGAGCCTAATATGTAGAATATCCTACAAATAGACACTCCCGCCAAGGTGGGGAAAGTTTCCTGGGATGGAAAGGACGTAGATATGGATAGCAGAGACAAACAAAGACCAGTAGACCCAAGTAGTTTCACGCGCGAGCAAATAGAGCCTCTAAGGGAGAGCGATTACCGAAAACTTGAGTGGGTAGGTGATTATGCAAATAGACCTCAGTACAAAAGTCATACTCCTAGTAAGCACGAGAAAGACTAGCACAACTGAGAAACGTGTATCCCATTGTAACCATAGCCTGGTGACTATGCTAACTTATACCATTTTGTTGAGGGTTGTGGGGAGCAGTAGTTAACCAAGCAATACCATTGGAGGATAAGTAGCTACTCATAGCCAAAAATTCACCACCATTGTTGGAGTAAAAATTCTGAATAGGTCGACCAAATTGTTTTTCCACAAAAGCACTAAATTGAGTAAAAACCAGAAGCACCTTAGATATAGAAGAAATAGGAAACAATCAATAAGATTTGGTAAAATGATCAATCAAAAATCAAGTAATAACAACATCCAATAGTGGAAACATCTGAAGACGGCCCTCAAACACCACCATAGAGATAATGAACTATAATGTTTGACACAAACGAGGTTTTACAAAAACCTAACTGCTGACTTTTGTTCGACAAGCACGAAGAGCAATAACTAAAGTCCGGCGCAGCGGATGACACAAGTGGTAAACTAAACTTGTTAGAAAGGAAAGACGCGATGTTTCTTGGTGTATGACTAAGCCTATCATGTCGACAACCCTTATCCGCGCGCTCACCATCCAACGCATGAACTTGTAAGCGCCCAACATCCGAAATTCGTATACGGTACACTCCGTTCATACAATCTCCTGAAAAAAGACTACTCACCGTGCGACAATCCTTAACAATAAAGTGGGAAGAGAAAAATTAAATAAATATGTTGTTATCCTTATAAAAGATTGCACCGAGAGGATGCAACACATAAGACATTATCAAGAATGCAAGTACGATCCAGAAAGATAATATGAGACGTTCAAGTGTACCTCTAGCTATATCCACATCATCCGAACCTACAAACTCCGAATGGATTGTGAGATTTTGAAGATCTGATGTGAGGTTTTGAGAGGAAATCGGGTCAACTAGCCACTCAGTGCATTGAGGCTCAGTAGAAGGAGGAGATGCTGCAAATTTTTCACTGGGCACGGGATAACAACGATATGTGCGCGTGTCATGATCGAAAACTCCACATAGTTGACAAATAATAGGTCCGCAAGCATGAAGAGGGTGATACACATCCGATTGACGAGGTGGATGAGTAGCCGAGTAAGATTGTCTGATCTTAGTGGAGTGGATTGCGGTTGTTGGTCTGCGACCGAGACATCACAGGATTGGCAGTGGCAACTGCCTACAAACCTTTAGAATCAAGACACCGAAGATATGAATCCTGAGCCACGAGAAGATCATGCAATTCAGTAAACTGGATGAGGTGCTTGCGAGCACGAATGTGCCCAGCAATGTCGTGGTACAAGGCATCGTATCCGTTAAGAACATAGAGGGTGCGATCATCATCTTTCACGGGGCCATCAATGATAGCTAATTCATCAACTTTTAATTTGATAGACTGGATGAACTAAAAGACAAACCAATTTCCATGTTTCATATTGCTGAGTTCGTCTAAGAGTTGCATGACGCAGAAAAGAGATCGGTTGGCTTAAATACGCTGCAAATCAATCCACACCCCCTCAAATGTTAGAGCGAAAGCAATGAGAGGAGAGATATCCGCGGAGACCGAACCGAAGAGTGCGGACAGAAGGAGCGAATCCTGATGAGTCCGCAAAGCGTGCACATCAAGGGACTTTGGGGTCGAATCTATCTCGGGGCGCGGTAGCGTGACATCCAAGTAACCAAACAACATGTATCCATAAAGGAGGTGACGGATATAAACGCGCCAAGTCGGATAATTTGTGCCATTGAGGCGAAGTGGGAGTTGTTGGTGAGTATTGATGGGGATCAATGCAACGCCACATGAAGTCAATGCGTTGAAGAGAGGCACGAGTGGCGTGTAGGTGGCGGCCTGTGCAGTGTCGGACAAAGCGGGGAGCGAAGCATTGACGACTATATAGGCGGATTTATCGACCATAGGATCAGAGGAATTAGCTTGTTAGAAAATTAGGTCATGTGATACCATATAAGACAATTAGAGTTTATGAGTGAATGAATAGTCTTTGCTTAACCACCAAGAGAATATAAATACATATACAAGAGTATTTACGTACATCTACTATACACTAAATAAAATAAAGACAATTAACTACAAATAGTATTCAATAAATGCAATGCAGATGAGGGATTTGTCACGACAAAAGTATACCTCAAATTGACATCATCAAAATGTCACCCACGTGCCCGCGCTAATTATATATCATTAATCATGAAATCCCATACTGCTGCAGATAATGTAAGTGTACCATGAGTTGGAAAAGTTTATCTGCATGATTAATATAAGTTGTAACTTATGTTGATCTTTCTTTCAAGTTATAAGAAACTATAAATGTGAACTGTAATATTTATTTTGTTTCGTGTCGATTGTCAAAGTATCGCTGACAATCGAAACGTTAAACAAAAAAAAAAGGTCAATTAAAACAAAATATTGATTGACAATGCAACGATAGGCGCTATACATTATTACGTGCAACAGCTTAACTTAAACTATCACACCTCAATAATTCTATATAATAATTTTGACAAATCAGGATAATAGTGCCGATCGAGCACAATCCATTAATTTATACATTGTGTATCATACTTTAATTAAACTAAATTAGAATTTAACAACCGACCATTCAAAAATAGTTAGAAGCAAAAATTTTGAGAAAATGGAAATGAAATATGAGCGTTCTGCCAAGCTATTATAGTTTGTCTCAGACAGTACATTATTATTGTCTTCAATGAGGCTAGAATAGAATCCAAACTAAGAAATACATTAATTATAAAAACAAAAACTAAGGTGGAAAAAAATCACTTTACCCCTGAAATTTAGTCCATTTTTCGCTTACTCCATAAACTTATAATTTTATCACTTATCATCACCAACTATCTTAATCAAATCACTTTGTCCCCTCCGACGTAATTAAGCCCCTTGATGGTCGTTAAATAGCCTCAGAGAGAGTAAGTGATAATCGTGCCATAGTTTAAGGGGCAAAGTGATACATTTTCAAAAAAACAAAAAAAACAATTCTTAAAATATTTATGTCTATATAATAAAATTTATTCTTTCAAATGATACATATCCCTAAAACTACATCAATCAATTCTTAGATTTTCGATAAAAAAAAATTAATTCGTAAAATATTTATGTCTATAATAATAAAATCATTAATTATTATTTGTAATTCTTTTTAAAAGCTCCTCCACATATATTTATCATAAAACTTATAGATGTAATAATATTGATGCAGTTAGAATTTTACAAATTCGGCTTACTGTACAAGCCTTGACCACCCACTTGGCCAAAATATGTTCACTTAAATATAAAATATAATGAATAGACAAAAATAATAATTAGAAGCTAAGTTGAGCAAACATAAGTTTTTCATTATATTTTACAATTTCCATCTATGTACTGGTGAAAGCTTGCGTTAACTGTGCAAGCGGTCATGTACATCTCAAACTAGTTAATCTTTTGAATCGAAGCATTTCACATTTTTCACCAACTTGGTTTATAAGTCTATGTGCTACCGTTTATTTCATCATTATGTTTGTGGAAATAGTATTTTAAAAGAATTACAAATTGAAATTTAGGATTTTACTATTATTTTGTAATACCTTATAATTTAGGAATTTAATCATCAACATTTCAGAATTCATTGATGTAGTTTTAGGTATATGTATCATTTTGAAAGAATAAATATCAATATATAGATATAAATATTTTAAGAATTAAATGATTTTTTTTTGTTTTTTTGAAAAAGTATCACTTTTGCCCCAAACTTGGCACGATTACCACTTACCCCCGCTCAGACTATTTAACGACCATTAAGGGGCTTAATTACGTCCGAGGGGGCAAAGTAATTTAATTAAGATAGTTGGGGTAGTTAAGTGATAAAATTAGAAGTTTAGGGGGATAAGTGAAAAACGTGCTACAGTTCAGGGGGTTAAGTGTTTTTTCCCAATATTTATTGTGTAACTTCTCACACTGAAGCAATATGCGAAAAAGTACATATCATTATTTGTAATCAAATGGAACTCTATTTTTTTTTTGAGGAAGATGACAGACGTATGTATTTCTGAAAGTGCAAAGTACTCTGAATCAATGTTATGCGATGGCGGAACAACACTGAGGATAACATTGAAACCAGAGAACCTGCATAAAAACCATTCTTTAACTGCTAAATTCGGGTTTTGCCTTTATTCACTTATTAATCAAGTTCCACGTTTTTAGTTGTTTATGTTTATGTCCATGAAGGTATCTTGATCATAAGGAAGAGCTTTGAAAGATTTCTTACTTCAAGTTTCCATAATTCAAGTTAAGTTAAATAGTCAACTCAACATAGCTTGCAAAGAAGGAAACAAATTGGAGTTCCACTGCAACTTGGATTCTTTCCAGGAATACTCTGAATTGAATAAGTGACACACGTATGTATTTCTGAAAGTGCAAGGTACTCTGAATCAATGTTATGCGATGGCGGAACAACACTGAGGATAACATTGAAACCAGAGAACATGCATAAAAACCATTCTTTAACTACTAAATTCGGGTTTTGCCTTTATTCACTTATTAATCAAGTTCCACGTTTTTAGTTGTTTATGTTTATGTCCAGGAAGGTATCTTGATCATAAGGAAGAGATTTGAAAGATTTCTTACTTGAAGTTTCCATAATTCAAGTTAAGTTAAATAGTCAACTCAACATAGCTTGCAAAGAAGGAAAAAAATTGGAGTTCCACTGCAACTTGGATTCTTTCCAGGAATACTCTGAATTGAATAAGGTGTGTTACCTTATTAGAACTCTAACAAAGGGAACACTTATTCAAGAAAAAGACCGAGTTCACGAGGAAGACCAATTTAACAAGGAAACAACAAGAGTTACCAAAACTGTGAACAACACAACTTGGAGTGCATGTTTCAAGAAAAACCTATATAGGTGTGAAGTTCATCAAGATGATTACAAAACAATAGTGCTAAATAATACAAGAGATTAATTCTTTGTATTGTCTTCGTCTTGCTTTTGTGAAGTTTTTGTATCAACTACTTTAAGTCTAGTTCTTATAAGTTAAGTAGTCCGTGCTTGTCTACTTCGTTGAGTCCGATCAACAAAGAGCGTGAGTGAATTGTTGTGAGGAAGGTTTTATTAAATCCTTTATTGGTTATTTCGCCTAAGGCTAGGAAGTTTTTAATAATATTGAAAACTTCTAAAAATTATATCTTCTTGCGTTTTTAATTCCGATGCATATTACTATTATCAGGAAGATCATAATAGAGTTAAGGCAACACCAGCTTAACTCTCAAAGTTATTGTGTCAATCCATGATCTGACAATTTCAATTGGTATCAGAGCAAGACACCGACTACACTGGTTGTTTGGAGGTGATACAACACAATGGATAGTGTCAATCCTAATGCCAAAAGGATTCCAATTTTGGATGGCTCCAATTATGCATACTGGAAGATCACGATCAGGTCTCACATCAAAGCTATTGATATTTGAGCCTAGCAATCTATGATCAATGGATACTCTCTTCCAACATTACCAAGAGATGGTGAAGGTGATATAGTACCCAAACTAGAAGCAAATTGGACAGCAACAGAGGTAACTCTCTACAACTCTAATGAAAAGGCTCTTAATGCTATTTTTAGTTGGATTAATCATCACATGTTCAAGTTAATCCAGCATTGTACAAAATACAAACATGCTTGGGATATACTTGAATTAAATTGTGAAAGAGCTTATGCTGTTAAAGATTCTAAACATCGACAACTGCTTAAGCAATTTGAAAAACTTGAGATGGGTGAAGATGAAAGTGTTGATAGTTATTTTGAGAAAAATCTTGATATTGCTAAGCATTGTGAAAATATAGGTTTTGCCATGACTAATCAAGAGATGGTTTATAAAGCAATGAGAATATTGCCATCTAAATTTGCTCTCAAGAAAATTGCAATGGGTGAATCTAGGAACCTTGCTAATCTACAGTTTCAAGTCTTGATGAATACTCTTAAAGAAAATGGAACTTGCCTCACAACCTAGCAAACATAGGGATGTTGCTTTAAGAGGATCAAGTATTGATAATAAAAGTGATGATGAATGTGAATTAATTTCTTCAAACTATGTAAAATTACTAAGAAATTCAATAAGCTGAACTTTAAAGAAAAATGTAAAGAAAAAAATCTCAGTAATAGTTCTCCTGATTATAAGAAATTACCTCCTAAGTTTGTGAAGTACATGGCATCAAAACCTACTCCTTTAGAAGTTGATAAGTTGAAAGATGTTCAATGTTTTGAATGTAAAGGATATGGTTATATGGCTAATGAATGTGCTAACACTCTTAGAAAAAGAGGAAATTCACATTGAGTTTGTGTAGATGATTTCAATGAAGATGTCTTTAGTTCTGGAGAAGCTGAAGAACAATCAGAGGAAATTCACACTGTTGTGCTACTCACTCAGATTGACTGGACACCAGAAGACTCCCTAAACTTCCTCGAATCTCAATGTTAACCCAACATTTAGGATCCAACATCAGAACATGAGACCTTATTTGCATATTAGAATGAATATAATGCTAATATTGAACCTAATCTGTGGCTAACAGTAATGAATCTAACTTTGATCATTTCTATGGCTTAGTGGATCTAGATGAAGAATATTTCTTTGAAGGTGAAATGTCCCAGGAGGAAATCATTGAAGACGTGAAGTCTATCTGCCACAAACTGCTGCATGAGAATCACAAACTCATTAAGAGCAACAAAAGCCTGAAGGAAGAGATTGGATGCATGAAGGAGATGCTGAAACTGTATGAGAAAGACCTTGACAAAACCGAGGCTGAACTGAAGGAGGTAAAGGTAAAATTTAATAAAGCTAAACAAACTATTGCCAAATGGAACTCATCTACTTATAAGCTTGATGAGATGTTGAGTATAGGAAATCAAGGTAAAAGTGGTTTGGGCTATGTTGAGAAACCTCCCCTATGAAGATGCTAATTCTGCCTATTTGAAAACTGGTTTTATCAAGGAAATTAATAGCTTGAGTTGTGAAATTCCTTCCAACACTGTGAAAAATCCTACTTTTATCTGTCAATATTGTTTTTAACCTGGTCACATTAAGCCTTATTATAAAAATATTAAACTGTGATTGAGAAGAAAACACTAATTAATATCAGTACCAATGTTAGGAGAACCTCTGATCTGAATGTTATCCCAACATTAGGTAACAAAGTTGAAGGACATAAAAGTAGAACTTGGATTGAAAAGATGAAAACTCCTAAGGTTAAAATTGTTTGCAATGTTGTATTTTCTGCTGTTTACTCTAACCTTGCAGGTAAGTGGTTATTTGACAGTGGATGTTCAAGGCACATGACTGGAAACATTGACAACCTGAAAGATGTAACCCCTTTGACTGTTGGAATAGTTACCTATGGGGCATGAACCAAATGGAAAATAATTGGAAAAATAGTATTGGATGTTGACAGATTTCCACCGCTCAAAGATGTCTTTTTGGTTGAGGGATTGAAAGAAAATTTAATTAGCATAAGTCAACTTTGTGATGATAACTTGCTAGTTACTTCTGATAAAGGTTCATGTGATGTGTTTAATAGTGACAATGTCTATGTCATGACATATACAAGATCAAATGATAACTGCTATCTGGCTCGAGATGAAGCTGAATGCTACCATGCCAAGGTAGATGAATCTGTTATGTGGCACAAGAAGTTAGGACATGTGCACTATAGAAATCTGGAGAAACTACAAAAGTTAGATGTTGTAAGAGGTCTACCTAAGTTGACTAGTCTAGGTAAAATTGTTTGTGAAGACTGCGTGAATGGTAAACAAACAAAGGTTGTTCATACTCCAGTCCAGGTACAGAGTACTAACCCTAGAACTAATAAGTGCTTTGAATTGCTACATATGGATCTCATGGATCCTATTGAGGTTAGTAGCATGAATGGTAAGAAGTATGCCTTTGTTATTGTTGATGATTTTTCAAGATATACATGGATTAAGTTTTAGAAAGAAAAATCAGAAGCATTCAACACATTCAAGATTTTGCATGCTAGTATTAAAAATCTGTATGGCACTTTTGTAGGAAGAATTAGGCATGACCATGGAAAAGGGTTTGAAAATGTGAGCTTTGCTAATTTTTGTGAAACTAAAGGCATATTCCTTGAGTTCTTTGCACCTAAGACACCTTAGCAAAATGGGATTGCTGAGAGGAAGAATAGAACACTTCAAGAGATGACTAGAGTAATGTTGAATTCTAAAAACTTATCTGAGAAACTCTGGGCTGAAGCTTTGAATACTACATGTTATATTAGTAATAGAGTTTATCTTAGACCGTTTACTACTATGGCACCTTATAAAATCTTGAAGGGTTCCAAACCAACAGTTACATACTTTCATGAGTTTGGTATTAACTTCTATTTGCTAAAAGATAGAGATTATTTGAGCAAATTTGATCCCAAAAGTGAAAAGTGTATATTTGTTGGTTATTCTCCTAATAGTGCTGCGTTCAGGGTCTAAAATCCAAGATTGCATACTGTTCAAGAATCATTAATGTCATTTTTGATGATTTAACTATTCCTGCAGCTACTGAAGAAGTCACTGTTTGAAATGTTTCTCCAATATTGGACCCAACACTGAACATAGAAGCTGGAGATGCTGAACTGGAAACTGGAACAAATATTGACTTAACACCAGAAGCCCCCAATGTTAGGCCAACATATGTACTGTCAGATTCTGAAGATGAAATAGTTCCTGAATCCAGAAGAGATCCTCATGTTATGATACAAAGAGATCATCTAGCCACTCAAGTAATTGGACAAATTACTGAAAGAGTGAGTACACGCAACAAAGAAAAAGTTAATTACAAGGATATGGTAAGGTTGTGTGTTTGTATGTCTTCTTCATGTACTGTTGAAAATGCATCTTGTTTTGTGTCCTCCATTGAACCTAAGAATATAACTGAAGCTCTTAAGGATAGTTATTGGATTAATGCCATGCAAGAGGAACTCTTACAATTCACCAAAAATAGAGTTTGAAATCTAGTGCCTAGGCCTTCACATGTGAATGTAATAGGTACAAAATGGATTTTCAAAAATAAAACTAATGAGAATGGTGTAATTATGAGGAACAAAGCTAGTTTGGTTGCACAAGGTTATACTCGGGTAGAAGGTATAGATTTTGATGAGACTTTTGCTCTAGTAGATAGGATATAATCAATTAGATTACTTCTTGCTATTGCTTGTTGTCTTAAGATTAAACTTTACTAAATGGATGTTAAAGGTACCTTTCTGAATGGCTTAATTGACAAAGAGGTTTATGTAGAACAACCTAAAGGCTTTGCTGACCCTAAACATCCTGACCATGTGTACAAACTTGAGAAGGCTTTGTATGGCTTAAAACAGGCTCCTAGAGCTTGGTATGAGAGGCTAACTGATTTTCTGTTAGGCTTAGGTTTCAATAGAGGAGATGGAGACAGAACATTGTTTGTCTTTAGAAAAAGCTCTGATATCTGTATTTCTCAAATTTATGTGGATGATATAGTATTTCGCTCTACTAAAAAGTCTGCCTTAGACAAGTTTGTTGAGTCTATGAGATGAACATTTGAGATGAGCATGATTGGTGAGCTTAACTACTTTCTCGGATTACAAGTAAAGCAGCTGGAGAATGGTATCTTCCTGAACCAGGAGAAGTATGCAAGGAATCTAGTGAAGAGATTTGAGCTGCAAGAGTCCAAGCCTTGCAAAACTCCTATGCCCTTTTCACGGAAGATAACAAAAGATGGCGCTGGCAGCAATGTTGACCCAACATTGTACAGATCCATGATTGGTAGTTTGCTGTATCTCTGCCTCTAAACCTGATATCATATTTTCAGTATGTGTTTGTGCTAGGTACCAAGTTGAGCCAAGGCAATCTCACTTGATTACTGTGAAGAGGATTCTTAGATATATCTCTAGAACTTCACCTTTAGGCATTTGGTATTCTTATGACACTAACTCTAACTTGGTTGGTTTTAGTGACTCTGACTGGGCGGGTGATGTGGATGATAGGAAATCCACAAGTGGGGGCTATTTTGATTTGGGAAATAATTTGGTCTCCTGGTATAGCAAGAAACATAACTGTGTTTCATTATCAACAGCTAAAGCAGAATATGTAGCTGCTGACAGCTGTGTTACCCAACTTGTACGGCTCAAACAATGCTTTCAGACTATGGGTTAGATAGTGATACACTTCTCATGTTCTGTGACAATCTAAGTGCCATAAGTATCCTGTCCAACATTCTAGAACTAAGCATATAGACATAAGACATCATTTCCTAAGAGATATGGTAGAGGACAAAGTGATCAACATTGAACATATTGAGACAACAAATCAGCTTGCTGATATGTTTACAAAACCTTTAGATAGTGAGAGATTCTTCAGCTTGAGGAAATCTCTTGGCATGTGCAATATGTGAGAATGTTGAGGAAACCGGTGTTGACATAACACCACTGTCTAGCACTGGTATATTGGTTGTGGTGTAGTAGGTATTCTGTTATTTTCCTTTGTTCAATTTATTTCCTTGTGAGTCCCATTTAATCCTTATTTTGTCATATTTAGTTTGTGTGGTTGAACTCTTTGATGAACAACTCTTTCTAGTTATCAGTTTCACATCTTTGTTTTGAAAAAGTAGTAAAACTCTTCTGTTTGTCTGAGGTTGTGATATCCTAACATATGGAGAAGCTGGGGTACACAAAGTTCACTACTTTGATGTCTATTCAGTTGTGTTTTATTCATATGAAAGGTGTACATGACACGTGGAGAAGCTGGGGTATATGATGTTGGCAGCTTAAGTGTTACTCAGTTGTGCTTACTTACATATTTCTGTTTGTTTGGCCAAGGAACACATGAGGGTGATCCTTTCTACTAGGGTGTTTGAGGTTTAGATTTCTTACATTTAGTAGCACTGATCACTTGGTGAATTCTCTTGAATGCAGGTTGGTAAACAAGTATGCATAAGGAACTGGGGTGTTGGGGTGCATGATAAGTCAATTGCCAACATTCAAGACCTTTGTACTTGCCTAACTTGCTGCTGTTAATGTTGTTACTAGGGTGTGTGGAGTTCAGGCTGCCCACATTCAGTAGTGACATTAGCTTTGTGTTTAGCAACCTTCAGTTTTTGGTTTAGATAAGTTATGAATATAATAAAGATTTTAAAGAGATGTGAACTGTGCTGGTTTGAGAAGTTCTTCATAAGTGTTTACCATCTGCCTATTTGACTTTACATTGTTGCATTCATGTAGAACTGCATTTTTTTCTTTTTTGTTGTTGAGTTGTGTCGGTTTAGGCTTAGGGGGAGTACAATTCATGTGTTGAGGCATACACTTTGGGTGACATACTTTTTTGTGACTTTATATGCCGTGGAAGTGAATTTTTCCTTGAATTCATAACTGCTTATCTCTATGTGTTTCTTGTTATTGATGTTGCTTACTCATGATTTTGATCCAAACATTATGCATGAGGTACTCACTTGCTATATTGGTTAAGTTTCAGATGTATTTTTGGATATATATCTCAAGCTCTAACATGAATTTGCCTTGGTGAAGCATGTACCTCCACCTTCTGGTTTCAATGTAATTGAATGTTATCCCAACAATGTGCACTCTCGCATGCCAACATTGAAAATATGAACTTATAAGTTTTCAGATTTTTGAAAACTGCTCTGGTTACTTGTTACTTAAACATTGACACATGTGCGCGGGAAAACATAGTGGGATGATTTTAATTGGTTAAGGATCATTAACTATCCGCTAACATTTACTCCATCTCTTCACTACTCATGATTATATTAGGAATCATAACCCTAATTTCCTTATTTGTGCTTAAAATTTCTGCAATTTTACTCTTTATTCTCAAAATTCTCTCAATTTTTAATCTCTCTTAATAACAATGTCGAGCAAGTCTCCTATGGATACTCTTGCAGATGTTGCTCTGCGCAGTGAACCTACAACTGCGTGCACTCGCTCTCACACTCGAGGTGATGCTGCAAAATCTGATGATGATCAAATTGCTGCTAAAAATGGAGATTCCCTATGTACGGCGAGGAAAAAAATCCAAGGAGGGAGAATCGACTTCACATGTTGAGCCAACAGCTGAGTCAACCACTCCAATCATCAATAAACCTGAAATTGAGGTAAATATGGCTAAACCTAACCCTGAGATTAATGTTGATATATCTGCTGAGGGGGAGGTTGGTGAATCTGTGGATTAATTGGTGAAGAAGTGGGTTAGGGCTCAAAAGAAAAAGTGCAAGGGTACTGGTGAGATGTTTATTGGTGGTAGAAAAATGTCTGAGACTGCCAAGAAACGTGTTGAGGCCAGGAAAAGGCAAGTTGAGAGGTTAGCTAAGAAAAGGGCTGCTGAAGCTGAGAAATAGGCTGAAGAAGAGAAATAATCTGCTGCTGCTACTGCTGCTGAGAGAAAGAGGAAAGGGAAGCAGGTTTTCGAAGAGGAAATTGAGGTTGTGGATGTTGAGGATGAAGTGGAAGAGGATGAGAAAGAAGAGGAGAAGACGGATGAAGAAGAGCAGGATGTTGCTACTGATTTTAAGGCAACATCGGAGACAAAAGAATACTCAGATGGACTGTATGTGGTTTACCCTAAAGATGAGGAGGACTACTTTTCCCTCTATTATCTTACCAAAGATTTGGAGAAGAAGTGGGATTCTTTCAAGAGAAGAGAAATTCACCTTGAAAGAGCTGTAGAGATGGCCAATTTTAAAGAACACAAAGTGATGGACTTGATTGAAGCAAGAGGGATTCATCAATCTGTCATTTGGTTGAATGATTATGCTCCTATGATTGTTATGGAATTCCACCTGAATCTCTCCAAGTGGATAAGAGATTACAGATCTCCAAAGTATGGAAAAGCTTGGGTGAGGGGGAGAGTATTCGATATTGAACCCTACACTATCAATAAGATATGTGGATTCCCACTTGCTGAAGAATCTGAGGACCCTTACTACAATGATGTGATTGAAGATTTGACAAGAGGGTTGGTCAAAGTCTAAAAAGATGCTCTACCAACTACAAAACTCAATTCACTTAGTGCTATCTTGCATAAGATTGCATGCTTCAACTGGCTGCCAAGTAAAAATGTTACTGTACTAACTAAGGAATCAGCAATCTTAGTGCACAAAATCAAGAATAGGCTAGCTGTAATATGGGGGAGAGGATTTTGAAGTCAATGTCTGATGTTGCTGGAAGGATGAATGGCATGCTGCCTTTTCCCTCACTCATCTGCAAAATCCATATCAAGCAAGGATTGAAGACAAGTGCCACAGTGGGCTGGATGAAGAATGAAGCTGAACTTACAATTCTCCCAAGATACTTGTCTGGTTCTAGAGTGAGAGATCTTCCATGGAACCTAAAAGGAGTGGTAAGATCAAGCAAAGAGAAGAATAAGGCTCAGGAGTTTGCTGGTACTTCAGTGCCTATGTCCAAAGAGGAAGACTGCATGGTCATAACCTCAACTTTTGTGGATCATCTACTGAATTGGTTTAGGGGGCACATTACTGACACTCAGAGGGAGATTGAGGATAAGAAGGAACATCTCAAAGAGCTGGAGAACTTGGTGAAAAATTTGGATAAACTCCTTTCTTCACAAAAAGGGGGAGAGTAGTTCTAATTTTTAATTTTGGTTTTCTAGTTTTCTATTTTTGTTTCTTAAACTGTTGTTATGTTTGTGTTGCTGGTACATATCTCTGTGTGGTTTGATTTGATCAAGGAACATGATCCTTGTTATCTAGCTATGGTCTGTAACTCTAAGTATGGCTACTGTTTGAACTGCTTTGACTGCTGTTGCTTATGAAAGCAAATTTTGAACTATTTTTCTACTTAACCTTTTATGTAGGAAACTCACTGGTTTCAATGTTGAGGCAACATTGATGATAGTTGGAGTCTGAACATCTTTTGATGTAGTGATGACCTTAATACTTGTCTTTGTTATTTTAACTTTGAATATGTTATCTTGCATTGAGGGGGAGCAGTTTAGTAGTTTTAATTTTTTTCTTGTTGATTCTAACTTTCTGGATATAAGACTTGATTGGAACAGGTATTGGTTTTGTGAAGAAAGGCAAAAAGGGGGATATTGAAAGTGCAAGGTATTCTAGAATCAATGTTATGCGATGTTGGGACAACATTGAGGATAACATTGAATCCAGAGAACATGCGTGAAAACTGTTCTTTAACTGCAAAATTTAGGTTTTGCCTTTATTCACTTATTAATCATGTTCTACGTTTTTAGTTGTTTATGTTTATATCCAAGAAGGTATCTTAATCATAAGGAAGAGCTTTGGAAGATTCCTTACTTGAAGTTTCCATAATTTAAGTTAAGTTGAATAGTCAACTCAACACGGTTTGCAAAGAAGGAAACAAATTGGAGTTCCACTGCAACTTGGATTCTTTCCAGGATTACGCCGAATTGATGAAGGTGTGTTACCTTATTAGAACTCTAATAAAGGGAACAATTATTCAAAAAAGAGACCGATTTCACAAGGAAGTCCAATTTAACAAGGAAACAACAAGAGTTACCAAAACTGTGAACAATACACCTTGGAGTGCAAGTTTCAAGAAACCTATATATAGGTGTGAAGTTCATCAAGATGATTACTAGACAATAGTGCTAAATAATCCAAGAGATTAATTCTTTGTATTGTCTTCGTCTTGCTTTTGCGAAGTTTTTGTATCAACTACTTTAAGTCTAGTTCTTAGAAGTTAAGTAGTTCGTGCTTGTCTACTTCGTTGAGACCGATCAACAAAAAGCGTGAGTGAATTGTTGTGAGGAGCGTTTTGTTAAAACCTTTATTGGTTATTTTGCCTAAGGCTAGGAAGTTTTTAATAATATTAAAAACTTCTAAAAATTATATCTTCGTGCGTTTTTAATTACGCTGCATATTACTCTTATCAAGAATATCATAATAGAGTTAAGGCAACGCCAACTTAACTCTCAAAGTTGTTGTATCAATCCACGATCCGACAATTTCACTTTCTTTGTACTACTCATAGTTATGCTCAGATAGACTTGGTCATACACCGCAAAGGTGATCACCACGTAAGGCAATAGCTTGGTGGCAAAGTGCAAAGAGTTACTATGACTCCCACGAACAATAGAGTTTAGGTGGATCCGGAGAGAAGATAATAAAGTTGCGAACCGATTTGCTAAGTTAGAGTTAATTGATAAAGAGCGTGAGACATTTTGGGATGACCCCCACTCGAGATTATTAGTTTTTTGAACTATGACATTGGTTAGCCTTTGATATCTTTATCTACCAAAAAAAAAGTTAAAAGATTTGAATAAATATTTTCTCGAAATTACATAAACATATAAGTTGAAACCTTTAAAATACATTTTCTATAAAACATAGTTGTACGGCCATTTTTTTGCGACACACGGTGCTCATGCTGATGTTTATGGTTGTTTGTACAATTGTAAGAAACTAGTCATGAGATTTATTAGGTACTAAAGCTCCATCTAATGATGAAGTTGCATATGGGGCAAATTACTTTTCTTGCCTGCAGAAGAGCAGGTGAAGCTATTTTTAATATAGTTTTTAATATAGTTATTTCTGGTTTAGTCTTGGTGGAGAAACCAATAAATGAAGTAGTTGTTGGATCTGATTTTGATAGAAACTGAAGATAATATTTTTCCATTTAAAAAATCTTTTAAGTAAAAAAAAAATATGGGCTTTTATTTTTATCATTGTATCAAAGCCAACCCAAAATGTATGTAGGCTCGAGACCTACCATCAAGAGAACACCGAAGATAATACTGGGCCACACGTGAGCGAGCGTGTTAAGAAAAATGTCCCACATCACTGAGTATGGTCTTGGATTAACCTTAATAAAGAGGAGGACCCTCTTCGCTTAATTAAGGCATTTTAAGTAGAAAAATATGGCTTCATTTTTTATCAAATTTTATCATCACTAAAGCCTCATTCGCTAACTTGCTATGGGATATGGTGTTGATGTCCCAATTAGAAAAAGAAATGGAGTCTTAAGAATGGGATAAGAAGATACTGAATTTAACACTAAAATATGAAGTTTTATGTTCTTTCTTCTTATTTAATACAAATCAAAAGGACGGTAATATAATGAATAGATTCCCAAATTCAAATGTACACCAAAAGGCCTTTTTAGAAAAGCGGAGTGATTATATATATCTTCCATTATTGTTGACTACTCCAATCACAACTCAAATACAAGTTGAAATCCACACTAATTATAACTACTTAATAACGGATACGACTTAAATTACACAAAAATATTTATCTCATACACAAAATACATAATCTATTAATAATATAAACAAAGCGAATCCCTCTCACAAAATAGATGTTTTTTTAACTTTTTTACCAAATTGTCCCTACTATTTTTTACCAGCAAAAATGATATAGTTAATTTAAGGGCAAATCTGAAAAAAACAAGTGTAGACCAAGTAGTTCTTACACAAAAAACCAAATCACGGTTCCAAGATTTTGAATCCCTCCAATTCAAAATTTGAGTGCGCTCTCTCCACAATCCCACATCTTCCACTTTGCCAATTGCTATCGGATGAAAGTTTTGGATAGATAGAATTTAAATTTTAAAATCAAGACTATATTTAAATCTATCTATTAATCAAGTTATAATGTTATATCCTCTAGACGATTACTTAAATTTCTAACTTCTCCTTTTCTTTTCTCTCACACTAGTAACTTTGACACACGCGGAACCGCGTGTAACGTAAGCAATACTAAAGAAATTTCGACATAAAACCAACGTAGTGCAAATATTTTGTGCTTTGATAGTATATAAATATGCATAATAGTTTATATAATTTAATACAAAATGAGTAAGTAGTTAGGGAGTAGATTAGTAGAATTATCTAAAATAATGATCTATCAAATGTCTAAATTATTTTTATTCTCAGTTACGTTGACCTTCCAAACCATTTTAAAATTAAGAGAAATCTAGGTAGGGATAGATAGTGTGAAATAGGAATAAACTACTATGAAATAGTTATATGTAAGGAAGAAAGATCCATTATTAACCAACTATGGCTTACAATTTTTCATTTGTGTTGCCCAAAATATCGAGATTTTATTGTCAGTCAAATCAAAACAGTAAGGACTCAAAATGTAAATGGGAAGTTAATACTGGAGAAGAAATTAAAGAAGAACGTTAAAAAGAATGAAAAATAGTGACATAGAATAGGACATTAATATTATTAGACTTTCTTTATACATCATTTCAAAATTTAGAACGTTAGAAAAAGATAAAATTACCCATTTAAAAGGGGAATATGAAATTATAGCAAAACTTGGTTCTCATAAATCAGTTGTACGAATTAAATAATCATGTGGTAATTAAATCATAAATATCACACACTCTTTCCAAAAGGCAAAATTACCATATTTCTTCATAAGCAATTGAAATTCTGAAACAGATCATGAAGTAATAGGAATAGCTTGAAATTATGACACTAAAAATTCGTATAAAAAGTACAATTCATGTACAACAATGTGCATCTCCTGCAGTTTAGATTTCCTCTTGACTTTTGCATCGTCTCTCCAAAATCTTTTAATTTGATTGAAGACTTGAACATAGTAATCTGCCAATCAGAAACAATTCATTCAACATCAAGGTGGTTATTTATCATACCATATCCACTTAAGGGGAAATCATAAGATGCAACTTAAATTAGTAAACATTTAATTGCAGTTTAAAATTCCTATAAACAAAAAAACCTTACCTCTTCGTCACTGATGCAATTTAATTCGATCCAACCTGCACAATCCAAAAGAATGAAAGATTAATTAAAATGTCGGTAGAACTCATAACTGACAAAGTTTCATTAAAAGATTATTACAATTTTTTTTTAAAACCGCTAAAAGTGTAGGTATTCCAAGAAAAATATTAAAATAAGGATTTGGTAGAGAGAGATCAGAGAGAAGATTTTATCTCTTCCTCAACGTGTTGAAAAGAAACTGCAAACAATATCTGCAAAGAATTAAAAATTTAAAAGATAAGTAAATGAGGGTAGAAGTTGCTATTTTGTAGGGAGGGTAGTTGAGCAAAGTAAGTGAAATGACAAATATAGCCTTTTTATTTTTTTGTTTGAAGAGAGAGAAAAGAGGGTATTTTAGGTAACTAATAAGTTGGTATCATAACCACCAATTTGTGAGTGTAGGAGCTCTTCCCTTAGTTAATAGTACTAGAAATCTGACACACGCGGGGACCGCGTGTAAATTATATTAATATTTAAAGAAATAAAATTTGAAAGATGGATGCACGAAAATATGAATTGCTATTTTATAGGGTGGGTAGTTGAGAAAAATATGAAATATGACAATATTGCTTGACATGCTTTTATTTAAAGAGAGAGAGAGAGAGAGAGGTATTTTAGGAAACTCAAAAGTTGGTATCCCAACTGTTATTTTGTGAGTGAGAGAGCTTTACTTTTAATATAGTAATAGATGGTAGAAGTTAACTATAAATTTGTTTTTTTCTGTCTCACATAAGTAGAAGTTAATTGTATAAATTTACGTTAATTTTGAAATCAAAATCTACGAAAATTCTGCATTTCTTACATCTTAACCTATTCCTTTTTAGTCCCCTCAAATTTGAAAAACAAAAATTGTAACTCCCCACTCACTGGGCCACTCCACATTTAAAGGCCTCCCTTTCTAATTTAATTGTGTTTTTGTCTCGCTACGTCTTAATCGTTTTGGTAATTGGTTGCTGCAGTATTTTAAATTGCTAATCATGTTAAAATAGGAGCAAGCAATTTGGTCAATTCGAAGGAGGTAATTGCATATTGGTTCTAATCTGATTTTTACTCATTATTTTTCTTCCTCTTTTATTTGGTCTTTTGGGTTTGTTTAAATATTTGTTTCTATCTAAAATCTTATATGGTTTATATTGGTTTTTGCAGGTTTTGTTGTAGCAAAGATAAGATTTTATATTATTTGTTTCTATCTAATCTTCTATGGTTTTTTTTTTTGTTAATAAAATCTTCTATGGTTTATATCATATCTGCAAGTGTATCTATCAAAGTATGCACCAGAATAGTTGGTTTTACTTTGTTAGTTAAGAACACTACTGTTTTTTACACGCATTAGTTTGTTTTCATTCCAGAATATTTTTTCAATCTTTCCTTTCCCATTTGAGAACCAAATATAATATTTTCCTTAATTTTATGTTCTATAATTTAATTAATGTTGTTGATTGGTAATAATTGTATTCGTTTTGTCATTCTTTAGGATATTTAGTTGTGGGATTCGTAATTAATTGATGTTTGTTTTTATTTCTATTAATATGCAGTGTTAATAGAAAAAGAAGCAGTTTAATAAAGTGCTTCAAGGTGAATCAAGAGTTTTGTGGGATTGTGCCACTAATCAGGTTGAGTGGGTATGGTTGAATGAAGAACCATGCAGGAAATTAGTTATATTTGTTTTTAACAAAAATTAGTTATATTGGATACTTTCAATTGTTTAGCACTGCTTTATTCCACATTATAGGTGGCATGGTAATATTTTTTAATCAATTAATTTTTATTATATTTTAAAATAAATAAGTGTTTGGAACATATACAATCAGTTTAGCGTATGACTTTTATTTGTTTTTGATATATTGCTACGTAAACGTTATTTCCTACGTTCAACATTACAACGTTTATTTCTTACGTTCAACATTACAACTGACCTTCTCCCATGTCTGTTGTACATATATCATTTTTTATGTAGAAATATGTTATATAATATTACCAATGAAAATGGGCTCGTCCACAAGGCCATAATTTAACTTTCATAATCAAGGATCAGAGAATTGCTTGTCGTTCATAAATCCTCGTTGTTGATGGTGGCCGATGGCCATGTCGTTGTTTAACATCCTTTCCACTTTGTCTACGGAAAAAAGTTATTGTCTTGATTCTCACAATATAATTTAGAAGACCAACGTATAAAATGTAAGCGGTGGTTTGAACGCAAATGGTGACATACCTTGATTGGATGAGTTGGAAGTAGTGCCAATTGTAGACACATTAATTTTGTGTGTAATTTAATTAAATGTTGGTAAGTCTTAATATGCAAGAAAGAAAAATATATTATTTTTAATTCCAATATTTTAGGGATTAAAATAAATATATTAAATTTTAAAACAAGAAAATAATTGCTTATCAAATCTCAAGACATGATAATCCTTCTCTTCCAAGTCTCAATCTTCAAGAAATGGAAATAATTCCCCACCAAATCTCAACAAAAGGAAATAATTCCCCACCAGGTCTCAATCTTAACTAAAAAAAGAGATGGAAAGAAGATTCACTTGATAAAGTCTTTCAAATCAAGAAATTGTAGACGCGATCACAACCCTTTATCTCATCAGAAGATTTTAATTGAGATTCACTCCACAACTATAAATATAGGTGGTCTTGAAGAACAAGAATGATAATTCAACCTTCAAACATTCAGAGCAAGGAAGTTCAACAAATCTCTCCAACAAGTTCAGCAATCTTCAAGGCATTCTTCAACAATCTTCAACGTGTTCCTCGTAAAGAACTCCTCTCAATCCGTCGTCAAGTCTCAATTGCATCCAAAAACTATTTTTTAGGATCGCACTTCTGCCGAGGAAGATCAAACTTCAAGAATTTCAAAAAATCCCAAAATAAAGTCATACCGTTCTTCCTTTGTTATCAAGTCAAAAATCCGTTTAATCCGAGATCAAGTCCCAAGACCCTCAAAAAACCATTTTTGAAGATTGAAGTCCATTCAAGAAGATCAAAACCCAACAAATTTAAAGAACTGAAGCAAATATCATATCGTTCTTCATCAAACCTTCAAATCAAAATTTTGTTCGATCCGAGAACAAGTCGTCAAACCATTGAATCAATGTGTCAAATATCGAAGTATTTTGAAGATCAAGATTCCTCTAAAGAAGATTGACATTAACAAATTCAAGACGAAGATCAAAAATCAAATTGTTCGTCGCGAAGATCTAGTTATGTAGATCACTTATTCAAGATCAAGCTCAAAAACCCTTGTATTAACGTGAAATCAAATCCACTCTCAAGTCAACCAAATTTTAAAATCACTTTTTATAGAAAAGAATTAGAGGAATAATAGAGATGGCACCACAATTGTACTTTTAATTTTATCAAATTATTTTGTGACCTTTTTTTGTCTTTTAATTTTAGAGATCAAGAATTTGTCATTACAATTTTGGCACGCCCAGTGGGACAATCTCTACCTCTCATCTCTTTTCCAACAAGTCTCGAATTTAAAGTCACAAGAAGTAAATGTTGCTCAACAATGGACAAGTGAATGGGGGCAACAAGTGGAGGCTCTTCGCAACCGCTGATGTAAGATACACTTGCACCGGGGGTAAGACATAAAGTTAAAAAAGATGATCAAGCATCCTCGTTTGAAGAGCAATTTGATGCGCTTGCAAGAGCCATTGCGAATCTTACAAAACAAGCTCAAAAATGTAAAGACAACTTGAATCACCTTTTCCAAAAGCTAGAGAGCAAAAAAGAAGTTGAAAATTCTAAAGAAGTCACCAACAACATTGGAGTACAAGGATGCATCAAGACTACAATCAACGAAATTGAAGTCTCTCCTCATCTCCGAAAGCAAGAGCTCGTGGAAAGCGGCGATCAAAGCATGGCGCATGAAAATGCTACTTATGGAGTTGAAGCTCAAGAGTTTGATGAAGTTCTAAGCAAAATAATCCAAGCCACTTCTCTTTTCCACACGTCAGGTTTCCCAAGGAAGGAAGAGCAAGGCGCCATGATGCACAAAACGTTTTTCGAGAAAAACATTCGAGATGTTGAAGTTGGAGAATATTATAAGTCCTCAAGCAAACAAATCCAAGTGTCTCCGCAAGGCCTTGTCTCTGCTGACCAATCGAATAAGCTCATTGAAGAAGTTGCAAATGATCATAAAGCTCAACATAAGACTTCTAAATCTTACACGAAGCCTTATACTCAAATAATATAGCAATTGCAAATGCCGAAAAGTTATCAACCTCCGAAGTTTCAAAGATTCGATAGGACTAGAGACCCAAAACAACATGTTGCTCACCTCATTGAGACGTGTAATAGTGCTAGAACTTATGGAGATCATCTAATCAAGTTGTTTGTTTGATCCTTAGAAAACTCTGCCTTTGATTGTCACATTAATCTTGAACCAAACTCAATTGACGGTTGGAACGATCTACAAACCGAATTCTCTAATCGCTTTTATACCACTTGGCGTTCAGTGAGCATGATTGAACTTGCAAATTGTTATCAACAAGAAGACGCGCCAGTGACTGAGTAAAACCAAAAATGGAGAAATCTATCCTTTAGTTGCAAAGATAAATTATATGAAACTTCAGCTATGGAAATTTGCATTCAAGGGATGAATTGGAGTCTCTCTTACATACTTCAAGGAATCAAACCATGAAACTTTGAAGAATTGGCAACGCGAGCACATGACCTAGAGACAAGTGTAAACTCTATTGAAGAAGAAAATTCAACTCATGGCTTTGATATTGGAAGTAATGACACAAATGACGACAATGACGATGAAGAGGATGCGCCGTAAAGTTTTGTTCCAACCAATTCGCTCCTTGATACGAGCTTAAACTATCTCAAATCCTCAAATTAAGTGCCATAATATATACTCCTTGATAAGAGTATAAACTATCAATATTCTCCTTAACACGAGTATAAATTGTTTGCATATCCAAAACTCAAAATAAATTCTTCAAGTCTTCAAAGCAAATGTTCAAGTCTCCTTAGCCACAAGCCAAAAGGTCTACAAATTCTTCAAGTCTTCAGAAAAAATGTGCAAGTCTCCTAAACACGAGCCAAAAGGTCTACATATCCTTCAATTCTTCAAAAAAATATGTGTAAGTCTCCTGGACACGAGCCAAAAGGTCTACAAATCCTCTAAGTCTTCAAAACAAATGTGCAAGTCCTCTAGACACGAGTCAAAAGGCCTATAAATCCTTCAAATTGCCAAGCCTCCAAGACACGAGCCAAAAGGTCTACAAATCCTTCAAGTCTTCAAGTCTCCTAGACACGAGTCAAAAGGGCTGCAAATCCTTCAAGTCTTCAAGTCTCCTAGACACAAGTCAAAAGGTCTGCAAATCCTTCAAGTCTTCAAGCCTCGTAGACACCAGCAAAAAGGTCCACAAATTCTTCAAGTCCCAGCGTCCTTGATATGAGATAAAATTGTCTACCAATGTCCAAACCAAATGCTCCATGACGCACGAGCTTAAAGTGCTCTTTACTCCTGACTCGCATGAGTATAAATACTATCCCCTCAAATCAATCTTGATTTCTCTTGAACTACGCCATGACTTGATTACTTAATTGGATACATAGGCCGCTAGAAGTTCATTCCTAGCCCAATCATATCAAAAAAACAAAAAAAACAAAAAAGTTTGACCATGTAAAAATTTAATTCAAATTTATTCATCCCATGTTCAAGCTCACAAATGTTCTGAAATCATTACGTGGATTTATGGTGGTTGAATTGAAGCACGAGAACAAGAAGAAGAAAGATGTCGAGACTTATCAACTCACTCATGCGTTTCACCGAAGTCGTGTAAAAGTCTCCAAGGGCCAATTTGTAGACACATTAATTTTGTGTCTAATTAAATGAAATCTTGGTAAGTCTTAATATGTAAGAAAGGAAAATATATTGATTTTAATTCCAATATTTAAGGGACTAAAATAAATATATTAATTAAATCTGAAGACAATGAAATAATTGATCATCAAATCTCAAGACATTGAAATCCTTCTCCTCCAAGTCTCAATCTTAAAGAGATGGAAAGACTTCTCCACCAAATCTCAACACAAGAAAAGAATTCCCCACCAAATTTCAATCTTCAAGAGATGGAAAGACAATTCACTTAGATAAAGTCTTCCAAATCAAGAAATTCTAGACGCGATTACAACCGTTTATCTCATCATGAGATTCTAATTGAGATTTACTCCACAACTATAAATAGAGGTGGTCTTGAATAACAAAAATGACAATTCAACCTTCAAACAATGGGAGCAAGGAAGTTCAACAAATCCTCTCCAACAAGTTCACAATCTTCAAGGCATTCTTCAACAATCTTCAAGGTGTTCTCAATAAATAACTCATTTCAATCCGTCGTCGAGTCTCAATTGCATCGAAAAAAGTTTTTTGAGGATCGCACATCTGACGAGAAAGATCAAACTCCATGAATTTCAACAAATCTAAAACAAAATTCATACCGTTCTTCATAAGTCTTCAAGTCAAAAATCTGTTTAACCCGAAATCAAGTCCCAAGACCCTCGAAAAGCCGTTTTTGAAGATTGAAATCCATTCAAGAAGATCAAAACCCAACAAATTTGAAGAACTGAACACGAAGATCATATCGTTCTTCATCAAACCTTCAAATCAAATTTTCGTTCGATCTGAGATCAAGCCGTCAAGCCCTCGAATCAATGTTGCAAATATCCAAGTATTTTGAAGATCAAGATTCCTCTAAAGAAGATTGACATTCAACAAATTCAATAAGAAGATCAAATTATTCATCGTGAAGATTAAGTCAAGTAGATCGCTAATTCAAGATCAAGCTCAAAAGCCCTTGGATTAACGTCAAATCAAATCCCCTCTCAAGTCAACCAAATTTTAAAATTGTACTTTTACTTTTATTAAATTTATTTTATAATTTTTTCTTGTCTTTTAATTTCAGATATCAAGAATTTGGCATTACACTGTTGTCTTAGTAATTGAGGATGAGAAGATATATAATTTAACACGAAAAGATAAAGTTTTTTTCTTTTTCTTCTAAATACAAAGTACGACACTCTACTTATATGATATAGATATTTTGAAATTCAAATTTGTAGTTCAAACACAAATCTTATCAATATTATTTTATGGGCGATTTATTATTTTTACCCTTTAATTTATATAAACTTCAAATTTTGCCCTTTTTTTTACTGGGCTTTTTTTTTGCCCGCTAACTTAATTTTTTTGTTCTAAATTTGCTCGGTGAGCTTGCCTGAGGGCTGAGTTGAAGCCCAAACGACGTGGCAACCCACGTGGCATACAGACAATGGCCACGTGGCGCCACAACAACAAATTTTTTTTTAAATTCTTGAGAAGTAGGGGTACTTACCAAATTACCCTCGTCAGGTTTTTATACACTAAAAAGAAAAAAAATAAAAAAAAAGAAGAAGAAGAACCCGTACCCCCCCCCCCCCACACCCCCACCACCGCCCCTCTCCTCCTCCGCCGCCGCCACCACCACCACCCTCCAACCCTCACCCTCCAACCGCCCCCTCTTCCTCTCACAACCCTCCCCCGACCTCACCCCACTCTCCACCACCACCACCACCCTCCACCTCCCACACTCCAATCGCCTCCCTCCTCCGCTCAGAGCTAGTCGCCGCCCTCTCCTCAATGAAACAAAAATTCCTAAATTTCACCCTAATATTCATAACAACAACAATTGTAATTCTCGTCCCCAATTCATCATCATCTTACTCTCGGATCTCACCGTCCAATCGGTCAACCACGACACCATCCTGCTCAACCTCCCCGCCACCTGCGGCCGTCCCGTGACGGCGCTCCGCTGCCTATCAACGTGAACTACACGCCGACCCACAACGGAATCCTGCTCCATAAGTGCACGACCTCGAACAACACGTGTTTGCTTCCGACGACCATGGTGCAAACAAATTTTAAGATGTTGGATTGCAATGCGAGGAACGATAGCATCAACTGTTCTCTGGGATATCGATGGAGTCGTTTGAGAACAGCTCGTCGATTTCGTTGGATATGCAGCTTTTGAGGATCGGGTGGTGGATGAGAGGTGATTGCCCCTGTTCGGAAAATTCGAGGTGCGTTAGAGTGGTGGCGCCGATTGAGGGGAATACGGCGGCGTATTGGTGTCGTTGTGTGGTAGGGTACGACGGCGATGGGTTCTGTGATGGGCTCGCGAATTTGGGGTTTGTGAAGGATGTGGATGAATCGGAGGAGGTCAAGTTTGGTTCGGACGACGTGTTGGTCAACGAGAAGTTGTGGTGGTGGTGGTTTTCATTGAGGGGGGTGGGGGGTGGGATCGGAGAAGAAGAAGAATTCTTTATTCTTTTTCTTTTTTTTTTCTTTCATTAAGTTGTTATAATTTTTTTTAAATAAAAAATATGATGTGGCGGCCACGTCAACAGCCAGCTATAACGGGCTCCGAGCTGGCCCAGTTCTAAGCCCACCGGGCAAATTTAAAACAAAAAAAATAAGTTAGCGGACAAAAAACAAGCCCGATAAAAAAGGGCAAAATTGAAGTTTATATAAATTAAAGGGCAAAAATAATAAATCGCCCTTATTTTATATTTATTTTTTGAATCAATATGTAATAATATTATTTCAAGGACAACGTGTTTGAATAATCAATGACAACATCTAAACCACATAAAGCTTAAGAAACAGGAGAAAATCGTTAGCATCTTGAAGACAGTAATTAAGTTCGAGCAAAACCCAACATATATAATCAGTCAAGATCCATATGTGGCTAAATGATGCGCATTCTCGTTAGCTTGTCTTGGAACCCCCTAAATCGAGTATCACCATGGTGTTTTGTTTTTGTTTTTTTTTTTTTTTTTTTGCATTTCGGTTTGTGCGGGTTTGGAGTACCCTTGTATTCCCTTTTTTAATTGATTTAGTTTTCCTTTCAAAAAAATAAAAAAAAAAATTTATCAGCAATATTAAAACTGAGACAACAATTTAGATTACACACGATATATATAATTATCTAATACATAAATTGCCTGCTTCTGTATAATTTTAAGTGATATATCTGTGGAGCGTATCATAAGAAAAAATAGAAGTTACAAGCATAATATGCATGCCACCTAGGGGTGGGAACGGGACGGGAAAATTCCTGTTCCCGTCCCATCCCATGGGAAACTTCCTCCGCGAGAAATTTCCTCCGCAAGAAATTTCCAATCCCGTTCCCGTCCCGTCACGGCCAACGGGACGGGATTCCCGTCGGCCGCGGGATGGGAACGGGAATTATTTTTGGGTTCCCACGGGAGGTGGGAATCCTGCCAATTTCTAGTGCCTATGCAATTTAGAGGGGATTTTGGGATTAGTTGCTAAAATAAATTAAAATGAGGGGAGTATAAGGAGATAAATAAAATATTAGAGTATAATCGTTAGACAATTTTTGCCTCTTGAGTGGAAGAGTTTTTTTTTATTTGTGATTTGTGATAGCGAATAGCGAATGTGATTCATTGTGAATGTGATTCGTATTGAATTGTGATTAATGTTAACAAGTTGTTACTTGTTAATGTCGAAAAGAATATATTTCTTTTAATACGAAGTATTCAGAAATGCCGATTGTCGAAGAAAAAAAAGTAGAGAAACATTTTTTCCCACCTTTTCCCCCATTTGTGTTCTGAAAAATTGCGGTATTCCCACGGAAATCCCGCCAACAATGGGATTCTCGCGTAGACGGGATCACGTCCCGTTAATCCCGCCAACGACGAGATCCCGTGTAGATGGGATCCCGTCCACAACGGGACGGGAACGAGAGTTGATTTTTCATTCCCGTGCACACGGGATCCCGTGGAATATGATCCCATGGGACGGGATCCCGTTCCGTTTCCACCCCTTTAATTGCCACCCAGTATTATATTATCCATTATCCACTACCCATATACAATACACATATATCAATACAAATATGGAAAAAGTCAAAAAACTCCTTATCCCATTATAAAATAACAGATGGTCCAATGTTTTAAATACAATAAAAGTGGCTGGTCCAAACAATAAACCACTCAGGTCACGTACCTATCAACAAATTCACTCGAATAGTTACGTCATTATTTATCACCTAATGTCCTTGCATGCGCGCAATATTTTGCGGGGATAATTCTATCAAACCCCCCAAACTATGGGGTCATTTACCGCACAGGGTCAGAACTTTAGTTTTAGCGGCAGTGCCCCCTAAACTTTGGTCGTTTGTGCGAATTTCTCCATTTTCCAAATTTTTGAAAATTTTCCACAAAAAATCGTCGAAAAAATTATTTAAAGTTTGACTAAAACCTTCGTCTCGATGAGACGGTTCCGATGGTGGTGACGGTTTCGCAAAATTCAAAGCCAATACACGAGAAATTTAATTTAAGTGTATTGCACTTAAATTAGAATTCCCATCTTATAACTTTGAATTTTGCATCACCGTCACCATCATTGGAACCGTCTCATCGACACGAAGGTTTTAGTCAAACTTTAAATAATTTTTTCAACGATTTTTTGTGGAAAAATTGCAAAAAACTGGAAAATGGAGAAATTCGCACAAACGACCAAAGTTTAGGGGGCACTGCCGCTAAAACTAAAGTTCTGACCCTGTGCGGTAAATGACCCCATAGTTTGGGGGGTTTGATAGAATTATCCCTATTTTGCGAGGTAGGTTTCCTCATAAAGAGCTTACCAAAAGAAAGATTTCCTCATAAAGTACGTAGGTAAAAAATAATTGTTGCTTAATCAATCTTCACATAACACTTATATATGTGCATGTACTCATCACACACCTATTGTCAACAACTAGCTTTTACGAACACAGTTTAAATTAATAACATAGAACATTGTGTAGCTATAAGTCTCAGTGCTGATAAGAGGAAGTTGTCACGAAAAAGCAATGGAGATAAAGAAAGGGCCATGGAAAAAAGAGGAAGACCAGAAGCTGTTGGCTTACATTCTAGAACATGGACACGGAAACTGGCGCACCTTACCTGAAAAAGCTGGTAATTAGGAGTCCTGCTTTTTTTTCCATAACTTTTCCGCTAATGATTGGTTAAACTGTAATTAATTAGTTCTGTACATAAAGGGCTTCGAAGGTGTGGCAAAAGTTGCAGATTGAGGTGGACAAATTATCTAAGTCCTCATATTAAGAGGGGAAAGTTCAGTCCACAAGAAGATATGACCATCATTCGTCTTCATGCCCTTTTAGGCAACAGGTAAAATTATGTGTGTCAAGTGCGCATATATTTCTGACTACTTTTTTAACATCTGAAATATTAAGGACTTGCCAAAATAGTGTGAATTTTTTATCACTTTAGATTTATCAATAATATGGTAATTGTAAGATAACAATAATATTTTATTCCTCTAAGCACATAGCTACTAAAATCTCAGATTTACTTCTCTAATAAGTACACACCACCATGTTACACATATATGTAGTTTAATAATTACACGAAAACTTGACACACCGTACTATGTTTCACACTACTGGTTTTTAACTAAAATTAAAATGAAAGCTGCGTCCTATACATTCATATTATATGGATGCGTTACACAAATATTGATTTAATCTGAATAGTGTTAGGTGGTCATCCATAGCAACTCATTTGCCCAAGAGAACGGACAATGAAATTAAAAACTATTGGAATACCGGCCTCAAGAAACGGTTAACCCGAATGGGCATTGACCCGGCAACCCACCAGCCAAAGAACAATGCCAACGGCTCGGCTCAATCTAGACAAGCTGCGAACATTAGCCACATGGCACAATGGGAGACGGTCCGGTTAGAAGCTGAAGCCAGGCTCGTCCGTGAGTCAAAGATTGTGTCCAACATCCGCAGAGCCACTGCACGAGCTCCGCCTCCGCTGGTGAAGCCACAATGCTTAGACGTACTCAAAGTGTGGCAAGGTGCAACCGCGAGTAACGATTTTTTCAGCTTCGACTCACCGACTTCTACACTTAACTTTTCAAGTATTCATTCAACCTTTCCTACAGTTAAAGATAGCGACATCTCACTAATGGGAAATGACTCAGTATCGATGAATGGATCAAGTAGCTACGGGCAGGGTAAAATGGAGAACGCCGTGCAGCTTCAGGAAAATATTATGAAAAATTATGTGGATTATGATTTTCATGATGTACCATCTTCAATGGAATTTGTGTCGGTCAATAATAAATTTGATGCGTACAACATTAGCATAGTTGGTGATACAATGCAACACTTTGAAGATAATAAGGATTATTGGAATGAGCTACTTAATTTGGTGAGCACACCAATGCCGGCATCGCAGTGGCGTAACGAATTTGTGTAACGAGTAGTTAGTAGTGCAACTTCAGTTTTGTAATGAACTCTAACGTACCATTTTGAATTTCTTTTGGCGTAAACCACGTGAAGTCGTGAAAACATTACGTAATATTAGTTGTTTTGGACACTAGCTGTCGGATATGGCATAGATTATCTTTTACTTAATTAGGTGAGGAATGTAATGTGTCGATCGAGTGAGACATAATTGTTACTGCTTTGGGATTATGAATAAATTTGGTCGTTGTAACCAATTGCTATTCTATCTTGCTTACATACGACAAATTAAATAATGTTAAATTATACCTTGTAAGTTGTAACTTGTAACATCAGCTAGCATAATACATAAGTTTGCATAACAAAACTGCCAATATTTATCCTTAGCGGAAGTTGACCATAGTGAATCCTATGTAAGAAATTTCGCCGGACTAATTTTTTGTTTATCAGCAAAAAAAAAAAAAAAAAAAAGAAATCAAGGTACGAGAGCATCAAAACTGCGCGCTCAAAGATTCCGTCGCCAGTACAATTTTTAAAAAGAAAAATGATTTTTTAGTCTGATTAAAAAAATAAGAAAATACTAATATTCTTGGCTACGAGTCGCCAATAATATTAATAATATTTTTAAGATTTTTTTAATTTTCAATTGTTTTCTAAAAAAAACTAAAACATTTGAAAAACGTGATGAAAACATATATTTGTGAACTGTAAAATGTTATATTAGTAACTGAAATTATTTAACTAATAAAAGAAATTGAGATAATTATACAATTATTTATGGGTTGAAGAAATAATAGTAATTATGAAGATTTAAATGAGAAAAGGTTTATGTGGTGACTGAAGATTTAAATGAGAGAAACATTACATGGGAGAAGGGTTTGGTATAGGGAAATAAGTTTGTGAAAGAAAGGGATATGGAATGGATTGAAGGTAATGGCTACGGAAATATTACATAGGCAATAGCTAGTCACAAACGATCATCGATATTCTCTACGTACTTGTTAGGGCCGTTTCTCACTTGGATCAAGCTTTGATCCGATCGGCCCATTCAGTTACTGTTGATGTTGTTTTGTTTAAATCATTAGAGTAAAGATTAAATTCTAAATGGAAGTTATCTTGCTAAGATATTATTCAACTTACCATTTAACTAATACATATCTCCTAGGTAGCATATACAATTGGATATCTTGTATGATATTGCAGGAATCTCTCGGATAAGACAAGGAAATATATTCGGGTTACAACTAGACAATCAGACCCGCTTATCTATAAGGAAAGAAGATCCATTAGAGATACAGAGATCTTATTCAACAAGGGAAGAAGATATACGATGGTTGCAACTAAGGATCTGCAGAGATTTTGCTCATGCCTATATAAGGAGAATACTCGACACAGTTGAAATGTACTTTGAAAAAGATATTAGTGAGTGAGTACTGTATCGAGTCAAAGGTTTTTGAAGAGCATTAAGTCAGAGGAACCCTGGAGTAGCTTATTGTGTTCTTCCATTCAATCGAATATTCTGAAAATAAGTTAAGGGATAGGCATTGCAACCGCAAATATTAGAGGGAGTCTAAGTTTTGGGTGTAAAACCTACATTGTAAATCTTAAGTAGGATACTGTTTGAGTCAAACATTTGGTGCAAGCCCCGTGGACTAGGACCATTTGGACCGAACCACGTTAAAATCTTTGTGTGTTCTTTACGGTTTTTATGTTTAACTGTCTTCTATTAGTTGCAATAGAAAACTGGTTTTAAAACATAAAAGTACAGTAATTTGTTCTACCTATGAATGCAGTTGTGACTACTGTCAAGCTCAACTGCAATCAATAATAAGTATGATAGATCTAAGATCTTTCAATTGGCATCAAGAGCGGGTCACTATATTGCATAGTGTAGATTATGGATCAAATATCTTTTTAAGTTTTGTTTTGTTCAAATATTTTCATGGAGGAAATGAGGGAAGGTCTGTCAACCATAAAACCTCCAATGCTGACAGCAACAAACTACTCCTACTAGAAGACCCGCATGCGAAACTTCTTCAAACAGCAGGACCAAAAGGCATGGAAAAGCATTCTAAAAGGGTGGACCCCACCCACCGATGAACAAGAAAGGGTTAAATCCGAACTGCAGTGGACCGATGCGGAAGAACTTCTTGCAAATTATAATTCTACAGATTTAAACATTATCCTAGTTGTAGTAGATTATGATCAATATAAAAGTATTTCTAACTGTGAAGCTGCAAGAGATGCTTGGCAGGCTATTGAGAACGTGCACCAGGGAAATGCTAAAGTACGTGCATCGAAGTTGCAACTGCTCAATGATCAGTTCAACTTCATACAGATGGAAGAAACATACACCATTGCGCAGTTCCATTCCAAACTCAGACACCTAGCAAGTGAAGCCACCATCCTTGGAGCTGACTTCCCAGAGTCTATAATTGTATTGAAGTTACTGGGATCACTTCCAAAAAGATTCGCAATGAAGGTCTCAGCCATTGAAGAAGCAAATGACATCAATACCCTACCCCTAGCAGATCTCATGGGTTCCCTCACTACATGGGAAATGAAACTCAAGTGAGAAGGAGACACTATCTCTAAAGGAGTAGCGCTTCAAGCAAACCTCCCTCAGAACAGTTCCAACTCAGAAGTGGTTCAATCCATGTCTTTCATCACAAAAGGGTTCAATAAAATGAACAAACACCTGGAGTAAAGGTAACACTTCTAGTAATGTTGCAAGTCCCACGGATAACTTTAAAAAACCTTCCGCTACTAATAGACTTAACAACAAAAGGTCTGGAAAGGGTATTCAATGCAGGGAATGCCTAGGCTTTGGACATATTAGGGCTGACTGTGAAAACCTCCTTGAAAAAAACAAGAATCGAGCACTGGTTGCTTGGAGTGATGACGAATATGAGGAAAGTCATGAGGAGTATGAAGAAGTGGCAGATATTACACCCTTATCTTTTATCCCATTCACTAGATCAAACATGGCCGTTGCAATTCAAGCTCCTGTTGAATCCGATTCCGACGCAGTGGATAGTGATGAAGAGCAACCTGCAAACGACCTGGATACCATCCTCAAAAGAAACTCGGAACTAGAGGCGCCACTCAAAATTGTTTCGACGTTTGGCAGTCCAGTCAAGATGAATAACAAGAGAGAAAAATACTTTCACTCACAAGGGAAAGACACCTCATATCTGCTGATCTGGACACTGCACTCAATGCACACAAAGCTCTGGAAGAGGTGTGTGATCTTGCTTGGAAAGAACTGGAGTCACTAGTTAAAAATGTAAACTTGCTCACACGAGGAACTGAAAAACGGGAGGAAGTACTGGATACTCAGAAAGTCGCAACTGGAAAGACTGGGCTAGGATACATTGACCCGATGGATCTGAAGTTCCTAGGAGACACTAAGATCACCAGTTCCAAGAGGAAGCGAGTACCCAAAGGAGTGGAAATTTCGCTTAACTACAACCAGATCCAACCTCCTCAGGCTCAGGTACTTCGGAGTCGCAACTCATTTATTCCATTAACTAATCATAACTTTGTCAACAGATTTCTGAGAAGACTCTTTGTTCCAACTTGCCACCACTGCAGAGTACTAGGGCACATAAGGCCTTACTGCTACCAACGATGGGAATCACATCACGTGTCTCATCCCATCAAGGCTGTTGTAAGAACCAAGAAGAAAAGAAAGAGCCGCAGGAAGAAGAAAGTCAAGGAGTCTAGAACAACAATGTCTGTTGCAACAGACACACCAATAAAACAAGTTTGGGTTAAAACATTACCCAGCAGTCTTACATGCCTTACATCATATAATTCCACATCTCAACATACATCTTCGTCTAACTCCTGTTTTTTTGATAGTGATTGCTCCAGGCACATGATAGGACACGAAAGCATCCTAACCAACCTCATTTACGAACGAAAAGCGATGTGGTGTTTGGAGATGGTAACCGAAGAAAAATTGTTGCAAAAGGAACACTGAATGTGAAAGGTTTTCCTAAACTTAAAGATGTTTTCTATGTTGATGAGCTGCATGCTAATCTTATCAGTATTAGTCAACTGTGTGATAATGACCTTTCTGTTCGTTTTACCAAAGATGGATGTGAGGTTATTGATCAAAATCAAAACAGGGTTCTACAGGGATTAAGAAGTGCACAAATTTGCTATACTATGATAAATTGTAACTCTGCCATTAGGTCTCTAACTTGCAACTTTAGTGCAGATAATCTTACAGATCTCTGGCATCAGAGATTTGGACACATCAACTACAAGTCTCTTTCTCACCTTTCTAGCACCCAAAGTGTGAAAGGTCTACCGAAGCTTGGACCAAAAACCCTTGAGAAATATATACCCTGTCTTAATGGAAAACAGGAGAAAGTGAGCCATGCAGTGTTGCAACACACCCCTTCTGTAAGAATCCTTGAACTCCTTCACATGGATCTAGTAGGGCCCACCCAGAAAAAAAAACATCTCAGGTAAACGATATATACTTGTGTGTGTAGATGATTTCTCACGATTCACATGGGTTGAATTTTTAAAAGAGAAAAATGAATCTTTTATGGTTTTCAAGAACCTATGCAACACCGTTGCAAATGAGAAAGATCTACCTGTTAAAAGGACCCATAGCGATCATGGGAAAGAATTTGAGAATTCTTGTTTCAATAATATATGTTCTGACAAAGGTATATTTCATGAGTACTCATCCCCAATAACACCACAACAAAATGGTGTAGTGGAACGAAAGAACAGAACCTTGGTTGAAATGGCCCGAGTTATGCTGAACTCAAAGAAACTGGCCCTTAATTTCTGGGTAGAAGTAGTAAATATTGCATGCTATGTTACAAACCGTGTGTATCTGCGACTAGGTACAACTAAAACTACATATGAGCTATGGAAAGGTAAGCGTCCTAATGTTCAACATTTTCACGTATTTGGTTGTGCTTGCTATGTACTCAATGATAGAGAACCTAGAGGTAAGTTCCAACCCAAGTCTGATTTGGGAATATTTGTAGGTTACTCTCACAACAGTCATTCATATCGCATATTTAATGTTCGTACCCAAACTGTTGTGGAATCATCTAATGTTGAATTTTATGACTACAAGGACTTTTGCTACAACCTCCTCATAAGTCAAAATCATAGAGCTGGTTGAAGATGAGGATGAACGGCTGCCAAATATGTCCAAGAACTCCATTTAGGTTGTAACTGATCCTGTTGAACCCCAAGTGGCAACCACCTCTGAAGCAACAGGAGAAGGTGACCCCCCTCCAGTGACAAGTGAAAGAACTGAACCTCTAGAGGCACCACCTCACATTAAAAGAAACCACCCACCTGAGGCTGTCATTGGTGAGATGAGTGAGGGCATCCGCACACGAGATCTTCTGCGTATATGGTATGACCAAATGTTGCGGTTTGTCTGTTACACCTCCAAAATTGAACCCAAAAATGTCAAGGAGGCCCTCTTGGAAGAAGCCTGGATTGAAGCTATGCAAAAGGAACTGAACCAGTTCGAAAGAAATGATGTGTGGGAACAAGTACCTAGACCTGATAAAGTAAACATCATTGGTACAAAGTGGATATTCAAGAACAAGACCGATGACTCGGGGAACGTTATTTGGAACAAAGAGCTACTCGTTGCACAAGGCTACACACAAGTCAAAGGAGTGTATTATGATGACACTTTTGCACCAGTTGCAAGATTGGAATCCATTCGTCTCTTGCTTGCAGTCACATGTGTCTTGCGCTTCAAATTGTTTCAAATGGTGTCAAAAGTGCGTTCCTAAATGGGTACCTAAATGAGGAAGTTTATGTGGAACAACCCAAAGGGTTTATTGACCCACACTTTCCCAATTATGTATTGAAACTCAAAAGAGTACTTTATGGTCTCAAACAGGCACCACGTGCGTGGTACGAAAGACTCACTGTTCACCTTCTGGAAAAGGAATACACCAGAGGAAGTGCAGATCGAACCCTGTTCTATAAACACTTTGGCACACACATTTTGATTGCACAAATATATGTTGATGACACTGTATTTGATTCGACCTCCAATGGCGAGTTACAACAATTCATCTCTGTTATGAAAAATGAACTTGAAATGAGTATGGTTGGCGAACTCACATACTTTCTTAGTTTACAGGTGAAACAGCAGAATGATGGGATATCCATATCCCAGGCAAAGTATGCCAAGAATCTTATCAAACGATTTGGGCTTGAACATGCCAAACCGATGAAGACTCCCATGGGTTCTACTGATCGACTCAGCAAAGACGATAGTTGCAACTCAGTGGATGCCAGTCTATACAAGAGCATGATGGCAGTCAGTTGTATCTCACGGCTATCCGACCAAACATCTATTTCAGTGTTGGAGTATGTGCGCGATATCAAGCCAATCCTAAGGAGTCGCATTTAAAGGCTGTCAAAAGGATCATTTATATATCGCAGGTACAACTGAGTTCGGTCTTAGTTACAACTTTAACAATAACCCTTCATTTGCAGGATATTGTGATGCCGACTGGGCTGGATGTGCTGATGACAAGAAGAGTACCACCGGAGGATGTGTTTATCTTGGCACTAACCTAGTGTCATGGTTCAGCAAAAAACAACACTCCATCACCCTGTCTACGGCTGAGGCAGAATACATTGCTGCAGGGAGCTGTTGCACCCAACTAGTCTGGATGAAGCAAATGTTGGAAGATTATGGTATCACTCAGAATGAGATACTTCTTTACTGTGATAACACCAGTGCTATTAACATTTCGAAAAATCATGTTCAGCATTCACGCACTAAGCATATTGATATTAGATATCACTATATCAGGGAACTGGTAGAGGCTAAGACTGTGGAGCTATATCATGTATGTACTGACCTTCAACTTGCAGACATCTTTACCAAGGCTCTAGATGTTACACGGTTTGAGCACCTTCGAAAGTCTTTAGGCCTCTACCTTATGTGAATTGCAACAAAGACCCTGTTGCAACTAAGGGTGACGGTTCTGTTTTTAATTACTCATCCCATTGATGAACAGTCCTCTTGCTAAATTTTGTCGGATGCCTCCTCAGTCCCAACTGATGTTAAAAAAAATAAAAAAATTTGAGCGTGTGCAAAAGCATTCAGCAAGCCAGCTACACAAGCTTGTAGTTGCAACTGGAAAAAGCTACCTGACCTAAAAGAAACAAGAGTGAAACTATCAATTCATATCCCACGCGTTCACTCATTGAAAAGAGCTACCTTGTTCACAAACGAGTCAGTGTGAAAGCTACCAGTTGCTTACACAAATTGACTTCAGTTGTAACTAAGGAGCCAGCTCGGTCAGATTTCTTTTGGACTTAGTTCTCCTTATGGGGTCTGTAATTCTAACTCAGAATTTTTTCATCCTTTAGGGCACATTGTCGCTGCGTGTTTTAATTCTAATTAACTATGGAGCCCTAATTATTTTGAGAAGGTAATTATGCTCGTGTAACATTAGGCAACTTTTAAAATTATGTTTGTATAGATAAGGATAATTCCCCATGTTTAGCTCTACATGATTTGACTCTATCCTTTCTCTGACTGAGAATATCTTTCACTTGAGATCCTATGTCCCTTGTTAAGCGTGTGTTTTGGAGGGAAAGTTTCCCCCTTTTTTCTTAGGGATAAGACTATTAATTGCACCCAATACGTGTTCTAATTCATTGTCTTCTCTCTCCTTAAATTCTCACCATCTCTCTCTAGTGCTCTCTATTTTTTTCTCTCAGATGGGTGGTTTAATTAAACGCTCGACAGATGTACACTCCGACTCCGATGAACGTATCACCATCGATCTGCTGCAGTCTCTCCCTCCTTTACCACCACCACCTGCAGAACATCCGGACGAAGTAGATAAGCAAGTTCCTCATCCTGATCAATCGTCTTCGACCACCACTCCACTGCCTTCTCCACCAGAATCCCCTGCCAGGGCCTCTACCACAAACAAGGGTAAGGCCAGAATTAGAGAATCCTCCACTACCCAGGATGTAACCGGTGATGCTGAGGACGAACCCTCTGTCCCATCAACTGTTGTTGTGGTTGCAACCAGGAAGAGAACTAAGGTTCTCGCTCGCAAGTCTGTTCGTCCAAGGAGACTGCATAAGATCTCTGAACAGTCTGCATCTGAGGGTGATTCCGATGACGATGCCCCCACAGAACCAACTGCTGCTGAAGAAGAACCGGCCCCAAAGAAACACCGCCAGGTTTCTGCCTCCAAAAAGATGGCCATTCCCCCAACCGAGGAACAGTTTGCTTACCCAGAGGTTGCACCTGCACCTCTCGCCTTAAAGGCTACACGGGCATACTCCGTTCATTTTTATACTCGTGAAGCCCAGACTCGCTTCACGACCTACCTGAAATGCACTCTGGTGGTGGAACGCCCACTTGATGAAAAATCCTACTCCAACATGGACATTCTGGATTCGCTGACTGCAAGGGGTTGGCTGGCCGCAACTCAGAATGCCAGCAGCTACTCAAAAGTGCTGGTGCAAGAATTTTATGCCAACTTGACTCCACAGCTGGGCGTTGAGGGTTCTCTTGAACGTCACATGATTTATGTGCGTAAGACTGTCTGCCCCTTTACCCCCGCCATTATCTCTGCTGCCATGTGTGTTCCTGAGGTAGACACTGGTGATCAATTTGAGTTGCGACTGGGGCGCAACATGAACAAAGTTGCAATCGAGGTCATTGGTGGGCTTATCCATTCTTGGCCCTCACGCCCCCTCACCACTAGTGACCTCACTAACAGGTACAATTTACTTTTCCGCATTCTAGTCTGTCATTGGATGCCTTGTACCCATGTCTCCTCTATGCACGCGGACATCGCGAGCATTCTTTACCGTATTGGATTGGGAATACCAATTGATCTGGGGAAACTTGTGTTTGAGCGCATATATCGTGAGGCCTTTCAAGATGTACACCTCTCCCTTGGTTTCACGTCCCTCATCTATCGCATCATCACTGCCCATGTGCCCTCTCTCAAAGAAAAAAAGAAGGAACTCACAAGTGTAGAAGCCATGCGGGCCAGTCCCAAAGTGGTAAACAAACCACCACCATCTCCAGTTGCAACTGGTATACCCTCCAAGAAGGGTTCGGGATCACTGCCAGATGCGTCCGCCAGTCTTGAGGGCATTCACATGGAGCTGTCGCGACTCAGCGGCCTACTTGAAAATCTGGCAAAGTCTCATAAGGAGATGAGCACCTCCCTGGCCTTACAAGCCTCCAAGCTCGATCGCCTGTTAGCCCAGTCTGGTGCGGGCACCCCTTGATTAGTTTTCTCAAAAAGGGGGATATAGATAGGAAGGTTGGGTAGGTTGGGTAGTTGCAAGTTAGGGGGAGTAGTTTTCGTTAACTCTGAACAATCTCTGCTATTCTTATTCTTGTCGTTTGGTCGGATGGTTGCACCAATGTTGCAACCACCAACCTTTGGTACTTTTTCTATCACTTGCATTGTGGACACTATTTCTTGTGATATCCTAACCACTTGTGCATATGGATAAATGATTTTGACTAAACAAATCAAAGGGGGAGATTGTTAGGGCCATTCCTCACTTGGATTAAGATTTGATCTGATCGGCCCATTCAGTTATTGTTGATGTTGTTTTGTTTAAATCATTAGGGTAAATATTGAATTCTAAATGGAAGTTATCTTGCTAGGATATTATTCAACTTACCATTTAACTAAGACATGTCTCCTTATTATGCATCTAGACATATTTAGGTAGCATATAAAATTGGATATCTTGTATGATATTGCAAGAATCTCACGGATAAGGCAAGGAAATATATTCGGGTTACAACCGGACAATCAGACGCGTTTATCTATAAGGAAAGAAGATCTGCGATGGTTGCAACTAAGGATCTGCAGAGATTCTGCTCATGCCTATATAAGGAGAAGACCCGACACAGTTGAAATGTACTTTGAAAAAGATATTAGTGAGTGAGTACTGTATCGAGTCAAAGGTTTTTGAAGAGCATTAAGTAAGAGGAACTCTGGAGTAGCTTAGTGTATTTTTCGATTCAATCGAGTATTCCAAAAATAAGTTAAGGGATAGGTATTGCAACCGCAAATATTAGAGGGAGTCTAAGTTTTGGGTTGATGTGAAACCTACATTGTAAATCTTAAGTAGGATACTGTTTGAGTCAAACATTTGGATGCAAGTCCCGTGGACTAGGACCATTTGGACTGAACCACGTTAAAATCTTTGTGTGTTCTTTACTATTTTTATGTTTGTCTTCTATTAGTTGCAACAGAAAACTGGTTTTAAAACATAAAAGTACAGTAATCTGTTCTACCTATGAATGCAGTTGTGACTACTGTCAAGCTCAATTGCATTCAATAATAAGTAGGATAGATCTAAGATCTTTCAGTACCAAATAAAGGCATGTTTAGGAAGACCATTTATTTCTCTGGAAATGATTTTGTTGCATACGCCACAATTTGCGTTTTTTCGTATTTTCTTTTTCGGGATGAATATCAATGGCGATGGACGATCTCTGTCGTCCTTGACCAAGGACGACAAAAAATGACCATTACCTATGGATACATTCCGTAGGTAATAATATTTGCTTAGAAAATTGCAAATCCTTCTTCTATAATTTGCAGCGTTTTAGTATTGTCAGAAACACAATAAGTTGTTTTTCGACCCAGAGATACGTGTAATTATCATTGTGTAATGCTTATCTATTGTTTTGTTTATGTTTATTCGTATTTAGTGAGATAAGTATATTACTAACCATTATTTTTTCTTTTTACAAAGGCATGAAGAAAGTAAAATTTGCATCGCTAGCTTTTGTTACTCAGTGATTGTTGGTGACGCACAGCTGTTTGTACTAAATATCAAAGGCATTACTCCAAGAGGTAAGTACTTACACCAATACATCTTTTAGATTAAAGCGTAGGTATAATGTAATTTTATTTACAGTTAAAACTGTATTAATATAAATTAAATACATTTTTAATGGTATAGATAAGTAATGTATTCGCACTAAGATAGAAGTTGGATGTACGAATGCTTAAGAGACAATAATTATGTGGCTCAAACACTTGCTTATGGTGTTTAACAATTTATCAATCAACCATCGATCATATTTAATTTTGTCCTATTTACTTTCAGTCTTTTATATTTTTCATTTAAATTGTTTTTCTTTCATTCAATATGCTTTCAAATTGTTTACCTACATTTAAATTATTTCTACTACATTCAAATCGTTGTTTTCTTACATTCAAAATCATTTCCCAAAACCTGCATTAACAATTTTCTATATTCAAAGCATTCTGCAGTCCTAAAGCATTCAAACAACAAGGGTAGCAACCATGACAACTGTCATCGATTTTGTATTTAAGTAATTCTAGAAGTAATCCACCAATCCCTTGGGATATGATACTTGGTTCGTAATTATACTTAAAATTTTACTACTAGTTGACCATGCACTTGCGAAAAGGGTGTACCCGTAGCATTTTACTTGCTTACTTATTTCCTACTCGCCAGCTTTCCATCGATATTATTTTATGCATATATCACTATAGATCCCTACTTATTCGTGCTTTCATAAATCAAACTCGATTATCTAAAAAAATGACCTTAAAACTAGAATTTAAAAAAACAAATATTTAGCATAGATTTGACAACAAAAGGCGATACTTACAACACTCTCATATAGATTTAGACGATGTACTCATCGTCAAAACATAGGAAATAGTAAAGCATTGATAAAAGGACTCCGTTGACTGAGTCTTAGGCTCGTAGAACGCTTGTTGGGCTGTTGGTATCAACTCCTTCTTCATTTGTCAAACTTTTTGAAGTCTACCTCAAGTTTAGCCAATGGTTAGTGTTGGGGTTCCACAGTTGTTCCTTGATTTCCTCCAACTTTTTAACTAGCTCAACGTAGTCTTTGATCTTCCTCTCCACCGCCTCCTTAATTTCCTCTTGAGACGTCTTTCATCTCTTTGGAGCGGACGCCATGATGTCCTCTATGGATGCAATGGATGATGACTCGCTCGAAAGGAACATCTGTTCAATGAGGTAGTTGATTGGGTATGTATTTTGGTGGTAAATGATGATATTAAGCTCGATACAACCTATCTTGATTTAAAAGGTTATGATCGAAGAACTAAAGTACGTAAGCTTTGGTGAACCGATGATTGTGTGGTCTTCAATGACTTTGACTAAGATAACACCAATATTCCAAGTATCTCATTGTTTAATTGCTATCATAATATTTGCTTGGTCCCATGAAACCTTTCCTGGATTGACAGGTGGTAGAATTCTCGAATGCGGATTCTCTTGTATATTTTTATAGGCACCCTCGTTCCACATCTCCATCGATGACTTGTTCAATTTGTAGTATACATTGATTTTTCTTATTTTATCAGTAAAATAAAATATAAAAACTCAAAACCACAAGAGGTACTTCAACCCCTTATAGATCGTTAGACGTCAACATTTTTGCATCCCAAAAAATACGTGGATGTTTTTTCCAATCATAAAAGTAAAATACTTGTTCTTCTCCATTTCTGTAAACCAAGCCCAAACCTTCAATTTCATTGCTTCCACTATTTTGAAAATGTTTGCTTGTTCCTTTTGGGAAATAACCTTATTTTACGCGGTCCAAATGCACTATATGACCATGCACCAAATACCTCTCTATATTTTCTTAACTTTTACATCATCCAACAAATAATATGCGTTGATTCTACTTGCGATCAATCGGACTTTATGCAGGCGGATAATGGCTGATGTACCCCTTCAATCATAGTGTGATAGAACTTACCTACGAGATTGTCATCAACCTTTCCCAAATGATTGGGCATCTCCTCCATGTCCACAATGTCTAAATTAACTCTAGGGACTTTTATGGATTGCTCGTCCACAAAATCAATGCCCAACAACCTTGTGCACATGAGACAACTTCTTGTTGTAAATTTGGTTAGGTCGTAGCTCGGTTGAGCAACACTAAGTTTCGTCGTGGTTGTTGGTTTTTATAGTCTTTATATCATTGGTGTAGGACATTGCGGATGCCATGAATTCCCAACTATCATCGTATTTGCATTGAAGCAAAATTTCTTGAGCCGAAGAAAGAGGAGATTGAATGGGATGTACAAATTGTAGGTAAGAAACCTATGTTAAGCAAAAACTTGTCTATGAAAATTATCCTCATTTTTGTCATAAATATCAACGATGGGAACACCTTCTTAATGAATGTGGTGTTGCAAATTTTTTTGAATAACATGTTGAGATAAATGTGGATCATGTTCCTATTGAACAAGTTGACCCAAAAGGAAACAATACTCATCAATAATGGGTTGCAAAGAAAAAACAGTCAATCCCAGCTAGCGCGACCCCAAGTATGACGTTACAAAGTGTTAAACAAAGGGATGACAACCCCTTTGATGTTCTCGAAGACGAACAACCCCTACCTTCTAATGGTCCTAATGAGATTATAAACGTGTAGCATAAAAGTGCTCCTTAAAATGCAAATGCGATTGACAAAGACAACACAAATTTGGTTGAAACCGAGAGTGTGTCGAACAAAGGAAATGGTGTTTTTGTTGAAACCAAAAAAAAACTTTTTATACTGCAACGGATAATGTGTTTAAGGATGTGGTTGATAGTAGGTCTGAATGTTCCGATTCAGAATGCAAAATGCAAATTGACTTCAATTCCATGGATAATCTTATATTAAACGACACATTTAATAACGCTAAAAAGCTTTCAGATTCCGAATGTTCCAAGAAAACACAAGTAGTCTATCTGAACCGCAAATATAGAGAAATTAGGCAAGCTCATGCATCGCATATTCCAATGCTTTTGGCGATGATGAAAGTGAATATCCTCTGCTTGTGATATATAAAAAAATTGTACCAACCTTCAAAGTCACCGGCTAATGTTAACGTAATAGTTTCTACCAATACGCCTAATAAGAATGTACACAAATCGGTTGAGAAAAGTTATAGTAACTTACAAAGCCGTGACAGACCATCTTTACGTCGGGATATCTTATGATCGAATGAAGACGTTTAATGGCATTATAAGATTTGTTACGTATTTAATATGGCGTATATTGTAATTTTATAGAGTTAAGCCATATTTCTTTGGCTTTCTTCCTTTACATGGGGCCTATCGTTAGAATCCATTGCTTTGCTATGTAATTCTCGGTCAGCTTTGGTTGGGTACTCCATTCTGACCGTGCATGTATAGTACCATATATCATTTTAAATAAAACTACTATTTCATCCCTGTGCCATGCTATTCTAGAAGAGTACTATTCTAATAATGGAGTCCAAAAAGCAAGAGAAAAAAGCTTTGATCTTAAGAGAGGAATGAAAAATTTATGTGTGAATTATCCTCAATATATAGCACATGAATTCTTAAAAGGACAAGGATAAATTTTAATAAGTTCTCTATTCTCAAGTAATTTTAATCACACAAGGAATAATTCATAAGACTCTTTATAATGTAATAAAATTTTAATGCATAAAAGAGATATGGATAATGTAAGAAAAGTGAAAGATGAATATTGCTAGGCGAATTCCGATGATGTTCTGATTCTATAAGTCACCTCTTTATGTACGTGACTAAACACTGTTTATAACAAACGAAGGCGACATGACATGGAGGTCAGACGCCATGTCGCGTTGTTGCTACGTCACATGGCAGTAAAGTGGCCCGAGTCGCGCTGCTTTTGTGGAAAGCAGCACGACACGTGCAGTACGTGATGTATTCAAGAAAATTGTGCGACATGGCCTAAAGATGCACGACTCTCGCTGCTTTTGGCTTTGCAACGTGGTGAGCCCCCTGGTACTGTCGCCTGATTATCTAAATTTTCCTTACTCTTTTATCTTTTTCTTCTCTATTCTTTGACTTTTCAATTCAAGTTCAATTGACTCCATAAAACGTCAAATTAAAAAAAAATTAAAGTGAATTTAAAGACTCAATAAAAACTTACGACATTGGTTTCCTCCCAAGAAGCACTTAGTTTTATGTTGGTTAGCATGATGCTATGGTGAAGATATCAACGATTTTCAATTGCACTTACTGCATTTCCAGTTTTCTTTGACTCTTTAATCCCTCTGGGCAGTTGCTCTCTACTGACCGCAATGCTTCCTTTTTGTTGAAAAGGGGTGTATTCATAATTTGCTAAATTGTCTAAAAAATATATTCCCCGATGTTTTCAAGTTCATAAATTCATATTTGGATATTTTTTCCAAGATATCACTGTTAGTGGGGTTCAAATAGTGGTACAATGTGAGAAGGTTGCTGACTAGTGTAAACACATACATGGGGCTCAATTTTACAACCATCTAATAACGCCTGAATTATGTTGTAATAAAGTTATCCTTGAATTGTGTTTCCTCTTGGATTTAGATCAACTATTGAAAGTGCAGGTATTCTGGCAATGTTAGATTAACATTGAGAAGTCAATGTTAGAGTAACATTGCTGAAGCAGAATCCGTTTTACAATCTTGTTTATATGTATTATTATTGTTTTGCTTATTCATTTAACTAATTGAGTTCAACAGTTGTGATTGTCTTTGATTATTATTCAGGAAACAAACTTGTCATAGGTTGGACGCCCAAAGTTTCGAAGAAGGAAAGTTTCCTTAATTAAGCAAACCGCTCTACAAGGAAAGAAGAATTCGAGTGCAACTAGTAAAAGCTTTTCAAGTTGAGTCCTGATTTGAAGAAGGAGTCTATCATTAGTTAGATCACTAACGGAGGAACTATTATTCAAGAAGGACTGCGAGAACAAGGAAGAGGAGTTCGAGAAGGAAACAAAGAAGAATTACCAACCGTGTACAACACACCTTGAAGTCCAAGTCAAGAACCTATATATAGGTGTGAAGTACATCAAGACAAACACAAGACAAGAGCCAATCAATCCGAGAGATTAATTTACAGTTGTTGAACTGTTGCCTTGCTTTAGCAAAGTTTGTGAGTTGTGAGAATAGATCTAAAAGTGAGGAGCTGTTAGAGATAGTCGAAGCAATTCTTTTGTGCTTTGCTTAGTTCGATTAATTTGAGAATGAGGAGCTTGAAAATTGAGAGAACGACTTTTGTTAAAACCTTAACGGGTTATTTTGCCTACGGCTCAAAAGTTAATATAATCTTATATTCACTTCTTAAAACTTGGTGTTTGTTTATTCCGCTGCACTATTACTCTGGTCTGTTGTTAAAGTAACATCATTGAGTTAACAACATACCAATCTGTTGTTAACACTCCAGTGTTAAGTTAACAACAACAACGTATCAACCCGATCCACAATTTCAATTGGTATCAGAGCCATGCACCAACTTCACCGGTGTTTGGCGTTGATACGAAAAGATGGACAACTCCAATCCCAATACCAGCAGGTTGCCAGTATTGGAGGGTCCCATCAACTATGCCTACTTGGAGATCAGACTAAGAGTCTGCATTAAATCCATCGACCTGAGAGCTTGGGACGCAGTACTAGAAGGCTACACCGTCCCTTACTTGCCTAGAGATGGAGATGTTGATCTGGTACCTGAGCCAAGAGGACAATGGAAAGCCAATGAGATTGCTCTCTACAACTTCAATGAAAAGGCTCTCAATGCTGTTTTTAGCTGGGTAGGTAACCATATGTTCAAACTTATTCAAACTTGTACAACTGCTAAAACTGTTTGGGAAGTTCTTGAACTACATTGTGAGGGTGAAGTGGTTGTGACGGACTCTAAATATAGAAAAATTTTGAGGGACTTTGCGAATATAGAGATGAGTGAGGATGAAAGCATTGATTGGTATTTTGAGAAACTTCTTGATATTGCTAATCAGTGTCAAAACTTAGGTTTTACCATCCCAAATCAAATCGTGGTCTATGAAGCTTTTAACATTATCTTCTAAGTTCATTGTCAAAAGAATTGCTATGGATGGGTCTAGAGATCTTTCCAACATGGACTTCCAAACATTAATGAACACTTTAAAATAGTTTGAACTATAATTCCTAGGAAAGTCCAGTAAACAACTTGCTTTAGCCTTACTAGGAACTAGCTCATATTCTACAGGAAGTGATGAAGATGAATATGAGTTGATCTCTTCTAACTATGGAAACATTACCAGGAAGTTTAGTAAATTAGGCTACAAAGATAAAAATAAAGAAAAACAATCTGGTAATGCTGCCCTTGGTTATAAGAAATTACCCCCAAAATTTGTAAAGTACATGGCATCTAAGAGCACGCCTCAAGATGCTGAGAAATTGAAGGATGTTTAGTGTTATGAATGTAAGGGGTATGGTCACTTTAAACATGAATGTGCTAACACCCTCAGAACAAGAGGGAGTTCTCATTGGGTGTGTGTAGATGACTTCAATGATGCTGACTTCGAATCTGGAACAAGTGCTGATGAACAATAAGAGGAAATCAACACTGCTGCGCTTTGCACTCGGATCACTTGGTTAGAAGAAGACTCCAGAAATTGCCAAAATTCTCAATGTTACTCTAACATTGGAGAACCATCAGCAAAGCCGGAAATCTTCTTTGGAGACTGGAACAATAATGATACACAGGTTATCTATGATGTGCTCTCTGATTGTGATGATACTAGCTTTGATTGTTTTCATGGCTTAGTTGATCTAGAAAAAGAGTACTTCAACGAAGAAGAACTGTCCCAGGAGGAAATCATAGACGAGCTACATATAACTTTTCACAGACTTGAGAGAGAGAATGTCAAACTCATAAAGAGTAACAAAGCACTAAAGCATGACATTGAATGTTTGAAGAACATGTTGAAACTCTATGAGAGAGATCTTGACAAAGCTGAAGCTGAGATGAAAGAGGTAAATGAGAAACTCAAAAGGGATTCACAGATCATAGCCAAATGGAATGGAGGTACTTCTAAACTTGATGAGGTACTAAACATGAGTAATACAACTACACATGGTCTGGGATTTGGTGAGAAACCTTCCTCTTCTAATGGTAATTCTGCCTATTTAACTACAAGCTTTGTTAAAGAATCTGGCAATATGAGTTCTGGTACCATCAACACTGTAAAAAGCAAACCCACTTTTATCTGTCAATATTGTTTCCAACCAGGCCACATTAAACCATTATGTAGAAAATTCATAAAAGAATGTGGTAAGAAAACAACCTCTGTGCCCAATGTTAAAACTACAACAGATTCTGATGTTAGACCAACATTAGGTGCAGGACAGAAAAGTAGGATTTGGGTAGAAAAAGCAAAAACTCCTAAAATGAAAATTGTATGCAATGTTGTTTTCTTTGCTGTGTACTATAACCTTTCAGGTAAGTGGTACTTCGACAGTGGATGCTCAAGACACATGACAGGCAGCAATGAAAATCTTAAGCAAATGATACCTTTAAGTGCTAGAACAGTGACCTATGGAGGTGGCACCAAAGGAAAGATCATTGGCAAGGGGATCCTAAATGTTGATGGGTTCCCACCCCTGAAAGATGTGTTGTTGGTAGATGGGTTAAAGGCAAATCTAATCAGTATTAGTCAGGTGTGTGATGATGACTTACTAGTTACATTTGACAGAGTTTCTTGTGATGTTTATGATAGTGATAATGTTCTTGTTATGACAGGTACTAGATTCAGAGATAACTGCTACCTAGCCTAAGTGGAAGCAGAGTGTTTCCATGCCAAAATAGATGAGGCTTCTATATGGCCTAGGAAATTTGGACATGTTCACTACAGAAACCTTGAGAAACTGCATAAAGTTGATGTTGTAAGAGACTTACCTAAGCTGTCTTGTCCAGGTAAACTTGTGTGTGGTGATTGCCTCACGGGTAACCAAACCAGAGCTGTTCATACTCCCCTACAGGTACAGAATGCTAATCCTAGATCTAGTAGGTGTTTTGAATTGCTGCGCATGGACTTAATGGGTCCAATTGAGGTAAGTAGTCTCAGTGGTAAGAAATATGCCTTTGTGATTGTAGATGACTTCTCTAGATACACTTGGGTAAAATTTCTTAAAGAAAAGTCAGAAGCTTTTGATCAGTTCAAAATTCTTTATACTAGTATTAAAAACTTGTATGGCTCCACTGTGACTAAGATTAGGTCTGATCATGGTAAAGAATTGGAAAATGCTAGTTTTGATAACTATTGCAATGCTAAAGGTATCTTCCATGAATATTTGGCTTCTAAGACTCCTCAGCAGAATGGGATTGCTGAGAGAAAGAACTGGACTCTTCAAGAGATGGCCAGAGTTATGCTCAATGCTAAAGATTTATCCAAAAGACTATAGGCTAAAGCTTAAATACTGCTTGTCTCATTAGTTACAGGGTGTTTCTTAGACCTGGAATTAACATGACTCCTTATGAACTCTTGAAGGGTGTGAAACCAAATATTGCATATTTTCATGAATTTGGATGTGATTGTGATCTGCTTAATGTCAGGGATTATCTGAGTAAATTCGATCCTACAAGTGAAAAATGCATCTTTGTAGGATACTCTGCCAATAGTACTTCCTTTAGAGTCTACAATCTTAGATTGAAGACAATTCAAGAATCAGTGAATGTTGTGTTTGATGAGTTCACTCTTGATACAGGTACTGATGACATCTCAGTTCCCAATGTTGAACCAGCAGTAGAAATCGAGAATGCTACTCCTGACAATGTTACACCAACATTGGAACTGGAAGATGGAAACACTGAACATGAGTCAGGGAACGATGTTTTACTAACATCAGCGAGATCAGATGTTAGACTAATAGCAGAGGACTCTGACTCAGAACATGAAGTTGCCTCTGAACCTGTAAGAAATCCCAGCTAGGATTCAGAAAGATCATCCAGCATCCTAGGTAATAGGTGAACTCACTGAACGGGTAAAGACACGCAACAGAGAAAGACTTGATTATACAGATATGGTAAAATTGTGTGTCTGTATGAACTTTATAGAACCTAAGAATGTGAATGAAACCCTCCTTGATAACTTTTGGATTAATGCCATGCAGGATGAACTATTACAGTTTACTAAGAACAATGTCTGGAAACTGGTGCCTAGACCACCTAATGTTAATGTAATAGGGACAAAGTGGATATTTAAAAACAAGAGTAATGAGGAAGGGGTCATAGTTAGAAACAAAGCTAGACTAGTTGCTCAAGGGTACACACAGGTTGAAGGTGTAGATTTTGATGAGAACTTTGCTCCAGTTGCTAGGATTTAATCTATTAGGTTACTTCTAGCTGTAGCATGTGGTCTTAAGATAAAACTATACCAAATGGATGTAAAGGGTGCGTTCCTGAATGGGCTAATTGATAAGGAAGTATATGTTGAGTAGCCTAAGGGATTCACAGATCCTAAGTACCCCAATCATGTGTACAAGCTAGAAAAAGCCCTTTATGGACTTAAACAAGCACCTAGAGCCTGGTATGAAAGACTTACAGAATTCCTCTTAAGTCTTGGCTTTGTTAGAGGTGAAGGAGATAGGACACTCTTTGTTTTGAAGAAAGATTTTCATGTCTGTATAGCTCAAATATATGTGGATGACATTGTTTTTGGCTCAACTAACAACTCTATTTTAGAAAAATTTGTTGAATCAATGACAGGGCAGTTTGAGATGAGTATGATGGGAGAATTAAATTTCTTCCTTGGTTTCCAATTAAAACAAACTGGTAATGGGATTTCCTAAATCATGAAAAATATGCAAAGAATTTGGTGGAAAAGTTTGGATTGGCAGATTCAAAGCCTTGCAAGACTCCCATGTCTTCATCAGTGAAGATATCTAGGGATGTTACTGGTGCAGATGATGATCCAACATTGTACCGTTCAATGATAGGAAGCTTACACTACTTGTCTGCTTCAAGACCTGATATAATGTTCTCTGTTTGTGTGTGTGCTAGGTACCAGGGATGTCCAAAGCAGTCACATCTGATTGTTGTGAAGAGAATCCTTATATATATATATATATATATATATATATGACACTTTGGCCCTTGGGATTTGGTATTCTTATGACACTAACACAAATCTTGTAGGTTTCAGTGACTTAGACTGGGCAGGTGACACTAATGATAGAAAGTCTACAAGTGGAGGATGTTTTTTATCTGGGGAACAACTTGGTCTCATGGTACAGTAGAAAGCAAAATTGTGTGTCACTCTCCACTGCTGAATCTGAGTACATAGCAGCAGGCAGTTGTGTCACTCAGTTAATATGGCTTAAACACATGCTACTGGATTATGGGTTAGACAGTGATACCTTACTTATGTTCTGTGATAATCTTAGTGCTATAAGCATCTCTAAGAACCATGTGCAACACTCTAGAACTAAACATATTGACATAAGGCATCACTTTCTGAGAGACATGGTAGAAGATAAGTTCATTGACATTGAACACATTGAAACTAACAATCAGCTTGCTGATATGTTCACTAAACCCTTAGATACTGACATGTTCTTCAGTTTGAGGAATTCTCTTGGCATGTGCATTGTCTAGGGATGTTAGTACACCATTGTTGACATAACACCACTGTCTAGCACTGGTTATTGGTTGTGGTGTATTTGTAGTTCTTTTATGTTTCCTTTTTGCATTCTTCTTTCTTGCATATTACTTCTTTGTTAGAGATCTTGTTGGTTTGTGTGGTTAATCTGTATAAATAGCTGAGTTGACTGATGGACAGGTACATAGCAAGAGTATTGTAAAGTAAGAAATTCGTTGTTAGTATGTGAATGTTAACCTAACATCTGGGAGAAGCTGGGGTACACAGATCTCACTACTCTGATGTTATTCAGTTGTGACTTATCTATGTTAGGTTAGATAGAGCATGAAGAGAAGTTGGGGTACATGATGTTGAAAGCTTCATTGTCATTCATTTGTGCTTATTTTTGTGTTTGTGTCCATGGCCAAGGTTATGCATGATAGTGATCCTTACTACTGGAGTATTTTGAAGTTTCGACTGCTTGCATTCAATAGTATTGTTCGCTTGGTATTTCTCTTGTAAACAGGTTGGTAAACAAGTATGCATGTGGAGTTGGGGTGGAGAAGTATATGAATAATGTATTGTCTTCATTCAGTTCCTTTGTACTTGCCTAATCTGTAGCTGATGGTTAAGTTGCTAGGGTGTGTGGAGTCTTGTGCTGCCCACATTCAGTGATGAAACTATCCTTTAACATTCACTAGTTTTTTATTCAAAAGAGTTAATGATTTTAGCAAATGATAAATTGTTATGTCCTGATCCTAGTCAGTAAAGCTGTGTATACTTGGTTACCATCACCCAATGTTGATCTAACATGGATGCATTCATTCTAGTTCTGCATTTTTCCCTTATGTCGGTTTCGGCTTAGGGGGAGTTAGTAACCCTAGTAATCCTAGGAATCATGTGTTGAGGCATACTTCGTGGGTGACTCAGTGCAGGTAAAACACTATGTTTTGTGATCTTCTATACTGTGGGAACAGTTTTTCCCTGGATATGTACATCCACTCGGTGTTTTTCTGTCTGATGTGATACTTACTCATAGTGATGATCTTAATCTATGTCTTTGTACCTATGTACTTGGTTGAGGTTCCAGATCAGTATACAAGAATATCTCACGCTCTCACATGATGTTGCTTTGGATGAAGCCCTACACCTACAACTTCCCTCCTTGATGTTAACTTGCCAATGTTAGTTCAACATTGTAACATTGTAACTTATAAGTTTTCAGGTGTGGAGACTGCTGTGGTTACGTGTTAATCTAACACTGACATGTGGTAAGGTGAACATGGGTATGATCGTGTGATAGTGGTCCGATTATTTTGGTAACATGTTACAACACCACTATCACTATTCTTCAGCTAATTATTTATATAATTTGCCCTAATCTCTTCCTACTGTTACCGCGCTCAAAGTTCTTGCGAAATCAACATTCTCTAAAAATCAAGTTTCTACTTTTCTTCTCTAATCACTCTAATAATGGCACACAAGTCTTCCATTGATGCTCTTGTAGACGCTGCTGAGCAGATTGAATGACCAGTACGCCGCAGTACCAGACGAGCAACCACTGAAGCCATCGTCACCGCTGCACCAAAGAGGAAATCCACCTATCAACAGCGCAAGGGCAAGAAATCCGCTAAGGGTGATGTTGGTTCAACATTAAAAACTGCCACTCCCACCAACGACGAAAAAGAGGTAATGATGGCTAACCCTACTCAAGATATTACTGCTGAAATTGGTATTGAATGGGAGAAAGAGGCCCACGTTGTTGTTGTGGGTGAGTCTGAGATTTTGCATGAGGTCCCTGAGGGTGATGGTGGGGATGAGACCGTGGGTGGTACTGATGAAGGTGAAAACCTTGGGGTGAATGCTGAGCCGTCTGAGGCTAATGCTATTGAGCATGTTGCTACTGTTGAGATGGATACTCTTCCTAAAGAACATGACCAGGTTGAGGAGATTGTGGTTGAGGAGGTTACTACTGAGGGTAACCACGATATTGATGATGAGGGTGACAATCAACCTGAAGAGGTTGAGAGAGAAGAAGAAGAGAGCCCGACTCTCTCTGCCTTAGCTACTGTTGCTAAGAAAAGAAAGGGGAAGCAGGTGGTTGTTGAAGCTTCTGAGTCTAAGTCAGAAGAAGAAAAAGAGGAAGAAGATGATAAGGAGGAAGAGAAAGATGAGGAAGTTGAGGAAGAAGACCAACTGGTAGGTGATGACCCTGGTGATGTTACTCCAACATCAGGTAGTGATGAGTACTTTAATGTGCTTGATGAGGAGTACCCCAAAAAGCCTTATTATGGCTTTTATGTGTCTGCTGAGGCAGAAGAACAGTGGGAGGCTTATCAAGCCAGGGTTATTCACATGGAGAGGAATATTGATGAGGAGATGTTCAAAGAAAATAGGCTGTTTGAGTTGCTTAAAGCTAGAGGTGTGTTGGGCTCTGTGATGAACCAGTCATCATATGTCCCTGATGTGGTCAGAGAGTTCTACATGAACCTCTCTCAGTGGGTGTGCCACCAGGGCTCTCCCAAGTTTGGTAAATCTTGGGTAAGGATGAATGTCTATGACATTAGCCCCTCTGTGATCAATGAAGCTTGGGAACTTCCTGATCCTGAGGAGGGTGAGGATCATAGCATGGATGAGGTGATTACTGACCTCACTGGTGGACTCACAAGGAAGTGGAATAATAGTTTTCCAACTACAAAGCTGACATCCTTATGTGTTGTACTTCACAAGCTCTCTACCTACAACTGGTTGCCTTCCTCCAACACCACTGTTATGACAAAAGAATCTGCAAAGTTGGTGTATAAACTGAAGAATGAGCTAAGTGTGAACATAGCGATGAAGGTTCTGATGCATATGAGAGAGGTCACAACAAAGACAAAGGGAATCATTCCATATCCCTCTCTGATATCCAGCATTCTGGTGAAGCAAGGATTCAAGACCAAGAAGACAGAAGGCTGGATCAAGAACAAGGCCAAGATGATCATCACCAGGAGCTACTTCACTCAATTCAGGATCCAAGACGTGCCCTGGTATCCCAATGCAGAAGCTGGTCCAATCAGGAAAAAGAAGAAGAAGACTATCAAATTTGCTGCCTCTTCTGTTCGAGTTGCAAGTGGTGATAGCTGTTCTGTCATTGCTGATGCTTTTCTGGAGGAGACCCTGGTGTGGCTTGACAGACAGTATAAAGATACCCAAAGAGAGATAGCAGACAAGAAAGTAAGGTTGCAGGAGATTGACAGCCTCACGAAGCATTTGAAGGATCTGCCTTTCTCACAAAAAGGGAGAGAGTAGATCAAACTTCAAAAATTTCTGAGTTCTTTTAATTTTACGTCTTCGATGGCTGTATGAACAATTATATTTTTCTTTGCATTTTTATGTTTCATCAAGGAGTGTGTTCCTTACTACTAAGTATGGTCTGTAATTAAGTACTTTTCTACTGGTACTTAGTGTTTCTTCTTATGCTATTTGAACTGTGGTTACAAAGTACTAACTCTGTTTTACAGGTGTTAACGATTCTCTGATGTTAAGTTAACATTGAGATGTTCAATATTAGAACTTCGGTCTGGACTCAATGTTAAACCAACATTGACAAAGATGGATGTTATGACAACATTGAAAGTATCACTGTTAGAATAACATTGAGTTGGTCCCTTCTGATTTTCAGGGGGAGTGTACTTAGTTTTCCATTGTAGAAGATAGTGAAGTTTGTCTGAATAATTTGATCTGATTAGAACAGGTTCTTAGGTTTTGTGATTAAGGCAAAAATGGGGAGATTGAAAATGCAGGTATTCTGGCAATGTTAGATTAACATTGAGAAGTCAATGTTAGAGTAACATTCCTGAAGCATAATCCGTTTTACAATCTTGTTTATATGTATTACTATTGTTTTGCCTTATTCATTTAACTAATTGAGTTCCACAGTTGTGATTGTCTTTGATTATTATTCAGGAAACAAACTTGTCATAGGTTGGACGCCAAAAGTTTCCAAAAAGGAAAGTTTCCTTAATTAAGCAAACCGCTCTACAAGGAAATAAGAGTTCGAGTGCAACTAGGAAAAGCTTTCCAAGTTGAGTCCTGATTTGAAGAAGGAGTCTATCCTTAGTTAGATCACTAACGAAGGAACTATTATTCAAGAAGGACTGCGAGAACAAGGAAGAGGAGTTCGAGAAGGAAACAAAGGAGAATTACCAACCGTGTACAACACACCTTGAGATCCAAGTCAAGAACCTATATATAGGTGTGAAGAACATCAAGACAAACACAAAACAGGAGCCAATCAATCCGAGAGATTATTTTATAGTTGTTGAAGTGTTGTCTTGCTTTAGCAAAGTTTGTGAGTTGTGAGAATAGATCTAAGAGTGAGGAGTTGTTAGAGATAGTCGAAGCAATTCTTGTGTGCTTTGCTTAGTTCAGTTAATTTGAGAGTGAGGAGCTTGAAAATTGAGAGAACGACTTTTGTTAAAACCTTAACGGGTTATTTTGCCTACGGCTCGGAAGTTAATATAATCTTATATTCACTTCTTAAAACTTAATGTTTGTTTATTCCGCTGCACTATTACTTTGGTCTGTTGTTAAAGTGGCATGGCTGAGTTAACAACATACCAATCTGCTGTTAACACTCCAGTTTTAAGTTAACAACAACAACGTATCAACTCGATCCACAATTTCAAACTAACGGATTTACAATGTTGTCTTGTTTCCGTTTGGCTTGTAGACACGCATCATCATGTTATAAATATCATCGACATTGCATGTTGAGATATCTAATGAGTGACTATTCATAGCGATTTATGTAGGAAATTTCTTATACTTTTACATGTTATTTGTAGCAGTTTTACTAGTTTTAGTCTTATTTTTTCGTTTTTTTTAGTTTTTTGTCTAATTAGAGGAAAACAAGGCATAATTGAGGAAAAAGATCATAAAAGGATACACAGAGTAATGAGGAGTGATTTGGCAAAGGTTAATTGCCATTTCAGACCATAACCAAGCCTAAGCAAATGGAGGAGACGAGGTTGCGCATCAGTAAGACAGGCACTATCGCGCAGCTACCCAAGCTACTCACGCAAAAGGAACAAAATCTTGTGCCACTAGTGCAACACCACAAGCCACCACAATAACCATTTAGAGGTCGGCTCTATAGTAGAGATACTGGTGCGAGTCGCGCAGGTAGAAGCATGACATCACGCGTGCGATGGCAATTTGGGTCGAGTTCCTGAGAAACCCTAGAAGTTGCAGTCCACGACAAAATTTATAAATATGGGGAGAAGTTCAACTGCTAGGGTATCGTTATCAATCGCTAACAATTGCTCATAATAGTTATGCATAGCTTAATTCCACAATTTGAAGATCAACGGCTAGAGATCATTGTTGAGGGTGAATGTGATCAAAAGGAGTTCATAATAGATCGAAGGAAGGAAAGAAAGAGTCAGAATGGAAAGATACATCGAAATCTCATCGATATCAAGAGTTTAATCTTTTATTTTCTTTATTCCACAACTTTATGATGAACTATTGTTAAGCTAATTTGATCATGAGTCGCTAAATCTTTTTCAGTGTCTGGGGGAGGATGTAGTTATCATATGGATGCACCTTTAACCTATGTTTTGATTAATTCTAGCGAGAGTTTGTTTTTTTCGATATGAATTGTTGATTATGCTACCTTGTATTATGTTGAATTATGCATAGGAGATTGTTTACATAACACTAGCATAGTAGATCAAGCAAATAAGTCTCTAGACCTTTGGCAGTAGTGTCTATCGAGGAATCTAGGTTATAGCTATCAAATATAATGCTCTTTTAAAACTCTGTATGAATCCTTGACACGGTGAACTTTTGGAGATGGCAAAGTGCTTAACGGCCAGACATCATTAGCAGTTAAAGGGTTCTTTAGGTGATACAAAAGTGCGCGTAACTTATCATGTCAACTTGAGAAAAAAAAGGCAAGAATCAATAGAAAGAGTAGCAAAGAGATCATTGGTAGTTTGTAAATGAAATACCTGCAACCGGGATCAACGAAATCTGAATCCTAGAGACATTGTCCTTAATATGTTTTATAAACAAAACAATCAATCAAAAAAATAAATTATGCCTTTGTTTTATTTTCTTAGTTATAATGGTAGTTTGATTAGTTGTTTCTATTTCCAAAACCATTCAAAGCTTTCTTTCAATTTATCTTTGTATGATTATATTGTCTTCTAATTGCTTATAGTACTTTGATATGTTTGTGGATACATGGATTTTGTGAGTAATTAAATTAAATGATTTTAAGTGTTAAGATGCAAGAAATACAAAATATATATTATTTAATTTTAATATTTAAAGGGATTAAAATAGATATATTCATCAAATCTTAAGACAAGGAAATAATTGCTCATTACATATCAAGGCATGGAAAGCCTTTTCCTTCAAGTGACAATCTTCAAGAGAAAGAAAGGAGATTCACTCAAACCACGTCTTCCCAATCAAGAAATCGTAGTACTCAATTTCAACTATTCCTCTCATCAAAAGATTCTGGTTTAGTTTTCACAATATAAATAGAGGCGATCTTGAAGAAGAAAAATCACAATTAACAATCAAGAAGTCTTGTAGCAACAAAGTTCTGCAAATCCTCTCCACCAAGTCCATAAATCTTCAAGACGTTCTTTGCGAGAGTCAAATCTTTCTTCATAAAAAGCTCATTTTGATCTGGTGTCAAGCCTCAAGTTTTTGAATATCGTGCTTGTGCCGAGAAGATCAAGCTTCAAGAATTCCAAGATCAAGTTCTTACCGTTCTTCAACAACCTTCAAGCCAAAACTCTGTTTGATTTGAGATCAAGTTCTAAGACTCTCAAAAAACCATTTTTGAAGATTGTAGTTTCTTTAAAGAAGATCAAAGTTCAACAATATCTAAAAGCTGAAGAGGAAGATCATATCGTTCTTCATAAATCCCTAATTCAAATCACCTTTTGATCCGAGGTCAAGCCGTTAAGCTCTTGAATCAACATTTGTCAAATTGAATATTTCCACAACAAGTCTTCAAGCATTAAAGATCGTTGTTCTTGTAGAAAAGAATCATATGAGAAAATTAATGTTTTATTTTAAATAATATAGGGCTATACCAGAGTGGCTAGAATGGAGTACCCAATCAAGTCTGATTGAGAATTACCAAGAAAAGCTATGGGGATCTAAATAGATCCCCCGTGTACTGACGCGAGCCAAATAAATGGCATAACATTATACTATTAAGAGATACACCGAAATCAAAACATAAATAATTCTTATGGACATATCAAGTTTTCATGTCATCAAAAGAAACTGCGACATAGAGAAGATCCCTCATGTCCTCTCAAGTTGCGAACAGTTTTCTTAGCTACCACTTTTTCTTTAGCTGGAGACTTAGGAGGCCGGGGTGGATTCTTATATATCTTGAGTGGAGGATATACTCTTTCATCATCACCAAATGCATTGGCATAAGAGGTTTTGGAATCTTGCACCCTTTACATGTTTTCGCAAAGACTTAGAAAGACAATACGAGTTCTTCTTGAGCACTCAGAATTCGAAAGTAGCCCCTTCTGTCGTGTCGTTAGTAAACTCATTGTACGAGGCACCAGGGTCAATTTTCATGTTGCATTCCTAATCCAAACGTTCAGCCCTACTATCAACCATAACACCCTTTCCTTTATCGATTATAATTGGCACACTTTTGGTTTCAATCAAAGTTATGCTTCCTTTTTCATCGGTCTCAACCAAGACTCCCTATCATTTATCTAGTACATTTGAATAATTAGGAACATATTCCTTTTCCACATTTATTACTTCGGGATGATCAATAGGAGACTGATCGGTAACAAGGACACTAAAGTGGTTAACATCCCATTGTTTAATGGGTTCAATCATCAAAATTTGAATTGCACGAGTTGGGACACAAATATTTTCTTCACAATAGGAACTCATCCTTGTCGAGTATTGTTGCGTTTTGGATCTACTTGTACAATGGGAGACTGCTCCACAATTATCTCAACATTCTTCTCAATATTCTTAGAAATACCACATTGCAAAAGGTAAAAATTTTTATAAACAACTTTTTTGCTTAACATAACTTAATTTACCTCCAATTCGAACCGCCCACTCAATCTTCTCTTTCTTGGGCTCAAGCAAATTCATTTAAGTGCAAATTCATAGATAGTTGGCACGCGAAAAGATAGCACCCAATTAGCATGCCCACCTTTCTTTCACACTAACACATATTAAGAGTGGGAAGACCAACCAAATTTGGAGCAATTTGAGATTCTAAACCAGAATTGAAATTAGGCGTCCATTGGAAGATCCTATTCCTCTTTTGTCAACTTTAATCATAACATGTCGAGGGCCAATCTGACCAATCGTCTAATTCCCATTTAGATCAAATCTTGCAATCATACGGTGCATGAAAGTATATGACAGTTTATTAAAATCATAAATTGAATTGTGAGAACAAGATGCAATCATTCATCAAGTTTCTTTACTTCATCTTCCTCAAAAATGATAATTGACTTGCCTTTTTTGAGCATATAAAACTTTTTAGGTTCGAGAGATGGGTCATCGTCAAGCGAACGATTCATTTCGTAATTCATATTAGGATAAGTGACTTGCGCAAAAGAACATTGCTTCAAAGGTTGTCGAATTTGAAAAGGCCATATATTTTCTGGAGCAACATTAATTCGTGCGAGTTCCCTCTCTTTACCAACAAAGTGAGATGAAATCTTTGGAGATTGACCAAGGAAGGGGGGAGAATACCAATTGCCCTATTTATGAGGTTTGGGATGCAATTTGGAGGCTGATGAGGTCATGGACACTAGAATTGGATTCAGTGTGGAAGATAAAGAGTGGAAAAGACCCTAGCCAGAAGTTTGACCGACGGATTCTGGACATCGGCCGATAGTTTTGGTATCGTTGAACACTTGGTCAGACGGCTGGTTCGGCGTCTTTAATGGGCCTCGGGCTGGGGTCGGTAGGGCACCGCTGGCCATCAGTGTGCCCATGTGCACGCCATGTTGCACAATGATTTTGTAGCCTTCAATTTCGCCACCAAAGTTTAAAATTTGTCGACCAAAAGGGGGTCCTCTGGTTGTCCAACTCGCCAAAGAAGACGACGAAGCTCTATTGATCGACGTTCAGTAGCCGGAGAACCTCAAGAACCACCATTAACCGCGGCGGCCTAAATATGTTCGTCTTTGAATTGGCTGAAAAGTTTCCCCCTCTATTATTTTACCTCTTAGGTCGAGTGGCGTGCCAAAAATCTAAAAAAAAAAAACTCGCGGAATTGGGTGCTCGGGTACAAATCAGAGCGTAAAACCACCAATTTGAACTTTGGTAAAACATCACCAAAATGCAAGAAATGATGTTCAAATCGAAGCTCTCGACTTCCACAATCAAAATGTGTGATAATAAATCACGAACAAAGAAGGAACAAGGAGATACGAGAGAAACTAACGAAAACCCAAACTTGAAAAATAAAGATTTTGAAAAAGCTTTGCAACAAGAATGAATGACAGATAATGGTGGCGAGTGGCAAGTGGCTTGTGGTGTGAATTTCCAACGTCGTAAAGGGTGCCAAAAAAGTAAAACTACTTGGTCGTGAGTCAAGATAGATAAGAGAAACTTTTATAAAGAGGAGTTTATAAGAAAGGAATCAAAGGAATAATAGAGATTGTAACCTCATTTTTGTTTAAAAGTATAAAGTTTATTTGTATTGATTTTTCTTGTTTCTTATTTTAAGGACTTGAAATTTCATCGCTACAAATATTGCTTTCCCAGTGGGACAATCTCTACCTCTCATCTATTTTCTTGCAAGTCTGCAAATTTGAAGTCAGGAGAAGTTTTGCTTAATAATGGACAAGTCAATTGGGGCAACAAGTGAAATCTTTTCTCAACTGATGATGAAAACTATACTTGCATTGAGGGCAACGCTCGAAGTAGAGATTAAATCATCTGAAACTAAAAAGAAAGTTGGGGCGTTGAAAAGAGCCATTGATAATCTTACAAATCAAATTTCTAGTCGCGAAGATTGCTTGAATTGTCTTCTTCAAAGGCTATTGACCCAAGAAGAAGATCCAAACGTTGAAGAAGTCGCCCACAACATTGGAGTTCAAGGATGCATCAATACTACAAAGAAAATAAATTGAAGTCTCCTCTCATCTCCAAAAGCGTGAACTTAGGGGGAGTAACGATCAAAGCATGACGCATGTAAAGGTTTCTCAAGGCGTTAAAACTCTAGAATTTGATGAAGTCCTTAGTGAAAGAATCAAAGCCACTTCTCTTTTTCACAAGTCCAATTTCTCGAGGAATGACGAGCAAGGCAGCATGATGCACACAAAGTTTTATAAAGAAACAGTTCTAAAGGTTGAAGTTGGAAAAAATTCTAAGTCCTCAAACCAACAAATCTAAGTTTCCCCACAAGGTCTTGTCTCTTCTAATCATAAGAAGTTCATCAAAAAAGTTGCAAAGGATCATAAAGCTCAACTCAAGACTTTCAAGGCTTACATGAAGCCCTACACTCAAAGAATCGAGCAATTACAAATGCATGAAAGCTATCAACCTCTGAAGTTTCAAACATTTGATTGCAGTGGAGACCATGATAACATGTTACTCACCTATTTAGACGTGAAATAGTGCTGGAACTGATGGAGATCTTCTAGTCAAGAAATTTGCTCGATCCTTAGAAGACTTTGCTTTTATTGGTACATAATTCTTGAGCCAAACTCCATTATTTGCTGAAAACCTCTACAAAGTGAATTCTTCTATCGATTCTACAACACTCTACGTACAGTGAACATGATTGAACTTGGAAATTTCCATCAACAAGAGGACGAGCCAGTGATTGAGTACATCAATAAGTAGAGAATTCTATCTTTAGGATGCAAAGAAAAATTACATGAGACTTCAGCCATTGAAATATGCTCTCAATGAATGCATTGGAGCCTTTCTTGCATACTCCGAAGAATCAAGCCAAACACTTTTGAAGAATTAGCAAGTCTAGCATATTCTTTGAAAATGAGTATAAATCCTGATGAACAAGAATACTCGACAAACGCCCATAACACTAAAGAAGGCGACGAAGACGAACATAAAAATGAGAAGTTGAAGAAGGTGAAGTGTCATATTAAAGTGCTCCCAGATGCGAACGTAACTATCTAAGGTCTTCAAAAAAAAATTATTTTCTCCTAGACGTGCGCTTAAACTTTCTAAAAATCTTCAAAATCCAAATTGAGGTAATGAACTTCTTAATACGAGTATAAACTTTTTGGCTATCGAACTCAAAATAAATATTCAAGTCTTCAAATCTCCTGGACGCAAGTCAAAAGCTCTGCAAATTCATCAAGTCTTCAAGAATCCTTGACAAGAGACGAAGTTGTCTACAAATATTAAAGTGAAAAACTCCTTAATTCGAGTACAAATTATCTGAACATTGAACTCAAATCCTTCAAATTTTCAAATCTTTTGGCACGAGTCAAAAGTTCTTCTGCGAATTTTTCAAGTCTTCAAGCCTTATCGACACAAGCAAAAAGATCTACAAATTCTTCAAGTCTTCAAATCTAGATAAGAGCCAAAAAGTCTGCAATTTTTTTTAAAAACTTTGAGTCTCCTCGACACAAGCACAAATTGTTTTCAATTCAACTGCTCCATGACGCAGGAGCTTGTGGGTGCATATGGCTGCACTTGCACCCCCAACCTATGGTATTTATTAGATAACAATACTTTAGGAGAGAATTTATTTGCTGGGAACTTTTTATTGATTTTGCACCCCATGAAAACTTGGCCCACAACCTCAAATCTCCAACCGTTTAGTATATCATATCAATTAGAAAAATGTTATTGGTCCATTTATTGCTAGTCGCATTTAGCAATGGAAATTATTTAAAACAAATCCAAGCCTCACCATATTTCAAAAATCAACTTATATACGTGTATACAAATTATAATATATAATTTGAGTTTATGCTATAAAAACAGCTTTAAGTCATAAGCTGAGAGTGTTTAAAAAGTTGGCTAAAGGCTACTTATTTATAGTAGAGTGTTGGGCAAAGAAGAAGTGATTTTTCAATGAAGTAACTATAATATCTATAACATATGCATTATCAATATCAAAACTGTGTTACCGTAATATCTAATACAAGTAACATCAGAGCACAGTCACAATATCTAATAAAAAAGCTATTTATAAAGATGGTTACAAGAATTACATGATGTTTTTTATTTTAGTAGATTAATACTTTTAACTTGCAGCAATATTACGTAATTTCTAACTACATAAGACAAATAACTATGGCATTATGATATTGTGCGTAAGAGGGGGGGGGGGGGGGGTTGAATTGTATTTCTTAATTGTTGTTAGAAATATAAATGTTATTGGTTAACAAAAGATACAGGATATAATTGTACATACATATTTTAATTAACTTAATAATTGCTATCATAAGCTAGAAGAAGGTATAAGATTTATGAAGTGATAGTTTTATTCTTCACTCAATGGTGGTATATATAAGTACAACTTATAATACAAGAAGGAAAGATATAATTACAAAAAAGAAATAAATACAAAGAATATTTTCCTAAATTACAAAGACTAGGACTTTTGTCTAATACGCCCCCGCAAAATCGACGACCCATCGGCGATGGCGATTTTGGACCGTAGGAGAAGAAAACGAGCACGAGGCAACGGTTTAGTGAGAAGATTCGCGAGTTGATCAGTCGTGTTGATGTACGAAACACTGAGAAAGCCCTTGTTGACAAGATCGCGAACGAAGTGTAGATCAATAGAGATATGCTTCATTCGAGAATGCAAAACGGGATGAAGAGATGTACGGATCGCCCTTAAGTTGTCACAAAGAACACGAGGGGGAGAAGGAAGAGAGACACCTAGCTCATGAAACAAATGCTGCAACCAACGAACTTCAGCAGCCACATTCTCCAAGGCCCTATATTCGGATTCAGTAGAAGACCGAGAAATAACACGTTGGCGACCAGAAGACCAGGAGATAGGATTGCCACCAAAAAAGATAATGTAGGCCGAAGTAACGCAGCAGTGCCCGGATCACCTGCCCAATCCGCATCAGAGTAAGTAAGAAGGCGAGGGCAGGAGGCACGGCGAAGAAGCAGTCCATGAGAGAGCGTACCATTTAGGTAACGTAGGATACGTTTGAGAGCTGTCCAATCAGTCTCAGTGGGAGCGGACATCCGTTGCGCCAACCTATTGACCGAGAAGGCAATGTCAGAACGAGTCAAAGTAAGATATTGCAAAGCGCCAATAACACGCCTGTACTCCGTAGCATCGGTCAAGGATGTGGAAGTCGAGACCACTGAGGTTGACACCATGGGAGTAGCTAAAGGTTTAGCACCATTCATCTTGTGTCGAGCAAGAATATCACACATGTATTTATGTTGCGAAAGAAAGAGGCCCTCTTTACAAGTGAAAACCTCAACACCAAGAAAGTAGGAGAGATGTCCCAACTCTTTAACCGCAAACTTACTACCAAGACCCCGAACAATACGCGAGATAAGCGTGTCGTTGCTCCCTGTCACGATAATATCGTCCATGTAAACAAGGAGGTAAATGACATCATGACCCTTGGAGTAAATAAAAAGGGAGGAATCAGACTTGGACTGACTAAACCCAACATCACATAACTCGGCAGACAAAGCAAGAAACCAAGCGCGAGGAGCTTGCTTCAAACCATATAAAGACTTCTTGAGATGACAAATATGATGAGGGAAAGATGGGTCAATGAAACCCTGAGGTTGAGACATAAACACAGCCTCATCAAGCTTGCCATGAAGAAAAGCATTGCTGACATCAAGTTGGCGTAACGACCAACCACGCATAACCGCTAACGACAACACAAGTCGAATAGCGACGGGTTTGACAACGGGACTGAAGGTTTCCTTGAAGTCAACACCCTCACGTTGATTGAAGCCCTTCACAACAAGACGAGCCTTGTACCGATCAATAGACCCATCGGGATGACGTTTAATGCGAAACACCCATTTGTAGCCAATAATGTTCTTCCCTAGTGAGAAAGGGACCAAATCCCAAACACCAAATTGCATAAGTGTGGTGTACTCCTCATCCATAGCCGCATGCCAAAGCGGATCCTTAAGTGCTTGAGAAATGCATGTAGGTGCGACAGGGCCCAAAACCGGATGTTTAGAAGCGAAGTAGATGTGCTTCAGCTTAAAGATGTTGTTTTGAGCGCGAGGGGTCATGGTGTGAGTACGCGGTGGAGTAGATGGCCTAGGAGGAAGAGGCGGCGGAGAAGGGCAAGAATCCGAGTCGAGGGGTCGCGTGGAACTCGACGATGCAGCAGATGATGCGGGAGACGGCAGCTCGAGCGAAGACTGGACCGCGGGTTGGGCCGCAGTGGGAAGAACATGGTTCTGGATGGAATGTTGCCCAAACATCACTCCAACATTTTTATCAGAAGGCGCAGAAACTGGTGCTACAGAGGTTTGATTGCAATGTTGCCCCAACATCACTCCAACATTTTTATCAGAAGGCGCAGAAACGGGTGCCATTGGAGTCAAAACCTGACCGCTGACCGTCTGATAGGCCCCATGACCCGTGGGATCAGACCTAATAGGAGATGGGTCGGGTCCAAGGGGTAGAATGAGAAGCGGCCCAAAGGGCCTAGGTGGCGGCGGACGAGGGCTAGGGTAACGAGTCGCAAACCCCGGAAATTCCGTCTCCACAAAACGGACGTTGCGAGACACATAAACCTGAGATGTTTCAATGTCGAGACAACGATAAGCACTCTGAGACACACTATAGCCCAAAAATATACACGCGCGAGAAGGAGGCGTGAGTTTACCCGAAAAATAAGGACGGAGCCACGAGAAACACAAAAACCCAAATGTGCGTAGCTTAAGGTAGTTGGGAGAACGACCAAATAAGACCTCGAAAGGACTTTTGCGGTGAATAACCATTGTAGGTAGCCGATTATAAAGATAAACTGCAGTAGAAAAGGCTGAGTCCCAAAACGAAGATGGAAGGCCTGATTCTGTAAAAGAATGCGCCCAAGTGTCACAACATGACGATGACGCCGTTGAACAGTGCCATTTTGCTGCGGAGTATGAGGCGCAGTGGTAAGCCAACGGATACCACAATCCAAGAAGTAAGAACGGAGTGCAATGAATTCACCCCCATTATCCGAATAAAAGTTCTTAATGGGGAACCCAAATTATTTCTCAGCAAACGTGTGAAACTGACGAAATACCGTAGCAACTTGCGACTTGTGAGACAAGGGATAGAACCAACAATACTTTGAAAAATGGTCAACGAACAACAAGTAATAACGACAACCATCCAAAGAGGGAATCGGCGAGGGACCCCAAACATCACCATAAACATACTCTAACGGCAAAGTAGAGACAAGAGATGTAGCACTAAATGGCAATTGCGTACTCTTATTTAATAAGCAAAAATGACAAGAAGTAGCATCATTTGAAGTACAAGGTAATTTAAACTTGCTAAACAAAAAGGAACTAATATCCGAAGATGGATGACCTCAACGACTGTGCCAATTGTCTCTATTAGTGAGAATTCCAACACACGCCAAAGGACTCGAAGCAAACCGTGACCGCACGTCCAAGTGGTAAATTCCATTACTGCATTCCCCGCGCATGAGTATCACCCCCGTTGTTCGATTCTTAACAAAGAAATACCAAGGATGAAATTCAAGCATGAGATTGTTAGCAAGAAAAATTGATGCACTGATAATAGATTCCGTTGAGATGACGGAACGCATAAAATGGGAGTAAGAAGGAATTTACGACCACCTTTTGTAATAGAAGTGGAACCAACGTGAGTAATAGGCAAACCTGAACCATTAGGAATCGTAACCTCATCCGTCCCTTCATACTCGGAATGAACGGTTAGATTTTAAAGATCCGAGGTGAGATGATGCGAGGCCCCCGAGTCAACAAGCCAATTTGGGTCGTGAGAGGGAGAGTTCGGGGTCGAAGCCAGGTTAGCAAGAGGTTGCTGAAGACGACGACAAGTACGAGCCCCGTGACCATAAATCCCATAAATTTGACATGTGATGTCAGGACGACCATTAGAATTCGAACGATGGTTGTTGTTGTTGTAGTTCCGATGCCCCTAATTGTTGGGGTTGCTACCACGGTTGAAAGAGTGACCGCGGTATTGGCGATTGGAACCACTCCGTGAGTTGTTGGGGCGGCTAGAGTTTGGACCACCACGTTGACCCGAGTTGTGGTGATACGAGGCAGCATTGGCCGAAGCCACAAGGGATGCAGATTGAGCCTCCAAGCGCTTGACATAGATCTCGTGAGCCACCAATTTGTCATGAAGCGCAGAGAAGGAGAGCGGATGATTAGGAGCATGGATCTGAGCCGCAATATCACGGTAGGCTGCCCCCAAACCGTTCAAAACGAATAGAGTGATATCATCATCAGAGAGGCGATGATCAACTAGGGCAAGTTCATCAACTTTCAACTTGACACGAATTTGGAACCAATGGTCAACTGAGAGAGAGATTCCTTCAATTGCATGATACGAGCACGAGATCGGTCAGCATACGTGCTCTGCAAGGACGTCCATATTTCAGCCGACGTCTTCTTGTCGGAGACAAGTTGCATGACTTCCCAAGAGAGAGAACCAAAAAAGACGGATACGAGGAGAGCATCTTGTCGCGTCCAGTGGACAAACGCAGCAATAGATTCCGGAGAATCACCGCAAGGAGGGCAGGGGGTCGTACCTTCCAAATAGCCAAGAAGGCCATAGCCATAAAACAGATGGCGAACCTGTGCATTCCAGGATGTGTAGTTCCCAAAATTTAACTGCAGAGGTAGATGAGTATGTGCATTGATGGGCACAAGAGGTAGAACACCGGGACCAAACGGTGGAACGAGGGGTTGAACCCCTGAACCCGCAACCTGAAGAGGAGCGGTGGACGACTGCATGAGCGGCGCCATGGCAGACGCATCCGCAGACGAGGTGGCGGCTGAAGCCGAAGCCGAGTCACTAGGGTTTCCAGTGGAAGACATCAGGAATCGGGAATTCTCTTTAGAGATATTTTCCTAACAGTGGATAATTTGTTAGATGTTGCAACAGTGATACACATTGAGAGCTACTTAACTAGAGTCTTCCATATTAATCATATATACTAACACATAGTCTTATTATATGTTACAAAATATCTAAGTGAAAACAAAATATATTTATATATATATATATATATAGTAGCCAAAGTGAAACACTCGTAAGTATTAACAAAGAATAAAAGAAAAAAAAGGCTCGGTCAATTTATTGTAATAGGCCAAAAATCATGAAAGAAATCTCCAAAAAAGTGAGAGTTTTTGCCATCGTTTTTATGGTATTTATTTCATTTAATACATTTTTCTTTGACTATCCACTATTTGATGATTAAATTGTATCAGTTTTACTCTTTTTACGGAATAAAAAAATAAAAAACATCTATGAGTACACTACAAGAAAAACGGCCATTTCCGACGGCACAAAACCCGTCGGAAAAGGCCTATTTCCCGTCGGAAATGGTCTTTTCCGACGGTTTAATCCGTCGGAAATGGTCGACGGAAAAGCTTCCGTAGGAAAAGGTCTTTCCGACGGCATGGTGCCGTCGGAAAAGGTCTTTTCCGACGGCACCATGCCGTCGGAAAAGCTGTCGGGCATTTCCGACGGCACGGTGCCGTCGGAAAAGACCTCTTTTCCGACGGCACCATGCCGTCGGAATTGACCTCTTTTCCGACGGCATCGTGCCGTCGGAAAAGACCTTTTCCGACGGCACCATGCCGTCGGAAAAGACTATTTCCGACGGCACTATGCCGTCGGAAATAATAATCATAAATATTAAAAAAAATTACGGAATTTTTTTTTTTGTTAATTATCATCTCAAATTTTGTCCGAATTTTCGGAAAAGGCTATAATTAAAACACATATATATATATATATATAAACATTAATAATATATATAAATTATAAAAAATGAATTATTTGATACGAAAAACATAAATATAAACTAATTTGTAATATATATAGATTAATAAAAATAGTTTATTATGAAAGTATTAAGAATAATATATGATATGTGTAAGAAAACAAAATATATATAAAGAAAATATATGTAAGAAAAATAATTGAAGAAAGAATTGAGAGAAGAAATGTAGTTAGGGAGATATAATTTGAGTGTTTGTGTATGAATGAATGAATTTTAGGTGTAAAATTTGGGGGTATTTATAGATTTTGGAGGGGGAATGGTGCCATGTCAGCGATCCGCGTCAAAAAACTTCCGGAGACGCTCATTTCCGACGGCCCCATGCCGTCGGAAAAGACCCTTTTCCGACGGCACGCTCATTTCCGACGGCACGGTGCCGTCGGAAAAGAGTAGGTTTTTTTTAAATTTTTTTTTTTTTTTTTGTTCTTTTCCGACGGGCTTCACCCGTCGGAAAAGATCATTTCCGTCGGCACTAGGCCGACGGACAGGTCTTTTCCGACGGGTGAAGCCCGTCGGAACTTTTCCGACGGGGACCTACCGTCGGAAAAGACCTTTTCCGACGGTCAGGTGCCGTCGGAAAAGACTATCGCTCATTTCCGACGGTCGATTCCGTCAGAGGCCGTCGGAAATGAGCGAATTTCTTGTAGTGGTATTTTGCCCGTCAAACTTAAAATTTTTAGCTGCTGTCATCATTATTATAGCTTAATAATAGATCGATTGCATGATCATGTTGTATGTTATTGCGTAGCTTACTAATTTGTGTGAATCGTTAAATAATTGAATCCTAGTATGTCATTTAGGTACTAGAATTTCTATCAAAAAGGAAAAAGGTACTAGTATTAAATCTCATGTCATACAGGAGTTGTTGATGTCATTGTTGATGTCATTTCTTGACGAAAAGAGAATACATACGTGGAGAATTAGGAGTGCTCTTAACATGCACGCTACAAGATTTCCCGGCATTAGATAGTTCCTATACTCGTATTAAGAAGTTCTTTACTTGAATTTGGATTTTCAAGATTTTTAGATAGTTTAAGCTCTCGGCTAGGAGCATATAATATTTCTTTTTGAAGACCTTATATAGTTAAGATCGCATATGTGAGCACTTTAATATGATACTTCACCTTCTTCAACTTCTTCATTTTTATGTTCGTCTTGGTCGCCTTCTTTAGTGTTATGGGCGTTTGACGAGTATTCTTGTTCATCAGGATTGATACTCATTTTCATAAAATATGCTCGACTTGCTAATTCTTTAAAAGTGTTTGGCTTGATTCTTTGGAGTATGCATGAAAGTCTCCAATGCATTCCTTGAGAGCATATTTCAATGGGTGAAGTCTCATATAATTTCTCTTTGAATCCTAATGATAGAATTCTCCACTCATTGATGTACTCAATCACTGACTCGTCCCCTTTTTGATGGAAATTCGCAAGTTCAATCATGCTCATTGTACATAGAGTATTGTAGGATAGATAGAAGAATTCAGTTTGTAGATGTTTTAAGCAATTAATGGAGTTCCGCTTAAGACTAACGTACCAATAGAAAGCAAAGTCTTCTAAAGATCAAACCAATTGCTTGACTAGAAGATCTCCATCAATTCCAGCTCTATTGCACTGTTAACCCTAAAAAATAAAATAAAGGAGATCACTCCTACTCGGAAAAAACAATATGTAGACAATACTATTGTCACGAGTACTTCCGATGAGATGTACATATAAAGAAAACCCCTCGGAGGACTGCCCTACCTCTCGGTCACTGACCCGAAAAGGTTTATAAGAGCACCCGAGGAGAAACATAAGCGTCCCTTGGAAAGTCAAACGGTGAATGAAAAACAGATATCAACACGGCATCGGAAAAAGAGCAAACCCCGATGGACCCGTATGACTCCGATATCCACCAAATGCGCCAAGAGGGACCAAGAGGGACCCCGAGTCCTATGAACTTACAAGAAAACTTCCTTGCTGAACGCTCCTCGGAAAAGGCAACACTCGGACTTATCCGAGAACCCAATTTTGGAAAAGGTCAATACAAGAACACCCAGTGAATACAGTCCGAGCACTCTGGTGAAGAAATCTCACTTTCAGTAAAGCAAAAACAGCCCTCGGACACAAAATCACAGTCCTCGGAAGTCACACCAAGTCCTCGGAGATCACATTTCCACCCTCAGAGATCACTCCTGACTGTTGAAGAAAATACCCGAATCAAGAAGGAGAAACAAAAGCCCTCGGAAGAATAGCTCTATCAGAAACAGTCTACATCAATACCCGAATCAAGAAGGAGAAACAAAAGCCCTCGGAAGAATAGCTCTATCGGAAACAGTCTACATCAGAAGTCCTCGGAGATATCCGAAGACACAAAAGCTAATCCAGTCAGCACTTAGTAGATAAACGATAAACATTATCCTAATTTTTACACCTGTATCAAGGTAACAACAACACCTGTCCTTATCAAAACACATGCACAATGACACCTACCCCTACCAAAGTCTATATAAAGGGAGGTGATCAGTAGAAGAAGGATAAGCTGAAGAAACTGAAGTACCTAAGCCTATTTATTACAATTTATCACTCAAGTACGTAAGATAAAAAGAGGAGGAAATGTTCAGTGAATAAAGGAAGGGAATATTCTTGCAATTAATCTCATTATGTCCATCTCGCGTTGCCTCTGAATCACGGACAGGGCGTTTCGACCCAAATAAATATCTTCCGTTAAATAGGGAATAATTCCAAACCTGTTAACATGCACGTTTCAAGAAGTGAGCAACATGTTGTCTTGGTATCCACTGAAATCAAATGTTTGAAACTTCTGAGGTTGATGGCTTTCTTGCACTTGTGGCGATAACATGTTGCTCACTTCTTCGCCAGTCAATAGCGACCGAAAATCCGTCGCTAAGTCGTGTAGCAACAGAAAAACGATCGCTAACATAGGTGGCGACACTCTTTCAGTCGCCAAGGAAGCTAGCGACAGATTTTCCGCCGGCAAATCCGTTGCTAGCTTATGGTGGCGACAGAGTTTCCGTCGCTAACACAAGGGTAGCGACGGTATTTTCATCGCCACTATTTAGGGCAACACGCGGGTTGCCCTGGTCCACAATGGGGCCGAAGGGGCGACGGAAAGCCCATCGCAACTTTAGTCATTACCGATGGGAATTCCGTCGCCCATTTTCTACTGAGTCGTCGGCTGCCGCTAGCCATCGTCACGCTGTTGCAACTTCGAATTGTTGTACTTTTTGTTGTGTTCTTCAATTTTTTGTTTTTTTTAAGATTGTACACCGATTTCGTCATACTGATCTTGAAATATGCATGTTAGGAATTTTTATGTATGTCGGTCTTGAAATCATGTTACGAATTTGAATCGATATAAAATCATGTGTTAGGAATCGTTAAATTTGGTAGTTAGTTAGAAATCATGTGTTAGGAATCGTTAAATTTGGTAATTAATTAGGAATCAAATGTAATTAGTTAGAAATAATGTGTTAGGAATAATTAAAATTGGTAATTAGTTAAGAATGAAATGTAATTAGTTAGAAATCATGTATTAGGAATCGAATGCAATTTCGTTATATCGTTGTTTGTAGATTTTGGTAATGAACTGCTTTATGAATTGTTAAATTTTGTTAGATTATGCTTCGATTTCAATTTCGTTAAATTTGGTAACGTTTGTTAAATATATAAAAATTAGATTTAACGTCGTTTAGTCGATTATATGCTTTAGAAACATTTACAAAATTGTTGTTTGTTTTCGTTTAAGTGTTAGTTTTTATCAAACGTTGATTATATATTTTATTCATTTACGAAATTGTTATTTTTAAACTTTTATTATATTAGTAACTTGATTAATTGGACTAAGTTTATGATTTATTTGATTTATGTTAATTATCATGTATATTAGTTTAGATCTCGTTGATGCCATAATTATGCCTTTAGGAATCTCTAGCTTAGGCATGATAAACATCTTGGAAAACCTTATAACTTAGAATCGATTATACCATTAGGAATTCTAACTTAGGTTTTGAATTAGATTTTCGACATGTCTAACGATCATACACGCCCCTACGAGTGCTAGATTATGCCCTAGGTTCATACGTATACGTTCGTCTATTACTTGAGCTCATGCTCTTGCCGATGCATCGCCATCATCTTTTGTTCCACCAGAGGCACGTGGTACGAAGAACGTAGGCACATCATCTACTCCACGAGAGGCACGCTGTACAGGTTTAGTGGGTGTAGCGGGTGGAGTGGGTGTAGTCAATACCCTATTTATGTATGCTTCATGCATATCAATCATACCAAGTTATGTTTCTTCTCTTCTATTATTACATGGTATCACAGCCTTCTCTTAAAGAGTAGATCTTGTGGCCTAAACATTGCGCGGCCTTGGCCGCCACTGTCTGTTCGCCGCAGCGGCCTTCAAACTTCAAGATTTTCTTTTTTCTGCTCTGCTTGTTTTTTACCCTCTCCCCTGTTAGTTTTTTATTCGTTTACAAAAAAATATGTAGTTGAATTCTAAAGGCATTCGCTGACAGCAAGTCTTCCGACCACCCACCACCGCGGTTGTTTGCCATCGAGGTGCTGCCTTCCGCTGCTAGGGTGTTTTCAATTCAGTTGATGTTCAGTTCTAGTTTCTGCATGCCACCAATTATGTCGCTTGTCACCGCGACTCATCACTAACTTTCCGACTTTCCGCTATCATTTGTGCTTTGTCGCCATCAGCCTCTACATGTGTTTTAGTCACTAAGCGACTCCATCTCCTCACCGTTCTGTCCGATGTTGGAGTCCGTTTGTGTCGGTGTTTTTTTTTTCTCTTTCATTCAATTATTAGAACTTTTTTAGTTCAACCCAAAAGTTACTGGAAATTACACTTTCAGCCTTAAAGTTCTATGGGATTTGCATTTTGATCCCTTAAGTCCTGTCACTTTGCAGTTTGACCCAACATTTAGTATTTTTGTATCTTTCAGGCTTCAGTTGCTGGAATTTGCAATGTCAGCCAATCAGTTCTTGGATTTTGCAATTTTAGCCCCAAAATCTAGTGATTTTTTCTACTTTGGTACTATGTTTTGACGTTTGTACCCTATGATTGTGGGTGTTATGCCAGTATCCCGAGTTAGTCGTGTGAGCTAACTTGATGTTTGATTACCAAGTTAATCTTGTGAGTTAACTTGAGTCTCTAGGTGTAGAAGATTACTATTTCAAGTTTTGTTCTTGTTTTGCGAGCAACTCACATAGTGTGTTTCTCAGGGGGAGTAGATAATCAGTCATTGTTTATTGTTGTCGGATGTCTGTTGACTACAAATTTGAGTTATAGTCTTATGTACTGATGAGTTTTTTTTGTGGAAGCACACGTTTGGGCATTAAGAATATTAATTTGTCGTCTTTGTTGACACACCTGTAATTCGCGTTTGTTTGATTGTTGCGTGAGGTGTTTGTCGTCAATGGAGCTAGTGATCCACGTTTGTTGATTGGTGTACCCAATCATTCTCGTAAGGTGTTTCGATGACGTTTCTGGTGAACTTGGTGTTCCACGTTTGATTGGTATACACCATCGTTGCAGTAAGGTGTTTCAATGACGTCTCAGTTGGTGGAGCTAGTGATCCATATTTGTTGATTGGTGTAGCCAATCTTTGCCGTAAGGTGTTCTGATGAAGATTATATCCAGAAAAGTCAAGATGGGTTAGAAGTCTTGGTCGCACTCGCTTTCTATCAAGTATTGTAACTTATTATGTAGTTAAAGTTACTTTCAATTATGTGTGTTATTTGTAACAAGCTTATAGTGTAGTACGCTCTAGCTTGAGGGGGAGTCTTAGAATATAAATTAAATATAGAATACATGTGGTAGGTGTAGTGGGTGTAGTCACTTCCCTATTTATGTATACACCATCCATATCAATCATACCAAGTTATTTTCCTTCTCTTCTATTATTACAATTATATTACATATATACTTTTAGTTGTTAGTAATGTAATAATTGTAATTGATATATTTTTTTATTAATTAATCTTAATCTTGTCCTTTGAAGCGATGCCCTAATGGACATGACGAGCTATATCGTGTTGTTTTGGGTAAGATTCTTCGATTCCACTTTTGGGTATGATTCTTCGATACCACTTTTGGATAAGATTCTTCGATACCCCTTTTGGGTAAGATTCTTTGATATCATATAAGGGTGAAATTCTTCGATACTACCTACGGGTAAAATTATTCAATACCACCTACGGGTAATATTCTTCAATATCGCATAAGGGTAAGATTCTTTGATACAACCTACGAGTAATATTCTTCGATACCACATACGGGTAAGATTCTTTGATACCACCTATGGGTAATGTTGTTCGATACCGCATAAGGGTAAGATTCTTTGATACCACCTACGGGTAATATTCTTTGATATCACATATGGGTAATTTTCTTTGATACCGCATAAGGATAAGATTCTTTGATACCACCTACGAGGGTTGTAATCATATATACACATATGTTAATTATGACATACAAAAATATAAATATTTCGCTATAAATATTTCCACTCGTCTTCGAGTTCGGGCCCCAGGAAGGCGGGTGTAGTCAAATCCTCCAAGCGAGTAGAATTCCCTCAAGTAGATGTTGTACGGGGAATGATGCGGGGTTTTCCTCCTCCCACAAATGTGCGGGTGCTCACCGAATTCGAGCGGGCCTAGAATATACGCCGCAACACTCACCTGTTTCAGAGTGTACGTATCTTAACACGACTTCAATTGATTTTATTTTGACTGTTTAACATAATGTTACGTATTGTATTGTGCAGATGGCAAAACTGGCGGTCTCGTGTCTATAGACAATTCGCGAGTCCAAGGGTGACCCTGATGCTGTCGTTGCCGATCTCGAGGCTGATATCTTGAGGATCGGGGAGTTCAACCCCATGATGGTAGAGAAGTTGGAGGCTGAAAAAGAGGATGCGCTGAAGACATGTCGTAAACTCCAGGAGGAGTATGATTTGTTGAAGGGCAACCTCAAAACCTTAGTGACTAAGATTGACCACGGAAAAGCGCATGAACTTGTGGCTAACAAGGAGTTGGAGAAACTGAAGGCTGAGGTGTTGGCGGTGAAGGCTGCTAACGAACGTCTCTCGTCGGAGCTCTCCACTACCAAATTTGCTCCCTTGGACTTTGTATATATCTTATTTATGATATATGTTTCTATTTTTTCCTCTTGTATTTAATAGAGTTCAATTTGTAGGAACATCGTCCTGATCTTCTCCGGGTTTGAGCGGAGAAGTTTATGGAAAGCTCGAGCTTCCGAAATCTAATTTCAAAGGTTCGAGAGGCAGCATTTCATGCTTGCGTAGGGCAAGTATTGAGAAATGACGGTTTCAAGGACTCCCTCGAGTTGAGTGGGTTGAACCCAAGGCATGATTATAACGACCTGCCGATTGGTGGCCTAGATGAAGTGGAGGATGGTCCGGTCGACCCTGATGTGTTTTCCGAGGTCGTTGAGCAGTAGACTGAAGGGTCCTCGTGGGAGTAGCTATTTTGCTCCCTTTACTTATTTCAAATTTATCCCTTTCCGGACTGTTTCAGATTCGAGGTTCTGTAACTGAATGTTTATTTCTCTGTTATCTTCATAATGTGTGACTCTGCGTGATCTTGTTGTCTAAGAACTTGTTGATTTTTATTGTCGTGATGATAGAGTGTGCGGTATTTCAATATCTGACACAGCATTCATTTCGTTCTCGTATCGATGAGATTTCTTTACTTTGCTTGTCGTCAATAAAGGATGATTTGAATTCCCTCGGTGTTGGTGGAAACATGGGTAATCTGCCACCACTCATTGGCGGGAGTCCATCACGTTATCACAGGGAAATCGTTATTGCTTGAATGTTTATGATCGACCCCGTTATCATAAGGGATATTTTTCTCGTGGTTAGGGGCGCATCCCGTTATCACAAGGAACCCACTACCGTTGAAATGTTTACGGTCGACCCCGTTATCACAGGGGATATTTTTCTTGTGGGTAGGGGCGCATCCCATTATCACAGGGAACCCGCTACCGTTGAAATGTTTACGGTCGACCCCGTTATCACAAGGGATATTTCTCTCGTGGGTAGGGGCGCATCCCATTATCACAAGGAACCCGCTACCGTTGAGATGTTTAAGGTCGACCCCGTTATCACAGGGGATATTTCTCTTTGTAGACGACCCGTTACCACTCATGGGTAGGAGCCCGCCCGTTATCGCAGGGGAACCCGTTACCGCTCATGGGTATGAGCCTTTTCGTTGTAGATGACCCGTTACTGCTCATGGGTAAGAGCCCGCTCGTTATCACAGGGGAACCCGTTACCGGTCATGGGTAGGAGCCTTCTCTTTGTAGATGCCCCGTTACCACTCATGGGTAGGAGCCCGCCCGTTATCACAGGGGAACCCATTACCGCTCATGAGTAGGAGCCTTTTCTTCGTGGATGACCCATTACCGCTCATTGGTATGAGCCCGCCCGTTATCACAGGGGAACCCCTTACCACTCATGGGTAGGAGCCTTTTCTTTGTAAATAACGCGTTACCACTCATGGGTAGGAGCCCGCCCGTTATCACAGGGAAACCCGTCACCGCTCATGGGTAGGAGCCTTTTCTTTGTAGATGACCCGTTACCACTCATGGGTAGGAGCCCGCCCGTTATCACAGGGGAACCCGTTACCGCTCATGGGTAGGAGCCTTTTCTTTGTCCCTTGGTGGCTCTGTCGTCGTGGAGTCTATAAGTCGTTAGGCCCTGTAAAACATCACAGACAAGCAAGTTTTTTCGAGGTAAAAGATTATGTGACAGCATAAAATGATGCGCATGTGTTATCTGCGGAAAGTTCCCTCAATCTGGAAATTTCAGTTTCATGAATGAAAAGGTGTATCCATTGTGTCCTATCATGCCTGTTGTACCTGTTTGTACATATTTGGATGGATAATATTGAATAATCTGGAGCGATGCCCCCCGAATCCCTTCTTTTAAAAAGCGAGGGTTTAATATTCCCTATGTCCTTTTTGGACATAGTAATGTGTGATCCTTCGGGTTTTGTACCTGTAAGAGGGTGATGTGTTAAACATATATCTATGGGAATACTCCCCAAATTCTTCGTGCAATTCTCTGCACTTCCGTAATATCCGATTAGGACATATCCCTGCATGAAATATGAGATTCCATAAAGCAAAAATAAAAAGTAGTGAAGGATAACGGTCGAAGGCTAGGTAAACCCAACCCGCCTACCTATCCCGTTGAATGGGGAATCAGACCGGCGTAATTCCCCCTGTTTTAGTTACATGTCGACCCACGAAGGGGCAAAATAAAAGATAACGGTCGAAGGCTAGGTAAACCTAACCCGCCTACGTATCCCGTTGAGTGGGGAATCAGACTGGCGTAGTTCCCCCTATTTTAGGTTTACAACCTAACCCACGATGGGGCAATGCTTCAATTGTTCAAGCATAATTTAAAAACTACTGAAATTTAAAATATTGTTCTGTCTCCTCATGGTGATCACTCCGTGCGCGGAATGTATTCTTCGTGTAGGACTTGTATTTCCTGTCTTCTTCTGATTTTAGGGTGCTTTAACGAGTCTACGTAGCACATCCATCCCTGTACCTGGTCACCTAGAATTTCGCCGACTCCTTCAGGTGTCAGGAATTTGATCTTCTGGTAATAAGTAGAGACCACTGCCCTGATCTGGTTGAGTGCCGGTCTGCCAATGATGGCGTGGTAGGGGAACGGAATGTCGACTATTGTGTATTTTATCGGCATCTTCCGGGTGCGTGGGTTTCTCCCGAACACTGTGGGCCATATAACTTGTCCGAGTGGAACTACCTCTGCTCCGCCAAATCCGGTCAATGGGGTAGATATCGGCTCTAGCCGGCCTGGGGCTATCATCATATGCTCGTAGGCTTTTGAGAATATCAGGTTTGCGGAGCTCCCGCTATCCACCAGAACTTTATGCACCTGATATCCATCCACAGTAATAGTAATAACCAAAGGGCAGTCTAGTTTACCTGCGGTCAGGGCCAATGGACTAAGTTGCTCCAAGTCTCTCCTGGTGAAAGAGATCTCCTACTCCAAGTACGCTTCTGGCATGATTGCATTTGTGTACCCATTGTAGGCTCCGCCCTGAACTCTTCGTGTTATAGCTTCTCGGCCACGAGCAGTGTCGGCTCCCAAGGCACCTCCATTGATCATGTTTATGACGGCTCTGCTCGGGGCATTCACTATGGTCCTACTACGCTCTTCGGGTGCCTCAATCATCTTCTGCTTTCCACTCCTGGGTGAGTAATCTCTTCTAGGGGATAAAGAATGTTCTGCCCCCCTAGCATTTTCCTTGGCTCTTCTGACAAACTCGACCAATTTTCCTTCTTTAATCAATCTTTCAATTTCATTCCTCAAGTGCGTACAATCCACCGTCCTGTGTCCAGGTTGACGGTGGTACGCGCGGTATTTGCCCGACAACTTCATCCCGGGAGTCTCATTCAACGACCTGGGTTCCGTCAACCATCTGTTTCTCTTTGCCACGGCCATCACCTCCAGAATGCCTCTATTCAACGGGGTGTACGTCCTTGGAGGCCTTTATCTGTTGCGGTCTCTGTCCGCGTTCCTGCTGGAAAATGAACCTTGAGGCGTTGCCATCATCTCGTCCCCATAAACCATTTGGTTCGCGAGCATGTTGATCTGTGCTATGGTGGGCTCAATCAATTTGATTAGCTCGTCGGTGAACCTGCGATGGGTCGTACCCTTGAATAGCATCATCATGACATGCCCGCCATGCGGCTCGTCCACCTTCAACAATTCATCATTGAACCTCTTCATATATTCCCAGAGGTTCTCCCTTTCCCTCTGCTGCACCGCGCCGAGGTGTAACAGGTTGGTTTTCATTCTCTTTTGGCTAGAGAACTGGTTCTCAAACTTTTCCCTTAGTTGCTCGTAGTCCGTTATGGATCTGGCCTCCAGCCTAGCGAACCAATCCAGTGCAGCGCCCGTTAAAGTGGTGGATAGGATCTTCGCCATTATGTTTCTTGAGTAGTTGTGCAGATTCAAAATTCTATCGACCTGGTTGAGATGATCTGTAGGATCACTTCTTCCGTTGTATGGCTTGATCACTAGGATCTTATCCTCTCTTTGCAATACCTCAGCCTCTATCTCATCCGAAAACAGGGTCCTGCTGCGACCCTTCTACTGACTCTGGGTCACCTTCCTCGTCAACTCTGCCCTCTCGCGGTCTAGTTGTTCCATCCTCCTCGATATTACCTACAATACTTCTGCATCCTCATTCTTTGAATGTGCAATCTCAGCGCGGTCGCGACCGCGTTCCATTCTCTTGATTATTTTCGCCCTCTAGCGGTCAAGTCGTTCTATCCTTCTTGCTATCTCTCGGTCCAGGGTCCTAGGGTCCCGTCTCTCCGACCTGTTGTAAGCAGCGGGCGATATCTCTATGAATGAGTCCCCCGTATCCTCCTGTTCATCATATCCTTGCCTTGCCCTTCTCTCACCCGCTCGGGATTCATGGGGCCTTGCCCGAATGTCCCTTGTCCTTTGTTCCGCCAGTCGTGGAAGCAAAGTCTCCAATGTAGTGTCAAAAGCCGCTTTTATAGAGGCGTTGATCTGCGCTAGCATCTCAAGGGATATGACGGCAGGGGGAAGGGCGCTTCGTCCCGCGGCCATCGTCTCCTCCGAGACGGGAAGATCCGCATTTGGCGCCTCAATCATTGGAACGTCTGCCACGGGGTTCTCAGCGGTCGGGCCCTCAGTCGTAGGGTCCACCGTATTTGGTGCGGCAAAGGTTGGACCTGCATTCGTGGCTCGCGGCGGCCTGCCCATGCCTTCGTCGTGGTTCATTCTGAGCTGGAGAAAGCTCCATCTTGGCTTGGACACTGTCTGTTCTTGGTCAGTCGGCTGTTGAGGGAGTGGTGTGTCCTCTATCCTCGCGTTTCTAGTCACAACTCCGTTAAACTCGGATCGGGTCCTCCTTCCATGCATCTTGGCGTCCTCGTCCGTGAAATGGCCTTCCCACAGACAGCGCCACTGATTTGGTAATAGATCGTATTATATATATATATATATATATATATATATATATATATGTGAGTCAGTTACAAGTGAGTGATCTAATAATACAACGAATCTATCTCAAATCAGGCATACACTATGTATCTCGCGTAGACTTAGTCCGGAACACCTCGAACTAACGCTTCGATGCTTGGATGGCAGTGGTATATCGGTGACTATATCAGACGTATATCGGTGATTGTCTTCGACATGATATCGAGGACGCCCCTCGATGTTATATCGGTAGTGTGGTTGTATGACGTATCAGTTGAGCACCAGGTTATCCTGATATCAAGTACGATATCGAGAGTGAGATCGGGGATTTGTTTCGATGTGATGCGTGGTAGCTGAGGGGTCTGGGTACCGCGTATTTATAGACCTCGGGATCCGGGGACCACAGTAACATATCGGTGATTATTACCGACATGATATCGAAAGTGGTCCCCGATATGGTCAAATATGGGCCTGGTTTGGGCCAGGCCCAATATGCGGGAAATGCCCATATCAGCATAAATCAAAGCCCCAACTTAATAATAAACCAGGTCAAATGATTTCATTCAAGGTAGTTTTATAATCGTCATCTTTTTTTTTTTAGAAGAGAGAGTAGAAATGTTTGTAACTGTGTGTTTGTTTGTGTGTGTGTGTGTGTGTGTGTGTGTGTAAGCTGATGTTGTGTTTGTTGAATTGAGAAGGAGGAGGAGGAAATGTGGAAGAGGATACGACAACAAAGTTTGTGGATGCTTCTCCTCAGCTGTTTGGTGGTTTTTAGGATTTCGATTCACCAATTTCCTCTCTAGGTATGTATTCCTATCTATTTTTCTTGTATTTTCTCGTACTGGATTTGTATTGGCCACTATTCCGTATTAATATAGATAACTGGAATGCTGTTGTTGTTTTTGACACGCTCGTTTGGCCTAGTATGTAGAGAAATTGTGATTTGATGTTGGGAATTTTCGCAAGTTAGTGGTTCTGTGTTTAGTAACATTCGGTGGTTTTGTTCAGGAATAAAGAGGTGGATGAAGATGCACGATCAAAGACAAGCATTGGAACTTTGGCAAAAACAGAAAAATTTGATTCTTGTCGATCCTTTGGTAATCTCTATATCTTATGACTATTCTGTTTTATCTTAACTCAACCGCTTTATGTGTGTTAATCATTGTTATGTGGATTCTGGTAGCTGTATGATATGAAGTAATACTTTATGGTTTTTTTGACAATTCTTGTTAAGGTGGAGAACCGTCTGAAAGAAGTGTGGCTACTGACGGGGATGGAAATGCTTCAAACATAAGTTATGCCATCTCTGGATCTCTTGCACACTATAACAAAGTTGCGAATGATTTTCAATCTACCAAAGAAAATGATGATGTTCCAAAGAACCAATCTTCTCGACAAAAGATACCAAAAGATTTTCAATCTGTCACCAAAAGATACATGATGAGGAGCAGCACCAACCTCCTGGACAAAGCCATAGCTTCAAAGCTCAAGAAATGAAGACCTGTTTAAGGACAAGTAGTTTTTTTTTTATCATTTTAAGGACAAGTTTGTTAATGATCGGGATGTAATTTAACTAGTCTGTTTCATGTTGTGATGTTCGAATTCTTCGGGTTTTGGTGTAATATGTCTGAATGGTTATGAATGCAATTGGCTCAATAACATGTTTGTAAGCTCACAAAAAAGCACACTAAATGGACATAAAAAAGATCCTCCAAAATATGGAATAAAGGGTAAATTTAGGTGCAAAATTAACTCAGGGGGCCAATCGCAACACAATAGTTTAATGGGTACGATAACATAGTTTAAGGGGTAATTCACACTAAGAAGCATAGTTTAAGGGGGAATGTGCATGAACTTTACACTCCATAACATGTACTGAAAATGCCATTCTGACCCTCACGTGAATCGCACGATAATGGAATATTGTAAGGAATATTCGGCAGAAACCGGCGAGGGGGCAAATCGAATAGACGAGGATAGTTCATGGGGGCAAAACGCTTATTAATTTAGTTTAGAGGGCAAGTCACAAAAACGTGTATAGTTCAGGGGGGCATGATGCTTTTATCCCTATTTGGAATCATATGCAACTTTTTGACCGTAGAAGAAGATGATGCATGTATGTACTTTTGCCTTGTATGTCTGTACTCATAGTTATGCTTAGACAGACTTCCGATCTTAGTAGTGCTCATTTGCAGTCTTCAAAAGTTTTCACTAATGCCAGGTATATAAAAATTGCATAGTTTCATTGAAATTGTATCTATATATATAAAAAGTGCCTACACGTTTTATAATTTATTTTTCACAAAAATAAGCCCTTCCGTTGCATCTCTACATTATTGTCGTCGATTGAGAAAGTTTAAGAAAAACCTCTATATTGTTCAGTTAGTTCTGTTTCCAATGTTGGATCGATGTTGGGGCAACATTGCAACCAGAACCCTTTTCATCAAACTACGGCTCCCTCTTTCCTTGATGATGATCGGTCAGCACTCCTCACTCCTCCCCTTCTCAATCCGAACACAGACCTCCCTCGAGTCGCTCCTTCTCCACCACCCGCGTCGCCACCCACACTGCACGCGTCCCCTATTTTGTGTGACAGCCCGTCTCCACCCCGCGCGCCTTGTCATCCGACATCGACCTCTCCTCGTGCTTCACCTCAGGCGACACCGCCCCCGTCTCATGCGCCACCTCAGGCGACACCGTCTCCTACTCACCCCCATGAAAACTCGAAGCCAACATGGCATCTTCAAGCTAAACCGCCTCTTCAATCTCCACTCCACCTCTTCTCACTCTCCTCTTCCACGTAATCCTATAACATCGTTATCCGACCGTAATTGGTAATTGGCCATGACTAATGAGTTTGATGCTTGTATTGAAAACAAGACGTGGGAGTTAGTACCACCTCTTCTCAAAATGGAAAATATGAACGCACGATCCGTACAATAAATAATATAATTTGTACTTCTCTTTCCCATGCTTCCGTTTCGCCGACTTTTTGGCCTCACGCCTTGCAAGTCACCACATATCTCTACAACATAATTTTGTTTTAAAGCCTTCACTATATTAGACCACTCTAACGTCTCTATCATCAAACTCACTCCTACGCCCATCTCAATATTTTTAGGTGTCTTTGCTATCCTCTCACCCAATATACTACAATACCTAAGCTACAACCGCGGTCTGCTCCTTGTGTCTTCCTCGGTTACCCCCTAATCATTGTGGATATAAATGCTTCCACCTCTCCACCAACAAAATAATTCTTTGTCGATATGTTCTCTTCGATGAAACTTCATTCCCTTTCTCAAAGTTCTCTTCCTCTGCTTCTTCTGTTCCCAATGTTGAGTCGTTATTGTGGCAATATTGCAACCAGAACCCTGTGGCATCGGTTTTGCACCTTCTGTTTCCAATGTTGGGTCGATGTTGGAGCAACATTACAACCAGAACCCTGTTCCTCAAACTGCGGCTCCCTCTTTCCTCGATGATGATTGGTCACTACTCCTCACTCCTCCCCTTTTCACTCCAAACACAGACCCCCTACGGGTCGCTCCTCCTTTACCGCCCGCGTCTCTACCCACACTGCACGCATCCCCTATTTTGCGTGGCGGCCCATCACCACCCCACGCGCCATCTCAGACAACAACACCCTCTCCTTGTGCGCCACCTCATGAGTGACACCGCCCCCGTCTCGTGTGTCAACTTAGGCGACACTGCCCCTTTTCGATGTTGGAGGAACATTACAACCAGAACCCTTTTCACTACTCCTCACTCCTCCCCTTTTCACTCCAAACACAGACCCCTACGGATCGCTCCTCCTTTACCGCCCGCGTCTCCACCCACACTGCACGCATCCCCTATTTTGCGTGGCGGCCCATCACCACCCTGCGCTTCATCTCAGGCAACACCACCCTCTCCTTGTGCGCCACCTCATGAGCGACACCGCCCCCGTCTCGTGTGCCAACTTAGGCGACACTGCCCCTTACTCACTCCATGACAAATCGCAGCCAACATGACATCTTCAAGACAAACCGCCTCTTCAATCCCCACTTCACCTCTTCTCACTCTCCTCTTCCACGTAATCCTATAGCAGCGTTATCCGACCGTAATTGGAAATTGGCCGTGAATGATGAGTTTGATGCTCTTATTAAAAATATGACGTGGGAGTTGTTACCCCGTCCTACTAATGTCAATATTATTCGGTATATGTGGATTTTTCGTCACAAGTTTTATTCTGATGGTTCCTTTGACAGGCATAAGGATCGACTTGTAGGTGATGACAGGTCTCAACAGGTTGGGGTTAATTGTGATGAAACTCTCAGTCCCGTGGTTAAGCCCGCGACTATTCAGGTGGTTCTCAGTATTGCAGTGTCCAAGGCTTGGGATATTCATCAGCTCGACGTGAAGAATGCTTTCTTACACGAAATGAAACCGTATATATGCACCAACCACTTGGTTTCGTGACTCACCTCGACTAGATCATGTGTGCTTATTGAAGCGTTCTCTCTACGACCTTAAATAGGCACATCGGGCTTGGTATCAACGATTTGCTGATTTTGTTGCTACCATTTGTTTGTCACATAGTGCCCCAGATCACTCTCTCTTTATCCTGCGTTGTAGTTCGGACACTGCCTACTTCCTTCTTTATGTGGATGATATCTTGCTCACGGCCTCTTGTCCTTCTTTATGGCAGTCTATTATGTCTCAGCTTGGTTGGGAATTTTTCATGAAGGGCTTGGGTCATTTGAGTTACTTTTTGGGGATTGTAGTTCAGCGTTGCACTGATAGTCTTTTCCAATCTCAGAGGAAATATGCCAATGATATTATTCGCTGTGCCGATATGGACGGTTCATACGAAATCCAAACTTGGCACAATGCCCGAGAGTGCCAAGTTTTCGGACCCTGCTCTTTATCGCAGTCTGGCTGGCGCCCTTCAGTATCTCACTTTCACGAGACCAGGTCTCTCTTATGTCGTTCAGCAGCTTTTTCTTTTCATGCATGATCCCCGTGATGCTCACATATTGGCCCTTAAACGGGTTATCCGTTACATTCAGGGGACTCTTGATCTTGGTCTTCATATCTCTCCCTCCTCGGTTAAGGGGTTGACCGTCTATACTGATGCTGATTGGGGCTGGTGCCCTGACACTCGTCGCTCGACTACGGAATATTGTGTTTTTCTTGGCGACTATTTGGTTTCTTGGTCCGCCAAATGACAACCGACCCTCTCACGGTCTAGTGCCGAATAGGAGTACCATGGCGTGGGTAATGCACTGTCTGAGTCATGTTGAAATCGAAACTTACTCTTGGAGCTTCACTGTCCTATTGCTTCAGCGACTCTCGTATACTATGACAATGTTAGCGTGTGACGCCCCAAAATTTAAACTAAACGAATCCCATAAAAACTCTAAGAAAAATAACTAGACCAATGTCAATAAAATAAATCGCGCACAACCCTAACAATATTCAACATTTAACAATCCAAAGACTAATAAAGAGAGCATCTGAACTATAACATTTTACAGTTTCATGGTTTAAAACCTAAACAAACTAGACTATCAATAGGGAAAATAACATAAGGTGACAGCCGCCCTACTCCTCCAAGTACTCGTCCTCTGTTGGTTCGAACCTAAGCTGAGGAAGAAAGAAAGAAATAATGCATGCGTGAGACAAAAATCTCAGTGGTGTTTGTGTTGTATGTGCAAGGGAAATGTCATGCGCTTTTATTTTAAAAACGAATGTAAAAGCGACAATTAAGGCACATCAATAGTCAAACAGTTCACAGTCGGTCGAGGTACAATACAATATTTAACCTCAATATCAGATTATCCCATCCATATAACCTATCAGTCAATCAGTCGGTCGGTCCTTATCTCCCCCATTCAAGAAGCTACCTTGAAATCAGTCCACATACCACACAGGTATGTTCGTCGGTTACCACACTTAGATGCTAGGAAACTCCCGCAGGTCTAAGGGAGAGGGGCCATGGCATGAAGACCATCTGGCAAGCACACCGCTGCCCAATAGTACAACACACTCACATAGCCGTGGATCCATTATAGTCGGTCAAAAACAAATCGGTCAGTCAGTCAGTCAGTCATTCAACCATTCGTTCTCACAGCAAGCAATCAATAACGTTACAGTTCTAGTCAAATAACATTCTTGGAAGCAAGCAATCATTTACGTACGAAGTTTATCAATGCATTCTCAAACAGGTCAGTCAACAATGGATATATGTATACGTATGTATTTACTACTAGGATACACGTAGCACGTACTTTTTTCCCATAAAATAATATAATTTTAGGAACACGCACCTGATTTACAACTGGAGGAGAGTAAGCGCCAACAATCAGTTCAATTTCCTATTTGATCATAAAAATATCATGGGATGCTATTTGCATTAAATCCATAATTTAAGTCTATTCTACCCTACTGGGTACCACATACTAATCCTAGTTTACTTATCATACTATGTTCTATTCACGATTTAAGAGCACCAGTGTATATCATAATTCTTTTTACATTCGGTGCATGAGCATCAATTGGCTAATAAATTATAAAGACTCCTAATCGCACGTTACAATCAGATCCGCATGCCGTACAGCTTAATCACCTAATTCATTGCGAGTTCATCAACGGATTTAATAATTAGTTAATTTTTCACTTAATTAGGATTCAGAAGATAAAATTCTATACAATAATATAAATCCCCCAAGCATGTAAACCGTAGCGTTTGTATTAGATCACACCTATTGTATGTTAGATTTGACAGAACACCAATTTATTAATCAGATTGTTGGAAAAGGTGTTTAATCAGATTATTGGAAAAGGTGTTTGCTAGAAACTGATACTTCTATTAATTTCTCGATTAATTATCATAAGTCACAATCAACTATGATGGATGTATATAATCTGATGCATGATGGTTCCACTTGATGCATGCAATATACTATGAATTTCATGCCTAATGAACAATCGTGACCTCATTTGAATTATATTGATTAAACTACTCAAGCTATTCTATTCATGGTCATTAATCAAGAGAAAGAATATTATAGAAAGAGAAATGTTATCTACCAATTGGATCAGCGGAAAGAATGATATGCAGTTAATGAACAATAGGAAGAAATAAATTGCGGCTGCGCAAATTCTGAAGAAAACTCTTAACCCTCAAGTTCTATCATGACTATTTATATATATAAGGGTTTATTATTTAAGTTTAAGATAATTTTTTTTTTTTTTTAGAAAGAAGTTTAAGATAATTACTGATATTAAACACACGATTCCTATTTAAACTAAAACTGCACTTATTGTTAATTAACATGACTAAAATACATAGTTATATATATATATATATATATATATATATATATCAATAATACACTCAATTAATCTAATTATATTGTTTAATTATGCAAGGCTGAGAAAAAAAAGAATCCTAATAATTCAAGCAACAAAAATTTTGAGGCGTTACAGAGCGCCATTTACCTTTCAAGCAATCCGGTCCAACATCAACGAACCAAACACATTGAGATGGATATTCATTTTGTTCAAGAAAAAGTAGCTCGTGGTCAAGTACGTGTTCGTCATGTTCCCTCACGTTACCAGTTAGCCGACATTTTTACGAAGGGACTTCCACGGCTTCTTTTTGACTACTTTCGGAACGTTCGTCTTCCTCCCGTTTCGACTACGGTGGTGTATTAGATATAGAATATGTATATTTGGTAATTATTATAGATTGATATATATCTTTAGTTATAGATAGTTGCCTTATTAAAGATGATCTCCTTTGTACCGATATTAAGCATTCTTCATTGAATAGCACAAGGAATTCATTATCTTACATATATTCTTTCTAACCGTTGTGTTCTGCCGGATATATGGATTAGTTTGTTTGGATTTTGGTTTTATTTGATATTGATAGTTGTAGAATTAAAGACTGTCTAACTGATTTAATCGTTTTTAACAAATTAAAATGCATTTCTTCAACGTAGAAGAATTTAATGTAAGTGTAGAACTCCTTATCCCAATAAAATAAAATTCACCAATGTGGACCAATGTTTTAAATACGAAAAAATAATATGGCTGGTCCACACCATTAATCACTCAGGTAACGTACCCATCAACAAATTCACTATAAGCTTTCAAAATTAATAGTCACATGACTATTAATTTACCCTTATTAATAGTTTTGGGTATTATTATTAGGTTGCATGGTTAGCCAAATTGGTACCCTAGATTAAACCCAACAAAAAAAAAAAACCATATGTTTGCTTGGGCTAATTGACCACATATTTTTAATCTTGCCACTTATTTGTATTTAATGACCTTCTTACCCTTATTCTAATTTTTAACTTCACCACTATGTATAATTATTGGATTTATGCTAATTATAAACATGCAATTTTGAGAAAATAACACAACCATGTATAATTATTGGATTTATGATATAATACACAAGAAGGTCACAACCCATTATTACACTAATTGCTCCTTTCCACTAGCAATCGATCACGGGCGTTGGTATATAACTCCAAACACACAAAATTTGATTTGATTAGTGTAAGATTAAACAAGAACAAGGAAAAAATACAATTTCAAATTATAATAAAACAATAGACGGGTCTAGGATGACATATTGCACTATTGGTGATATATATCAACCAATTTAATATGCACTAGAATATAAAGATCTCACTTATAAATACAATATATAATACGACTGAATTTCTATTGTGGCGAGGCAACACTTCTAATATTGTTGTTGCGCGAGGTTTTGATATTTGTAATGTGCTATCTCAAACTTATTTATAATTATGTATTGATTTGCTTGACATTCTGTAGTATAAGGTTTGGAGATTTAATATTATTTGTTTGTTGAATTGCGAGTTTGCTCATGTGTCGTTTTGCTTACCAAGTTGAATATAAATATTTTCAAGTTCAATTAATATTTCCATGTTCCCACTAAATTACTACTAAGTGATGAGTTTCCTAAATATATGTATCTCGCCAAAGACACTAGATCAATTATGAAAAAAAAATTAGCAGAGGAAATGGTTTGATCAATTTAATAAACATTATATTTAAGCAACTGTTGCGTAATATATACAATAAAAATATGAAGTTCCATTCCTAGTTCGAAAGTCCAATATGAAAAAATTATTTAAGCAAATATAAGTAAATAATGATAGATTTACTAATAAGGATATTTTATTCATTGGAACGAGGTACAATGCTATTTTACAATGGTACAACTTGGTAAATAACTTGGTACCCAAAAGGAATCTTTAGTCTAATAAATTTAGAAGATAGGGGTATTTACGTCATGAAATTTATCCTTATTAAGCTTAATTGGGGGTATTAATAATTGGGGGGAGGGGGTACCCAATTATTAATACCCCAATAAGACCGCCACGTAGGACAACCCGATTATTAGTAATGCGAAGCAAACGGCCTTATAGCTACGACTATTAATATAATTTGGTTTGATTGGGCAAAGCAAACGAGTCCTAACAGTTACATCATGTATCAACTAATATCATTGCTCGATATTAAGCTAGGTTGATTTCGTCATAAAGCACTTACACTACAATATTTGGGGGGTTTTAGCTACCCCTAGTAACCGCTGGGTGGTCCCCAGCGTTTTGGTGACCGCTGGGCGGTCCCCATCCCAAAAGGGGAACCGCCCAGCGTTCCCCAACCAAAAACGGGTTTTATGGACCGCTAGGCAGTCCCTAAAATTAGCTTCAGGGACCGCCAGACGGTCCCTAATAATATTCATACTTTTTTTTATTGATTTTGTGGAACAATTAAGATGTCGCGTTTTTTATTTAGTTGATAAATATCCTAATAATAGTTAAGAGAACAAAACTACAAAGTTTCATACAAATTGAAACAACATACGATGATTAAGTGTACGTATAACGTAGACTATGTTCAACGTTAAAATTTTCTCAACCTCATTCAATCTACTGTTAAATAACTAAATTACTGGTTTTATGATCGTTTGTTACTTCAATTGACATGTTATAATGAATTTTGTTGCTAAAAGTTAAAAACACATATAAATCGTTTCATAAAAAAAAGAGTATGAATATTATTAGGGACCGCCTGGCTGTCCCTAAAACCACCTTTAGGGACCGCTGCGCGGTACCAAATGTCTTTAGGGACCGCCCGGCGGTCCCTAATAATATTCATACTTTTTTTTTATTTTATGGAACAATTAAGGTCCCTAATAATATTCATAAGTTGTTTGTTTAGTTGATAAATATCATAATAATTGTTAAAAGAACAAAATTACAAAGTTTCATACAAATTGAAACAACATACGATGATTAAGTATACGTATAACGTAGAATAGGTTCAACGTTAAAAACTTTCTCAATCTCATTCAAACTACTATTAAATAACTAGATTAGTGGTTTTATTATCGTTTGTTACTTCAATTGACATGTTATAATGAATTTTGTTGCAAAAAGTCAAAAACACATGGAAATCGTTTCATAAAATAAAAAAAAAGAGTATGAATATTATTAGGAACCGCCTGGACCCTAAAACCACCTTTAGGGACCGTTGGGCGGTCACCAAATGCGTGCGGTCCCTAATAATATTCATACTTTTTTTTTTGGAATAATTAAGGTGCCGCATTGTTTGTTTAATATATAAATATCCTAATAATAGTTAAAAGAACAAAATTACAAAGTTTCAAACAAATTAAAACAATATACGATGATTAAGTGTACGTATAACGTAGAATAGGTTCAACGTTAAAAGCTTTCTCAATCTCATTCAAACTACTATTAAATAACTAGATTAGTGGTTTTATTATCGTTTGTTGTTTCAATTGACATGTTATAATGAATTTTGTTGCTAAAAGTCAAAAACACATGGAAATCGTTTCATAAAATAAAAAAAAAGTATGAATAATATTAGGGACCGCCCGACGGTCCCTAAAAACCATATTTAGTGACCACCGAGCGGTCACCACATGTCATTAGGGACCGCCCGGCGGTCACCAAGTATCTTTAAGGACCGCCCCGCGATCCCTAAATGTTTGAAAAATAGGCGGGATTGGGGGGGAAATTTTAAATTTCCGAAAATTCAAAATTTTTACCCTTAATTCTATATATACCACCACTCTCCTATCCAATTTTTCAACACTCTTTAAAAACACTCAACCCAAAAATTTCTCTTATCATTTTTCTCTTCCTAAATCACAAAAATAAAAATCATCCAACAGAAACTTTCATTTCTTCTTTCTTTTAAAGAAACACTCTTCTCTTTTTTTCATTTCTTCAAATCCAAAACACAACTTTTCTTCTTCTTTCTTTTAAAGAAACACTCTTCTCTTTTTTTCATTTCTTCAAATCCAAAACACAACTTTTCTTCTTTTAAAGAAACACTCTTCTCGTCTTTTTTTCCTGTTCAAATCTAAAATACAACCTTTTTTTTAACAAATGCCAAAAAAACAACCAACAATATGTTCTTCATTTCGTTTTCATTGTTTTTGGTTTATTTTAATATGTATCATTTATTTTTACTTTTATTTCATTATTTTCTTTGTTTTATTTTGTTAACTTTCATTTCATTTTACTTTTTTATCATTATTTCCTTTGTTTTTGTTCTTGTAATTGTTTGTTGCACATATTTACACGGCATTTATACAAAAACCCAATAATATTCCGGTAATTTCTGGAATATTATTGGGTTTTTTTTATTCTGCCGTAGACTTTTAGGGACCCCCGAGCGGTCCCTAAAACTATGAATATTATTGGGGACCGCCGAGCGGTCCCTAAAAAGCCCCGGAGAATTGGGGACTGCCCGACGGTCCCAATGAGTTTTTAGGGACCGCCTTGCGGTCCCTAATTATGCGGTCGCAAAAAATAGTCCCGGCGACCGCAAGGCGGTCGCCAAAGGGTAGGGGAGCAAGGGCATCCGCGACTTAATATACATATATATGCTTTTCACAACACTACTTTACTTAATATACATATATATATAATAATAATAAAGCTATATATATATATAGATAATAATAATAAACATATATACATATATAACTATTTATAAATAATAAATATTTTAACAATATATAAAAAAATAGAAAAGAATTAAATTTAAAAAAGTCATCTTAATCTCGTACCCCCCCCACCCACCCCCCCCCCCCCCCCCCCCCCCCCCCCCCGCCGTCACCACCCTACGATCTCTACCCCGCCCCCACGCCGCCACGTATAGAATCGCGGCGACTTCACCACCACAGCAGTGGTGGCCCGCGTCGAATCGACGCGACCACCGCTGAAGTGGTGGTGAAGCCGCTGCGATTCTGTACGCGGCGTCGTGGGAGCAAGGTAGGGGGTCGGGGATGGTGGGGGTGGAGTGGGGGTGCGGTAGGGTTGGGGGGTGGGTGTTTTCTTTTTTCTTTTTCTTTTCCTTTTCAATAATAAAAAATGATATATCTTAATTTTTAATATATAAAGATATAAAGATATACTTTTTTTGTTGTCTTTAAAATATAATGACATACTTTTTTTATATATTTATATATGTTAAGGAATTAAATTTGTTATTGTTTTTAATATATGTTTATTATTATTATCTATATATATAGCTTTATTATTATATATATATATTATTTTAACCAAATAGTTATATATAAGTTTTTATATATATAAATTTTTATTATTTATAAATATATATATATATATATATATTGAGGGGCAAAGTGCAATTAATTTGGGGTGAGAGTTCAATTTTTAATATTACAAGGATTAGTCCAAAAAACGTTTTTTGGGCTGAAAAATATGACGTGGGCATAGCACTTTCTTGACTGGACTGCCACATCGGCAATTTAGCTGATGTGGCTGAAATTGGGCATTTTTGATAGAAAAATGAAAACTAGCAGGGCAGAAAAAGACGGCTCGAAAAAAAAGGGCAAAAAGTAATTTTTTGCAAAGTTATGGGGCAGAAATAATAATTCGCCCATACATATATAGAATATCGTATAATTGTAAGTCTAAATAATGATAAGAGCAAATTGTCACGAGAAAGCAATGGAGATAAAGAAAGGGCCATGGACAAAAGAGGAAGACCCGAGGCTGTTATCTTACATTCAAGAACATGGCCATGGAAACTGGCGTATCATACCTGAAAAAGCTGGTAATTAAGTTTCCCACTTTTTCCATAACTTTTCCGCTAATGATTGGCCAAAGTGATCATTAACTATTTCTAAAAATGAAGGGCTTCGAAGGTGTGGCAAAAGTTGCAGATTGAGGTGGACAAATTATCTACGTCCTCATATCAAGGGGGGAAGTTCAGTGCCCATGAAGATATGACCATCATTCGCATGCTCTTTTAGGAAACAGGTAATATATGTCAATTGCAAATATGTTTTACTACTTTTTTAACATCTGAAACATTAAGGATGTGCTACAATAGTGTGAAATTCTTGACCACTTTAGATTTATGACAAATAAAGTAATTGTAAGATTAACAATAAATGTTTGTTTGTCTAATTAAGTACACAACTAAAATCAATGATGACACAAAAATACACACCATCATCATATATACCACTTCTTCTAACAAATTTTTTTTCATTTTCGCTCTACCTATATATTGATATACGTACGCTCATTACCGATATACATACATAGATATGTATATATATATATATATATATGTGTTAGCTGATTCTCCTAGTTGTAAATAAACTATATTGGCTTCTTTTCTCATTTTATCCTTTTTTCCCTTTGTAGTTTCTTTAATTCGATCTGAGTCCTCCTATATATAGGGCTATCTGGCTGTTTTGTAATTTAATTGATTCATAATACAAGTTACACAAACCCTAGTTTCAATTCGCCTCCAGTACTCTCTCTTCTCTCTTATTTCTCTGTTCACCATCACCTTCACACATCAATGTCAGATCTGTGACCAAATCATAAAGTTCACATGGTATCAGCCGATTAGATACCGCGATCCTCCTTTCGGCAGCCGCTTTTGTGAAACCCTAGTTTCACGCACTCTAAGATCTACTCTCCGATCTCCTTTCTCTCTTCAATCATGACTTCTCCAGCGACTTCCTCCTGTCTCTCCACCAGTAAGAGCTCCTCCGACGCCAGCATGCCGCGCCCTCCTTCGTCAGTTTATTTTCTCGGTTCTCACGACGTACATGGCTCTTTCATTGTTGGTGACCAACTCACTGGCGAGAACTGCATCTCCTGGAGTAAGGCAATTCAAATTGCGCTCACTACCAAAAACAAGGGGAGATTCATTGACGAATCGCTTCCCATTCGAACCGATGACGACACCACACGGCTCTGTTGGATTAGAGCTGATAATCTAGTCCTCGCATGGCTCATCAACTCTATCACTCAGTCGATCCGTCACATGCTGCAATTCTTGTCCACTTCTCTTGATGTATGGGAAGAACTTCACACTCGCTACTCTCGCACCGATGGATCACAGGTTTATCACCTCCAAAAATCTCTCTATACTATCTCGCTGAATGCCATGTCTATTACTGAGTATTATAGTGCCTTTTGCTCTGTGTGGGATGAGTTTGTTAATCAACGTCCTATTACTCTCTGCAAATGTGGCCTTTGTACTTGCAATACTAAGAAACACCTGATTTCTTTGCAATAAAATGACTGTGTTCTTGGTTTTTTGACCGGTTTAAATGACTCTTTTACTGCCATTTGCAGTCAAATATTGCTTATGAAACCCCTACCCTCTTTATCCCAAGTTTACTCCATTTTAATGCAAGAAGAAAACCAACGTGCTTTGTACTCTAGCCCCTCTGTGGATCCCCTATCTATGCTTACTCGCACCAACAATAACAATTTTTTCTGATAACCACTCTAAATTTGCCCCTGCTCCTGTTTCTGGTCCTCAAAATCGTTTTTCAAAACCTCCTACTAACAAGGATCGAAAGAAATTAAAATTCACCCACTCTGGTTATTCGGGGCATACTATTGACAAATGTTTTTAAATATTTGGGTATCTCCCTAGTTGGGATGGACCCAAGGGCCCCCTAACTCTGCTGCCAATTGCTCTAATGTTGATGGGAAATTACCCCATGTGAGTTATGTGGGTTATGATGCCAAAATTCAACATCTTTTTACCCAATTCTTAGCTTTTACTAAATCTCACTCGGCACCTTAGAACTCCCAGACTGGTGACCTTGCATCTCACTCTGCCAACACCATTATTGCTGGTAAAGCCACTGTCTTTGCCTTACAAGTGCTACTGTTTTTGCAATCCAAATAGTTGGGTTTTGGAATCCAAATAGTTGGGTTTTGGATACAGGTGCTACTGACCATATGATTTGCACTCCTATGTTTTTCACTTTTGTTCCTAAGCATGTCAATATTGGCATTAAACTACCTAATAACACTTCTACCACTGCCACCTTACTTGGGAATGTTACTACCTCTGCTGACTTAACTCGTACCAATGTTTTATATGTAGCATCTTTCTCCTTTAATCTGGTGTCTGTTTCTCAACTAACATCTTCATCTAACATTGCTGTATTTTTTTGGTTCTCTTTATGCATATTGCAGGACATCTTCAAGAGGAAGATGACTGGTTCTGCTATGTTCTCACATGGCTTATATATTCTGAACTTTCATAATAATGTCTTACCATCTGTTTGTAATAAGAACTCTTTCTCTTGTAATGTTTATGTTGCCTCTGATGTTTCCAGAGAGTTATGGCATGCTAGACTAGGCCACCCTTTTTCTCAGAAGATGGGTTACATATCTCATATTCCTACATCTGCATATGTTTCTAAAGTTTGTGATACATGTCATTTTTCAAAACAAAACAGGTTGCCATTTTCTCAAAGCTCTTCTATTTCTAATAAAGCTTTTGATCTCATCCATTGTGATGTTTGGGGCCCCTTCAGTGTTGTTTCTCATGATGGTTTCAGATTGTTTTTAATAGTTATGGATGATTTTAGTCGATGTACTTGGATTTATTTTTTAAAGCCTAAGTCTGAAGTTGAACAACCTCTGTCTTCTGTTTCTCAACTTGTTCATACTTAGTTTTCTTCTAAAATCAAGATCATTAGAACTGACAATGGCACTGAATTTATCATGAAATCTCTTTATGAAAGTAAAGGCATCCTTCATCAAAGGAGTTGTGTAGAAACTTCCCAAAAAAATGGCATTGTAGAAAGGAAACATCAGCATTTACTTCGAGTGGCTAGGTTTCTAAAGTTCCAGTCTAATATTCCGTTATCTTATTGGTCTAACTGCATTGCTACTGCTGCCTTTCTTATTAACAGACTGCCTTCTAAAACTCTTCAAAACAAGTCTCCCTATGAGGTCCTGTTTAATAAGTTACCTCATTACTCTTTACTTATATGTTTTTGTTGTTTATGCTGTGCCTCTACTATTTCTGTGTATAGAACTAAATTTGAATCTAGTGCTACTAAATGTGTTTTTCTGGGCTATCCCATGGGCACTATAGGTTACCTATTATTGAATCTGTCTAGCATGAAAACTTTCATTTCTAGAAATATTATCTTTTATGAAACTGCCTTCCCTTTCTTGTCTGATTCTAATATCTCTAACCCTCTTGGACAGGACACTTCAGGTGCTTGCACCACAAATCCTTTGGTTCTCTTGCAGGCTATTGATGACTCAAGGGTTGCGGACTCCCATTCTTCATCTGAGGCTGTTCCAACAGATCATATGCTGCCTGATTCTATTTCAGCAACTCCACACGCAATCACTGCAGCTCCCTCCCCTGCCACTGATGCTATTCCAAGCTCACCTGCTTCTTTACAAGACTCTGTTCCTGATAGTAACCTCTATCCTCCCTCTTTATCTGTTTTGCCTTCTCCTACTCCTGCTATTAGGAAATCTGGTAGACATGTTCAACAACCTACTTATTTGCAATTATATGATTATGAGTTGCCTCCTTCCTTGCATAAGAGCAATACTATATACTCCAATTTGCATGTTGGATATCCTATTGCATCTCACATGTCATCTGCTCATCTAGGTCATGCACATAGACTACTCAGTGTTACTGTCTCTTCTGTTAATGAACCTAAAACCTATAAACAGGCCAGCTCCATTCCTGAGTGGCAACATGCCATGAAATCTGAACTTGATGTCTTAGAGAAAATAAATACTTGGATTTTAACTGATTTACCCCTTGGTCATAACTATATTGGGTGCAAATGGGGTTTTTGGTTAGATTGAAATCAGATGGCACCATTGAGAGATATAAGGCTAGGTTAGTGGCAAAGGGTTACACTCAGGAGGAGTGGCTTGACTATTTCGACAATTTTTCTCATGTTGCTAAACTTACCACATTTAGGGTCCTCTTAGCACTAGCTGCATCTCATAATTGGCATGTTCATCTGTTAGATGTTAACAATGCCTTTTTGCATAGGGATCTTGATGAAGTTATTACATGCCTCCCCCTCGGGGTATTTCTCTAATAGTGACACAAGAGTTCGTTTACTAAAAAAAAGTCTATATGGCCTCAAACAAGCCTCTAGACAATGGTATTACAAACTTACATCTTATTTACATGCTTTTGGTTATTCCCAATCTGTTTCTGATTCCTCATTGTTTATTAAACAGCGGGGCTCTTCTTTTACTGCTTTATTAAAATATGTTGATGATGTTATAGTTGCTGGTAATGATTTATCTGAACTTTCTGTGCTTCAGAGTCACTTGAATGAAAAATTCACAATTAAGGACTTAGGTAATCTTAAGTATATTATGGGCATATAAGTAGCCAGGCCTCAAAATGGTATCTTTCTTTGTCTACGAAAATATGCCTTAGTTATTCTTGAAGATTTTGGTTATCTTGCTTCTAAACCATCTGTCATCCCCATGGATTATAAACTCAAAATGCAAAGTCCTGATTCCTCTCCTTATTTAACTGATCCTACTTGTTACAGAAGGTTGGTGGGCCGCTTATTGTATCTTACAATAACCATGCATGATCTCAGCTTTAGCATACAATGCCTAACTCAGTTTATGGCTCAACCAACTGTCTCCCATCTCGCTGCTGCACACAGGATTTTTCACTATATCAAAAGCAGCCCAGGTGAGGGACTTTTTTATCCTTCAAATAGTGAATCTCACTTGAAATCTTTTTTTGACAGTGACTGGGCCAGCTGCCACGATTCCCGGTGCAGTATAACTGGATACACAATCTATTTGGGTGACTCGCTTGTTTCTTGGAAAGCCAAGAAGCATCCGACAGTCAGTCGTTCCTCCGCTCAAGGAGGGTACCGCACATTAGCAACGACCACATGCGAAATCATGTGGCTAATCTAACTCCTTCATGACCTCCACGTCAAACAATCCAGAACTTATAGCCTTTTCACGGATAGCAAGAGTGCCGCAACTATTGCCATCAACCCAGTCCAGCATGAGTGTACTAAACACATACAGATCGACTACTTATTCGTTCGCGAAAAGGTGAAACAGTGCATTATCAAGGTACAACACATTTCGAATGATCACCAACTCGATGATATCTTCACCAAACTGCTGGCGGTTCAACCCTTTACGTGTATGATGTCCAAGATGGACCTTATCGATATCCATGCCCCTCTTGAGGGGGGTGTTAGCTGATTCTCCTAATTGTAAATAAACTAGATTAGCTTCTTTTCTCATTTTATCCTTTTGCCCCTTTGTAATTTCTTTAATTCGACCCGAGTCCTCCTATATATATGGTTATGTGGTTGTTTTATAATTTAAATTGATTCATAATACAAGTTACACAAACCGTAGTTTCAATCCGTCTCCACTACTCTCTCTTCTCTCCCATCTCTCTGTTCATCATCACCTTTACAGATCAATGTCAGATTTGTGACCGAATTATAAAGTTCACAATATATATATCTTTATATATATATAAATATATATATATATATATATATTATAATACGCAAATATTGATTTTGATTTACATAGCGTTAGGTGGTCAATTATAGTAACTCGTTTGCCGAACAGAACACACAATGAAATAAAAAACTATTGGAACACCTGCCTCAATAAACGATTAACACGAATGGGCATAGACCCGGCAACCCACCAACCTAAAAGCATGTCTAATGGATCGGTTCTATCTAGATAAGTTGCGAACATCAGTCAAATGGCATAATGGGAGACTGCTCGGCTTGAAGCTAAAGTCGGGCTCGTCTGTAAGTCGAAAACCATCTGTCGAACCACCGCACGACCTCTGCCTCCCTTGGTAAAACCACAGTGCTTAGACGTACTCAAAGTGTGGCAAGCTACCACCACGAGGAACGATTTTTTCAGCTTCGAGTCACCAACTTCTACACTAAAATTCTCAAGTAACAAGTGTACGGATACTAAGGTTGAAGCAAATGGCTTCCCGTTTGAAATTGTGGATCGGGTTGATACGTTGTTGTTGTTACTTTAACACTGGAGAGTTAACAACAGATTTGTATGTTGTTACTTCAGCGATGTTACTTTAACAACATACCAGAATAATTGTGCAGCGGAATAAACAAACACCAAGTTTAAGAAGTGAATATAGAATTATATTAACTTCCGAGCCGTAGGCAAAATAACCCGTTAAGGTTTTAACAAAGGTTGTTCTCTCAATTCTCAATCTCCTCACTCTTAAATTGATTGAACTAAGCAAAGCACACAAGAATTGCTTCGACTATCTCTAAAAGCTCCTCACTCTTAGATCTATTCTAACAACTCACAAACTTTGCTAAAGCAAGACAACACTCAACAATTGTAGGTTAATCTCTCGGATTGATTGGCTCTTGTCTTGTGCTTGTCTTGACGTACTTCAGACCAGTAGAGCAAGCTTCCTATCATTGAACGGTACAATGTTGGATCAACATTAGCACCATTAACATCCCTGGATATCTTCACTGATGAAGACATGGGCGTTTCGCAAGGCTTTGAATCTGCCAATTCAAACCTTTTTACCAAATTCTTGGCATACTTTTACTGACTTAGGAAAATCCCATTACCTGTTTATTTTACTTGAAGACCAAGAAAGAAGGTTAATTCTCCCATCATACTCATCTCAAACTGCCGTGTCATTGATTCAACAAAGTTTTCTAGGCTAGAATTGTTAGTTGAGCAAAAAACAATATCATCTACATATATTTGAGCTATACAGACATGAGAATTTTTCTTCAAGACAAACAGTGTTCTATCTCCTTCACCTCTAACAAAGCCAAGACTTAATAAGAATTTAGTAAGCCTTTCATACCATGCTCTAGGTGCTTGTTTAAGCCCATACAGTGCCTTTTCAAGCTTGTACACATGGTCGGGGTACTTAGTATCTGTGAATCCCTTAGGTTGTTCAACATATACTTCCTTATCAATCAGCCCATTCGGAAATGCACCATTTACATCCATTTGGTATAGTTTTATCTTAAGACTGCATGCTATAGCTAGAAGTAACCTAATAGATTCAATCCTGGCCACTGGAGCAAATGTCTCGTCAAAATCTACACCATCTACCTGAGTGTACCCCTGAGCAACTAGTCTAGCTTTGTTCCTAACTATGACTCCTTCCTCATTACTCTTGTTCTTAAATATCCACTTAGTCCCTATTACATTAACATTAGGTGGTCTAGGTACAAGTATCCAAACATTGTTCTTAGTAAACTGTAATAGTTCATCCTGCATGGCATTAATCCAGAAGTTATCAAGAAGAGCTTCATTCACATTCTTAGGTTCTATGGTGGACACAAAACAAGAGGCATTATCAACAGTACAAGTGAAGTTCATACAGACACACAGTTTTACCATATCTCTATAGTCAAGTCTTTATCTGTTGCGTGTCCTTACCCGTTCAGTGAGTTCACCTATTACCTGGGATGTTGGATGGTCTTTCTGAATCCTAGCTGGGGGGTCTCTTCTAGGTTTAGAGGCACTTTCATGTTCTGACTCAGAATCCTCTGCTATTAGTCTAACATCTGATCTTGCTGGTGTTAGTCTAACATCGTTCCCTGACTCTTGTTCAGTGTTTCCAGTTTCCAGTTCCAATGTTGGAGTAACATTGTCAAGAGTAACATTCTCAGTTTCCGCTGTTGGTTCAACATTGGGAACTGAAATGCCATCAGTACCTGTATCAAGAGTGAAATCATCAAACACAACATTCACTGATTCCTGAATTGTCTTCGATCTAAGATTGTAGACTCTAAAGGAAGTACTATTGGCTGAGTATCCTACAAAGATGCATTTTTCACTTTTAGGATCAAATTTACTCAGGTAATCCCTGTCATTAAGCAGATAACAATCACATCCAAATTCATGAAAATATGCAACATTTGGTTTAACACCCTTCAAGAGTTCATAGGGAGTCATGTTAGTTCCAGGTCTAAGATACACCTTGTTACTAATGTGACAGGCAGTGTTTAAAGCTTCAGCCCAGAGTCTTTTGGATAAGTCTTTAGCATTGAGCATAACTCTGGCCATCTCTTGAAGAGTCGTGTTCTCTCTTTCAGCAATCCCATTCTGCTGAGGAGTCTTAGGAGCTGAAAATTCATGGAAAATACCTTTAGTATTGCAGTAGTTATCAAAACTAGCATTTTCAAATTCTTTACCATGACCAGTCTTAATCTTAGTCACAGTGGAGCCATACAAGGTTTTAATACAAGCACAAAGGATTTTGAACTGATCAAGAGCTTCTGACTTTTCTTTAAGAAATTTTACTCAAGTGTATCTAGAGAAGTCATCTACAATCACAAAGGCATATATCTTCCCACTGAGACTACTTACCTCAATTGGACCCATTAAGTCCATGTGTAGCAATTCAAAATACCTACTAGATTTAGGTTTAGCATTCTGTATCTGTATGGGTGTATGAACTACTCTGGTTTGCTTACCTTTGAGGCAATCACAACACACAAGCTTACCTGGGCAAGACAGCTTTGGTAAGCCTCTTACAGCATCAACTTTCTGTAATTTCTCAAGGTTTCTGTAGTGAACATGTCCAAGATTCCTATGCCATATAGAAACCTCATCTATCTTGGCATGGAAATATTCTGCATCCTCTTGGGCTAGGTAGCAGTTATCTTTGGATCTAGTACCTGTTATCACAAGAACATTGTCACTATCATAAACATCACAAGCTACCTTGTCAAATGGAACCAGTAAGTCATCATCACACAGCTGACTGATACTGATTAGATTTGCCTTTAACGCATCTACCAACAACACATCCTTCAAAGGTGGGAATCCATCAACATCCAGTGTCCCCTTGCCAATGATCTTTCCTTTGGTGCCTCATCCATAGGTCACTGTTTCAGCACTCAAGGGTATCATTTGCTTAAGATTCTCTTTGCTGCCTGTCATGTGTCTTGAGCATCCACTATCGAAGTACCACTTACCTGAAAGGTTAGAGTACACAACAGAAAAAACAACATTGTATACAACTTTAATCTTAGGGGATTTAGCTTTTTCTATCCAAGTCCTACTTTGTTGTCCTGCACCTAATGTTATTCTAACATCAGAACCTGTTGTAGTTTTAACATTGGACACATAGGTTGTTTTCTTACCACATTCTTTTATGAATTTTCTACAGAATGGTTTAATGTGGCCTGGTTGAAAACAATACTGGCAGATAAAAGTAGGTTTACTTTTTACAGTGTTAAATGTTCCAGAACTCCTATTGTAGTAATGTTACAATAGTTAGAAGAGATCAACTCATACTCATCCTCATCACTCCCTGTAGAATCTGAGCTAGTACCTAGTAAGGCTAAAGCAAGTTGTTTACTAGACTTTCCTAGGAATTCTAGTTCAAATTGTTTTATTGTGTTCATTAATGTTTGGAAGTCCATATTGGCAAGATCTCTAGACTCATTCATAGCAATTCTTTTGACAGTGAACTTTGAAGATAATGTTCTAAAGGCTTTATAGACCATGGTTTGATTAGGGATGATGAAACCTAAGTTTTGACACTGATTAGCTATATCTAGAAGTTTCTCAAAATAACTATTAATGCTTTCATCCTCACCCATCTCTATCTTCTCAAAGTTCCTCAAAAGTTTTCTATATTTAGAGTCCCTCACAGCCACATCACCCTCACAATGTAATTCAAGAACTTCCCATGCAGCTTTAGCAGTAGAACAAGTTTGAATAAGTTTGAACATATGATTACCTACCCAGCTAAAAATAGCATTGAGAGCCTTTTCATTGAAGTTGTAGAGAGCAATGTCGTTGGTTGTCCATTGTCCTCTTGGCTTCGGTACCAGATCGGCATCTCCATCTCTTGGCTAGTAGGGAATGGTGTAGCTTTCTAGTACTGCGTCCCAAGCTCTTAGGTCGCTGGATTTGATGTGGACTCTGAGTCTGATTTTCCAGTAGGCATAGTTGTTAGGACCCTCCAATACAGGCAACCTGCTCGTATTGGGGTTGGAGTTGTCCATCTTGTCGTATCAACGCCAAACACCGATGAAGTTGGTGCTTGGCTCTGATACCAATTGAAGTCTTGAACTTTATTATTGTCATAGCCCAACACAATGTACAAATATTAGAATTAACTCTTTAAGAGTTCAATTCTAAATAAGGTGTTCAAACACTTATCTCCTACCAATGTGGGATATTACATTGTTCACAACCAAAATACACAATAGTAACTACCGGGCAAAATTGAGAATCCCGTGCAGCTCTCGGACAATAATATGGAAAATCATGTGGATTATGATTTTCATTATGTACCATCTTCAATGGATTTTGTATCGGTCAATAATAATTTTGATGCGTACAACATTAGCACGGTTGGTGATACAATCGAACGCTTTGAAGATAATACGGATTATTGGAGTGACCTACTTAATTTGGTGAGCACACCTATGCCGCTTGTGTTTTCGGATTAATACTCTTCTGTTAATTATAGTCGTAGTGGTGTAACTTCGATTTCGTAACGAACTTGTGCGTACGTACCATTATCAATTTGCTCTGGCGTCAATCATGTGAAGTCGTCAGCAATTTATTTTATTTTGTTGTTTTCATGGCTTTATGACATCAAATTTGGGAAACCACTCGCGGTCGGATATGGCATGAGCATCGGAAGAGAGCTTTTAGTTAGGTGTCTAATATAATTAGAATTATATAATGTAATGTGTCCAGTGAAATTTAATTGTTACTGCGTTAGGTTTATAAATAAATTCGGTGAGTGTAATTAATTAAATGTTATTCTATCTTGCATCCACCAAATTTAAATGTTATTATACCTTGTAACACGAGCTTGCAAACTTAGAATTGAATTGATTGATTAATTTGGTTGTGAAACATATCAAGAAAAATGTATCTAGAAGGTAGATTTCGTTTCAAAAACGGGGTGTTTCATAGACACAATACTAATGATCCTTGTGTAAGCCCCTTTCTATTGATTCTTGTTTTGCTCTCACGTGGACATGATTAATTAAGTGCATTGTCGTATCACCTAGAAAACCCTCTTATTTTGGTCTTATTTCGTATGAGTTACAATATACCAGAATGATCGTTACAATGGGTCTGACTCAACAAAAATAATGGTAATCAATTATAAGGAAAGGACTAGCTTGGTCCGGAATACCCAATATAAGTAACTAAGCTAAAATGACTAATGAACCTCGATCAGCAAATAGTCGAATTGAACTGGTTCGATGCACTTGTACGGTCAACTCTGGAGAACTGTGGAATAGATGTGGTTCGAGGCTCCGGAATTATCGAACTTAGAGAACAGTCGAATGGACCCTGGTTCGACACTTAGAACTCTCGAACGGGGTGTATCTGAGGGATAACAATCGAATCAGCAGAAGGAACAGTCGAACCAAATAACTATCGAACGGAATTACCTGTCGAACGACTAAATTCGATCAATGTTAGTTGGTGAACAGTAATTAATGCGTGGCGTGAATATCGGGGAACGGGGTATATATAGACCCCGATTCGCGGGACCTGCACCGTGTACGAGAAATAAGTGTCAAATGGGCGACATTCGACTGTCCCAAAAACAGTCGAACTGGCCTAATTCGATATTCCTGTTATCGGGCCTTTTTGGGGTAGGGTGGCCCAAACCGCTTTTGGGCCTACTAAAATACCCCCATAGTCCCCCAGTTTGGTAGTCGGTCTTGGTTCAAGAGCGAGTTTCAAATTCTAAATTCCACAAAACTGCACTTTTGTGAGGTGCGGTTCTCTTTTGTGTTTCAAAATATGCGCCTCATTTGGGAGCCGATTTGCAAATAGATTTTATCTGGCTTCAAAATATGCCCCCTCCATTTGGGAGCAGTGACCCGTAGGGTCAGTGGCCAAACAGATTTTAACTGGCTTCAAAATATTCCCCCCATTTGGGAGCCCTGAAATTTTGTTGAATAAGAACAATCGAACATTTTAAAGCTTGATTGTTATGCTATGTATCGAACTGTATATATATTTGATGGTTGTGTCCTACCTCGTGGGTTAGTGTCTTAAAATAACAGTCAAACAAGGGGCGTTCGTCGTTTATATAGGCTGTCGAATCAAACTTGATTCGATTGCATTGTCGAATCTGATAAGATTCAACTTTTATTTGCAGTCGAACGATCGATGATTCGATTATTATTTTTGTGGGCCTTGTGGGTCGGGCCACCTCTATATAATGGTGTACGGAGCGAATGGGGGTCATTTTTTGTCGATTCGCCAACTTGCGCTCAAATGTAAGAAGTGTCAAATCAGCCATGTTTAAATCTCGTTTAGTATCGAATCAGGGGCTGTTTGACTATTAACTTAGAAAAAAAATCAACTTTTTCCTAATTGTTTCTTATTGTTTGTTTGTTGTTCGTAATGCAATTTCTTTCCAATTCGGTGTGTTTTGCCACTTTGTTCGAGGTAGTTTAGATGTCTATCTTTTTCTCTCCTGTCGTTTATTTCTTAGTTTTTCCTTTGTCTTGCATCTCTTTTTGTTCTACACATTCTTAAATATATGTGTGTGTGGCAAGGATGACGTACCCGGTGTAGTCAGCTTTTCTTTCTTTTTTATTTTTATTTGAATTCATATAAGACAAGAGATGTTGAGTGCTGACTTTGTGTCTGCAAGTGAGTCGAGTGTGTCCTCTAGTATCGACACGACTAGCTCGGTGAGGTCTCCTGATACGAGGTTCGTAGGTGAAATTTGGTTGAGGGCAATTCCCCCCATCGGAGTGATATAGAGGATGGGGAAAGCCCGTCAGGGGGTAATCAGGATCCCGCTCCTCAACCTGAGGGAGGAGGGGAGCATTTGCTTGATGTTGATGTTGTTGACAATCGCGATGAGAGTGAGGCGAACGAGGTTGTGACTAGGCATCCTGATGACTCCGATAAAGAAGTCGGAGATCTGGCGTACACAGACACCCACTCGCGACTACAGCACAATCGAGACTATCTTCGGAGGACTTATGATATAGGGATTACCTATAAGATAAGTATCCCTACTTGGGAGTAGAGGGTCCATACAGCGCCGCCAGGATTCCTTACCGTGTTCGTCTGGCATTTGGCTAATGGTCTACGATTCCCCATTCATCCCAATGTGACTAGCATCTTTAGATCCATAGGATTGGTTCCCATCCAACTAACGCCAAACTCGATCGAGCACATAATGGGCTTTATTATTGCGATGAAGGGTTGGGTGTTCCTTGCGGGCCTAGTGAGTTTTGGGCCTTGTTTGAAAGGTTTTATCATGTGAAAGCCCTGAAAAAACATAAGTTCTTGAATGGGAACCTTCGGGATATGGGAAGGATTGGAAGAAACGGTATTTTTATATCGAGGAGAGTTGGCTGAGAGAGGTTTCCTCATATCGACGAGAGTGGGTGGACCTACCGAGGATTCCGATACCCCGCGGGGTACATGGTCCTAGATGGAGAAATACTTTTAGAGCCGGCCTCAGAACTAATCACCAACTTAACATGAAAGTCTTTAGTTAATAATGTGGTTCTATCTGTGGCAGGGTTGTCCTTTGTGCCATATAAAGGGAATGATACTATTGGTATATGATTCTTTCTGTTATACGAGTTTTGTTTTGCAAGTTATCGGGGTCGTTGCCATTCTCTGTTGTTGTTATTTTGCAGAATCATTCATAATGAGGCAACATACCCGCATGAGTCAGGTTTTGCTCGCAAATTGTGATGCAGCTTTAGCGACGATGCCTTCTGTGGTTCCCCCCACCGAAGAAGCTGAAAGCTAATGGGATGAAGCTAGTGCCTGTGGCTGGGGCGTCCATGCGTGCTCGCACACCGTTCGACCTGTTCTAGGATCTTAATGGTGCTTGTCGTGAAGACTGTCCTCCCCCGGTTGGTGATAATCTCACGGGAAAATTTGACGTTTTTGCCACTGATCTGCATCCGAGGCAATAGAAAGGATGGAAATGGCCAACTCGATGAAGAGAATAAGGGTTCCACGATTTAGTTCCTAAACCTACGGTGCCATGCCCCATAGAAACTGCCAACTCAGTCCTAGTCTAGCAAGCAGCTTAGCACCCTCGGTTGGGGTGAGTTTTGGATCGGGCTTGGCAAGAACCACGGGTTCGCGTCGAGGAGTGCGAATAATCTGAGGAAGAGGCGATAAGTGCCCTGAGGGTGATATTCCCCAGTCTCGCAACGGCCTCCATGACTTCTGTTGAGCACATAGCGTAGTTGGAGCGGCTTGCACTCCATGTGGTCAATTCAGTTATTGCTTTTTAGCTTAGTTTTGTTTCTCGACATTGGATTCTTTATGCCAGCTACGTTGATTTTGTCTATATCAAAATGGCAGAGTTGTCAATGCTATGGCCTAAGGTTTGATGCGTGTCCATGAGGAGAGAACCGACAGGCTTGATCGTTTAAGGGAGGATTTTCAGGGAAGTGACCCCGAGGCGTTGAAGCCCACACTACATGAGAAGAAAAATGCCGTAAAAGTCACTAAGGACATTGTCGCTCGAGCGGGCATTAATCAAGAGGCCGTGAGAATTGCGGAAGAGAGAATTCAACAGCTTGTGGCGAAGGTCAACAAGCCATAGGAGGGGAAAACTCTGTTGGAGTCGCATGTTACGGATTTTTAGAAGGAGGTGGCCGTTGAGAAAGAAAAGGTTGAGCACTCGAAGAATCTTGGTTATACCCGCGGCTTGAGTGAGGTATACTTTGTGTGCTGTTAGATATATATTTGATTATTCTCTTCTGACCATTTCATGTGTTTGGTGTGAATAGCCTCATAATTTTGAGCAGCGAGTGGCGATCTCGGAGGAGTTTGTGCGGAGCAATACTTTTTAGGAGATAAACCTCATGGGAGGTATTTAGGACGCCAAAAAGGCGCAAGTCCTGATCGTGTATCAGATTCACAGCACCCGCTATCTGCATGGTGGTTTCAACATACAGTGGCTTGATTTATCATTGGGCCCGATCGTCGGCCTTTGGCGTGGGGAGATCTTCCATCGTGGGCCTTGTCTGTTCCTGATGGACCTGTGGGGGCATCCTCTCGGTTGAGGCCGATGGTTCCCTTGCCCTCGGACCTAGTTGGGGACCCGCCATACGATACATCATGAGAGGGTTACCCTAACCATCTTACTTGAGCTACTGGGACACACGTGTTCACACAGACGGTGCCAATATTTTGGTCTTATTTCATCTGGGTTACAATATGCCGAAATGATCATTACAATGGGTCTTACTCAACCAAAATAATGTTAATCAATTACAAAGAGGTGACTAGCTTGGTCCGGAACACACAATACAAGTAACTAAGCTAAAATGACTAAATAACCCCAATCAGCAAATAGTCGAATTCAACTCGTTCGATGCACTCGTACGGTCAAATTTGGGGAACTATCGAATCGATATGGTTAGAGGCTTCAGAAGCATCGAATTTGGAGAATAGTCGAATGGAACCTGGTTCGACACTTAGAATTCTCGAACCATGTATATTCGAGGGATAACATTCGAACTAGTAGAAGGAACAGTCGAACCGAATAACTATCGAACGGAATTAACTGTCCAACGGCTGAATTCGATCGATATGAGTTGTTAAAAAGTAATTAACGCGTGGCATGAATATCGATGAACGGGGTATATGTAGACCCGGTCCACGGGACCCGTACCGCGTACGAGAAATAACTGTCGAATGGACGACGTTCGACTGTCCCAAAACAGTCAAACTGGCCCAATTCGATACTCTTTTATCGGGTCTTTTCGAGGTAGGGCGGCCTAATGCACTTTTGGGCCTCCTAAAATACCTTCACCACCTTTAATTAAAACATAGGACTCCTCTAATTAAAACAAGTGTTGCCTAACCATATTCATCAGTTGATCGAACTGCTCGGAAGGAATTGGTGGCGCACTAGTTGACGCATTATATTTGGTTTGAGTGTTATTAGTTGCGGAATGAGGAGCTTGTTGATCAATTGCATGTGGTTGTTGATGTTGAGTTACCCCTTATGAAGTTATGTTGGAGTGAGTCGGAGATGCGTTGAAGTAGTAGGTTGTTTATGGTTTGCAAACATGATGCCTTTCAAATAGTGCGTCTAGTGGTTTCCCATAGACGTTTCCTCTAGCACGATGTATTTTTTTGCTAGTCTCGAGATTACTCTCTCACCAGGCACTCTTTCCCGTTATAGTCAACACAATAAGAGCTTTTGGTTCGATGAAAACCTGCACTAAAGACATTATGGTTAGAAGTAAACAATATATATAAGAAAGTAACATATTCTAGAGGAGGATATGAGTGTTGTATTATTAAGACTGGGCTCAACGCGGGGTTGAGCTGCCTACGTATCTCTCTAAGAAAAAAGAATCAAGTCGAAAGTAGTTCATTATTCAATTGTGCCCGTGGGGGGTCTTAGTTGATGCAATGCCAGTTTGAGAGTTGTATGCATTGTATTGTCCTTTAGGATTGATTTTGATTATTCCTGAGAATGTATGCCTCGTATTCGAGGCCCGGGTAGTAAAGTATTGACTCTTTTTGGGTGTTTTCTAGATCATAAATCATTTGAGCAACCTAACAGTATAGCAATTCATCGAGCCCTAGGAACTCGGGATGCAAACCTCGGGTGATTTGCACCATGAAGTGGTAAATTCTCGGGTCAAAGATCTTTTCATACTAAAATCCAATTGTTGACATTTGAATGTGTACGGAAGAGTAAAGGAGAAAATGTTCTAAGTGTTGGGGTTGGCGTACTTTTAGTTGACATGGAATTGTTGACGTGCCAAAAGCGTTGACATGGAAACAGTTGACGTGGAAATGGTTGACGTGGAATCGGCTACCATGAGAAAGATGAACCCGAAATTAGTTGACGTACCACCATTGACGTGCTAAACGTGTTGACGTACCTTGAGTCGATGAGCCAAACATGTTGATGTGGGATGTTTGACGTGTTAAAAGTGTTGACGTGGAATGTTTGACGTGCTTTATCTCCCTAGAATTCTAGAGAGAAGTCAGAGCATTCAAGCTTCAACCTCAGTATCCTAGGATCTTCAGATACCTATGATGAAGCTCCTACATTCTGCACAGACTCATTCACTATACATCACAAAAAAAAATTACCCCATCAGTAGTTTCACCTTATGTGACACGAGCTGCCATCTGACGATGATGTATCTTATTAAATTCTCACCACTCATGATCAGTTGATGAGCAATGAAGATGACAACCATTATTCTCATTTATAGAGCCATACAATCTCAAGTTCTCAGCCCATTATTCAACCAGTGGAGGTTGCACTAGGTACTTCTGAAGCCATTACTGATATACTCCATATACTTAAGAGAAAATCCACTAGAGTTCATGCACTACCTCATTACTAAAGTGCTTATTGATGGGGCATTTTGTGTGATACAAAATAGAATATAAGGTAACAAATAATTTTCACCCTAAGTCCCACTGTGTCGCAAGTGCATGAATAAAGTAATAATAAAATGGTAAGTATAGTTACAAACCAAGTATCGTATCACAAGGGAGTGGTGGACTGTTGAAGGAATCACTTAGATGCAAAATAATAACTAGTGTCACTTTTGTGTCTTGTGTTTGCAGGGTGAATACTATTTAATGTAAGAATGCTATGAACGTGTTTAAACAAAGAATGAGTTGTTTAAGATGTTTAATAACTAGGATGCAAGAATAAATTCTAAGATGAAAGAAAATAATAATTTATGTTTTTGTGGTTTCGAATGCAAAATAACAGTGAAAGACAATGAATCTACGGATGCAATTAAATCTATTACACTACAAAAGCTTTGAATTAATCTAAACTAACTAAACTAGAACCTAATTTAATTGATTTATTTGTAAGCAATATAAATAAATATTGTTTAGAGGTCGGGTATTACTATGATCTCTTCAGCTATTTCAGTTCTAACCCTTGGTAGTTACTTGATGGTACACATCTAATGGATCTAGGGCATATGGTAGGAGTTATCCCAACCACACCTCTATGAGTCTCTAATAACCTACCGTGTTAATACAATGAACCCAATTATCAGTTGTTTTAGTAGAGATATCAAATCTGCAATCCAATTAACTCATCAGTCTCACAGTCACAAAACCTACATAATTAAGACATATATAATGTGATCTATGTATTGTGGTCCAGTTTCTTTTGCAAGTCCAAATTCATAAATCAAATATATATATATATATATATATATATATATGACATTCCTTGGCATTCTACACTCCGGGTAGCCCCACTCGGGTGCTTTCGTTTTATCCCAGGGAGAGTAAGGGGAGTCATACACCATACTATTATTTTTATATAGACATGAAAGAACACCAATTACACACCTTATAAAATAACTAAAATATATTCATTAATCCGAGTTACTCCCCTACTCCAAACAATGAGTAGGTTGCTCCCCAAAGTCATGAGTTCAACAATCATCAAAGAAGTAAACAACATAAACAAGATAGAAAGGATAAAGAAAAGCTTCTTAGATCTCGTAGAACTTAGTTTCTTGACTCTTCTTCTTCTCTCCTTGATGGTCTCTTCTTCTTCTAAACCACTTTTTCTCGCACAATGGTTCTACTGAACTACGACTTTTGTGGTGCTCTCTCTCTCTCTGGAGGCTCTTAAGGTTTCTCTATCAAAAAGTTGTTGTATGCTACTGTAAGCGGTTGCGTTACCTTAAATCTCTTTTGCCGCGTCTCTCTTGAGCTGCTGAATAAACCCTCTTATCCATAGTTGTTTTTTTTCATGTTTTGGGCATATTCTAGGGTTTCTGTCGTTCTGGACCAACTTCTCATAGTTGCGCAATCAGGGGATGTGGGGTATGACATCGTGCAGCAGTTGAGCGATTTGCCTTTCCAGTGCTATTCTCATCGCGCTGGTCTCTGCTTCTTCTGCGCGATCCTCTTACGTGCGCTCTTCAATCGCCCTATGCGCATGTATTCCTTCATTGAATCTCCAAATTAGTAACTTGACCATTTGCATTCCAAAAGCATCTATTTGCTATCATAAGTAATCAAAAAAGTATAAGCAAATCGATACTTAATCACACTTAGTAAACGCTTATACTTATGACATTGATTTTCGAAGTCTATTCATAAAGCCAATCACTTAGCAACTCGGAAACTAAGCTTCAAATCTAAGTATCCTATCACCAAATATATTCGTAATGCACAATTATCTATAAAAAATAAAGCTTTCACCATTTCCATCACTCATAACATTGAACCTAAGACATACACACATGCTAGCTAATCTAGTTAAAGTGTAAAAGTATGCAAGCTAAATTATCTGCTTTGGAACAAACTAACACCTGGACCTTAACTCGATTGCCTATTGGTCATCACATAATTGGTTGTAAATGAGTTTTAAAAATTAAACACAAAGTTGATGGCGGCATTGAAAGATTCAAAGCCAGATTAGTTTCTAAAGGTTATACTCAAGAAGAGGGCCGTTATTATTTTGTTACTTTCTTTTTTGTTGCAAAACTAACAACTGTTAGGGTACTTCCAGCCATTGTTGTGTCTAAGAGATTGTTCCTTGATCAGTTAGATGCTATGCATTTCTACATGGTGACTTAAATGAAGAGATGTACTCTTACCGATTTATTAACAACAAGTGGGTCTACGCCTGACAAATTGGTAATGTGTCAGCAAAAATGAGTGCAAGAAGCCATGGATACACTCTTTGATAATGGAATCCGGGGGCAACCAATGAGGGACGGTCAAAATAAATTTTCCAAGTCATTTTCAGATGTAATTGAAGGAACAAGGGAAGATTTCGTGAGACTTTTCTTGGCAAACGAGTCGATTATTTATGGTGTTTCGTTATTATTGTAGGCCCTTCACTTTCATTCCATCTATGTGGATTGCCACACGAAATAACAATATGGCTTTTCCAGACATTTGTAATTCGTAGTTTAATTAGACACATCTTGCTTCGAACATAGGAGTTTCTAAGAGGAAAATTTGGGGAAAAGGGCCTATTATATGGGAAATACTTCATAAAGTTATGTATGTTCATCATGTATTGCTGAATACAACACCCACTTTGCATAAATTAGGCATACAAGCAATACAACCAGTTTTAGTGGAGGGGTGTGCTATTTGTTTAGATCCATTAGTTTGTAAGGGATTCAATGGAGATTTTGATTGGGATCAAATGGTTGTTCATGTACCTTTATCTTTGGAGGCTCAATTGGAGGCCCATTTACTTATGTTTTCTCATATGAACCTTTTGTCTCCAGCTATTGGAGATCTTATTTTCGTACCAACTCAAGATATGCTCATTGGACTCTATATATTAACAAGCGAGAATCGTCGAGGTATTTGTGTATATATATATATATATATATATATATATATATATATATATATGAAACCTCCTATAGTTTATTGCAAAGCAGGTGACAACGGGGTATGTTTACTAAAGAAAATCCTTTACAACATGCTTTTAAACAATGGTACACCAAGTTTACCAATTGTCTATTCAACTACGGCTATCATCAAGTAATCGGTGATTGCTCCTTATTCATGAAGCAAACCAATGACTCGTTCCTAATAGGCAACAACATAATTGAAATCATAGTCATTAACCAACACTTGGATGACAAATTCACCATAAAGGATCTGGGCAACCTCAAGTACATATTGGTTATAGAGGTAGGTAGTAGGTCACCTAATCCTCCATGTTTAGAAAGTTGGAGACGCACCGGTCTCGCACTGGCGACTTCAGTGCCCGTGCTTCACACTAAGACGCTTTACAGATTCTTAGTTCTTGCACTAAGAATTTTTAGTTCTTATGTTAAAATCTAATGAATAATCATAGAAAATTGGTAGAAGACATACAAAAGAGTGACATCAAAGAAAAGTTGGAGCAAGAGGAGAACAAAACTAAGTCAAAAATTAAATAATTACAAAAAAATCGAAGTGATTTAAGGCTTATACATTTGTCTTCCACCATAATAATTTAGAAAATATTGTACAAAATTAATAACTAAAAGTTATGTACTTTTCTTTTATTATAATCCATTTCTTTATGTGAGTATTCCATACATACTTTTATCTTATGTGTTTATAATATACTAATTTAGGTAATAACTGTTTATTTTTATATATAAGTTATTTTTATTTTTTTGAAAAGCGCATTATAGGGCGCACTAAGAGTGTATTTTTTTACAATTGTCGCACTGGCGCACCCGCACCGTCACTCGCAACCCGCACCCGCCTCAGGTGACTACAAGAGAATAGGTATTTTTCAGCGCAAGTATGCATTGGACATATTATGAGAACCATGAGACCTATATTGCAAGCCTAGAAACACTACTATGGACTTTAGCACCAAATTAAAGGCCAAGGACTCTGATCTACTACCTAATCCTTCACTCTACATGCACCTAATTAGGAGGCTCATATATCTTACTGATGCGTATTTTCACGTGCTGAACTTAATATGCAATATTCCTCTACGCACGTTCGCAAGTAGTCAAGTAATAAAAAAATTGGAAAGTATAGTTACTGACCAAGTATCGATCCCACAGAGAGTGTTAACAATAGTGTTTGCTTAATAATCAACGATAAAATAAATAATAAGATTGATTTTATAACAAATGGGTTTAATTCGAACTAATAAAGCACGTAAATAACAAAAATTGAATAAAGAGTTTTTGATTATAACTACTAAAGCAAATAAATTAAAAGTTTTAATCAGATTGATGCAGTTGTATTTGAAGTCAGGTTTCATAACTAGTTATTATGTGATTCATAGACAAACCACCATTCCTCCATATATAGTTTTATCATGTTAAATTCATGTGTTTAATGAATTACTGGAACTCTAGATGCAACATTAAATACAACTACAATCGCCTCGCCTTCCCTAGAGATCCAGCTACCCGTGTGCGATCAATCTAAAAGAATTAAAGTCTGGTCACCAATTCAACCTTTTCAAGTTAAAGACATGGTCATTGTGATCTACTTATGCACGGGTTAAGTTAGTCATACTTCTAGCACATAAATCAAACATGCAATTTACCCAAGAGGCAATTTAGTTCTCATCAAGTGTATCAATCAAAAATGTAAAATATAAAATGAATCACATCGAAACACATAAGACTCAACATGAAATGTTCGTTGTGCTTTAATAGTCATTACTCCCTTCTCCAAATACGGAGAAGATTAGCACATAACGAAAACAAGTTCAACAATATAAACAGAAGAGAACATCATAATAAAAGATTAAATGATAAGAATAATCACCAAATCTCTGTTGCTTTGCTTCTCTCGTGTGTGGTGGTAGCGTGTGGTATGAGGTGTGTGTTTAAGAATGGTGTAAGATTATGATGGGATGTCTCTAAATTCGTAGCCTTATTGTCTCTATATAGTAAATATTATGTACGAGCCCAAAATTAGGTTTAGGACGCTAATTTGGGCCCATTAGGTCACAACCCAGGCGCCGAGGGATCTACCTCGTGCTTCAGCCGCAGTATATTCTATCTGGCATGTGCCAAGTGCGGTGTTCCACGCGTCGGATTGCACTATATCTTGTCTACTCTACGCGGCTTCATGGTTTTGGTTATAACTTCTTCTATAGAGGTCGGAATTGTGATGTTTTTGTTGCATTAGAACACTGACTTCATTAGTTTACCAATGATATGTATCACAACCTCTGATTCTTCCTGTGGCTGTGTCAATATGTATTTTAATCAATGACTTCATTTGGATTCTCCTCCTTACCCAAATGACTTGTCGTTTCTTCCAATTGCCTCTTAATTTGGTATTCCTTTATAGCCTCGTACTCTTTGGCTCTATTTTAGCTCATGTTTCCCCTAATAAGCTACTTTTTCACCTTCTGTCTCTAAAAACCTGAAATACACGAAAATGTACTTAAATATACTTATTTACTTAGATAAGTCTTCCTTAAACCCCAAATAATGATGGCTAAAAGTGTATAATTTAGACACTCATCGAATACATCCACACTTAGATTGTTGCTCGTCCTCGAGTAACATAAAATAAAAAAATAACTCAATCTAAATTAGACATCAAATCATCGATATGTCAACACTCATTCATAGGGATATATTCTTAGAATGCAACCTATGATCAAATCAAGAGATGAGCAATCTAAATCAAGTTTTATAAAGTCATTGTCATGCAAAATTTCATCTTGCAAAGTGGTGTGCTCCTGTATGCATAAGTATAGAATACAAGACTTTCATAAGGAGTTCACAAGCTCATAGAGTTTCGCATATAGTTACTTCATCCTTGTTTTCTACTTTTCTCACTATACACATGTAAACTTTTCATGTTAAAGATTTTTAGGACTTTTAATGTTAGGCTCGGGTATGAGCTATAATGGAAAAAGACATTTATGAGTTCCAGAGACGCATGTATTAAACCATTCATTTTGTTTCTTTTTCCTCCCTCATTTGTGCAATTTTTATTTACCATATATTTTAGGCTCTTTTGCATCTTTTCCTTGCATTTTCATTTGTGCAAGTATCAATCCACCCTATACTTCATTGGTTTAGAGACGCTCCCCCACACTTAAATTTTTGCATGGGGATTATTATAGGATCTTTACTATATTCACCCTGTACTTTTGTTTTCCACAGCCCATCATTCTTCTCATTTTCTTTGTTTTTTCATATGATTTAATAAATGCATGCACCTCTAGAAAATGGAGGGATAGTATATCATTCGACTCAAAGGGTAGGTAAATGTGGGTAAATAAACAAAAGGCTTGCATAGAAAAGGCTTCAGTGGGGTCCTGGAAATTATTTTATTTGTAAATTATTTTGAGCTTGAAAGGCTCAAGGGTGATAGAAAACATGGCATTTTTCATTTTCTTAACAATTCAAATTCACACTTGTTTCAAATGGCAATAGAGTAAATTACTTGAGATTCATAATTTCTATGCAATTCCCCATTTGCTCATAAATCCAATACAATTAAATCAATATTTTTTTATTATGCCCATCGTGAACGATGTATATGAAATAAAACATGCTTTTGGCTATATTACTCAAGATGCACTCAATTCATGCACATATACTCTTTCATCTCAAATTAAAAATCATATTATGCATATGTCATTATTAATCCCTACTTATTCATGCCCAATGCTTCAAACTTTGATTTAATGACTCGATCCTAAAAAAATAACTAGACTCTATAACAGGATAAATATATACCATAGAAAACAAAAAGTGAAGCTTGTCCGACCCAACACAAAATCAGATGATGTCCTCATCATCAAAACATACAAAATAAAGCATAGATGAGAGTACTCCTCTGATCGAGCAACAAGCTCATGGGACGCTCATTGGACTCTACATGTTGGTGCTTTGGTTTTTTGTTATCTCCATTCAATGTGTTTCAACTCTATCAAAGATGGTGGTTGTATTCTAGAGTTGTTCCTTGATCTCTTCCAATATGTATACTGCATTGAAGTCTCATTTTTTTATGCTAGTGATACCTACATGCTCTCCTTCTTGTGGCTATATCAATGGTATAGTAACTTCCGGACTCCATGTTCTTTTACAAAGAAACAATAGACAAATAAAATTTTCTCTCAAGAAAATAGATAGATAGGAGAAGTAGGGAAGAAATATCCTTACAAATTATGCGAGATAATAGAAATATAAAAGTTATTACAGTTAAAAAGAGTTATTAATTAGAATTTGGAAATTTTTCATTAAGTTGCATAACTCTCCATACTAATTGTAATCACACACGAGATAATTCATGTACATCAATGAAATTTAATCATAAGAGAAGTATAAGTATAGTAAGAATGGTAAAGGATGGAGGTTGCTCGATCAATTTTTGTAGGTTCTGATTGTTGCATGTCTCCTCTTTCTATACGCACTGAGAAATGTGTTGTGCAAAAAAAAGTATGAGGCACGATGTGGCCATCGCGCATCCGGATCGCGTGGGTAGGGCGTGTTGTAACTTTGGCGCGCTATTAGACGAGGTGTCATATGGAATTCTGATGCCAGGTAATCAGATCGCGTGTCTTGATTGCACATGTGAGGCGCGATGTGAACAGTGACCGTGCGTGTTATCGCGCCTACTTCTAGAAAACCTATTATGTGTGCTCTAATTTGTGATTTGCTCACTTTTGCCCAATATCGACTTGTTTTTGTCCTGTTTTTGTCCTGTACGACTCAAACAAAATAACTAAAATTTGAACTCAAATGCAAGACTCAATAAATAAAAACTTACTATTGTAGGTTTCCGCCCACACAGTGCTTACTTTTATGTCAGTTAGCTTGACGCTATTAATGGATTCATGGAGGTTCAAATAACATGATGAGACTCTAATTGATGAAAGATGTCAATGTATCACTTTTAAATGGCCTCTTCACCTTCTTCCAATTGAGACTCTTAAACATAACTTCATTCTCTGAATCTGTCTCTTTCCTCAAAGGCTTGTAGATGAATTGTATTTCTTTTAGTCTTTCTATAAGGTGGCTCATGAGTTCCATGTTGTAGTCTTTTGGATGTCACCATTGTGGCCTCGACATTAAGAGATATTTTATTGCCCCTCTCCTTTCAATGGGTTAGTTCACCTTTTATCCTTTTAGATATTTGTGTAGAAACTCCAATGGACTTGGTTAATTTCTTCTTCTTGACTTCCCAGGGAGATGGCTCACTTCTTCCACCTCCCATTTGTTCACAAGTAAGAGTTGTAATTACAGCCCCTTGAATGATACATTTTTCTTGGCTCCTCAATGCTACCACACCTTCCATTGATGGTGTTGGCTTATGACTAATCACGTGCCTCTCTTTAATTATATGAACATATGGTGGTGGATTGGGCTCTTCAAGTTTAAGAGAGATGGTGTGTAGTTGCTCTTCTTGATACCTCGCAATGTTGGTTGATGTTGCATTATGTAAATTTATTCGTTTATGATTTCTCCTTTTGAAATTAACTTTCATGTTGGCGTATTCTTTTCTCTGATGTTCTTCATACTCTTTTATCTATGTGTTTTCCTTGGCTACAATGGCTTCTATGGTGGCAACTTCTTCTACAACCCTTTTCATTTCCAAATTCCACTCCTCTTGCTTTTGTGGTTCATCAAGTCGTTCCCCTTTTTCTTTATTTTATTTTTCGATCTTCTCCACTTGCATCCAACTGATCTTACATGCTATTCGACATTGATAATATTTTAAACCAACAAGCTCATTTTTCCAGTTTTCTATCAACTGATAGGTAGATAATTCTTTAAGCCAATTATCCACTTCTTTCAATCTTTCAGTCATTAGATTTATCCAAAAATGATGTTTCTTTTCCATAATGAAATCCAGGAACTTACGACTTGAGTGAGAAACTTCAGACGATTGATCTTCAAAATCTTTTGGTTTGGAAATTGTTTGTTGCATAGTAACGACCTTACTCTTCACTTAATTGTACCAGTAAGATTAGCTCTTCCTTTCTTCCTCGGGGTATTGCATAGTTAGATAATTCCTCCAATGTTTTTTTTTCCAATTTAGCTTGCGTCGCAACTGCGCTATCTACATAGTAGGTTTTTCCTTGAAGGTACCTAATATAAAAGTGAAGCGCATGAAAATTCTCAAACACTCCATCCTCACCGCTCAGCTCAGAGGAATATCTGTCTTCCATTGAATGTTCTCTTTTTTTCGCAGTTGTGGGCAAATAACCAATTTTTGTCACCTTTGGCGATGCACTTGTTCAATTGAAAAAGAGAGATGGAAAACACTCACGTTTAAAGTCTACTATTAAAACACTATAATCATCGTCACTCCCCAGCAACGATGCCAAAAACTTAATGCGTATTTTCACGTGCTCAATTTAATATTAAATATTCCTCTAATACACACATTCACAAGTAAACGAGTCAAGTAATAATGAAATGGAAAGTATAGTTACTGACCAAGTATCTATCCCGCAGAGAGTATTGAACTATAGTATTTTCTTAATAGACAACGATAAAAAAATAATAAGAAGATTAATTTTATAACAGATGGTTTCAATTCTAACTAATAAAGCAAATAAACAAGAATTGAATAGAGAGGTTTTGATTAAAACTACCAAAGAAAATAAATAACAAGATTTAATCAGATTTGATGAAGTTGTATTTGAAGTCGGGTTTCATAACTATTTATTATGTGGTTCCTAGACAAACCTCCAATTCCCCCATATATAGTTTCATCATGTTAAGTTCATGTGTTTAATAAATTACCGAAACTCTAGATGCAACGTTAATTACAACTACAATCCCATTGCCTTCCCTAGAGATCCAGCAACCCAAGTGCGAGCAATCTAAAAGAATTAAAGTTTGGTAACTAATTCAACCTTCTCAAGTTAAAGACATGGATCGTGAGATCTACTTATGTGCGAGTTACGTTAGTCATACTTCGAGCACATCAATCAAACATGCAATTTACCCACAAGGCACGTTAATGCTCATCAAGTGTATCAATCAAACATGTGAAATATAAAACGAATGACATCTAAACACATAAGATTCAACATGAATTCAAAACTAAAGGTTCATTGCGCATAAATAGTCATTACCCCCCTTCTCCAAATACGAATAAGATTAGCACATAACGAAAACAAGTTCAACAATATAAATAGAAGGGAACATCATAATAAACGATTAAAATGTAAGAATAATCTCCCAATCTCCGTTGCTTTGCTTCTCCTGGCAATGGTAGTGGCGTGTGGTATGAGGTGTGTGTTGAAGAATTGTGTAAGATTATGATGAGAATTCGTAGCCCTAGGGATCCTATATATAGTAAACATCATGTGCAAGCCCCAAATTAGGTTTATGGAACTGATTTGGGCTTATAAGGATGCATTGTAGGCGTCGGGGACTCTGCCTCGCCCTATATTTTTGGTATATTCTTCCCAACGGGTGTTCGTACGGCATTCTGTGCATCGGCATGCGCTATATTCTGTCTACTCTACACGGTTTCACGGTTTTGGCTATACCTTTTCCGCTGATGGTCAAAATTAAGATTCGTTTGTCGAATTCGAACACTAGCTTCCTTAGCTTTCCAATTATATGTAGTACGACCTATGATTCATCATGTGGCTCTGTCAATATATATTTGAATCAATGGTTGCATTCTGATTCTCCTCATTGTATAGCTTTTGGTGTTTTGGTTCTCCCTCCTTCGTCCCTTACCCAAATCACTTGTCGTTTATTCCATTTGTCTCTTGATTTGGTCTTTGTTAACAGGTAAAAATATATGTACTAAAAATAGAGGTTACGATAGTTCAATTACCGTCTTTACTTATATCTTAACGGCATCGTATTATTACACAGTTGAATTACTAATTAAATTATACCGTTGCACGATTTATATCGATAAAGTATTATGACACGATTTGTATTCATAAATGATGATATATTACAATAACACACTCCTTTACGGATCGATTAGTAAAATACACGCCTACTACGAATACCCGACAAATGTCGCTACCTAAATTATCAACTTGGTTACACCACTTGTTGACACATGCTACATCTCATGCGACAATTCGCACTATAGCTTCAAAACAAATGTCACAAATACAATTAAGCCCCGATACTTATATTAATTATCACAAAATCTCAAGGAAAATATGGGGTCGATTCTTCTCCAAAAAGAAAGGGAAGAAATAATTCCCAAGTTCAAGGGTGATATGGGTATTTCCTGTATTGGGCCAGCCATGGGTTAGGCCCATGCTTTTACCTAAGTCGGGGATCATACCCGACATATATATTGAATGTGACCTTCGATATAGTACAGCTCACGTGTTTATCACGTGAGTGGTCCCCGCATCCCGAGGCCTATAAATACCCGCATTCCGGTAATCAATGTAAGCTTTAATTATCCGCAATTATTGTACATCTATATCGAACATACCCGATACAGAGCTTGACATAATACCCGATATCTATCTTCGATATATATCACTAGCGTTACCCTCGACGTCAGTAGGAGAGCACTCTCGACATAGAAGTTTCCCGATGTCATCCCTGGCATAATCTTCGATGTCATTTCTGATATACTTTCAACATCCGCCCTTGCATCTAACATCAGTTCGAGGTGTTCCAAACCAAGCCTACTCGACACTAGCATAGTTCAATTAGATCTAGTTTAGTAATAGACTCGTTTTACCACAATTGTAACCGACCATATTTTATATATACGATCTATTGTTAAACTAGTGGCACCGTCTGTGGGAACACCGAGTTCCCAGATGAGGACGTCAAGATGCAACGAAGGATGACCCGCTCGCAGTCTACTAGGCTGGTGATTGACAATTCGGTGGCAGAAAGTGCACCCCAGCCACCTATTCTGGTCTCAGAACCAATGATGGACTAGAATAAACCTGAGCATCCCCAAGCACCGATGGAACCAACTCCTGCGCCCGCAGTGCCTATAGTTTTGGCACCAGAAATCATGGCATAAATTAACGCCACTATCCAGAGAACATTGAATGCGGCCTTGGAAACATTGTTACCGCGCCTGAACAATAGAGGAGTGGACGACGCGCCACCGCCACCACAAAAGTCTAGGACTCGGGGCCGAGATCGGTGCATAGAGCTGAGGAACGCGATGACATAGGAGATTCCATAAGAGACATGCGCCACCCGGGAACCAGTGGGGTTGAGGGGCATGACCCAGTGATGGACAGAAGGAACATTGCTAGAAGGATGGAACAATTGGACCGCAAAAAGTCAGAATTGGTACGAAGACTAGCTTGGGCAGAAGTCCGCAGTTTGACCCCATTTTCGGACGAGATAGAGATGGAGGTGTTAGAAAAGGGAGATAAGATCCCTACCATCAAAGCATACGATGGGAAGAATGATCCAGTTGATCATCTCCACTCCGTCGATAGTGTCTTCAACTTACATAGGTTTTCGTGCAACATCAAGACAAAGATTTTGGCTACAACTCTGACCAGAGCAGCTTTGGATTGGTTTACTAGGTTGGAGGTTGGGTCTATAACAAGCTACGAGCTAATGAGGCCGAAATACGATATCCAGTTCTCCAGCCAGAAAATGATGAGGACTAGCATGCATCATGTGAATGTTATGCAGCAGAGAGATAAAAAGAGTATGGGGGACTTCATCAAGAGGTTTAACAGTGAACTTCTAAAAGAGGATGAGTCGAGAGGGGATCTGGTTGTCCTCATTTTATTTAATGCTACATCGCATAAGAGGTTAGCCTCCAAGTTGATCAAGCTTAAATCGCGAACGATAGATCAAATCAACAAGCTCGCATATGACATCGTTTATGAGGACAACATGATGGCAACCAGGCAGAGTCCCAATCAAAGATGTCGTCTGGGCAATGAGCGATATAGGGAAAGGTCCCCAAGAAGATATACCCCACTGAACCGAGGAATATTGGAAGGATTTGCCATGGCATAGAAAAACATGTGGCTCATTGAGCCTATGAAGCTGAGGGAGAGCAAAGGAATGAAATTTTGCGGGAAATACTGTGAATACCACCGCCAAACAGGGCCCAAAATAGAAGAGTGTATCGATATAAAGAACGAGATTGAGAGGCTCATTTAGGAGGCCAAGCTAGTGGAGTTTGTGAGAAACTAAACAATGACCGTCGTAGGGATGAAGAATCTTGTTCCCTCAAGAGAGATAAACAGAAGGCAATTGAATCTCCAACTGAGCGTGGAAGGGCCATTGTTAATGCCCCAATTCAAGGAATGATCAATGTGATTAACGGAGGACCGATAGGTGCTGATTCAGCTCGAGGCCGCGACAGAATAACTCATCGGATGCAAGTCGTAACATATACAAGCTATACTACCTCAGTTATGCAGGAGGGTTTCCTAGACCAGGAGATCTCATTCACAAAAAGGGATATGGAGCATCTCACGCCGCAGACACTGGAGGCAGGTAAACTAGTATGCCCATTTGTTGTTACAATTAATGTAGCTGAGTATCAGGTACGAAAAGCCCTCATTGACAATGGTAGATCCTCCAATATCATCTTTGATCCCGTCCTGGAGAAAATGGTATTGCCTCAGAACATGATGGAGACAGTTTCAACCCCTTTAATTGGCTTTGGGAGAGGAGAAGTAATTCCAGTGGGCCAAATCACATTGCCCATATCATTCGGGGAGGAACCACGCATAAGGACAAATGTTGTCAAATACATCGTGGTCAACCTCTTCTTCCCATATAACGCTATCATTGGGCGTCCCGCCCTCAACGAAATGAGAGCTGTGGTATTAACCTACCACCAGAGATATTTCCTACCGAGGACGGGATCAGTGAAATCACAAGAGACCAGAAGGATGGATGGATGTGCTATGTGGCCTCACTGAGACTTCCTAGGATTAGGGAGATACAAGAAGTGGAAGCAGCCGAGCAAGAATACATGCCAGATTTGGAGTAATCACCTTGCGTCAACGACAGGCATTGACCTTCAGTTTATTTACTGTCTTTTCTTATTTTTAGAACAACTGCGTTATGTCCTTTTGAACAATTTCAATTCCCTAAATTGCCCCATCATCGGGCTGGACTGTAACTAAAACAAGGGGAACTACGCTGGTCTAATTCCCATACACGGGATACATAGGCGGGTTAGGATTTACCTAGCTCTCGGCCGTTATCTATCGTTATCTCTTATTATTCAAACTAATATAATTACATTACAGTATACATTACTCATTGAAGGAATATCCTATAGGATATGACAAATAATGTACCTCAATAAGGGGTCCCAACAAGCATGCCCCAAAAGGCACACAAATTTTGAGATATCCCTCATAGGATATCCTACGCTCAGAGGGCAAGATTGCCATATTTCTTTGCTAAAATAACTGTTCCTTATCTAGAGCAGGTACAACGACATTCCTTGTCAATGGCATGGGAAAACATAAGTTCCACCTTTCGGGATAAGATGCATAGACTGAAATTCCTTTCGCGTACTTTTCTTAACCAATATTTTCTGATACATGTTGTGTTATCTTATCCAAACAACATGAAAGGAACTTCTACAAATCGTAGGGGATATAAACCACCGATGAGTGGTGAAGACTCTACAAATCCTACGAGATATCAACCACCGATGAGTGGTGAAGACTTTCCAAATCCTACGGGATATCGACCACCGATGAGTGGTGAAGAATCTACAAATCCTACGGGATACCGACCACCGATGAGTGGCGAAGAATCTGCAAATCCTACAGGATATTGCCCACCGATGAGCGGCGCAGAATCTACAAATCCTATGGTGTTATAACTCCATTATCCACCGCGATAGGCACGAGTGCACTCGAAAAGGGTGAACATCTACAAATCCTAGGGCATAACTCCCCTATCCACGATGATGGGAAGGAGAGCACCCGGTAAGGAAACAACACACCTCATAGGGTCATAAATCCTCTATCCACTCCGATAGACTGGAGAGCAACCAAAGTGCGAGTCCTACAAATATCTACAGTATAACTCTCCTATCCACTGTGATCGAAGGAGAGAACCCTACAAAGGTAGTAACATACTAATCCAAAAGGATCTCGAGTAAAGCACCAAATTATAGATCTATGAATATGAATCGAAAATGCCCTACTATAGACGCAAAATATCAAAAATCATTTAAAACTGAAGACATAACGAAATAAGTTTACAAGGATAGAGTAGCATCATTCAAACAATTATTTCACAACCGAATGAATAACAAGGCGATGCAACGACGATAAGCAGAACAAGTGATTCTGCTCAAGCAAGGCCATTCTCCTTCAAAAGTTCTGAAAACGGATTAGGTTGCTCCGGAACAACGTCTATAGACCCATGATCTTCAAGGGGCAACCCGTCTGGGCCACACATGGCGTTCAGTTCCATGAAGTTGAACCCATCCCTGAAACCCTTCTTGGCGGTTACCTGCCTGATCAATTATTGAAGGGCCTCCTCCCGCTCCATGACAACGCTCTCAGCAAAGAGCTCTTGATAAGTCCCGCTTGCCAAAATTTTCTTGGCAACCTGCATCAAGACCTAAAGAGACTCGTCCTATTGAGACGACACATAAACTAGGAATCTCAACATGAGAGGATATTACACATGAAAGACACACAGACTTATCACTTTCTCCAAAACATCTTGAGCCTTCGCATGCTCAGACAGGAAGCACTTATTCTCCATCTTTACCTTCGCAAGCTCACTTTTGGCCCGGCCGCGGCCGTCGCTCTTTGAGAGCATGCTCCTTATACTGATCAGCGAGGATTGTCGTCTTCTGGTGCTGTGCACAAGCATCATATGCATCCTTCATCAGCCGACCTTTGCGTAACGCCTCTTTCTTATTACCTTCGAGTTTCTATAGGGTCATAGGATTAAAGTCGACCATCTTCATAATGTCAGCCTCCAGCTGAGCAATAATAGCATCCTTATCGCCCTCAAACTGACTGAAAGTCTTCATGGAGGTCACTAGCATTTTCTCGAGTTGCAGAAACACTAACCATAAAAACAAAACACTCGTGAAAAATATAAGAAACACTACAAGATCTCAACTCACAATCCGGTAGACGTGCATATTACAATACACGTTCTACGCCTGCTCTATTTCAATTAAAATAGGGACCCTTGTCGGTGGAGGAAAGGCCAACGTCATGCCGCAGACCGCGTCAGCCTCCTGGAATTCCACCATTGCCCGGTAGTGGGACGTGGCAATGATGAGCACTCTTCTCGAGTCCTCTTTCGACCAGATTGAGAGGACTCTGGGGCAGACGGTCTTTTAGCAAGGTTACACCCAAAGCCTTTAGAAGAAGGCATCTGTGAGGCAACATTTATAGCAGGACCCCTTCCTTTAGCCGCACTAGCGACCCGATCAGAAGTATCTTCATCCAGTGATATAGGACCCTAGACGAACCCCTCAGTTCTACCTCAACAGTTGCCGCGATGGACAACCCTTACAGATACAGGACCAATCTACACAGGCGGACCAACTGCAGCCGCGGGTAAAACACTTTCCCCTACAGCAGGAGGACGGATTTCAGTCTTCTCCATCGATGAAGGCCAAACCTCAGAGGATATAACAACATCCTTGGCAATAAATACTGCCTTGAGCAATGCATCTGCTCTGGCGAAACCCCCGACAATGTCAAGGACCCTCTCACCACCACCTCCCACAGTAATATGAGCCACTTCCTCCACGGCACTGACACTCCCTACATGAGATTAAACACGACTAGCCATGGAGGCCCCAATTACGGGGACAGTCAGTTCCATTATTGCCGGAGGAACAACCATACCCGCTAGGACACCAACTCCCACACTAGGAGCAGACGAGGCTCTTTCTTCCCTCGCTGCTACCGTTGCAGCCTCCGCCGCCCGACGATCCAAAATTTTCTACATACGATAACTGGCAAGCAAGAGGTTTCGTAATCTGCAAGAACAATAACTAAAGTAAGAATCCAAATCGAAAGACATATCGAGTTTCATATAGAAAAATACATCAAATATCGTATAGACCAAATTATCGAATACTCATATCGAGTACCATATCAGTGAAAAATATCAAAATCTATGTCGGGTATCCACGATATACCTGTTTGAAAGAAAGACTAGATGCGCTAGAAGACAAAATGAACTCGTTTCTCTCCAAGCAAGCTACTATTTATAGGCGCAAAATAACGGATATGAATTAAATATCCACCATATCCAATGTTAAATTCGACATACATATCGGAAATAATTTGATATCAAACTTGAAAGAACATTCTACTTGGTGCTCTTTTGATCACAATACGCACATAATCACCATAAGTTCGAATAAGGATCTCTCGAACATACAAATTATACTAGGGGTCCACCAGCATTTTTAGTAAAATTCTCGTATCCGAGCTCCGTTATCCAAACTGGCAAGACGAGATGTACTGGTAACTCAAAACTACATTTAATTTGCAAATTATTATTATCTTCAAATAATAATTTCCAAATTGAAGGACTACATTATATGGGTATTTCTCGTATTGGGCCGGCCATGGCCAGGCCCATGTTTTTTTTTTTACCTATGTTGCGGATCATACCCGACATATTCAAATGTGACCTTCGATATAGTACTGTTCACGTGTTTATCACGTGAGTGGTCCCTGCATTCCGAGGCCTATAAATATCCGAATTTCGATAATCAAGGTGAGCTTTAATTATCTATAATTATTGTACATCTATATCGAACATACCCGATATAGAGCTTGACATAATACCCGATATATATATATATCTTCGAGATATATCACTAACGTTACCTCGACGTCAGCAAGAGATCACTCTCGACATAGAAGTTTCCCGATGTCATCCCCGACATAATCTTTGACGTCATCTCCTATATACTTTCGACATCCCCTTGCATCTAACGTCAGTTCGAGGTAATCCAGATCAAGCCTACTCGACACTAACATAGTTCAAGTAGGTCTAGTTTAGTGATAGACTTGTTGTACCCCACTTGTAACCGACCATATTCTATATATACGATCTATTATTAAATTAAGGGCAGAGAGGAAGATCATGACTCTCAACTCCCAAAACACAAACAATTGAATATCATACGTCATTGTTCTCTCTCAGCATCACCATCCCACTCTACTAACATCAATACAAAATCTTATTAGACTAAAAATTCATACGTGACAAACAATAACGATTCACTATTCAAATTTGAACAATGTGTGCCTTGATTCCCCGATCGTGGGATACGTAGGCACCTCGAATCTATTCGAGCTCAGTCGAAAGACTCTAAAATTTATTTCCTTCTTTGGGTCGGGATCGGCGTTCTTGAACTAAACTCGTTAATAGCTCTGTCACGAAAAGAGCGTTCACAATATGGCGTCGTATGTGGCCAGCAAAGTCCTTGAGAAAATCCGAGAAGGGTACACTACAAATGCGAATAAGAAAAATAAAGAAATCAGATGATCTTTCAACATCCACACCTACATTAGTATATTTTGTTCAAATTATTGCTTCGCACTACACAGGCAAATAAAAGTTCGTCAAATTCGCCACCAAATCAGTGACCAATTTGATTTTCCAACTATATGCGTACCTCATCGGGGTACGGATACTGTGACGAGAAGGATCAGAAGAACCATCTGATGGCATAGTACGATTCACGGTTATCATCCAGTACATATCTGTTTAGAAGAAGAGTGGCGATGATGATGAATCGATATAAAAGGGAGAAAGAAAGAAACTACACGGAAGAAAGAAAAAAAATTGCCTTATAATTCATCAAATCCATCATCGATTCACATTCTTGCGGATTATTAAATCTGCGAACATTCTATGTTCCCGATCCACACATGAAACAACATATTCTATCCAATATCTCACTTTGCGCTGGGAATGAAGAAAGAGAAAGGGGAGCATACTCCTATTCACTAGAGATGGTTTCTGATCAGAGATGTCACCGCTTACGGGGTGATAAGGCCCCAAAGGTAAAACTTATCATCTCCGAACTCGCGCTAATTAGTCCCGCTAATTAGTCCTAGTACTGGAGATCTAATGACATTCAAAAAAGTTACTTAATTATTATCGCTGAGTTTTAGTAGGAAAAGAAAAAATAGTTGACAAGAGCTCTAAACATCCAACCTATCCTTAGGTTAGAAAAATGACTCAATCCAATAGAGCTTAATTGTGAAGCTCAGTTTCTCACTTTCTATGACCGGCAGTATCCGAAATTTGAGACTTTTTCTGACTTCAATTGCTAACTTTTTCATCGATTACCGAATTCCCCGCGAACCTATAGAGCATATCCAATTTCATGACACCTATACTGCCATTGATGCCACAAAAATTGATCGCAGAAAGGCAAACAAAAAGAGAAAAAATAAAGGGATAATTGTTTTTGCAGAAGACTAGCAGTGGAGGTGGAGCAGTGTTCTTAAAAATAAGACATATCAACCTTTTATCTTAGAAGCTTTATAAACTTTTGACCATATTTTGGGCTTTCAGCACATCTTGAGCCCACCTCATTGAAATTGACATGATATGACCAAATAGTTAATTTAATAGAAGGTCTGGAAGCCCACAAATTAGCAAGTCAAATTTGCCCTGACCTTGATGCTTGGCCCAATTAATTAATTAGATAAAAGATGGCTTCTAAAATAAAAGAAGTGCTTATCATCCCTTGTGACATTCTTTACTAGAGAATTCATACGTAAAAGATGACCTTGCACGTATTGTCTATTGAGAATTATAGTAACTTCCTCCATTGACTATTTTACATTTCAACAATACAGGGTTGATGAGCTGTGCTTTGTCAAGGGCTGAGTTAATAAATCTCAAATGTTCGACCCAAAGTAATTATTTTGTGTACGTAACATGTTATAAATATTTGTTAATCAAAGATTAGATCGTTAATGTTGGTATAATTACATTCTAATCTCCAATTCCATCGCACCAAACATACTACATGGCGAAAATACATAGATTAATAGTTGTGATATCACAAAAAACGGCAACAATTACATATAGGGAGAATTACACAAACTACCCCTTAACTATGGGGTAATTACACAAACTACCCCTCTTATTTGGAAAATCACACAAATTACCCTTATAGGCGAAAAAATTAAAATAATTAAGACAACCTTTCAACTTCAAATCATAGCAGAGACTAAAATTCGCAGATAATTTATTTTTTCTTTAAGAATGTTATTTGTTTTTTTTTTGTCTTTTTGAACGAGATAAATAAGGTTTAATGCAACAATTTTGATTTAATTTTTATTCCCTTTGTAAAATAAATGAAGAGCATGAATTTACATTCAATAAAATGTAAAAAACAATTATGCAAAAATTTGGTCATAATGGTAGTTTGTGTAATTTTTCAAACAGGAGGGATAGTTTGTGTAGTTATTCCATAGTTGAGGGGCAGTTTGTGTAATTTTCCCTTAGATATAAACTGAGAACTTCAGGTACCTGCAAATTAAGTAAGGTCACAATCTGCGATTCAACTATCGTGAATGAAAATTAATAGACATCTATGCTGCAATATAACTGGTCATCTTACTAAGTAACCTTACAAAAAAATGAGAGGAATTACTTTCCTTGATTGGATGTAAACTTCCCTCTTTTCGTTCGAAAAGAGAATCACGTCGTTGTTATACAGTGCACACTAACAATCAATACTATCGCGTGACGGTACAAGATTTCGTAGTGAGGGATCAAAAGGCCTTTTCTCTGGGTATTTCTTGCCAAGGTATCATTCTCAAGAGAAGAGCAAATTTAAACTAGCGTGATCCCTACAAATATTTCAGAAAACCCACATTCAATTGTGCTACCTTAAAACTGCTCATAACATAGCATCAGATTTATTGTCTTTAAAAGCCTTTTCCAGTTTATTATTATATTCGTGCAAAACATGAAAATCATTTTGTCATGTTCAGATAAACTCTCGGGAATTTGTTTTTGTAAACATGTAAAAGTAGTTTTGCTTGTCTTATGTGAAGCTTGATTAAGAGCAAACTTAAACCTTTTAAACAAAGTTGGGATGACGTATACTCCAATTTCATAATTTCACTATATCACGATATTTCGTGCAATTTAAGTATTTGCTTTCAATTTTAATAGCATTAGAATTATTCTGTTATAGTTAAATCAAACCTCATAAGGTGTAGATGCATACGATTGATTTTTCCATTTTCTGGAATATCTAAATAAGCATGAGAACATTTTTCACTAGTTGTCCTTATCTCTAATTTTCGAGTGCGATGTGCACCTCCTAAACGAAAAAAAAATAAAGAAAAACAAGTCATCGGACTATCCGATACCTAATGTCGATGCTTAAGAGATAGCTACATCTCTTAACCACTTAGGGCGCGTATGGTATGCCCTGTAAAGTTAGTCGGGTTTATCATACGCCATATTAAAACCACACTAGTGTTGTTTGGTTGACTTTCTTAATATGGTGTTTTGGGGGTTTGTAGTTTGGTTAGCTGACTACATCTACCCAATTATAATAAATTTTAGGTTCATTTACTATATTTCTCCCCATCGATGTTCATGCCACATTGAATTAAAAATCCGACTGCAATGAGTTTGACACAAGATTTTTTGGTTTTTTTTTTTTTTTAATAAAACCAATATTTTCCAATTTCAAGATTTATAGTCACTTTACACAGAAAATATTATTGTAAACTTTGGGCAGTTTAAATATCTCAATTATAAAAGAATTAGACTCAAAGATTCAATTTAAATTGACTAATGACTAATAGAATATATTCTTATTATTAACTAATTTTAAAGACTTAATTATAATATTTGAGTAGAAAACATTGGTTATACTATAAACAAAAGTGGAGGGCCACGTGGTTGAGAAAAACAGATCCAAATATATATATATATATATATATATATATATATATATATATTGTTGAACACTTATGCCGTCGAAGAAAACTTGGAGCAGAGGTAGCCATTTTGTTTAAGTTATGACATGTACCATACTCATCTGGACACGGTTCAACGTATATGGAAAGACAGGGATTCAAATCTTTTGCCTCATTTTATTTCACAAAGACTCGCTTGAAACAGTCTTATGCCCAACCAGTGGAATTCCCTCTACGAAGAGCTCGACCTATGTTACCTTATTTTTACGAGGGCACTTCAAAAAGTTGGACACGCCAAAAGGTAGAATAGTCAGACTTTATATGCATTAAAAAAACGTATGTAGGACCTTTTATGGACGCACTAGTATGGTAGGCCAACTACTCAATAAAGCGACATTTTCCTTTACAAAGGGGAGATGGTACGAGGATTTGCCCGACTCTCTCCTCTGCGTGTGGTGTTCCCTTCTTTTTTTATCTCTCTTACTTACGTCATACTATTCTCGTTCTCAAATATCGAAAAACGATACCGCGAGTTCAACAAAGAAACAAAATAAAAATAATATTAGATAAAACGATGCTTTACAAGGATGTATGAGTGGCTTCATGATACCTTATAAGAATCTGCAACGCCTTAAATGGCACCCCTAAAATGTACCTAAGTATCGCTGACCTTAGATGTCTCATTAATACTTCAAGAGTACAATATGCCTATCTTAGTATCACGATAGCAACTCACAGAGTACAGAGTCTGCACGTCGCACTACGGATCTTAGATGAGCCCACGATGCCCCATAGAACTCACGTTACTCTAATAGTCGCATATCCAAGATACACACATGCATACTGCCTCAAACGTACCTAAGTATCGATGACCTTAGATGTCTCAGTAAAACTTCAAGAGTACAACACGCCTATCTTAGTATCACGATAGCAATTCATAGAGTACAGAGTCTGCGCGTGGCACTACGTATCTTAGATGATCCCACGATGCCAATAGGACTTACGTTGCTCTAATAGTCGCATATCCAAGATACCGCACAAGCATACTACCTCAAACACACCTGATTATGGCTGACCTTAGATGTCTCAGTAATACTTTCAAGAGTACAACACCCCTATATTAGTATCACGATAGCAACTCACAGAGTACAGAGTCCGCTCATGATACTACAGATCTTAGATGATCCCACGATGCCTCATAGGACCCACGTTACTCTAATAGTCGCATATCCAAGATACCGCACATGCATACTACCTCAAGAAGGTATACCTATCATCACGATGTCTTACCCAAATAGATCGAACATGCATAGCTACGAGGAAAGTCATCGTTAAAAAAATGCCATATGATGCCTTAAAAGGCCCTACGAAGCGTTAAATGGCCCTACGATACCTTAAATGGCCCTACGATGCCTTAAATGGCCCTACGATGCCTTACAATGATGTACAATGCCTTATATGAGACCAACGAGACTTATAATAGTCTATGGTACCTCTATGAGGATCCACGATACTTTGCAAATGATTACGATACACTACAAACGATAGTCGAACATGACTATGCAAACAATCGAGTGCACGATACTAGTTTCACAGTAATCGAACCATCATCACACCCAACTCTTTTAGGTTTCCAGTGCAGTCGTAAGTCTACGACTGCATTGAAATCCGGGCGAACATGTTACGATGATTTAATTACTGACTTTACTTATATTGTAACGACATCGTTGTATTACACGGCTGAATTACTAATTCGATTATATCGCTGCCAGATTTATTTCGATAAAGTACTATGACACGATTTGTATTCATATATGATGATATATTACGACAACACACTCCTTTACGGATCAATTAGTAAATTACATGCCTACTACAAATACCCGATAAATGTCACTACATAAATTATCCACTTGGTTACACCTCTTGTTGACACATGGTACATCTCATGTGATAAGTGTCACTATAGCTTCAAAACAAATTCCACACATACAATTAAGCCTCATTACTTATATTAATTATCACACAATCTCAAGAAAATGGGGGGGGGGGGGGGGTCGATTCTTCTACAAAAAGAAAGGGAAGAAATAATTCCCAAATTCAGGCGAGAGGAAGATCATCACTCTCAACTCCCACAACACAAACAATGGAATATCATACTTATTTTTTCTCTCTCGGCTTCACCATCTCACTCTATACGTGACAAACAACAACGATTCACTATCCAAATTCGAACTACGTGTGGCTTAATTCCCCGATTGTGGGATACGTAGGCACCTCGAATCCATTCGAGCTCAACCACAAATCTCTAAAAATAATCGTCTTCCTCGTGTCGGGATCGGCGTTCTCGAACTAAACTCATTAATAGCTATATCACGAAAAGAGCGTTAACAGTCTTTCTTTAGAGCCTTGTACTCTTTGGCTCTATTTTAGGTTATTTTGCCCCTAATAAGCTAATTTTCACCTTTTGTCTCTGAAAACCTGAAATACACGAAAACTTACTTAATATGCTTATTGACTTAGATAAGTCTTTCTTAAACCAAAATTATGATGACTAAAAGTGCATTCTTTAGACACTCATGTTTACAATCACTAGACCTTATCTATCCTACAACATCAAATGCTTGACACAACACATGGCTAAGCTTACAACACAACCTATACCTGATAGGGTGGCGGCTACGGGTTCCCACGTCATCCAAACAAAAATATATGCCGGATACTCACACATTCGTAAGGTACCTCAAGGCCTTAACAGGGACGAGACTCTTCTACAATTCTTCATTTAAGGCATATGTGAAAGCATTTTATGATAGTGATTGGGTTGGCTACCAAGACACTAGAAGAAGCATTACAAGCACTATATTAGGAGGCTGTCTAATCTCTTGGAAATCCGAGAAACAACCTACTCTAAGTAGGTCATCAACTGAAGTTGAGTATAGCTCGATAAAAAACTTAGGTTGTGAGATAATATAGATTTAACTGCTACTCTATGATCTTGCAACACTTTCAACTAGAATTCCTATTTTATACACAGACAATATAATTGCTCATTGCATAGCAGTGAATCTAGTTCATCATGAACGAACGAAACACATCCAGATTAATTGTTTCTTTGTATGTGAACAACCTACTCTAAGTAGGTCATCAACTGAAGTTGAGTATCGCTCTATAAAAATTAGTTTGTGAGATAATATAAATTTAACTGCTACTCTATGATCTTGCAACACCTTCAACTAGAATTCCTATTTTATACACATACAATATAATTGCTCATTGCATAGGAGTGAATCTAGTTCATCATGAACGAACAAAACACATCCAAATTAATTGTTTCTTTGTATGTGAACAAGATCAGTAAGGAATGCTCAAATTAAAGTTCTATACATTCCAAGCAACCATCAAGTGGCATATATTTTGAATAAATTACTTCCAGTTCAACAATTTTCACCCATGATGTCCCAAATGGGCTTGATGAATGTACACATCCCTTTGGGGGTTTTAGCTGGATCAAATTTAACAGAATTGATAAAATTCCGCTAACAGTTCAAAAGTTTCCATATAATTCAAGTTGTTATTTAATTAGAAGGCATAAAATTCACTTGGTTCCATATACCTACTCTCACGTCATATTTAGTCTTATGCAAATACTAAAATTATATACCTCTTATTACACTTCACACTAGAAATTAGGTTATTATACACCCAATAATTGAGTACAATAACAAAAAACAATATAATCTTTTAAGGACGTGAAGTTACAAAATCATAGTTTGTTTTGTTCGAAGGCGGTTTTAAAGGATGCCGAGTAACTACAATTATCAATTTTGAAATTGGGTAGGACCTAATGTGAAAAAAAGTTTCAAAGTTTGACGCTGCAATTGATTTTTATAACCTCCAAGAACAATAAGTTTTATGAATTATGGATATTTTAGTAACATTTAGGGACTAAATGTGATGAAAGAGTAATCTTATAATATTAGAGCGAAAATTAATTATTTTCACTTTAGGAAAAAATTCAAAAGTTGATTAGTTTGCGTGGCTGCAACAATTTTCTATATTTGCCAAGTTTAATTTTTTTTTTGTTAGTGGAATGGTTATTTGTCTGTATTTTTTTTCTTTGACATCTAAATAACCATATTATTATTGCAAAACAAGAAACATCAATTCATACAAGGATATGACATACTAAGCTACGAAAGCTTCAAAAACAAAGCAACTAGGAACTCAACTACAACTACAACAACTATCAATTATCTTCCTCGTGAAAACGAATATCCCCTGGATTAATCAATGTCGCTTATCGAGCTAGCGTATGAACGTCCACATTACTTTCTCTTGGAATCCAAAAGAAACTCCATCTAAGCGGCCCAACACATTTCCACGTCCTCACAATATTCCCAATAAAATTCGCATGGTCTCCATTCACATTCTCGGAAAACCAAACGTCGTTCATAACGCCAAGACAATCGCCCTAAAAAATGACTCTCTCCCATTGTTGTTCATCCGTCATACGAACCGCCGCCCACAACACGTGCGCTTCAGCATTTCGGGAATCCATACACCCCGTGAGACATCGTTGCTCACTCCTTACAAATTACTCCAGATGATTATGCACAATTATTCCCAGCCCCGTTGTTGTTGTCACACAATTAATAGCAGCATCCACCCGAACTCGAAACCACGGGGCCTTCATGATCGCCCGCGACGGACCCAGCAGATCCAGGGATTCCCGTCGTCCCTCGCTCGTGACTTGCCAAAATTCAAGGTTTGCACACACGAAGGTCGCAATGGACAGCGGTTGCACCGCGTTATCCCCAGCTACAATGCGGTTGCGGTTCCCCCATAATGCCCAGCACGTAGTCACAATCTTGGCCATTGTATTGACTCCGTACTCCACAAAAATCCGTCGCAACCACGTAAAACAGTCCTCCCCCTTGCGCCACAATGCATGATCCCCAACAAACAGCAATGCTCAAACTTGGCGAGCCACGTGACATGTCACAACACAATGTCGAATATCCTCAATTTCTCCTCCACAAATCGGGCAGTCTATCCCCACGTCAACGCGCCTTTTAACGAATGCATAACGAGAAGGAAGGACATTGTGACACATCCGCCAACTAAAGAGATTGATTTTTGTCGAATACTTCGGCTTCCACAAGAAATTCCAATCCATCTTCATGCTACTTCTGCTCCACGAATCTGAGTTACCTTGGTGTAAACCCCTTTCCACCGTTAGGTGGTAAGCACTCTTCATCGTGAATAAACATGAGCTCGAATAATGCCATATTTGTTTATCAAGAGAGGCCCGTTCTCCCAGCAGTAATGCAAGAATCGCCTCGGCATCCTCTGACCAAAAAATATGTCGAATAAGGGCCCATCCCACTCCCCTGACTCATAGTCCCGAAGTCCCAAAACCCTGTAATTCAAATAACCTTCAACCGGGGGTGTAATAATGCGAAAGGACGTCGGTCGTAGGATCCAAGCATCTCGCCAAACCCGAATATTATTCCCACTACCAATCCTCCACCGTAAGCCTGCCTTCACAATTGCAATACTCTCATGGATACATCACCACGAGAAGGACGGGGTAGAGCCAGTCTTCGCATCCAGGATAGTTGATGTAGAAAAATATTTAGCTTTGAAGTTTCTCGCCATCAAGCTATTCGGTTTATCAAACATCCTCCATGCTTTCTTTGCTAACAACGCCATATTAAACGCCTTTAGATCTCTGAAACCAACTCCGCCATCCCTCTTTCTCGCATTTAATTTCCTCCATGCTAGCCAATGGATCTTATTTTGATTTATACTACCCCACCAAAAGTTACTAATCACCGATTCAATCTCCCTAATCAGCGTGTCGGGTAAACGGAAGCAACTCATAGCGAACATGGGTATGGCTTGCAAGACTGCATTAATTAACACCTCCTTCCCCGCAATAGACAACTTTTTTCCTTGTACCCTTTCACCCGTTCCCAAATTCTATCTCTAATATATTCAAAAATCTTTCTCTTAGAACGCCCCACCAACGCCGGTAATCCCAAATATTTCTCGTGCTTTGCCGCCACAATCACTCCCAACACGTCCGCCACCTCATCCCTAATCCAGTGCTCCGTATTCGTGCTAAAAACCAAGACAGATTTCTCCAAATTAATTTTCTGCCCCGACGCAAGTTAATACTTCACCAAAATATTTTTAAGTTCATGCGCCGCATCTCTCGTCGCCTCACAAAAAATTAACGTCTCATCAGCAAACGGGAGATGTGAGACGGTTGGCGCGGTACCTACAACTCGAACCCCTTTAACCGCTCCTCTGTGCATCCCTAAGTAAAGCAGAAAAATCCTCAGATACAAAAAGAAACAGATAAGGAGATAAGGGATCACCCTGACGGATGCCCATTTCCGGCGAAAAAGAACCAAACTCATGACCATTAACCAAAAAAGAGTACGTAACTGATCGAACACACAACATGATAAGTGAAACAAAATTCTCAGAGAAACCTAACCTGAGCATCACCTTTTCCAGAAAGGACCACTCGACCCGATCATAGGCTTGGCTCATGTTCAACTTGAGAGTAATTTGCCCCTTTTTACCTGTTCTCTTCGTCTTCAAGTAATGGTTAATCTCAAAAGCAACTAGAATATTGTCAGTGATCAAGCGTCCAGGAATAAAAGCACATTGGGATTCAGAAACAATATTAGGAAGTATTATTTTTAGTCTATTAGCAATTGCTTTAGATGCAATTTTGAAACAAACATTGCTGAGACTAATAGGGCGAAATTGATTCATGAATTCAGGTTGATCACACTTAGGAATAAGCACAATATTCGTAAAATTCATGCCAACTGGTAGGATTTTATGGTTAAGGAAATCAAGGCAAAATTTTGTGACATCAGGACAAACAATATGCCAATATTTTTGGTAAAAAACAGCAGAAAAACCATCCGGACCAGGAGATTTAAAAGGAAACATATGAAAAAGAGCTATTTTTACCTCGTCAACACTATAGGGTTGGATCAAAGCCTGATTCATCTCCTCCGAATCACATGATTGCATCATAGTCAAGACTCCCTCCATATCCTCAAAACTCGGAGTTGAACAAATAAACAAAATAATCCTGAGTAACTCCTTCAACCTCATGCGGTTTATCCCTCCACACCCCTGTTGCGTCCTTAATTCCCCGAATTTCATTCTTTTCCTTCATTCGGATGTCCGTGAGTGAAAAAAAAGTTGTATTTCTATCGCCCTCCCTAAGCCTCTGAACCTTACCCCTCTGCTTCCAATACGTTTCCTCTTGCTCTAGAATTTGCTCAAGTTCATTCTTAAGCAATATTTCTCTACCCTTTGATTCCTTAGTAATAGTGTTGTTTCTTAGTCTAGAAATTTCCTTTGTGAGGTGCTCAACCTTTTTTCGAAGCATCGTCCCCGAAATATTTGACCACAACGTCAACTCCATACTACACGCCTCTGATTTTGCTGCTAGGGCCTGCCCCTCCATCCCGTTTGCACTCCAACAGTCCTCAAGCACCTTCTGACATTCATTACGCAGCAACCACGCTGCGTCAAAACAAAAACGCCGTTTCTTTTTCCATAAGAACGCTGAATCCTCCCTATTTGAACCGCAAATCAGCAATGCTGAACGATTCGAGTACAAGGTATCAATGTGAGTGACGCTCGTCTTGCTACAAACTGATTCCCATGCATTATTAATGCAGGCACGGTCCAGGCGCGCCCATATTGTTCGTGGAGCAGGCCATCTATTGCACCACGTGAAATGAGATCCACCAAACTCGAGCGTAACAAGGTCTGCGTCCTCAAGTGCACCATGAAAATTCCTTATATGCCATACCGCCCTAGGATTCCCCCATCGCTTCTCCTGATTATGGAGGATTTTATTAAAACCCCCCGCACAAAGCCAAGGTTTCGTTGATGTGTGACTGAGTTGTCGGAGAAGATCCCATGTAATGTGACGACGTCTCACGTCCGGTTCCCCGCAAAAACTTGTAAACCGCCACTCATCTTGAAGCCTCGACAAAAAATCAACACGTCCATATGAGCCAAGTTTAATTAGTTAGCTTTAAACCAATCGTTTTCAAGGCAATTAGTTGGTAATTACCAATATGTTAATCATCTTAGCTCGTATATATATATATATATATATATATACTACAAGAAAACATCCAATCTAGTATAAATAATATCCTACCAACAATCAATAATTTGTACCAATAGATAATTTGGTACAAAACTTTGTACCTAAAAGTCGCACCAGAATGAATTTGTACCTGAAAGTATTATTTGGTACAATTCTAATATTTGTACCAAAATAACTCGTACCAGAATGCTATATTTCTTGTAGTGATATATATATATATATATATATATATATATATATATATCACTTTCGCTTTTCTTTGTCCGATTTGCATAGAAAAACTTGTAACAATCCTCTCATAATGACTGGTTCGTGTTTTATACGAATCGTTCGATTAAATAATGCAATCTTTCACTTTTTCTTCAATTTTCATGACAAATTGCGATCGGGGTCCATTTGAGAATCGTAATATGGTAGCAATCCTTTAGGTTACAATTAGTTTTACGTTATGCTATATTTCCCCAAGTTGTAAATTATGTCCCTTCTATTGCTCTGGTGATTGTGGCAAGAAATCCTAATGAAGATTCGTTATCCATTTAATTTTTCAGTTTACATGAATATCATAGTTCTTTGATCGTTAAGGACATGCACGATGGTACATATTACATAACATGGACCAAATGTTTTTTCATGGCAATGTAGATCAAAGATAAGATTCAATTCATCAACGGATCTTTGTTGATTCCACCTGATACTAATCATATTAATCAAGTGTGTTGGATTTGTGCGATTGATATTGTGTTGCTATCGTTACTGATTTCTGTAGTTTATGAGATACGCGAAACTTTGTTGTCTTACACTGGTGAATTGGATCTCTAGAACGAACTGAAAATGTGGTATGATCACACTAATGAATCACGTGTTTATCAGTTGCAGAAGTCTCTTTCATGTATCGCTGAAGGTTATTTAATCATCACTGCCTATTATAACATCCTTTACACACTTTGGGATGAGTTCACTAGCCAAAGACATGTTGTAGCATGTTCTTGTAGACTATGTGCTTGTGATGTAAACAAAAATATGACACGGTTGCAACAATGACTGTGTGTTAAATTTTTTGATTGGATTAAATGAGACTTACTCCAATGTGCATAGTCAGATTTTACTTTATGAAATACATTTCCTTGCCAAAGTTTACTTAATGAAATTCGAATGCCGTCATGTTTAACAGTATTATTGTCTTTATATAAGCATATTAATGTTGTCTGCGTAGTGCGTGAGTGGGCTTTCGAACAACAATCATCCTCTTTTATACTAGTAACAAGTGTTGGACACATTTGACATGTCCTTATCTGAGGGGGCATTCTCTTGGCAGGAGAACGGTCGTGTGCCCTAATTCTATGCTACCTCTCTTTGATAGAAACCCTTTGAGCTTTTTCTTGTAACTTCCCCATTTTTTCTTTTCATCGAGCTTTTTCCTTATTTCGTTCATTAGTGGGTGCTTCCAACCACCAAGCTTTTTCTTCGGTCAACAACATTGCGGAGGGCATGAAGCATTCTCTGGATTTTGTTGTTCACCGCATGATGAACGTTTTACCTGCTGCAAACCTCCCCGTCATAGTGTGTGATCCTCAACCTAATGCTGATGTGGTCATGTCCGTAGGTGTTTCTCTATGGCTTTATGGGGGCTGGAGACAGAAATTGTGTGCTCAACATATCTTCGAAGAAGAAGGGTAGGCCCGCTTCTGGGTGTAAGAGGTGAGCTTCACGACATGCTCATCCTGTTTGTTCAGCGGCGTGTACTATTACTTTGTAAGAGGTGAAGGCCTACTTGCTCAAGTACCAATTACTTTGGATGTAAAGATTCCTTCTCCCAAAGACCGTGTCCATGCTCCCCCGCCACATATTTGAAGTCTACGAGGAGAAGATCCAACTTGGCCTTTGTTAATTATTTTTGTGGTAGTATGTGTAGGTTTTCGATTATATCGATGCTTGCCCTAGCCAGCTGAATTCCAATTGTTATGGGGTGTTAGCTGGTTTCTCTTTGTGATACCGCTTATTAGGTATGGCCTATACCGCCCTCTCGTTTATGACCGTGTATCAAGTAGGGACGAGTACGTTTGCAAAGCGCTCATTTTGTTACTGAAAGCCCCATATCTATGCAGGTGTGGAAGAGTCATTTATTCTATGTTAGGCTTGTGAGTTATGAGAATGGAAGCCACTAGAGACTGGGGTGTGTCGACGATGAAGAAGATTGACGAGAAGGGACTTAGAGATGCAGATGTCTCGGTGACTAGAGACCGATTTACGGAGCATTCCGAGTGGCCTTTGTATCGGGGAGTTTTGCACTTGACCAAGGTGAAGAAGAATCCTATCTTGTTCACGTTGGGGTATTCAGAGGCCCGTTGCTTTGTATGCTCCTTCTCTTGAAGATATTTGTCATGACGAGTATTTTTGTTAATCCTCAACTTTTTATTTGTTTCACATGGTTGCCTTCTAATGTTTTGAGGCTCTTTGCTTCTTATGAAGATAACTTCTACAAACTTTTGCCTTCTCCTGTGACCCTGTTATTTGATTTGAGGAGTCTTTCTTTTGAGACTCGCCTGTAGGCGCTTGAGGAATTCTCCGCTGACCTCTTTGGAATGATTCCTTCCAAAGCGGATGAATTGGCCGCTAAGAAGAGAAAAATGTAAAGAAGGCTCCCCGTTAGCTAAATTTCGATGATGTCTTGTGTGCTGCTGCTGGACCTATTGTCTCAATGCCTTCGGGTTTGTCACGAGAGAACTATTCCTTGCTTCTACCTCTCAGAGGCAGTTGCATGTTCTGTTAAGGGGTATTCTTCCTCGTTCCATACGACATCTTTTCTCGAGGCTTCAGCAGGCCCTTCAGGTGAGTCTTTCGCTCCGTTGTTCTTCGTTTTTTGAACTCTTATTAAATTATTTGTAGCCAAGCAACCCCATTCTAAAAGCGAGTCCGTCTGTCGAAGCTCCTTTGAACGTGAGCACCAAGGAGGGTGACCACGTCTCATGTAGGTGAGGGTCAGCCTAAGGAACTATTGGAAACTAGGCGTTGGTGGTCCCTCGTGAGTTTCTCCTGAACAGAGGGCTTTCCCTTTGCATTATTCTCGCAGTGCCGCTTCCGTTTGTTCATGATTCTATTTTGTTTGAGGAAGTAGAAGACGAGGAGGATCGATTCTAGGGAATTGTGCAGGAGCAAACGGTGCTTGCGCAAGACATTGAATATGTTTTTCGTATCTTTCCCAACCAGTGTCGCGATACTGACAATATGTTGGCCACAAGGGTAGACTTTATCTCTTCGATTTTATTATATCTTGTTTTTTGTTGTTTTTATTTTTTTTCGACGGATTCACGGATTTTGGTGGTTGTGGAGGGGCTAGTGTCTGAGAACGTGGTACTGACAAAGCGTAAGTGTGTGTATAAGCAACACTATCAAGAGACTCTTTGTCATTCGAACGAAGCCGAGTTTCCTTTGAAAATAGGCATTGGCTAGAGAGGTAGAACTTGAGGGGCGACAGTCTTCTTCGGATCCCGCAAGTGTAGAGATGCTTCAGAACAATCTTGTTGTAGAGCGAGTGGCTTTAGTTTTTTTTTGTAGGGAACTTGACGAGGCGCAAGAAAGTTAGATACGACATTAATAAGAGGCCCTCAAACTGGCCAATGAAAAGAGGTATTTGGAGCAAACAATTTTTAAGATGGAAGAGAGCTTAGCTGCTAAGTCATGTCTACAGAAGCATGTGGGAAGTTCGAGGCGAAAATGGCCAATGTTCGTACTTCTGTCATAGCTGCCCTTTCGTCGGAGAAGACCAAGGAAAACGAACCCTTACAACTTAAGAAAGATTGCAAAAAAATGGTTTTGAGCCAAAAGATCCTTATCCATACTTATCAACAAGCTATAGTCGAGATGATGTTTTTCGTCTAGGAGTCCTATAAAGTCTCCAAGGCGCATCATGACTCCTTTATCATGGATTTTGTTGCCCATTTGAGAGAAGGTTTTGATCGTAGCACACACCAATGGGAGAGGTCCAACTTTCTCGTAGAAGGCTGTAATACCAATTTTCTTGATCTCTTTTCTCCCATTTTCGTCTATGAGGCAGAAGAATTTGTCGATGGCTCTAGCTCGAATTCAGGCGCTTAGAATTAGGTTGGATTCATTGGTGTTGCAATCTTCATTTGCTTTCTTTGTGTTGTAACTTCTTCGTTGTATTTGTACTCAATTTTTGAATAAAAAAGAGTATATTCCTTGTTTTTCGCCTCCATGTCTCTTTTCTAGATTCTCCATTGCTTTTTAAGTTGGTCTTTCCCCAATTTTTTGATTGCAGGTTTGGCTGGCATGCATTTAGTCGATCTCATGCTGATCACTTGACGGGCTTGCAAGCTCCTCCCAATGGGTATAGTAGAGCTTATGACCTTTTGCGCATGGTTTTACACGGGTTTTTTTTTTTTTACTTTTGGTACCCTAATTTGGCACCTTTCCAATATTAGTACCCTAAGTTGTCACCTCTCCAAAATGGTACCTTAAGTTGTCTCCGATCAAAATATTTAATCCCACTGTGCCTATATTTTTGCGTTTTTGCCCCAAAACTTTATACAACTACACTAACACCCTAATATTTTTAAAATAACACATATTTGATTAAAAATAGAAAGAATCTTATTTTATTTTATGTTATTTTACCATCCTATAAAAAAAATTAAATTACCAAAAAAGCATAATATTTTTATTAAAATATATAAAAAAATTCAAATTATAAGACCCCCTACCCCACCCCCACCACTACCCCACCCCCACCATCCCCGACCCCCTACCCCGCCCCCACGCCGCCGCGTACAGAACCGTGGCGGCTTCACCACAACTGCAGTGGTGGCCGCGTCGATTCGACGCCACCACCACTGCAGTGGTGACCCGCGTCGATTGATTCGACGCCACCACCAATGGTGGTGGCGTTACGTCGATTCGACGCGGCCACCACTGCAGCAGTGGTGGCGTCGAATCGACGCGGGCCACCACTGCTGTGGTGGTGAAGCCGCCGAGATTCTGGTGGGGGCGGGCTAGGGGGTCAGAGGGCGGTGACGGCGGCGGCGGGTGGGGGGGTACGGGATGAAGATGACTTTTTTTTTATTTTATTTATTTTCTATTTTTTTTATATATTGTTAAAATATTTATTATTTATAAATAGTTATATATATGTTTATTATTATCTGTATATATAGCTTTATTATTATTATATATATTATTTTTACCAAATAGTTTTATATAAGTTTTTATATAATTACAATAAAAATTTAAAACATAATTTAAATTGAGTTTAAATTGAAAATATCCCCAAGTTATCGCTGAAGGATCAAATATGTGTTATTTAAAAAATATTAGGGTGTTAGTGTAGTTGTATAAAGTTTTGGGGTGAAAACGCAAAAATATAGGCACAGTGGGATTAAATATTTTGATCGGAGACAACTTAAGGTACCATTTTGGAGAGGTGACAACTTAAGGTACCAATATTGGAAAGGTGCCAAATTAGGGTACCAAAAGTAAAAAAAACCCTTTTACACGGTGTGTGTGAAGGTGCGTGCCTTGAAGGACTTATTGCCTTTTTGCCCATTTCAGTCGCAATGCTTTTTAAAAGAAATTTGCATAATTTATTGGAAGTAATAAACGAAACCTCACGTAGGGTTACAAGGATCTAAGTCTCTTTTTTATCCTCACAGAGGTTCCTCTTTTCTGGGATTCGTCTTCCGCTTTCCATCCACTTCGAGGCCTGTGTCTTCTTCCTCTGCTAATGTCTACATTCTCTAACCTTGGTATGGCTTCCCTTACTTCCTTTATTCCAGGTTTAGTTGGGAGCTTTACTCTTAAGTCAATTAGAGACGTGATTGCTTTGAAGCAGCAGATTATGGTTCATTCACATATGTATTGTAAGGCCCGGCCCGAACATCAATAATGCAAAAGTTGGTGGCGTGAGTTTTTGTATATAGTGCCTTTCCCAAGGTCATGGGTAGGGTAATGGTACCTTTAGTGGTAAGTTTTTCTCCCAATAATCCTACGATGGGAAATGCAACTATTTGGTCTGTGAGGCTGATAAGCATTTATTTAGCATGATCTAAGTACTCTTTCTTACAGTTTTGATAAGTACTTAGTGCATATTATTGGTTTGCATTTGGAGTGTTAATCATGCAGTACACGGTGTAACTCGCATGCCCCAGGTATTAGACGACCCAACACGCACGGCAAAGTGGCACAACATGCGCATTACCCTCATGAAATGACCACGAGACTTTGATTCAACCGTGCGACTTGGGTAAAGCAGATAATTCCCAAGTTTTCAATGAAGGCTGCATAAATGAACCAGGGCTACACCACCTATCTATTTAAAACAAAGGATGGTCAATACTTAGGGACATTACTTTTCATTGCTCAAAATTGCAATCTACAACCTTCAATTACATTCAAAAGTTGTGAGAGAAGTGCAAAGAGAGTTGAGAGAAACATCATTGTAACTCTGTTTTCCATAGGTTTGTTCATATATTCAAGAGTCAATAGTTGTGAGGGAGAAGACAAAGCAAATGAAGCTAGAGGATTAAAGGCATCAATGTTCAATGTCCCTCCACATCTAAGAAGCTTTTCTAATCTTTGTTCTCTATTTATGTTATTTAATTCTTTATTTTTTATTGAGCTTATGAATATGAGTAGCTAAACTACTACATGTGTGGTGTATGAAGGTACTGTGAATAGGGCTGTGCAAAAATAAAATGGATCGATCGAATCAGGTGAAAATCGACCGAATGATCCGATCCAAAATTAAATGGAATATCTGATCCAACTTTTGATTTTTGCCATATGATCGAACCCTCCTTTATTTGATCCCTGGTTTCAGAGGCTACGAATACTCATCTTATTTTTTTAAAATAAATAAATATATAATATGATATATATAATATTATATATATAATGTTAATAAAATTCTATTAATTAACTTAATATATTAGAAAATATAACACTGAACATCTTTTACTTGGTCAAAAAAGGCTACATTTTTCGTTTTGGAAAAAGCAGGAATGAAATTGTCATTGTATTCAGGTTTATTTAAGTTTTCTTTAATTTTAGATGCAAAATAATCAATCTAGTATGTTTGTTCCATTGATATTAAAATAAATAAGAAAAAAAGAAAAAGGATCAAAATTGAATCGAATCGGATCAAAATCGAATCATTTTGGATTGAATTGGATCATTTTAAATTGATTTGATTTCGATCCTCGTTTCTCTAGGATCGGAATCGACTACCAGCCTCGATTCGATCTGATCCGATTCAAATGCACAACCCTAGCATGTGAATATGTGTATATGATTTATCTAAGATCTGATTCAACATTCATGTGTCTAGATTGAATGGTTTTATAGTTGTATGTTAGGATTAACTCTCGCTTGATGAATGGAAGCAGTACACTAGGACCGCCAGAGTGTAGATTTATACTAACTATGTATACATGCAATTTGTGACATTGATGTGCTTATGTTAATCTTGCACAACCTCGGATAACACGAATACAATCTTGACTAAGTACATTAAGTTAACACAAAAGGAATAAGTGAATTGGATTGCAGACTTGATTTCTCTTCTAAAATGATAGAAAACCTAACTGATTTTGCTAGCGCGATAGGTCATTAGAGAATTAAAGGTTTTTAGATTCAGGTTAACTTCGTTTATAAAAAACTCAAACAATGCTAGTAAATCAAGGAAACATAAGTAGTTTGTCTACAAACTATCAAGGCAAATCAGTAGTGAAACACAACTTTTTTTTTTTTTTTGTAAATGGTGAAACACAACCTATGAACAACTCTTTAATCACCTGTTTATAAATCAAAAGCAATCAACATCAATCATCTTCAATTCTGGTTTTTCTTTAAATATCTTATACATTCTTGCCATTCAAAACTATTTTTTCATTCAATCTGCATTCAAATTGTATTCTATTGCACTGAAATTAATGTTTTCATTGCATTTTTATTTTAACTCAATACCATCTTTCCAATACTTGATCCATTGTGTTTTGCATTAAAATTAATTATGCATTCATTCAGCATTAATACAACGCAGTTAGCAACTGTGACAACTGTCATTGCTTCTTTAATTTAGTAATTCTAGGGTCAATTCACCATTTCTTAGAAATATGATACTTGGTTCATAACTATACTTACCATTTTATTATCACTTGACAATGCACTTGCAAAACCATAGGCGTATAAATTTATTTGCATATTGATAATGTATAAATAGACCGGACACATGAAACAAATAGAATACCCTGATAAAAGAGGGCCTCGTCCACAGGTCTTCATAAAAGATACTAACCATGACCTCATACTAAAAGAGTGATCGCTCGTGCCGGACGAAGGATCACCGACAACATCCACTTGGGTCAAGGTCACGTGTGCCTCAAAGGAATATTTGACTTTATTAGCATGCGTGATTCACTTAACTGACGGGAGTTTGTATTAAAACATTTTCGATAGACCCTTCCCCACGAAGAAATACTTATAGACACCCCACTCCCCACATTTATAAAGGAAACGTTGTCATTCCCTCTTGAAAATGCGAGATCCGATAAATAGATGGTTAAATCGACATTGTAAACCAACTCAGATTGAGATAACATACTTGTATTCTATATCACCTGAAAACAATATATTCCTTTTTATTTATCCAAGTTATCTTTCTTTTTATACTTGCAGGATCTTCGTAATTCAAAAATCCTCCCTCGTATAAGCTCTCATATTCATGTATTGTCTTCTTATGAATCCCTAGATCAACCACATCTTTCAAATAATCAGGAAATTACCCAACTTAGTTAATTTTGTGTTATCATTTTTACGCCGTCTGTGGGAACGGCATTAGAAAGATTCCTTGAGTACGATTCAAAAGAAACTCAAGCCATGTCAATCCAGATAATAAAGGAAGACAAAGTCATGAGATCCCTTGAAAATAGAAGAGAGGAAAACAACTATTGAGCTCCTTAGGTGCCAAGTATCGGGCAGGCCAAGTCGCAAGGACATATCATCTTTTTGGGACCTAGTGACGAAAGATGAATAATATACCCGCATTCTGACCCCCATCATCATAAGAGCATGAGCACGAGAGCATGACATACCTGACATCCTCATAGATATAGGCAACAAAGTAAACATTATGTAGTGTTCTACCCTTCAATTTATGGGGTTAACATGACCCATAATTGAACTAAAGGAAATACCGCTATGAAGCTTCTTAGGCACCCCCTGCACACTCAAGGAACCATCTCCCTTCATATGACCTGGGACAAAACTACGCCAGAGAATATAATATATTCTCTTTCATGTGGTAGAATAGCCAATCCATCCATAAAACATAATTTGTGATCGTCCGACGGTCCAGGCATTCGAAGGTATCATATCCAGTACTCACCTAAAAGTGAAATTCGCAACACAAAAAGGAATAAGAGAAGCCCGTGGTATGCAAAGATAGGTCAGAGAATGATGGGAGATATCTAACACATCATGAGTGTCGACCCATTATACCCCACAATAGATACTTCAGCTTTTCCAAGAAGAGCGCCCAATTCGATGGCTAAAAGAATCCAAGCGAGAAGAAGAGAGCTACATGAGGGACACAGGAAGATAATGAAAATATCATGAAGCCTCAGGGCACGAAACTAATGGATGTCAGCATTTAGAGGTCGATATTGAAAGACTCCTCAACCCCGAACAAGATTAAGGGTCGGCCAAACAACGGAGTTCGCAACCCCGGTGGTAAGATAAAGAAATAAGCATATATAATGCTGAGAAGAGGAGAAGGATTTCCCTATGAAGAAGAAACTGAAACGAAGCCGCCAATACCAATTGGGGAATAAAAAACCACAAACCAAGGGAACTACTCGTAAGCCCTAGCCTTAGAGCTAAAAGGCAATGCCAGACGAAAGAGGAGGTAAATTCGTAAAATACGAGCATCGCAGGAACCTTTAAGACCTGACCTTTTAGTCCCCTAATCTAACAAACATGACACAATATCAAGCAAGGTATAGGCCTTATACTACAAGGTATGCCGAAGACATCCAAGACTAGGGCTTACGCCTAAGACAATGTCAGGGAAAAGGGAAGACCAATGGGACATATTGGTAAGTCCAACTAAAAAATGCTAGCATCCAAAACTAATCGAATACACATTGGCTAAAGTCTAGTTGAAAGGTTGGCATCAAAAAGCCTGGCCAAACTCGCGTCGGCGAGCATACCAATCGAACGCGTATTGGCTAAGTAAGTCCAACAATGAAGCGTGGTTGCCCTCACAAGACCAACCAAATGCGCTTTGACATCGAGAAAGGTTTTTTCAGATGAAGGCTCAAAACATGACACTCTTCCCAAAGCTTGAGAATCTTATCATCCTTCTCATGAGTCGAAGAAGTTCCAGTAAGAGCCACCCATTCATCTGCCTTGGAGAGGCCACCCATTCATCTCGCTCAACCTCTAAATTTTCCATCTTCTCATGCAAACGAAGATTGGAAACCTAAAGACAATTTGCTTCAGCTACCTAGAAAGCCATGACACGCTTCTCACTATCAAGTCAGATCATTTCATCGAGACAACGTTGAACAACCTCTTGAGCTTTCCTAAGTTCTCCCTGAAGCTTCCACAAGGTGGCGTGCTCTGCATCCAAATCTCGCCACAAGATCTCTAGTGCCCTGGAATCAAAGACTGACCCTCCCCCCAACTTAGCGGTCAAAGCCATGGCTTCTCTCAAAGACCATTTAATCTGCTCCAAACACGCAGAGCCCATCTCATAACGACATTTGTAAAAGTCCTTCTGATTAGACAACCCCTCATTATCGCTAAAATTACTGCTACTAAGAGTTAAAGAGAGAATAGAATACATAAGAATAAAGAAAATCCATCCTGGTAGCTAAGCCATAAGTAGAGTAATGATGCTGATGGGGCAAGAGACAACAGAAGTAGCAAGCATCCACACGAAATACCATCCTCTCTCGAGCGATCTCCTCGCAGCGTCCCTCAATGTTTGCATCATCGATAAAAATAAAATCATTCTCAACAGGAGGAGAAATCTCATGAGCCTCGTCGGCGTACGATATTCTAGTCTACTTCGTAAAAGGGGTTGACAAAGTACCGGTAGCAGGAGACGGGGGAGAATTAATTGGGCTCTATAAAGGCGCTGACAAAGACCATGGAGCTAAAGTCATACTCGATTCTACATGCTACCTTCGTCATCGTTAACGACTAGAGAAGCACTAGCTGTCCCAATCGCCTCCAAGTGGACCGTCTTGCCTGGAAAGGAATAAACAAAAGGAGATAAGAAAATTGTCAGTCAAAGACCCCATAAATAAATTAAAACACCTACACGAAGCCGTGGACGGGCTTCCTCGGGACTTACTCTTGAAAACAACGTAGAGGCCACAACAACATGAACAATACCTTCATAGACAACATTTCCCGATGACATAATTCTGGTACCCCTCTCCTTTTAGCTATGTGAAAAAACTATAGACGCGACCTTCGGTACGCCCAATGAGTTTGAAAGATGAGAAGATTTAAGGAAACACCCATTTTTCCTCTTCGACGCGAACATCTTAGCTGCGTTAGCCACAATCGAGGCTACCTCTGGGAAAAGTGATTTTAAAGACCTGGATGATTCACAAGAAACAGCTTGCGGGGGTCAAAACTAACCCCTCTCGACAGAACGAGGAACATAGAAATCACCCTCAAAAACTGTGAGAAGAAGCATTTGTTCCCCTAAACAGGAACAAAGGAAAAGCATCAGGAGAAAGGAGAAAATAGCACAAAAATGGGAGAACAACAGATTCTGACGGAGAAACTACGAAAATGAGTATTGTGGCAAAGATCCTTGAGCGATGAAACGTACAAGCCCATAGTCCTCTGAAGACCACCAAGCATAAATAACACGGGGTTCTCCCTTAACTTGGATAAGTCAAATAAACCTTCATACAAGGGATTAATCTGAAGGGCTTCAAAATGAACAGAACATCCCGTGTAGTCAAGATCTTGCGGTCCCTCGTCCCCTACCTTCCATTGGGTCTTTACACCCCAACCCACCGAAGCATGTCTATATTGGGGCTTCACAAAGGAAAAATGGCACTTCCAAGCACCAACACATGAAGGCTTTATGGTCAATAATTGAGATTTATTACGAGGAAATAAATGGTATATGGGAGAGGCGGTCGTATTAGTACCCACGTTGTACGCAACTAAAAAGGATTGGACCCTGCAAGTTTTACCCAGAAGACGGAAACACAGCCAAACCCCATCCATCACCCCAATAGGAATTCTCATTCAGTTGGCTTGGAGCGGTACCAATGTAATCCAAGACTTCCACATATCAAGGAGGAAAGAAGTGGCCAAGGCCTTGACAAATTTGTTCCTTATAGATCCACATATAATGCTTGGGAGGGGCAATAGCACGTTATTTGAAAAAAGGAACCTTAATATCTATAACATCAACATCCATATGATGACGAAGAAGGAGGTTATTCACCTCATCATGTCACCGTCATCAGACTCCATCTCAGAAACAACATCACTGCACTTTTTCCTACTGCGTCGCTGCTTCAAATGGACCCCACCTCTCAAGCACAAGGGATCGCAAGAGCAATACAGGTCATCAAAATGGTCTCGATTTCTATTATCCCAGAGTAAGTTGAAACTTCAACCAAAGATTCTATTGCACTAGAAAAGATGCAGGGCCAGCCATTTTCGGTAGAAAAACAAGAGCTCTTAGCAGTCGTTTGAGAATAAAGAAAAGGTGCGATAATCGAAAAAGACCTATTCCAGATCTTATATGCACCCACTTAAAGACAAAAAATTTGGGCACACGACCTTCCCACCCCTCCATGTAAAAATTGTCATTTGATCAAACCACGTGTCAAATCAACAAAGATGTAAGTAAACAGTCTCCCCACTAGTGCACTACGAATACCAGTGGCAGAAAACATGGTCTTCCATAAACCAACAAAAAGGCAACGAACTAAGTATCGAGAAAGTCCACTCTCTCGGTTGAAACCAAAATCGCAGACTATGGGACATCTGATAGTGAATAAATACACATGACACGAGAAAACACGGGAATACCCCAAGAAAAGAGGGCCTCGTCCAAAGGTCTTTGTGAAAGATGCCAACCACGACCTTGTACTAAAAGAAGGATCGTTTATACTAGACGAAGGATAACCAACACCATCCACTTGGGTCAAGGTCATGTGTGCCTTAAAGGAATACCAAACTTTATTAGTACGCAAGATCCCTTTAACTCACGGGCAGTCCATATTAAAATATTGTTAATAGATCCATCCCCCCCGAAGTAAAACTTGTAACGCCCACTCTCCTTATTTATGAAAGACAAGTTGTCATTCCCACATGAAAATGCGAGATCCTATAAATAAAAGGTTGAATCGACATTGTAAACCAACTCAGATTGAGATAACATATTTGTACTCTATATTCACCTAAAAGAAATATATTCCTATTTGTTTATCCAAGTTATCTCTCTTTTTTTACTTAAAGGATCTTCGTAACTCGAAAATCCTCCCTCGTATAAACTCTTATATTCTTACACTTTCTGTTTACGCATCACGGGAATTGCATTCTAAATCACATGTTTTTGATAATTAGGGAATTACTCAACTTGGTTAATTTCGTGTTATCACATACATATTAAGAACATGCACGTTACGTCATGCATTAGTGGCGTCCAATGTGAGGGCTTTGAAGGTACACATGAACATTATGTCTACTGAGCTACTAGTGTCAATAAGTCTCCTTTGTACTTCTGCTCCGTAGACCGTGGCTTGGATCACTATGGGGTCCTCATGTAGTTATATGAGTCCTTTAAGTATTTGAGTTCAAAGTTGATTGTGGGGGTTGTCTTTCCTCTTATAGAGTATACCTTGTATTTTCGATCTCTTCTGCGGGCTTCTCTTAGGTATCATTTCCTTCCTCCTTTAGATGTCAGAGGGAGCCAGTCGCCTTCGAACATCAAGACCATTCTACTTGTGGGGGTGTTATTATCGTAGTCTTCATTGGCCTCATCAACAACAAAATCACCCATGAGGCCAATACCTATGAGTCTTAGTCACGTATTTAAGGTATTTGTTGCATGAGGCCAATACCTACGAGGCGCTTCATTGTTTCTGGTCAGAGAGGTGTAGATATTTAGTTTGATTTCATGAGAGTTTTATTTAATAAAACAAAACTTTTCGGGGTACGTAAAATAATTGTTGATGACTATAAGATTGGTCAGATGAAAATAAAGGCCAGTATATAGGTATTCTCATAATTCATAAAATTACAAAGAAGACTATTAACTTAAAAGTTTATCTGTTAACAATTTTATTATTTTAACCCAATTAACGAGTTTATAAGGGTGGGAAAGCCTTGTCCGGCAGTTCAGAAGTGGGCTTATGACAAAAACATCCCTCTTTTTATTCACTGAGAATTATATGTCTTTTATCCGACCGTTGGCAATGGACCGTTCACCAACGGATAGTTAGGGTGTAACATGTCCACGACACGTGCTGCCTCCAAGGGGTTACGGGAGGGGGGGGGGTTTATTACTCCCCGCGATCTCCACTACGTTGGCTATAAATATAGCCAACACACTTGCCTTCTTCATTCTCACTTTCAAGCTCAAATATTCAGTCGATTCTCTCTCTCTTTCTCTCTCTCTCTCTCTCATCTTCGCGAGATTTTCTCAAGAATTTGCAAACACTGTTCAAATTTCCTTTTTCGCTGAGATGGCCTCTTCTGCTACTGATCTCACTACTACCACCTCGGGTTCAGGGGCAGTGGCTTTTACCTCCACCGCAGATTTATCGGTGGTGACTGGTGATGTAACGGTGAGTGGACCTGCTGCTTCCACTCGAAAAAGGAAGGGAAGTGCTTATGCGGTGGTTGAGGAGGGTTGTGTTGCCCTTTTGAAAAGGGATAGGGTTTCTAAAGCGAAAAAGCCCGATACTCGTAATCTGCAGAAGGTGGAGGAGACTCCGAGTACTGCTACTCCGAGTAAAGTGGTGTCCCTCTTTACTGGTTTAGGGGCATACCAGAAAAATATTGAATTCAAGATTTCGACGAAGAAGGAGAGGGCTAATAATCCTCCAAAGGGCTATCTCAGGGTATATTACGCGCAGATGAGGTACGTTGGCGATCGTTCCTTCTTTTTTTCTTCTGTGAGATTTTCAAGGCATACAACGTGTGCTCGAGTCTGCTGACTACGAATGGCTTTGCCGTTCTATGCATCTTTGTATTCTGGTGCCATTTGAAGGGTCTGAGTTGCACAGTGGCCCGGTTCTTTTTGATTTTTGACATCGTGATATCACCTGGGGGGTTCCCTTTTTACCATTTTCTCCATCGGGATACCGTCAAGAATTTGACGATGAAGATTCTGGAAGAGACGCTTAGCTCCCATAGTACTTGTAAGGACAAGTACTTCTTCGTGAAACCCTTGGAAGGGGAGTGGGATATGCCCTTCGATTGGATGAGGGCTAAAGATCGTGCATCCTCTAGACCCAGAGATGAGATTTTCTCCGATAATTTTAGCCAAGTCTTTGATGGAGTCGGGTGACTTTGGCAAATTGTACGTGAAATTGGGGCTTCACTATGTGGTGTTCACCGATGCCGCTATCGAAGTGTCATTGTCCATATCTTCCGAGGAGTTAGTTTCTTTTGGTAAGTAATTCTGACTTGATTTCTTCTATTTCTTATTAATCTTTTGGGGATTCTGAGAGATTTGTGGATGATGCATGGGAGATTTTGGCGAAATACTTTTCATCCAAGAGTCCTTTGGACTCGGCGATGACCGTGAAGCCATCGAAGCAAGATATTCCGACTTTAAATGGTAGGAAAAGTCTAAGTCCTAAGCAGCTTCCTTGGCTCGTTCGTCCAGCGAAACTTCTGATGTTCCCGAGGAGGAAGATGCTTCGTACGAGGAGATCAGTACCCCTGAAGATGCGGACATGCACCCGGTGGAGGAGGAGGAGGAGGATCACTCGCTTTTCGTCATCGGGGAAGATATCGTGATCTATGGAGTCGTTCCTCTATCCATCGTGGATTCTCGGTGCGCTATGGTTCTGGGGTTCGATTCGGCTTCCGCCACGGAGGGTTCTCCGAGGGCTTCAGAGGGAGATTTTGCCTCGGAGAGAGATTCTCCTTCGAAAGGAGGTCCAATGACAGGGGGAAATTCGTTAGCAGTTGCACCGGAGTATGTGACCATCTCCTCTGATAACCCTTCGTCCTCTTCTTCACGAGCAGGTGAAGAACCTTTATTGGCTCCTTCGGTGGCCCCAATCTCTGAACTCCTTGTCCGCGGTAAGCTTTTTTTTCTTTCTTAAAGTATCCTTAATTTCCTTGCTTTTCTTTTTATGCCTAAGTGACCCGTCCTTTGTTCGTAGGTAATGTTGATAAAGGGAAGGCTTCAATGACCACATGAAGGGAGTCTTTACTTTCAGGTAATTAGCTAATTTCCTTATTTAACATTATTTATTCCTTCTTTGTAACCCTTCTTACCAATAACCTTTCTTGCAGGGGAGGAGTTATTGGTCCAGCTCCTTAATTCAGGATCGCAGGCATCATTGGGAGGTTCCGAGGATACTTTGGGAGTCTCCAACATGCACCTTGGCAACCTGGATGTCAAGGTTTCACTCTTGAGTTCCCTTCTGGGGGTGGCGGGTCCTTTTGCTCCTACGGGAGTTCATAAGGCCCTATTTTCTGATTGCGCTGCTGTTACCACGGTTCCGATGATAGTTTCCCTGGAGGGCATTTCCTTTAGGATGCCTTTTCCAGGAGTTCCTCCCCGTTTGGAGGATTTTCCATCGATGCAGACCTTGAATCAGGCCTTCGGAGAAGTCCTCCGCTTCTTCATTTCTTCCAATGCCACTCCTACTGATGGCTTTCATTTGATGCAGACTTGCCTCAACTGGATGGCATTTATGGTAAGTTTTTCTTTTCTTTTCTGTTCATCCTTCTTTGTATATTATCTTGCTATGATCTTACGCCAAATATTTCCTCTTTTTAGGTCAAGAAGGTGAGAGAAGCTGCTATTGTGGTGGAGTAGGGTTACAATAAGCATGAGGATGAGGTGAGGGTTCTCCGAAAGAATGTAGCGTCCTTCAATTCCAGTAGACAGGAGGACTAGAACGAGATGAGGGTCCTTTGGGAAAAGATAGTGTCTTATGATTTCACGTGGGTGGAGGATCAGTATGAGATTAGGAGGTGGAGTGAGGAATTGAGTTATTTGCAGACCGCATTCGCAGAATTTGAAGATTCCGAGAAAGCTTCTAAGGCCAGAATTGTGCTCATCACGAAGGAGAAAGAGAAGGCGCAAGAATGGGAAATGATCCTTTAGGTGCATCTAGGTCAAGCTCTTGACCGCGCAAAGTCGACCTCAGGGAAATTAGCCGCGGCCATTTCTTCCGAGTAATTGCAAATAAATGTGGATACAGTGGTTCGATATGCTCAGAAGGAGACCATGAGACAATGTTTGGGTCTTTTTGAGAAACAGCACCAAGGAGTGCGCCAAGGTGGCGATGGGGTTGCTGAGGTCGGGCGTTGACTTCCAGCAGGCTTTTGACCTACGTAATATGAAGAAGCCAGCCAACTCCGAGGAGGCCTATGCTCTCTTTGAGAAACACAGTGGTTTGTCTCCCAGGTGTCTCCCTCGCCTTCTTCTTCGAGGCCTCGGATTGGTGACGTGACTTCGAGGCATGCGGACTCCGAGGGTGTTCTACCACCCGATACCTAGTTGCCTTCGATAGTTATGCCGCCCATCATTCTGAGTGCGACGACTCTTCCGTCTAGAGGAGCTACTCATTCCACTCCTTCGGCCGCACATCCTCCGACTACGGCAGCGTAGCTTAGGGTTTTCTTATGTTTTGAATTTTAGTATTTTACTATTTAGGTTTTTAAATTTTGAACTTTTAATTCTGTATTTTAGCATTTGTAAGTATTTTTCACATTTGTACTTATTTTTCCGATGACTCCTCGGCCTTTTCATCAATGGATGATTAGTTTGTTATTTTTTATTTATTTCGTCTTTTTCGTACTTATAGATACTAAAACTTTTAGTATATATAATTACTGGGACCCCCTCCTTTAACTCAAGAGTTAATATTAAATCTCATTCTTGTTGGCCAAGTAAATTATTTAGATGGACGTGTCTATTTGCATGGCAAACTCTGGATTTACTTTTCTCTAAATAGAGATATCCGCTAGCACGTGTGATTGGCTATAATTTTACTTCGACAACTCAAGCTTAACTCGGTTTTCAAAGGGGAATGTCCGAGTATATATGTTTGGGGTCAGTGAATATTCTCACTCACATCCAAAAAATCCTTTTCAAATCTTGTACTGAGCTATTCACTCATTTCCTTGCAAGGTAAATTTTTTCACCTAAGTTTATAAAACAATAACAAGGAACTTACCCGAAAATATGATGCCCCCACACTCTAGGCATGGTGATTCTGTTTCTTCGAGGACTTCCCATCGGAACGCGGCTCGGAATCCTTCGCTGCTGCTAGGCGTTCGCCGCACATCCTCCAAGAGTTTTTCCCAGGGGCCGAGGGGTAGGACCGATGATGGTCTGGTGGCCATCATGGGGAGCTCTTTGGCGATGGTGGCGTCAAGGCCTTTGTATGCAGATTCTCGTCGGATGAATCACATCAGGGAAGTGTTTATGGATAGAGATTCTTATTCTCTTGCTGATCACTCTTCAGTGTTTAACATGCTCCCTTTGAGCCCTTCAAGGATGATAGGCCGAGGACGTGTCGGGTCTGTTGTTAGTACCTAGTATGAGGAGTCTATCATGACTCTTTTTGTCGAGTATAATCTGGATTTTGACAAATATGATGTTGTTATACCCCATACCAATCAGAGGGCATGTGATCCTCCTTTGGGTTATCTAACGGTTTATTGTGAACAAATGTGTTGCGGGTTGCTGGTGTTTTTTCACACTTTTCTCCAAGTTCTTTTCCGATATTGGCAAATATGTCCTAGCCAACTGATGCCTAATTCTTAGCGTCACCTGGTGGGGCATATTTTGTACTGTGAACTTTTAAACCTTCCCATATCTCCATATCGGGTGGGAGTAGTTTTTATCCTGTGCCCTTGCTCGGGCGGTCCCTCTTTTTTGAGCTTGGCCTATCGAGACAACAATCGGGCCTTTACACGTGTCTCCAACCATCGTTCTCATCGAGGGGATTGGAGAAGGGTTTTTTTTTCGTCCGTCCGAAGGGCTTGTCGGCTAGTTTATGGGGGGGTACCTATCTGATGGGGTATAGGGCATGTCATCCCTAATCCCGGAATTTTGGTGCGTGAGTGGGAGGTTCTATCAGGTACCGGGTTGTTTTAGGGTACCTATGATATTAATAGTTTACTAGAGCTTCGCGAGTCTCTAATCCTCGCAGGTCTTCAAGATGGGATAGAGATATTCAATCTCCCCCTTCAGCCCTTACATAGTAACTTCTTTTTCTGTAAGTTCTTCCTCCTCTTCTATGCTTATGATATTCTCCCGTATCTTAAATTCATGATATACTTATATGTTTCTGATAGGTGCAGAGATGGAGATGTTTGCTATAAAGCCTTTCGACGAGGCTTTTCTGATACAGATACCGAACGGGGGATACAACTTTTTGGAGGAGGAGGGGTCCTATCAGTCGACTTTCAAAGTGGTGACAAGTCCTTCTTTTTTGGAGGAGGGAAAAGCAATGGTTTCGCCCATGAAAGCCCCCCCCCCCCCCTCCCCCAGTAAATTCCTTGGAGCCTATCGTGCCAGAGGATCCGATGGCCCGCTCTTGGGATGGATCCTTCTACGCCACCTTTGGTATTGCGGTCTTCTCCTGAGAGAGATATTGCTTCTGGTACGGTGCATGTGGTGGAGGGGGGTCTTTTTTCTCCTACCCCCGATGGATCTCGGCCCCTCGGGGTAAGTCCCGATCCCGTAGGACCTCAACCCCTCGGGGGAGGTGGTAGTTCTATTCCTTCGGTTACTCTGATTGTGGATTTTTGCCATAATTGTTTGATCGGCTTACTGATTATTATGGATTGCGAGCTGATGAAGACTCTCCCCTTATCCACCCTTTAGAACCTGGCTTGCAAAGATTTATGCGAGGTATAGTGTTCCTTCGTTCAATATATTTAGCACTAACCTTCATGTTTTCTTTGTGGTGATGGGTGGAACATGTAGGTTTATATGGTGCTGAATGCCATTGGCACTCGAAGAGATTCTTCTTCCGATACTGGTTTAGTGAATCATCATCGGGAAGAGCTGGAGAAGGGCATGCTGGAGGCCCAGAAAGAGATATCTCAGCTGAAGGCGGAGCGTGAGACCACTCAGACCGCTTATGATGAGATGTTGCAGGGTGAGAGGAATAAGTCTTGGGATTTGGAGTGTAGGTTGGCGCTGGAGAAAGCACGAGTAGTGAGTTTAGAGGAGAGGATTGGGAACCTAAGGGACCAAGTCTTATCCTCCGATGAAAAGTTGTTGCGCGTCATGGGAGAGAGAGATGTGGCGAATAAGAGGATATTGGAGATGAGTCGGGCATATGAGGTGGCCATGGTAATGGCCCCATTCCAAGCGGTGGTGGACATTTTGGGTTCGTCTATTCTTCACGAGTCTCTACAAGGGGAGATGCGTGACTTGGTTCGCCTAAAGTATCGGCTGTGCCGAGATACCGTTTAAGTTTTACCAAGGTTTCCTTCGGGTCTGGTTCTTCCCGAGCTTAGTATTCGTCGAGTTTTCCCTGAAGTTCAGCCAGTGGTTTCCGAGGACCTTGTGATCCCCCCCGTGATGATCGACAATCCTGTAGATCTGTCAGCAGAGCAGCGTTGTCGTCTTATCCGAGAAGAAAAGCGTCTGACAGAGGATGCTTAGTGTGGGTGAGGGTTTTTTGGGGGCATAGAGACCTTTGTATTGGATACGGTCTAAGATACCTATGTAGTGAAGTGCGGTTATTTGTAATAGATGGTCCATTGGGTTAGGTTGCTAAGATGACTTCGTGTAGGGTCATCATTTTGTCATGCAACCATATTTTTCCCCACTGTTTTTGAATGTACAAGAACCATTTATATATAAACAACTTTTATTTATGTGCAAACTTTTATCTAACATTAAGCATATTATTTTCTAAGCTTAAAGGCATTCCAGGTATTGTGGAGTATCTCGCCTTTGGATTTGGCAAGTTGATAGGTGGCGGGTCCAACGATTCCTGAGATTTTATAGGGTCCTTCCCATCGAGGTTCAAGCTTTCCCACGTTTTTGGAAGCATGACATCCCTGGTCTCCTACTTGGAAGGTCCTAGGTTTTACTTTGGTGTTGTAATATCTTGAGATCTGGGCTTTGTATTCCTCCATTCGGATGGCCAAGTTGGAGCTATTAGCGACTTCTTCGTATTCTTTGACTCACCAACTTCCTGCTACCACTTAGGGGGGTAGAACCTCCTCACTGTGATAAGCTAGACTATAGGGGGTTTCCCCCGTGGCTGTTTTTTGTGTCGTCCGATAGGCCCACTTGATGCCAGGTATCTCCTCGACCCATTTGGCCTTATGCCAATCTAGCCTGGCCTTCATATTTTTAAGGAGGGTTTGGTTGGTCCTCTCTATTTGGCCGTTCGCCTAGGGATATCCTATCGAAGTGAACCGATGTTTGATCTCTCAGTGGTCACACCAATCTTCTATGTCTTTTCTTGTAAACTGAACCCCGTTTTCACTCACAAGGCTTCGAGGGATACCGAATCAGCACATGATATGCCTCCATAGGCATGGGAAGTTAATGACTCCGCCTGTGGTGATTCGGGCTAGGGGTTCCGCTTCCACTCATTTGGTGAAGTTATCTACTGCCACCAGCACAAATGTGTTTTGCCCGACCTCGGGGATTAGGGGATCCACGATGTCGATACTCCATTTGGAAAAGGGGTACAAGGTTAAACTGGACTTCTAGGGAGCCGCTGGTTGGTAGGTTCGCGGGGCGTAAGTTTGGCAAGGTTTGCATTTTTTAGCATGCCTTTTGCAATCTCTAGCCATCGTGGTCCAGTAGTAGCCTTGCCGAATTAAGCGCCCGGCCATGCTTTCACCTCCGACGTGACTTCCACAAGTTCCTTCGTGAATTTCTAACAAGACTTGTTGGGCCTCTTCCTCATTGAGACATCAGACATGAGGACATGAGTATGTTTTTCAGAACAATATCCCGTCATTCAATATGTATCGGATTGTTTTCCTAGACATAACCCGTCGCACGAAATTGTCCTCGGAATAGCATTGCGGGTCTTGTAGATAGGCTTTAATGGGAGTTATCCAGCTCATTGGAGGATCTGACTTGGCGTTTATTTGCTCTCCTCCTTCTCCCACTCGCCCACATGGAGTAGGGTGATCCTTCGGGTGTGGATGGTGGTTGTTTGAGTAGCCATCTTGAGCAGGGCGTCCGCCTCTTGGTTTTCTCCTCTGAGGATTTGTACGACTGTGTATTCATCAAACAATCCTTGCCTTTGGTGGACCACCCGAAGGTAATCTAGCATTCTTCCTCTTTGGCTTCGTAAGCTCCGTTAACTTGTTGAACAATTAGCTGAGAGTCACTATGGACGAGTATCCTTTTTATCGCTCCTTCATGTGCTAGTCTCATCCCAATGAAGCACTTCCTCTTCCACTTCCTTGTTTATCAGTGTTAACCGTGAAAAATAAATACGAGATTAAAGAGAATATTAGACCTAAATATAGGAATTAATATAGGGACAATACTATTGTCATGAGTACTTCCGATGAGACGTACCCGCTCCCGATGAGGAGGCCCACCGGATGTTACCAATACGAGATTAAAGAGAATATTGGTCCCAAATATAGTAATTAATATATGGACAATACTATTGTCACGAGTACTTCCGATGAGACGTACCCGCTCCCGATGAGGAGGCCCATCGGATGTTACCTCACCCCTCGGTCATTGACCCGAAGCGGTATGAAGGAACACCCGAGAAGGCACCTAAGCGTCCCTTGGAAAGTCAAGATGAATTAAAGATAAGATATCAACGCGACATCGAAAAAAGAGTAAGACCCGATGGATCCGCGCGACTCCGATATCCATCAATGTGCCAAGAGGGACCACGACGGACCACGAGTCCTTGAATCTCACGAGAACACTTCCTTGCTGAACACTCCTCAACTCAAACTGTCCTCGAAACATCACTCCGAATACCGAATTTGAAGAACAGAGCCAATTCTGAATACAAGAGTCACTAGAAGGCACACTACGAGGACCTGGACAAAAAAGCACCACTTCACGAGGACAAAAAAGCCCTCGGAGTCCAAGTCAGGGGCAGAAACACCCCTCGGAGAGCATATCCATAAGCTACTACACCCGGATGAACCCTTATCGGACCAACAACACCACCAGAAGAACATCCTAACTTATCCATCAAGTCATTACCAAATATAGGACCCCTCGGAAAATAGAGTCTGGAAGAGCAACCCATCAGAGATTCGAGGAGCTATCGGATGAAACAAAGATGATCCTAGTCAGCGCCTAACAGATTAAAGATATACCTTATCTTATCCGTTTACACATATTGTGACACATGTACCTTATTAAAACACCTACATAACGACACATGTCCCTCACAAACTCTATATAAAGGAAGGTGATCTCACAAATGAGGAGAAGAAGTACTTTACACACAATCATACACAAGAAACTTGGGAGTGAAGTTTAGTAAATAAAGAAAGGAATTATCTCGTATCTTTGGTCTCTTTTATAATATCATCACTTTTTGAGTCACGGGCAAGGCGTTCCAACCCTAAATAATTCAGTTAAATGGGTTATAATTCTAAACCTGTTAACAAAATGGCGCCGTCTGTGGGAACGCAATAAAATATGTCTTCCAGTGTGCTTAACGAAGCGATGCCTATTATGGAGAATCTATTTCACAGTAAAAGCCGTCAGACTTAACAAAGGGATTTAGAAGAAACTCTGTCAGACCGTCGGTCCGATGGGAGAGATTTTATCAACATCCCTCGTTCTATCTTTGAGAGATTTATGGAATTTGAGACTTGGAGACCGCCACAGGGATACGAGAGCCCTCGGGATGCACCCTCTGAATCCCTCCACCAGAGAGGCCACCATGCGGAAGAGGATTGGCCTCGGACAAGATGGAGCCCTACCTCCGACACCTGGCGTCGTGTACCTCCGCATGATCCGCAAATGTACTACAATTACCGAGGAACACCGAGGGCTGGCCATCAGAGGGATGGGGCATTCCACTTAGATCATCCCACGCCGCTCCTTTCCGCGAGTGAAAATCAAACCCTATTGGGAATCCTTGACGACCTCCGAAAGGAAATGGGTGACATTAAGAAAACTATGGGCCCCTAGGAGGATCCTACCTTCAAAATCTCCCCATTTATGCCCGAGATCGCCCTAGCATTTGTCCCCTTGGGGATGCGGCCTTTTAACATTCCTTTGTACACCGGAGAAGCGGATGGGAAAGATCTGCATGATTATATACACCAATACCTGGTTGGAATGGACCTCAATTCTGCCCTGGACCACGTCCTTTGCCACTTGTTCCCTGTTACCTTGGAGGCCGGGCGCAAGCGTGGTTTACCCACCTCCCACCTAACTCCATCGATAGCTTTGATCGACTGGCCCACTTATTTGTGAGGCAATTTGCCTGTAAGCGGCGATACCCTAAGTCAGTCACGCACCTCTTTACTGTCAAACAACAAAAGAATGAACCCCTGCGAGAATACATAAAGCGCTTCACTGATGAAGCATTGTATGTCCCAAATGTTAGCACCACCATCTTAGCTGACATACTTACTCAAGGACTACGAGCGGGCAAATTTTTTCGATACCTCATGGGAAATCATATTACGGATATGACTGAACTCATGCAACAAGCGGAAACCTACATCCTAATGGAGAAAGCTGAAGGTACGAATAGGCATATGGTAAATGACGAACATCACGAACGCACCGAACAAGAGACAAAAGTTAGAGAAAAGAGTAAAGAAGGGAAGCCGTCCCAGCGTAAAGACGAAGGCGGTACGGTCAAGAAGTTTCTTCGGCCCGTGCCCCTACCCCCTATGACCGTGACCCCCATAGAAATACTTAACGAAATAAGGGGCAATGAAGAGTTACGCTGGCCCAGGCAAGCCAGGTTCCCTGATAGAGAAAAAAGCACGGGTAGGTATTGTAAATTCAATAAAACTTATGGGCATACTACCGAGGAATGCACTACTCTACAAAGGGAAATCCTTCGCCTCTTAGAGGCATGATATTTAAAAAACAATCTAAAGGTGAACAATCCCGAAGAGCCTAAGCAGAATGTATGGAAGAGACCACGAGAGGAAAAAGAAGAAGAAGAAGAGGTGACCCCTAATCGGAAGTCACGAGAAAAAACCACGGGGCAACAGAACCCACCTCCTCCCCCCGAGACATATGAAGATAACGCCCCATCGGGATGGACTATTAACATGATATACGGAGGAGACCTTTCAATAACACCCCAAGGTAAAAAGAAGAAGTACTTGAAAGAAGCAAGGCGGGCTGAGCAAGGTTTCCCCGTGTGTTCCGTGCAAGGATTAAAACTGCCTAGTATTACGTTTGGACCCGAGGACTTGAAGGGTGTGATGTACCCCCACGAAGTCCCCTTAGTGATTGAGGCCATCATTCATGGATTTGAAATCCAAAGTATTCTAATCGACACGGGTAGCTCTATGGACGTCTTGTTCCTACCCACATACCTTGCCATGGGGTTGAGGAAAGAGCAACTGGGAATGGCTGAAGTCCCCCTCGTAGGTTTCTCAGAAGAAGCTTCCAATACCCTCAGAACTGTTATCCTTCCCATGTTATGGGGAAGAGGAGCCCTTTAAAGAGCATAACCCATCAAATTCTGGGTAGTGGAGGCCTCGTCACGGACGTACAACGCCATATGCTTAAGGCCGTCCATCCGAGCTTTCAAAGCCATCCCTTCTACCCTTCATCTTAAGGTAAAATTTCCCACCGTCTCAGATGTTTGAGAAGTTTGAGGAAGTCAATCTAAGGCTAGAGAATGCCGCATAATTGTTATCCCCTCGGAAGAAGGTGAATTCATCCTCGGGAATAACAAAAAGCGCAAAGCAGAAGAGGCACAGGTTCAACCAGTGGAAGAATTAAAGATGGTCGAGTTGGAAGAAGGAAATCCCGAGAAATTGATTAAGATGGGTACCAATATGGAACCAGCAATAGAAGCTCAACTAATCTCTATCCTCAAACAATTTCATCACCTCTTTGCCTGGGAAGGAGGACCGCCTGGACGAATCAGTGATAAGGTGTGCCAACACTTTCTTAATGTTAAACTGGGGGTTAAACCAGTCCAACAAAAAAAGAGAAAGATGGGACCCGAGCGCAACCAAATCATTCGGTTGGAGATACAATGACTCCTTAGCCTAAAGCAAATTAGGGAAGTCATATACCCCGAATTGCTGGCTAATGTAGTGTTAGTCCCCAAACATGGAGAGAGATGGCGGATGTGTGTGGACTTTACCAACCTCAACGAAGCAAGATGGAGATCAACTAGTACCCTAGATGGCGGATGTGTGTGGACTTTACCAACCTCAACTGGCCTGTGTGGACTTTACCCCCTGCCTAGTATAGATCAACTAGTCGACCCTAGATGGAGATCAGGGATACAACCAAATCTCGATGGCTGCAGTTGACCAGGACAAAACTAGCTTCATCACCGACACAGGCACCTTCTGCTACTTGGTAATGCCCTTTGGCCTCAAGAATGCCAGAGCTAATTACCAAAGGCTGGTAAGCCTTATGTTCGCTGGACTCATCGGAAAGACAGTGGAAGTCTATGTAGATGACACGGTAGTTAAAAGTAACAGAGCGGAAGACCACCCAGAGGATCTGCGAAAGAAACTTTTTATTATGAATAATTTTGGGATGAAAGTCAACCCTAGAAAATGCTCTTTCGGCATTCGAGGAGGAAAGTTCTTAGGGTTCATGGTCACGGAGAAGAGAATAGAAATAAATCCTGAGAAGGTTGAGGCCATCGTGGGACTACCCACTCCGAAGACAGTAAAAGATCTTCAAAAGTTGACAGGCAGAATGACCTCCTTAAGTCGATTCGTTTCTAAGTCGGCAGAAAAGGACTCCCCTTTTTCAAGATACTCCGAAATGTTAAGGGATTCCAATGGACCCCCCATTGTGAAGAAGCCCTCGGAGAGCTAAAAAGATATATGTTGACACCACCCTTGTTGGTAAAACCTTCACCCCAAGAAGAGCTCTTCGTATACCTGTCCGTCAGAGAAGAGGTCGTCAGTGCCGTGTTAGTCAAAGAACAGGATAGAGAACATCACCCAGTTTACTATGTCAGCAAGACTCTTCTCGGAGCAGAAACTAGGTATACCTAAACTGAAAAGCTCGTCTTAACTTTGGTTCCTATGGCACGTAAACTACGCCCCTATTTTCTCTCACACCCAATCACTGTGTTGACAAAACACCCCCTTGCGGGCGATTCTCAGTAAACCCGAGTCATCGGGAAGATTGATAAAATGGGCCGTAGAGCTCACCGAATACGATATTTCCTATGCTCTGAGGCCTTCCATCAAAGTGCAAGTCCTAGCGGACTTCATAATGGAGGTAACAGGCATCAAGTCCGAGGAAAGTGGTGCTCTATGGCACGCTTATGTAGATGGCTCCTCTGTAAGCACACACGGGGGAACAGGAATACTTTTTTGTAAATCAAGAAGTGGAAGATGAAAGGCTCCACTTCGCAGTCAGAATTGATTACCCCATTTCCAACAACGAGGCCGAGTATGAAGCCCTTCTCATCGGCATGAGAGTTGCAAAAAAAATGGGAATAAGGAGAATACTCCTCCACAGTGTTTCTCAATTGATTGTTCAACAAGTTAATGGCTCATATGAAGCAAAAGAAGAGAGAATGCAGGAGTACCTTCGGATATTCCATCAAAGGCAATAGCGATTTGATGAGTATAAGATAGTCCAAATTCCCCGAAAAGAAAACCAAGAGGCGGACGCCTAGTCTAAAATGGCCACTCAAACAGCCGCCATCCATACCCGAAGGATCACCCTACTCCATATCAACGAGTCCGAGAAGACCGAGGGCAAAGAAGTAAATACCACTATGGATCCCCCATCCAGTTGTGTAACTCCAATCAAAACCTACTTGCATGATCCAGAAGGATACTCCAAGGACAAGGCCGTACGATAGATAATGTCCAAGAAAACCATTCGATACTTCCTCAAGGATGGAGTACTATCTCGAAGGACATATTCTTGCCCCCACGCCCGATGCCTAAATGAAGAAGAAGCTCTAGTAGAAACTCACGAGGGGACATGCGGAAGCCATACCAGCGGTGAAAGCATGGTCGGGTGCCTGATTCGACAAGGCTATTACTGGCCCACGATGGCTAAAGATAGCAAAAGCCATGCCGAAAGGTGTAAACTATGCCAGGCTTACGCCCCTTGGGTCCATCAGCCCGCAGCCCCGCAGGAACCCCATCTGACCCCTTGTCCGTTTGCCAAATGGTGTACAGATATAGTGGGCCCGCTCATCCCTGACACCGGCTAAAAGAAGTTCCTACTCGTAGCGGTTGACTACTTCACCAAATGGGTAGAGGCGGAGCCCCTAGCCAGAATCATCGTGGGCGCCATCGTTGACTTTCTATGGAGGAATATCATGTGCCGCTTTGGCATCCCTCGGAACGTGGTAAGTGATAATGGCCTGCAATTCACGAACCAAGAATTAGAAAAGTGGTGTGACCACTGAGAAATCAAACATCGCTTTGCCTCGGTGGGATACCCCCAAGCAAACGGACAAGTGGAAAGAACCAACCGAACCCTCCTAAAGAACATGAAGGCCCGACTCGACTGGCATAAGGCCAAGTGGGTTGAAGAAATACCTGGCATACTGTGGGCCTATCGGACCATGAAAAGCACCAGCACAAGCGAAACTCCTTTCAGCCTGGCCTACGGTTGCGAAGCGGTCGTGCCCTCAGAAGTCTCCATAGAGAGTTGGCGAGTCCGAGAATACGAAGAAGTCGCCAACAGTTCCAACGTAGCCCTGGCCCCTGATCTCCTCGAAGAAAGGAGGGCACGAGTCGCCGTCCGGATTGAAGAGTACAAGGTCGGATGTCACGATACTACAACGCTAAGGTAAAACCTAGAACTTTTCAAGTTGGAGATTTAGTGATGAAATGGGTCGGAGCTTCCAAGAACGTGGGCAAGCTCGATCCCCGATGGGAAGGACCCTACAAGATAGCGGGAATCATCGGAACCGCAACCTATCTTCTGGCCAACTCCGAAGGCGCAGTGCTCCACAACACCTGAAACTCACTCAATCTTAAAAAATACTATGCTTGATGTAATGCAATAGTTGTACATAAATAAAAAAGTTGTTTATATATAGATGGTTCCAATACAAAAGGAAATAGGGTTGCTCGACAAAATGATGACTCTACATGTAAGTCATCTTAGCAACCTAACCCGAGGGACCATTTGATACAAATAACGAAGGCCTACACACTATAGGTATATCGGACCATATCCTATACAAAGGCCCTTATACAAACTAAGCGCCCCCTATCGGACGCTTTCCTTCTTTGATTATACGACGACGTTGCTCCTCGGATAAACTGACGGGGTCGTCTAGTGACACGACCGGATCCTCTGTCAGAGAAACCTCTGAAAATACCTGGTGAAGGCTCAGCTCAGGAATAGCCAGACCCGGAGGAAACTCTTGAAAAGCCTGCACGGCATCCCGGCACAACCGATACCCGATGCGGACTAAGTCACGCATCTCCTGGTGCAAGGAATCCCGAAGAAGTGACGGGCCAGCAATGTCCAAAACAGCTTTAACTCGGGCCACAACCAATGCCACCCCGTGATTACGGGTCATCTCCAACACCTTCTGATTAACCGTGTCCCGCTCCCTCGTGACGCATAGCAGTTGCTCATCGGAGAAACGGGTCTCGTCCCTCAGCTCCCCCAATCTTTCCTCCAAACCCAACACACGGGCTTTCTCTAACATTAAACGGCACTCCAAGTCCTAAGACTTGTCCCACTCGGCCTGCAAAATCCCATCGTGAACATCTTGAGCCGTTTCACGATCCGACTTCAATTGGGCAATCTCCTCTTGTGCCTCCAGCAAACCTTGATCCAATTCATCTCGACGACGGTACACAAAATCAGTGTCCGAGGAGGATTCCTCCTGGATCCGAGGGCGTTCAACACCATGTAGATCTGAAAAAGCCAAGTTTATTGCTACGAGGAACACTTAAAGGTCAATATTAAACAGAATAAATCACTACCATACCTCGCACAAATCTTTGCAGGCTAAGTCTTGAAGACTAGACAAAGGCAAAGTGTTCATCAAATCGCAATCAGTTGCATTTAGCAGACCACTCAAGTAATTGCGGTAAAAACTAACAGCTGAAGCGGCCTGAGGAAAGATACTACCTCCCCCGAGGGGCAGAGACTCCCCGAGAGAAGGGTGTTCCTCGAGTGGTGGCGCAGAAACCCGATCAATACTCCCTCCGAGGGGCTGAGAACCACCAGCAACCGGAAAATGAGAGCCTTCCTCAACCACGTACACCATGCTAAGGTCCCCCCGAGGAGGAGCGCACGATGCTAGTGGCAGCATCGGGAGATCCATTCGAGCTAGTACAACTATCGGATCATCCACAACTGGGGCCAAAAAGTCAATTGGGGGGGCTGCCACGAGTGAAGCCCCCAAATCCCTCACCTCCGAAGGACTTGTTAACACCTCAAAACACAAGTGGTCGGAACTTCCACCCTCCGACAATGCATACCCTCCATTCACAACCTCTCCTAAGAAAACCCTATCAAAAGGCCTAATAGCAAATGCCTCCATCTCCGCACCTATCAAGAAGCAAAAGATACAATAAGTCCGAAGGCTTCAAAAACACATACGAGCAGAAGACGAAGAGAAGAACTTACGGAAAAAAGAAGTTATTGTAAGAGGCTGATGCGGGAGATAGAAAATCTCCGCCCCCTCTTGCAAACCAGCCATGATGAGAGTCTCAGGAAACTCCAATAAACTATTTATATCATATGTCCCCGAGAATAGGCTGTCACTGGACAGTACCTCCCAAACCCCATCGGAGTGGTACCCCTCATAATCTAGCCAACAAACCCCTCGGACGGACAAAGAAAAACCCTCATCTCCAATCCCCTCTACAGAGCAGGAATTGGACACCTGAACAAAGGCCTTACTCTTGTCCCGATGGGTTAGGCTAAAGAAATGAGGACTAACCGAGCAGGGGCGTAAAGCGAATATTGCTCCCACCCGATGAGGAGACATTGGCAAATTCAAAAGCTCACAACACAAAATATACCCCACCAGATAGCGGTAGGAGTTGGGTGTTAACTGACTCGGGCATATCTGCCAGTATTGAAAAAGAGTTTGAAGAAAGGGATGGAAGAACACCCGCATCCCGCACCGCATGTGCTCTCGGTAAATAGTAAGATAACGCGAAGGGGATCGTAAGCCCTCTGCTCGGGATGGGGTATTACAATATCATACTTATCAAAATCTAGATTATATTCAGCGAAGGGAGTCATAACAGACTCTCCATATTCATTACCGACGGCAAAACCAACGCGCCCTCATCCCAATAACCTCGATGGCTCCAACGGAAGCACATCAAACATTGAGGACTCATCAATCAGAGAATAGGACTCTCGATTCATAAACACTTCACGAATATGATTCGTCCGATGGGGATTTACATGCTAAGGCCTAGACGTTGTCCCCGTCGGAGTACCTCCCCCACTGAGCCTATCCAGTGACCCTAAAGCGGAACTCTCCAAGGAGACATGACGAACTCCCAGCGACAGGGAAGGATTCCGAGCAGAACTTCGAGGAGAATTACGTGAAGAGACTAAACCTCATTTCTTATAATATGGAGGCATCATTGTGACAAGGTAAGTAACTTACTCTTCCTTAATTAATCTCACTAGAACAACGAGCAAGGTATGGCTTTATAAAGAATCGAATATTGCAAGTGCGAAAGGTGAAATTTTGAAGTAAGTTTAACAGTATTCACTAAGCACCTATATATATATACTTCTGCTCATTAACAAGATAGATAAAAGCATGAGCTGCCCAAGTCATTTAATTACTAAGGCTACGTGTCCAGTAAAAATCCTATTAAGGATGGTGAAATGTCATGCATAAAGACACGTCCAACAAGGTTTTTTGGTAACTTATCCTTAAGCAATAATGAAAGAATCAGACACTTATAATTGCTAAACTTTAACTGTTACTCAAAAGGGAAAAAGACAAAATTGAGCAAAAAAGGATAACTGCTCATTCACTTAGGAACCGAACAGTCCTCGGAAAGCAGAGTACATTTGCAAAAAATAACAACTAAAGTACGAAAGCATAAAAATTACAATAAAGATAGAAAAGAAATCCTAAGCTAAACTCCGATCATCGAAAGAGAAGGAGCGGAGGTCGTAGAAACGCCCTCCTCGGAAGGAGCAGCGGTGGAAGATGGCCTAGCATGAGGTGAGAGAAATCCCCCATAACCACTAGGCCTCGTACTCCGACTCCTCGCTGGAGGGGCTGGGGAACCCCGAGGAGACAACAGGTTGTCAAATGTCTCCAAAAGGGAGCGAATCTTCCTGGGGGAAGGCTGCCTCAGCTTGGAAACATCAAAAGTCCTGGTGAAGTCGATTCTCGACTGCACCACCCCTCGTGACACATTCACGCACTCCAAGTACCCCCATAATCTATGTCCAAGAGCATCCCTAGCGTGCTGCCTCTTGGAAAGCCAAGCGCACTATCGCTCTGCTTCTGCCAAAGCATGTAAAACCGAGGAGTCTATCTTCTTCTACACCTCCTCGGATGGCACAACCTTGGCCAACTTCCCCTCGGCCGACTTAGCCCGATCGGTGAGCTGGCTCAACAACGCTTGGAGCTCCCTCTCCCTCGCCAGCCCCTCTACTTTCTCCCCCTCGAGAGCGGCAATCTAAGCCCTAAGAACCTCCTCGGACTCTTTCTTCTCCCTCTCCAACAGAGCAATCCGGTCTTTGGAAGCCTTTTCGGACGCCTCCACCCACTCGTACGCAGACTGCGCCTGCTCCATCTTGAGGTGCAAACCCTCTTTCTCCTTCTGAGCCTCCTGCCAGAGAAATTCGTAATCAGAGATCTTCGTGGGAGCCGCACCCTCTCCCCAGTCAAAAGGCATGTCCCTCATACCTTGAGCGGGTCGCACGAAAAAAATATTTGTTCTTTCAGACACTGTGAGATTTGATAGACCCATCAAATATCCTCTTTGTGGAATTTTTGGCATTGTCCCGATGGCAAACGTGGTAGAAGGGATACCCCCGGATTAGATCACCACATCGAATATGGAAAAAAAATGATCCACAACACACTCCAACTCGTTGACTTGACACCAGAAAACGTAGATACAGAGGGCCACAAACCCGTTCGGAACCATCTGACTCGGGCTAATATTACATGCCTTAAATACCTCACAGAAGAAATGCGACATAAACGAACGCCACCCGTACTTTACTTGAGCAAAGTAAACGGTAAGCATGCCCTTGGGTGGGTAGCATGCCCTTTCATCCTTCGTCGGAATCTGGAATACCATGTTCTTATGGAAAGCCCATGTTGATGTAAATAGCTCCAACACCTGCTCACGAGTAGCAATACTTCGAATCTTCTCAATTTTAGCGAAATCACGAGTGGGAACCTTTTTTTATTTAAAAACCCTAGCCTTCTTGGCAGAAGCAGCACCACCCCCCTTGATCGGAGCAGAAGCCACACCCTTCCGTTTACGGGTAATTACACCAGTCGGAACACCCCCCATGCCTACCAGTGTGTCCGCAGCAGACGCAGGAGCATTAGTTCCAGAGGTGGAGGAGGCGGTGATCGGATCGGTGTTGGTGGTGGAAGCCATTTGTGCAAAAGTGAAAAAGAAAATGAAGTATTTCTCCGAGAAGGAAAAGAGAAAAAGTGCTCGTGAATTTAAGGGAGAAGTTTACGAGAACAGAGAAGAAGATTTTTGCTCTGAGAAATAATTGCTGAAAAAGTGAAAGTAGAAGTGAAGAAAGCGAAGAAGATCACGACTATTTATAGCCAACTCATTGAATACGTGCTCCGCCTTCCACGCCCCACGTTGCCCACTTAGATGACACGTGTCCCCTCACACGCTAGCCGTTAGAGAAAATCAACGGACGGATGAAATAAGGCGCCTAGAATGAATCCAACGGCTAAAAAAGGGAGCCGGTACAAATCAGGCTGTTATTGGAGTCGTTGCTCCCAGGGGCTAAAAGGTAATTTCCATACATTATTTTTATAATATTTATTTATAATACCCCCGGGAAATTGTTGAAAAAATAGAGAAAAGAAGGGAATATTCCCCTACCCTCGGAAAATTGCCAAAAAATAAAATTGACGAAGGAAAAATAAAATTTCCCTCGCCTCTACGATGGGGAACGAAATTTGGGGGGGCTAGTGTTAACCGTGAATAATAAATATGAGATTAAAGAGAATATTAGTCCTAAATATAGGATTTAATATTGAGACAATACTATTGTCACGAGTACTTCCGATGAGACAAACCCGCTCCCCATGAGGAGGCCCATCGGATGTTACCAATACGACATTAAAGAGAATATTAGTCCCAAATATAGAAATTAATATATGGAACAATACTATTACCACGAGTACTTCTGATGAGACGTACCCGCTCCCGATAAGGGGGCCCATCGGATGTTACCGCACCCCTCGGTCATTGACCCGAAGCCGTATGAAGGAACACTCGAGGAGGCACCTAAGCGTCCCTTGTAAAGTCAAGATGAATTAAAGATAAGATTTTAACGCGGCATCGGAAAAAGAGTAGGACCCGATGGATTCGCGTGACTCCGATTCCATCAATGCGCCAAGAGGGACCACTATGAACCCCGAGTCCCTGAATCTCACGAGAACACTTCCTTGCTGAACACTCCTCAACTTAAACTAGCCTCGGAACATCACTTTGAAGACCGAATCTGAAGAACAAAGCCAGATCTGGATACAAGAGTCACTGGAAGGCACACTATGAGGACCTGGACAAAAAAGCACCACTCCACGAGGACAAAAAAGCCCTCAGAGTCCAAGTCACGCGCAGAAACACACCTCGGAGAGCATATCCAGAAGCTACTACACCTGGATGAACCCTTATCGGACCAACAACACCACCAGAAGAACATCTTAACTTATCCATCAAGTCATTACCAAATATAGGACCCCTCAGAAAATAGAGTCTGGAAGAGCAACCCATCGGAGTTCCGAGGAGCTATCAGAAGAAACGAAGATCATCCTAGTCAGCGCCTAGTAGATTAAAGATATACCTTATCTTATCCTTTTACGCATATTGCGACACATGTAATTTATTAAAACACCTACATACCGACACCTGTCCCTCACAAACTCTATATAAAATGAGGGGATCTCACAACTGAGGAGAAGAAGTACTTTACACACAATCATACACAAGAAACTTGGGAGTGAAGTTCAGAAATAAAGAAAGGAATATTCTCGTATCTTTGGTCTCTTTTATAATATCATCACTTTTTGAGTCACGGGTAGGGCGTTCCAATCCTAAATAATTCAGTTAAATGGGTTATAATTCTAAATCTGTTAACAATCAGGACTACCCCTGCTTCTCTGTGTGTGCATATGGAGGATCCATCCACGTAGGCGTGCCATAGCGGCGCGTTTTTTTCGGCCCTCATGCCCATTAATTCTGTTACAAAGCCCGTTAGGATTTATGCTTTGATGGAGGGCCTTGGGGCATAGGAAACATCATACTACGTGGCTCTATTGCCCACTTGATCAATCTCCCCGACGACTCAGGTTTATAGAGGATTGCCCGCAGTGAATGTTTAGTCAAAACAGTGATCAGATGGGATAGAAAGTATGGGCGCAACTGTCACGCCGTAGTAATCTCTTGGTTAGTGTAGACGTGGTTTCGGCTCCAATGAGAGTTTTGCTAACATAGTATATGGGGTGATGCTCCATGTCCTGTTCTTTGACTAATATACGAAATATACGAAATATACGAAATAACACGGCCTCCCCGACTGAGAAATATACGAAGAGCTCCTCTTGAGCTGATGGTTTTACTAGCAAGGGTGGTTTTACCATGTAGCTCTTTAGCTCCTAGAGGGCTTCTTCGCACTGCGCGGTCCACTAGAACTGTTTAACGTTTTGGAGTAGCTTGAATAAGATGAGTCCCTTTTTTTGCTGATTTCGACACGAACCGGCTCAACGAGGCCATTCTGCCGGTCAACTTCTGGACGTCCTTTACCGTTTTTGGAGTAGGTAGTCCTACTATAGCTTTGGTTTTTGGGGGTTAATCTCTATCCTTTTTTCCGTGACAATGAAGCCTAGGAATTTCCTCCTCGGATGCCGAATGAGCACTTCCGAAGGTTAACCTTCATCCCGAAGTTATCCATGATGACCAATGCCTTTCGTAGGTCTTTGTGATCATCTTCCACTGCGTGGACTTTAACAACCATGTCGTCCACATAGACTTCTACCGACTTTTCAATGAGTCCGACGAACATAAGGCTCACCAATCACTGGTAAGTGGCCCCGACATTCTTGAGTCCAAAGGGCATTACTAAATAGCAAAAGGTACCCACGTCGATGATAAAGCTAGTTTTATCCTGATCGACCACTGCCATCGGGATTTGGTTGTATCCTTCATTTTCATCGAGGGTCGACAAAAGCGCGCAACCAGCGGTGGAGTCGACTAGTTGGGCTATGCTGGGTAGAGAATAACAATCCTTTGGACAAGCTTCATTGAGATTTGTGAAGTCCACACAAATCCGCCACTTTGCTCCATGTTTGGGGACTAGGACTACATTAGCTAGCCATTCGGGGCATATGACTTCTCTAATTTCTTTTAGCCTACGAAGTTGTTGTATCTCCGACCGAATAATATTGTTGCGCTCATGTCCCATGTTTCTCTTCTTTTGTTGGACTGGTTTAGCCCTAGGTTTTACGTTGAGAAAGTGTTGACATACCTTGTTGCTGATTCGTCCGGGCGATCCTCCTTCCCATGCAAAGAGGTGGTGAAAGTGCTTTAGGACGGAAGTTAGTCGGGCTTCCACTTCAGGCTCCATATTCATACCCATCTTAATCACCTTATCGGGTTCTCCTTCTACGAGTTCTACCATCTTTTATACTTCCACGGCTTGAACCCGTATTTATTCGTTCTTGCGCCTTTTACCGTTGCCGAGGGTTGGTTCATCCTCTTTCGGAGAGATAGCGTTCATGTCGCACTCCATCGCTTTGGCTTGGCTCCCCCCGAATTCTCCGATACCTGAGAAAGTGGGGAATTTTACCTTAAGGTGCAGGGTGGAGGGAATCGCTTCGAAGGTCCGAATGGAGGGATGTCCGCATATAGCGTTGTATGTCCTTGACAAGGCCTCCACCACCAAGAATATGATGGGCTCAGTTCTCCGTAGGGCTCCCTCCCCCATGACATAGGAAGAATCACGGTCCCGAGGGTATTACAGGCTTCTCCTGAAAAGCCTACTAGGGGGACCTCCGTTCCCTCTAGTCGTTCTTTCTTTCGTCCCATAGCAAGGTAGGTAGGTAGGAACAAGACATCCACTGAACTGCCCGTATCGATGAGGATCCGCTGGATCTCAATTCTATGAATGGTAGCTTCAATCACCAAGGGATCTTTGTGGGGGTAAATTATACCCTTCAAATCCTCGGGTCCGAAAGTGATGTTGGGTAGCCTTGCTCCCTGAACTGAGCAAACATGGAGTCCTTGCTCTACTCGCCTTGCTTCCTTTAAATATTTCTTCTTCTCACCTTAAGGTGTCATCGAAATGTCACTCCCTTCTATCATGTTAATCGTTTGCCCCGAAGGAGCGTTATCCTCGTAGGTTTTCGAGTGAGGGGGGTAGGCTCCGATGCCCCACAGCTGTTTCTCGTGATCGCTGGCTATGGATCACCTCTTCTTCCTCATGTTCCCCTCGCATTGTTTTCCATACGTTCGGTCTTGGCTGCTAGAGGTCGTTCTCCTTTAAGTAGTTTTTTAAGCACCCAACCTCTAGGAAACGGAGCACTTCCCTTTTTAAGGTGGTGCATTCCTCTGTTGTATGTCCATAGGTTTTGTGGTACTTTCAGTACTTCCCCCAGTTCTTATCTCTGTAGGGAAATTTGGCCGGTAGGGGCTAACGTAATTCATTATTACCTCTCATCACATTTACTACCTCTTCGGGGGCGATTGTCATTGGGGGTAGGGGCACATGTCGTAGGTATTTTTTGACCACGATGCCTTCGTCCTTGCGTTGAGATGGCTTCTCTTCCTTACCCTTCTCTTTAGCCTTTGCTTCGCGTTTTGTGCGTCCATGGCGTTCGTTGTCATCATTCTCCATGCGCCTCTTTGAGTTTTCAGCCTCCTCCATGAGGATGTAAGTTTCAGCCTTTTGCATAAGCTCGTTCATGTCCGTAACACGGTTACCCATAAGTTATCAGAATAAATCTCATGTTCGGAGTCCCTGGGTCAGAATATTGCTAAGCCAGTTGGGCTAATGTTCGGGACATCTAACGCTTCATCGGAGAAGCGTTTTATGTATCTTCTCAAGGGTTTGTCCTTCTACTGCTTAACCGTAAATAGGTGCGTAGAGGATTTGGGGTATCGTCAGTTACAGGCAAACTGTCGTACAAACAAGTTGGCCAATCGATCAAAGCTAACTATAGAGTGAGGTAGAAGATGGGTAAACCAAGCTTGAGCTTATCCTTCGAGGGTAACTGAGAACACGGGGCATTGGGCATGATTGGGGGCGGAGGACATGTCCATTCCTACCAAGAGGCGGGGTAGGGCTCCATCTTGCACGAAATTCCATTCCTTCTGAAGGGTAATTTCTACGATAGGGTGACTCGGAGGGCGGATTACGGGAATTCTCAAATCTTCGTGGCATTTTCTGAGTTGTGACTTCCACGAGCCTTTTGAAGACGGATCGAGGGATGTTGATAAAATCTCTCTCCTCAGACCGATGTACCGATGGGGTAGTTTCCAAATTTTCTTGGTGGGTCCAAAGATTATTGCTGATGAACAAGTTGTCCATAATGCACAACACTTGTTGAACGTGCTCAAAGACAGGTTTTATGGCGTTCCCACAGACGATGCCATTTTGGTAACAGGTTTGTTATTTTAACCCAATTAATGAGTTTATAAGGGTCGGAACACCTTGTCCGGAAGTTCAGAAGTGGGCTTATGATGAAAATATCCCTCTTTTTATTCACTGAAAATTATATGTCTTGTTTGTGTATAGTTGAATTGAAGATTATAATAATTTGACAAAGGGTACCCCTTCTATGGAGGTATTTAGAGACATGTGTCACCATGCATGTTTTTAGTAATGTAGAGGTGTCGCAATGTGCATGAGTAGATAAGTTATACTCTATCTTTGGGTCCTTTATCTACTAGGACATGACTAGGATGAATTCTTATCCTTTCCGATGACTTTTAGGAGGCTCCGATAAGCTGATTCTCAGATTCTTTTCTCTGATGGGCTAGATTCCTTGGGAGAGCTTTATACATGAGGTTGGGTATTCGTCCGATACCATTATAGTCCCGATAGGGGTTTATTCTTGTGTTTTAGTCTTCGTGATAAGTAATCCGATAGATGGTCGACTCCGATAGGGCGCTGTTCTTGTGTTTTGTTCTTCGTAATATGTGCTTCAATAGATGGTCGACTCCGATAGGGTGCTGTTCTTGTGTTTTGTTCTTCGTAATGTGTGCTCCGATGACTTTTCGACCTTGATAGTGCGTTATTCTTGTGTTTTATCCTTTGAGAGATATGTTCCGATAGCTCGTTGCCTTCGGACTGTTCAGTGAGGGGATGTTCTCGTATTTTGGGGGACTTGGGGTCCTAGTTTTGGTCCCTCTTGGCGCTTTCGATGGATATCGGAGTCTCGCGGGTCCATCGTGATTTTGTTCTGTTTCCGATGCCACGTGGATATCTTATTTTTATTCATCGTGACTTTCCAGGGGACGCTTATACGCCTCTTCGCGGGTGTCGTTTTTTTACCACTTTGGGTTTGCGGCACTCGATGGGCCCACCTGATACTTCGTGGCATCGGGAGTGATGTGACGATAGTACCGTCTTTAGGTTAATCTCTATTTTTTAAGGTTAACGCTTTGGTTAATCCCTGTATTATTTTTTAGGGTTAACATTATTTATTGTAAATTGCGTCAAAGAATTACACATTATATACCATTTAACTGATGATATAACTATTCTCAAAAATTGAATCTCACCAAAGAATGAGATAGTTAATCAAACTGAAGTCGATGGGCACACAGATAAGTTTGTCCCATCCACTCCATGTACGGTCTCCACCTAAACCTAGCTAGTAGTATCGAACTATTAATTTATATTTTCTAAGCTAGATCGGAACTCTCAGTAATTCCAGCAGCAAAAATTTCCAGATTTACTGACCACAAATTCTAGCATATTATTAACAATTTACTTTTATGCCCTCAAAAATTCCACAGAGAAAAAATGTGCGAATTCAACTCTTCAGTAGTATTATTAAAGTCCGCCCAATCATCAACGCTTGGCACATGTGGCGTCAAAAAATTGCCTGGAAAATTATCATATTCCGGAAATAACCCGAAATCCGGAAGGTTATTACTTTCCGTGCCCAACGCCGAGAACTGGTTCAACAAATCATTGCCGAAGGGTATATCCGTCACTTCAATATCCAGCTGCCCGGCCCCACCAGACACGGACCGGCAGGGGGACTCCGCACGTTGATCACATGACGACAAGGACTCTGAATTCGAATCCAAACCCGTATCCAACCGGGCGTATTGGGCTGCTGCCACCTGGATCTCGGCCGGAGTCATTGACCTGCCGTTGACTATTTCCGGCGGGTTGTCGGGGAAATTGAACTTGGCGTTCTTGCCGCGGAGGCAGTAGGCGGCTGCGTCGAAGGCACGAGCCGCCTTCTCCGCTGTATCGTACGAACCCAACCATATCCTCTCCCGGCTGTTCGGGAGCCTGATCTCGGACACGTATTTGCCCCACTTCCGCTTCCTCACGCCCTTAAACTTACACGAGGACGAGGACGAGGACAAGGACATAGACGAGGTATTTTCAACTACTCGGACATCCAAAGATGACGAGGGATGTTCGTTTTGACTCATTGATGATGATTTAACCATATCCACAATATAATGTTTTAATAATAATAATTTTGAGTTGTACTGTACTTGGGATATGATCGTACAATTCGTTTTTTGTGAGTTGGAAGTAAATGGCGGCTCGGCAGAGTATATATACCATGTGGGGAGCGAGTGAGATGAGATGAGTCAACAGAATACCGTCAGAGGGCGTGTTGATTTGGGGAAGAATGGGACACGTGGAGGGAAGAATGATGTTTTCTTAAATCCTATTTACATTTTTCGTTTGGTTGTTTGGTGGTGATACGCGGTATAATGTGGAGTGATGGTGATACAGTTAGTTAATAAGAGCGCATGCGTAATTCGAGTTCCTCGTGGATAAAAACAAATATTCATCAGATGGATATATCCACGAAGGACCACTTACATGCACTTTTTTGGAATTCTTTTGCTTTAAGCTTAGTAGGTGATGCATGTGAGACTGAGAGTAACATACAGTATATACATATACACATAAGAATTAATTTAAATAAAAAAAATACAGATGTTAGACCAGGGTTTTAAAACCCATCTCGGACCGACCGATTCAACGATTTCGACGACTATCCAAAAACTTATTTTGTTGGAGGCCACGTGTTTAAGTCGTAGTATTGTAATAACCATATTCTTATTTTTCTTATAATATAACAAAATATTAGTGACTTCAAATATTTCTCACAATCTTATAATTTTTTAATAAAATTAATTTTTATATTATATTTTTTATTAAACATTGACTATATTTAACAAATCGGTCCTACCAATGGTCTGATCGGTCTGATCTGTTGACCCGCTACCCAGTAGGCTCATCGATTCTGTGACCGGGCCAGGTCTGAAAACGCTATGTTAGACCAATGGTTAAGCCAACATTGAGTTACGCAGTATTGGCTCAATACTAAGGAAATGATTTAAACCCATTTAGAAGAGTAAAATAATTATTACATATACATGCACAATTTTTTTTTGAAATTTCAAAGATTTAGACCAAGTGAATGTCCATGTATGCTCGATCATGCCCATACAAGTATTTAGAAATCGTTATGATCGCTAGGAAAGCATACTTGATCAACCACTCAAACGTCACACTAATTTCAGCCTTAGAGTTAGAGCAACTCGACACTTAAAAGGTCATAGTTGTTTTTATGTACTAATTTACCTCGTTGATCAAATGGACAAACTTACCCTTTTACTGGGTACATAGCTTATCATGGCTATGAGCAGTAACAAAATGCTCCAAACCTTCCTCTAATAGGCGATTTGTTCATATATATACAACAACCTCATTCTTCAATGCTAAAAGAACTAAAATCCGTTGACATTTACCAACTATATGTTCTACAACCAGATCTGACCTTCTCAAGAGGTCATTAGCACGAAACTTATTAACAGTGCAATTATTTCGTTTCTAAGACTTTTATAAAACGTCGATGCCACAAGAACCAAAATATGTTAACATTTACCAACTATTTGTTCTACAACCAGATCTGGCCTTCTCATAAGGACATAAGCACGAAACTTATTGGCGACGCAATTATCTCGTTTGTAAGACTTTTATAAAACTATATTTTGAATGTGGCTTGTAGGTATGATTTTTATTCAATTTGTACCATACTTGTACTCCATCTACTGTAATAACCAGTTCTATATTGTTATTTTTCAATGTTCAGTTTGTAGATAAAACAATATTGGAGAATTTTAATACAAGGAAACACCATTATAATAGTATTGATAGAACTTTTGTAACTGACCCGACAAATACAAATAGATTTGGAACAAAAGTAGTCCAAACTGGTGTATTTAGAAAAATTAATATCTTCTTAGAAGCCGTTTGGTTTGAAAGATGAATTGTACCTCAAAAAAATAGTATATATTAGAAATGAGATAAAAAATCAGGATTTCTTTGATATCTATAATAAGTGTCACTTATTTGGTTGAGAAGATTAAGTGTCAAGATAAATTACCTCAATAACTTTTTGTTGAATTGGCCCATTAACATTCAATTAACCATTTTTAAATCGTTTTTCTTAAATTATTTTTAACTCAGTATCATATTGTATATTTTTCTCACTATTATGTTAAACGCATGATATTTATTTCTTGAATTATGTGTAGTATCATTGTATATTTTTTATTTCTCTTACCTTTTACATGAACACTACTTTTTCACCAAATATAAACTAAACAAAAAATAATACCAAAAAACGATATTAAAATAAGTTTTGACAAGAAATGTATTTTTAGAACGGGGATGGTAGTGTCGAATAAGAGAAGAAAAAGAAATTAGAATCTTTCCCTTCTATTTTAATTTTACTAATCAATATGGACTTTATAATTAATAAAAACAAATCAAATAATTTCGTATTTTTTGACAATTTTTTATCATAATTTAATCAAAAGAAGAAAAAAATGTAAGAGAGGCTAAATTGAAATTTTTGTTGCATGCAGCAAATATATATATATATATATATATATATATATATATATATATATATATATATATATATATTAATACTATAAGCAAAGATGTCCCCTCTCACAAAGTGGTAGTTTGTGACACCAAGACCAAAACCTCCAACTTCCCCTCAAAATTCACTACAAGAAATTCGCTCATTTCCGACGGCCTCCGACGAAATCGGCCGTCGAAAATGAGCGAAAGTCTTTTCCGACGGCACCTGACCGTCGGAAAAGGTCTTTTCCGACGGCAGGTCCCCGTCGGAAAAGTTCCGACGGGCTTCACCCGTCGGAAAAGACCTGTCCGTCGGCCTAGTGCCGACGGAAATGATCTTTTCCGACGGGTGAAGCCCGTCGGAAAAGAACAAAAAAAAAATAAAAATTTTTAAAAAAAAGCGACCCTTTTCCGACGGCACCATGCCGTCGGAAAAGGGTTTTTTCCGACGGCACGGTGCCGTCGGAAATGAGCCTGCCGTCGGAAAAGGGTCTTTTCCGACGGCATGGTGCCGTCGGAAATGAGCGTCTCCGGAAGCTTTTTGACGTGGATCGCTGACATGGCACCATTCTCCCTCCAAAATCTATAAATACCCCTAAATTTTACACCTAAAATTCATTCATTCATACACAAACACTCAAATTATATCTCCCTAACTACATTTCTTCTCTCAATTCTTTCTTCAATTATTTTTCTTACTTATATTTTCTTTATATATATTTTGTTTTCTTACACGTATCATATATTATTCTTAATACTTTCATAATAAACTATTTTTATTAATCTATATATATTACAAATTAGTTTATATTTATGTTTTTTGTACCAAATAATTCATTTTTTATAATTTATATATATATTATTAATGTTTATATATATATATGTTTTAATTATAGCCTTTTCCAAAAATTCGGACAAAATTTGAGATGATAATTAACAAAAAAAAAAATTCCGTAATTTTTTTTTTAATATTTATGATTATTATTTCCGACGGCATAGTGCCGTCGGAAATGCCCGACAGCTTTTCCGACGGCATGGTGCCGTCGGAAAAGACCTTTTCCGATGGCACCATGCTGTCGGAAAGATCTTTTCCTACGGAATCTTTTCCGTCGACCATTTCCGACGGATTAAACCGTCGGGAAAGACCATTTCCGACGGGAAATAGGCCTTTTCCGACGGGTTTTGTGCCGTCGGAAATGGCCGTTTTTCTTGTAGTGATTCTCCCTATTTTTCTACCTATGAATTCAGATATGGCTTCTATGTATTTAATCCAACTGATTCAATCCCATTCTCTCTCTCTCATAATGGTTTTTTCTATTCACGCTCAATCTCATCTCTCTCTTTCATGTTATTCTTACCCACCAACTGAAATCAGTAATTATTTTCAAAAAGTGAATTTAATATTTAAAATTGTTTCTTCTTTGATTTGCAGAAAGATGATTGAGGAGGCTCGGTGACAATCGTGGGACCGGGTTTCATTGGCTTAAGCAATTAGCCTGATCGGAATTGCTCTAAAGGTATATATAATTACTTTTCGATTTTTGAGGAAATTTCTGATGAAAAGAGAAGAGCCGTACTTTATTAAATTTATTATTTTGTATTTTTGGAAACCAGGTTTTATATGAAGAAATATTGATGCAGGCCCATGTCACGATTTCACTATCAATGGAGTGAATCACGATTCACATGTATGATTTATCTATTCAGGATTTTGTTCGATCACCTTATATTTATCGGTGAGTTGTGACTGCGCATAGTAAACAATTTCAATCCTATTTTGGATTTGACGTAACTACGTTCTTATTGAAGCCCAGATCAACAAATGGAGTATAATTTCGCTCATGCTCTTTCAACTGAAGAAATATTTTTATCTATCATTACAATGGTAGTTTTCCTTTATATCCAATTCGTATTTATCCTTAAGCAATTATGCCAGGTACAACATATATAACATATTTTAATACCAATGACTAATGTGAACTACGTAACTATTTTTTTTTCCTAAACAGGCCTATGGGCTTCATTTTAGATTAATGGGGTCTCAACGATTCCATATTTTTGGCCATTGGAAACTACATATATAGAAACAAGCAAACAGGTGATGGTTATATACATCAACAGGCACGGAGGCACCTACTCCACGACTGGCAAACTAGGAAAATTCAAATATCCTGTTTTCCATGATTGACATTCATAATTTTCATATATTCAGTTGGACATTTTTTTGATGTTGGAGTTGCCGTTATCAGAAACTGGTGCCAACAGTTATCCTAAGTAACTGCTCTACTTTGAAAATAATACTATATATATTTTCAATCTTAGGCTTTTTGTTGGAAAATGAACTTGAATCTCTTTGCATTTGTAATAATAGGTGATAGTGATAGTTCATTAATTATATTCGTTACATTTTATAGCAAGGAGTATACAACTAATTAAGTTTTATTGATTCTTCTTTTCATTTTATTGGTAATTGAATTTATTACACATTCTTAATATATGTATACCTCAATTTCATTGCACGAAGTATATTAGCAGAGATCATAGTCTTCTTAAATGGGATAACGCGTGAACTATTTTTTTTCAACTTAATTGAATTCAGTAATTCTTTTGGTTATATTGCGTTTCATGGAGATTTGTTTTTTTTTTCTTTAATAAACCCATGTTTCTCTTTAACTGATTATATTTACTTACGTGTAACAAAGACAAAGTAAATATTTCTTCTTTCCACCTCTTCTAATTATCAGTATGAAGCTACCACCTCCATTTTACAAGAGAATTCATTGTAGACCTAGAATTTATTTTCAGACTAATATACTGATGACACGATCATTAAATATACTCAGTTGCTAAATTCGTCAATTTGACATAATGATTATATGTTTCATATTTAGGTAACTAAAATTCATTTCAAAGTGTTCCCAAAGATAATTTAAGCATGTACACTTTTGTGTATTCTTCAATTCACTACAACAAAACGCATTTTCCATGCAATTGATCAATTGCATGGAAAAAATCCAATGCGAAAATCCCATGCTTTTGGTGTCCCAGCAAAAGAATTGCATCGGAAAATTCCGATGCAATTGGTGGCTGCATAGAAATTCTTCCATGCAGAGCTGCATAGAAATTTTCGCATGCAAAAGGTTCTGCATCGAAAAAATCGGATGCAAAAAAGCCCTGCATCGAAAAATTCCCATGCAGAAAAAGCCTGCATCGGAAATTTTCGATGCATAACCCAACACCGGAAGTGTAACGTGGCCGTCTCAGGGAGGTTCGGTAAAAAGGTGTTGCATCAGAAATTTCCGATGCAAAGATTTAATAAATCTTTGCATCGGAAATTTCCGATGCAATTGATTAAATCTTTGCATCGGAAATTTCCGATGCAAAGATTAAATCATTTAATCTTTGCATCCGAAATTTCCGATGCAAAGATTTAATAAATATTTGCATCGGAAATTTCTGATGCAAAGTTTACGAAATTTTTTTTTAAAAAAAAGTGGCGGAAATTTATCTGCCACTTTTTAAATATTTTTGTTTCGATTAATATAAATAATTATTTTAAGTATATTCTTTTAAATTTTAATGTAATATCTATACGTATATACTTAATATTTTAAAAAAAAATTTGTTTTTAAAACTTGTATTAATAATAAAAATTTGTTGTATTAATATTTATATTTTTCGTATATATATTTATATTTTTCGTATATATACTTATATTTTTTGTATATATATTTATATTTATGTTTCTCGTATTTTTATTTATATTTATAATTATGGTATATATATTTTTATTATAAATTTAGAGAAAAGAGAAGTAGAGAGAGAAAGAAGAGAAAATGGGATGAATGAGAAGTAGAGAGAGAAAGAAGAGAGAATTGGATGAATGAGAAGTGAAAGAGGGGTGGGGTATTTATAGGGGGGAAGGTTGCAATTTAGCATCCGAAAATTCGGATGTAGGAAATTCTTTGCATGGGAAAATTCCCATGCAAAGGATACTACATAAATTCTTTGCATGGGAAAATTCCCATGCAAAGGACACTGCATAGGAAAATTCCCATGCGAAAGATAATGCATGGAAATATTCCAATGCAGCATCTATTGCATAGGAAATTTCCCATGCAAAATACATATTGCATGACAACTTTCCTATGCGTGAACTATTACTATTTATAAAAAGACTCATACTTATTAAATTTATATTTACATTTTCGACCCCAAAAATATTTTAAACATTGTTCATTCCGCATTTTTGACAAATTTTAAATGTAAATATGCCTCATAAGTTTTATTAAAATATTGGTTAAAAAAATGGAGGTTTGATGTCGTTTTCTATCTTTTGCATAATTAGATATTCTACCCCAAATATGTTTTAAACGTCTTTCCATACTCCGATTTTGACAAAATTTTGAAGACCACTTATATTTTTAATAACATAGCATATGGTAAAAAACAATCGACGAGCGGACTTGATTGACACTCTCTACATGTGAAAATACAATTTTAGTATGAGAGAGTATACTTATATAGGGTTTAGGGTTTAGGGTTTAGGGTTTAGAGTTGAAAATCATATAGTGTTATATTGTTTATTTGCGTCTTTCGTTACTCCATTTTTGACGAGATTTGGAATAACACTTCTACTTGTTGTTTAGAAAATGTTGGTGAAAGAAAAAGTGGATTTCGAGTTGTTTTGCAACTTTTTACTAATTACATGTTCACCCCGAAATGTTTCTTTGTGTCTTTCGTTACTCCATTTTTTACAATATTTGAAAGAACACTCCTACTTATGGTTTAAAAGATGTTGGTGGAAGAAAAAGTTAAATTTGAGTTGTTTTCCAACTTTTGAATAATTACATTTACAACCCGAAATGTTTGTTTGCGTCTTTCGTTACTCTGTTTTTTACGATATTTGAAAGAACACTCCTACTTATGGTTTAAAAGATGTTGGTGGAAGAAAAAGTTAAATTTGAGTTGTTTTCCAACTTTTGAATAATTACATTTATAACCCAAAATGTTTGTTTGCGTCTTTCGTTATTCCGTTTTTTACTATATTTTAAAGAACACTCCTACTTATGGTTTAGAAAACGTTGGTGGAAGAAAAAGTTAAATTTGAGTTGATTTCCAACTTTAGAATAATTATATTTTCAACCCGAATTGTGTAATTCATTTTGTTGTATTTTTTGGCATGGAAATATTTCCATGCAATTGCTATAATTTCCATGCGATTGCTTAATGCATGGGAATATTACTAGGAATAACATACTTGGAATAAAAATAACATACTTGGAATCAAAATTACAATAACAAACATAACATATAAGATCCACAATATCTAATCGGCATGAGGTGGGATACTAGGCCGGGGGCTAGAAGGCCCAATCTCGTCAGCCAGCTGATCGTACAATCTCTGAAATTCTGGATCCAAAATGCCGAACTCCCAATCAAGCTGCTGCTGTGTCGGCTGCTGTAATGCTGCATCGGCGTCCCGATGTGCTCGAACCAGAGGACTCGACCTACCAATATCCCCTCGCACCTGAGACCTCGGCCTACCCACCTCCTGATACTGCACATCTCCTCGACCCTGATACCGAGGTCTACCCACCTCCTGATACTGCACCTCCCCTCGCTCATGAGTCCTCGGCCTACTCATCTCATGGTACATCGCATCCCCTCGACCCTGGTGTGGTCGTTGATATGTCGTACGATGGGGCGGCTGCTGGTGAGACGACTCATGGTGTGTCCGTTGATATGTCGTATGCTCAGGCTCCCGCTCTCGACGAAGGATACGTGACGTGTCTGGGTAGTACATACCGCCCTCAGGGTATGGGTCGTAGTCATCATGACGCGGCGAGAAGGATCTCGAGCGATGTGTATACTGTGTACTAGCCTGAGGAGGTGGATGCGTACGACGTGGGGTCAGAGAAGTGTGAGGCTGCGAACGCTGGGTAGGACTCCCTCGCCAAGCGGGCTGCGGCGGATGGTGGCGCTGTGTAGGCGAACTACTATGCATAACTACATGAGAGCAAGTGACCGGTCTATCATTACCAGGAAAGGGATCGTCTAGGCCCTCGGATGGCGGTGGTCTATCCGGGTACGGCCAATCTAGGGGCTCCTGTCCGTTTTGCCTCGACATGTTTCTCAGACTATCCGTGAGTAGCTTGTTGTGCTCCCACTGTTGTAACGACCACTCGTACTGTTACCTCAGCCCCGACTGATACGCCGCATAGGCTCGACGCTGCTCATCCCTCATCGCTGCATAACGTGCGATGTGCGCTGCCTCTCTATCCGCATAAGCACGAGCACTACTAGAGGCATCACCTCTGAAATGCGAATGGGTTTGTACCCCCATAACCGGACCAACTGCTGTGGTAGAAAATGTTTTTACCTGATTTTTCTTCATTGGTTGAGCCTTGAACCAGGTGTCGAAGTCCCATGGAGGCCATTTGCTCCTGTCTGGCCCATGTTTCCTCTGGAGCTCTTGCAGATATTTAAGCTGCAAAAAAAAATGACAAATTCCAAAAATTCAATAAGTAAACTGTGGAATTTCTAACTCTTAAATTATATTTATAGTAATAATAGATTATTTACCCAAGCCTGGTGAGCTTCATCTGATACCCACTATTCCGTTATAACTCCTTCGCTATCTTTTGTTTCTTTCACTCGGCCAAGCTTGTATATCTTCGCTATCGGCAATTCTTTAATCGTAACACCCTCATCTTCAGCCTGTTTCACAAAACAATTAAAAAATTAATACTACAAATTTTAATACCACACCCTAATATGTATTTTAAGAACCAATTACCAAAAAAAAAATACCATTTTTTCGGCCATTTCTTGGCCCGAATGCCTCCCACCAAACCAGTTCCTCAATGGCGCCTTCTTCCTGTTGATCTTGGCTTTTTCGCTCCTATTCTTGTGTGCAGGCCCATCCCATTATTCATAGAATTCATGCTCATGATTTTCTGGAATCCATATATCATGTCTATTACGATCTTCGCCGTTGTCCCTTATCGCCAACATTATTCTCTTCAGTGAGTTCAAGCATTCGCTATAACGATTGTTGCCAATTGTCTTCCAAACATTCCTAACTCTATACTCGTCGGCTTCATCCCACTGATATTGGCTCTGCGAATTTAAAATAATATAAATAATTAAAAACAAAAATATATGAAAAATAAACAACAATAAATGAAAAAAATATGTATTTTAATTAACTATTTTTAATATCTAATAATAATTTCATTAAAAAAACTTACTTCAAATTCATTCCATGCGCTTTTCCTATAAGGTTCAGGAAAAACCTTGAATCGAAAACACGGGCCCTGACACAACTTCTTCAAAGTAGCAGAAATCGACGCACTAATGGCCGATTGGTTCCTCAACGCTCCAATATATGGACAAAATGTGATCCACTGCCTATGATCGCGGTCACTTGGTATAGGTGCCCCTCTGCCCTGCCCTCGAAGATTTCTCGGCTCATCGTCATCGGGGGAATGTGATGGTCCTACATCGGCAGGCCCTCGTTCCGATGTCGGCCTGTCTGAAGCAATAGACGATGTCGACATGTCGGAACCTAAGGCATGCGGCGACTCGGTGGTGGCAGTGCTGATCGGTGGAAGAGGCTCTATCTCGAAGTCAGCAATAAACCCATACGGGTCATAGTGCGTAGGGTGAACCGACATATCATCATCATCATCAAGTGGGTTAAACGGGTGGACCGGGGGTCTACGTGGCTGCTGACTAGTAGATGCAGGTTCCTTCCCCGGACGCCTCCCCCTACGGCCTCCTCCACCCCTAGATGATCCCCAACCTCTATCTGCCATCTAAATTATCCGACAAAAATATCAATATAATCCTCCTTAAACTTTAGTAAATTACATATTTGCAAACAAGCCCAAACCTTCTTATTCCTAAAATATACTCTATTAAATACATTCAACACAAAAAAAAAAATTTAAACTTCGAATTAATAATCTAATTCCTAATTTTGTTTCAACAAATATTTTCTAAATTACAAATTAACCTCTAAAGTTCAATAACCAAATACTCTACATATTTGCAAACAAGCCCAAACCTTCTAATTAATTACCTTATTCCTAAAATATACTCTATTAAATACATTCAACACCACAAAAATTTTAAACTTCAACTCATTCCCCAAAAAACCCTAAAAACTTCGAAATTAATAATCTAATTCCTAATTTTGTTTCAACAAATATTTTCTAAATTACAAAGTAACCTCTAAAGTTCAATAACCAAATACTCCACATATTTGCAAAAAAGCCCAAACCTTCTAATTAATTACCACAAAAATTTTAAACTTTAAATTGGGACTATAACTTTCTAAAAACTACTTTATCTACCCTCAAGTTTTGTTAACTACAAGTTATACCCCTAACCTTTTGTTAAACTACAAATTAAGCTCTAAATTCGCAATTAATTAAACAATTAAGCCCTAAAATTGCAATTACGCCCTAAAATCCCAATTACGCCCTAAAATTGCAATTAAACCCTAAAATCGCAATTAATTAAACAATTAAGCCCTAATTATATTAAAATCGCAATTAAGTACAAAACTATTTTAACATTACACATAACAACACAATAATCATATTCACATTAACAAATAACAACAAAAATCAAAATTATAATAACAATTTCAAAATTGCACAAATATAAATAATTGATGAAAAATACTATAAGTTGCGTCAAATTGATCCTTGAGAAGAGTAGAATTGCTTACCAATGTTTTTGGGTAATTTCCGGCGATGGTGACGGTCAACGGTGGTCCACGGTGGTGCGGCGGTGTGTGTGTGTGTGGGTGTGTGCGCGACGGGGGCAGGTTTTAATATTTTTGCATCGATTTTATCCGATGCAAAAATAGTTTAACACTTTTTTTTTTAATCCTGCATCGGAATTATCCGATGCAGAGATATTTTATATCTCTGCATCAGATTTTATCCGATGCAGGGTCCCTTGCATTCGAAAATTCGGATGCAGGGTCACTTGCATCCGAAAATTCGGATGCAGCCTACGTGGCTGCATCCGAATCATCGGATGCAAAGGCTGCATCCGAATTTTCGGATGCAGCCTTTCCGAGCCTAACTTTGCATCCGATTTTTTGGATGCAAAGCCTGTTGTTGCATCCGAATAATGCAATGCAATATAATTGCATCGCAATTTTTCAATTCAAACTATCTTGCATCCGAAAATAAAAATTCGGATGCAAGATTTTCTATGCTATTGCTATGATTTGTTGTAGTGATTGCATAAAATAAATCCCTGTAAAGTGATTTGCTAAATAATATTCTTCTTGATGTATAGATCTTTTACTTTCATTGGTAGCATAAGTAAACCATGTCAAAGAAACCCATAAAGTTAAATTATTCTTATGCATAAGAATACGTTGCACGCGGTCCCGCGTGCACCCAGTTGCTAGTTTATATATACATGTACATGTGATTAAATATTAAAAACCTTAATAAATATAATATATACATTTTTTGTTCAAGCTCTTACTTTGAAGCTTTAATAAATATTATATCAAATTATGTAATGGAGAAGTGAAGTAATTTAGAATTTATACATTTATAAAAGGTTAATGAAGAATTTCAATTAACATTAAAAATAAGGTAAAATCAAAATTATTTAGCTTAGAGGTAGAGGTGAGATTATTTATCTCATATTATGAGATAAAACCAAATATTTTGGGCGTTTCTCAATTTTGTCCGAAAAATCTATTTATAAAACCAAATGAGAGATAAATCAAGATAAACTCAGATATTTCATTTTATTTATAGAACCAAACAGATTATTAAATGTTAACACTTTCTACAACTTGACTTATTAAATGTTAACACTTTCTACAACTTGACGTTTAAAGTTTGGAAGAGATAAAGCATTCCGTACTGCCTAAAAAAATCATGAAGAAAGGGAAATGATTTTTTTTCCTTATTAGATACTAGTACTGCAAACTAACTAAAAAGAGAAAAAGGGAAGGGCTCAAAATGTCAATGGGTAACCTCATGTCACGGCCTACGTCATTATGCTACAAGACACATAAATCATAGTGTTTTACGTTCACATACGCTTTACAATTCTAAATTATATAAGGTCTGGGATACACGAGAATTCAGCATTTTAATGTTCCAAAACTGTCGTTGTTTTACACTACTATAACTAACTTTGTATGATAAATTTACGTGTAGAATTTCAAAGTCCTAATGCATATTTCATTGGCACGGAATAAAAATAAAGAAAAATAGGAGAAGCTGGAAAACTTGACTCGCGCTAAATTCTTTTGTCTGATTTATACGATGCAAAATGTTTGACCAAATTATTTAATAATTATCAAAAGACAATGTTTGGCTACATGAAGACTCTTTCTCGAAAATCTACATTTTAGGAAATATACGAATTCAGTCTGTTGCACTTGTTTCCAGATTTCTGTCAGTTTTGGGCCTTCTTGGCAACTTCGGCCGAACAATTACTTCGGTCTGTAATCTCTATTAAGTTTGTTATATATCTGTTTCATGATTATATATTGTGCTATTAATTAATCAAAAAATATTTCATAAGATGAATAACATCGTGTGAACATACTTTTATATAGCGATTTTTTTTTTTGGTAAAGAAGGAAACAAAAAATTAACTAAATAATCAACTAAGCTACATCATCTTGTAGTAAGCCGAGGATCATGTTCGGTGGCGTATCCCAAAATATTTCCCGCATTCCATCTTCAAATTCTAGCTTCGTAACAAGGTCCACGACTTTGTTAGCTTCTCTAGCAATCCACTTGAATTCCACGTTCCAAGGAAGGCGCAATAATGCTCGGCATTCTTGAACCAACTCTGTATAACCATTATTCAATTCTCTTATGCCTGAACATAGTTGATAGCACGATTCGGAATCAGTTTCCACTTCAATATAATTGATTCTTCTCTCCCACGCCAACTGGAGTCCCTTCCTTAACGCAAGAAGTTCAGCTTCGTCTACGGTTGGTGCCTCAAGTCGCACTTTAAATCCCCATCTCCAATCCCCTGAATCAAACTTTAAAATGCCCCCCACCCCCAACCCCCCGCGGCTCCGCTATTGAGGTTCGCGTGACAACTTCCATTGACATTCAATTTAGACCATCCCGCCTTTGGTTTCATCAATTTGGTGATTTTCTTCGGGCGTCCTTTCTCCTTCCAGACATAGCTGAGATCTGAGCTCATTCGTTTAATCGTGCTTATGCATTCCTGAATTGTCTTCTTCTCATCTGAAAACCAAGTGGTTACGGGCTGTCCAAATGCACCACAAAGTTGCCACAAATATGAATTCCTATCGACTTTCGCAAATGAGGAAACCAAGCACTCTCATGAATATTATGAAAGTCTTGTAAGTCCTGTTCACCCAGCAATCGTTCCCATAATACTCTTGCAAACACACAACTTTTGAGCAAGTGCGTAACAGTTTCGTCCGCCTTGTCACAAACCGGACATATTTCCGTACTTGTAAAATATCGCACCCTCCTCACATGATTTGTCGCTAGCCTATTTTGAGCCGCAAGCCACATAAAATGTTTGAGTTTATTATTGAGGTTGGACTTCGAGATCCATTCCCATCTCGTTCCATCCCTGTCCGTTTCTCCATAAAAACGCTTGAAGGCTTTATACGCCGAATTGCACGTAAACTACCCGTCACCTGTTTCACTCCACAAAATCATATCCTCCTACCCTGTTAATTCAATAGGTCTGCTCTTTAGTAGTCTTTGGATATCCTGAGGGATCAGCATATGAAGCATATCAAAATTCCAGTCACCCATATTATTAAGAACGTCACCTACCGAATATCTCGATTCTCATGCGCAATATCCTCTACACCATCGCACAATCTCGAATCCCCCAACAAATTGTCATGCCAAAAAGACGTTGTTCTCCCGTTACCAATTCTCCACCTAATAAAGGGCTTCATCAAAACCATACATCGCATCACACCCTTCCACGTCGCGCTCGCATTGCTTTTTGGGAGGTGATCCAGAATTGAAACTCCCATAAGATACCTCGCATCAATCAATTAACGCCACACCATATCCTCATTTTCTAGTATTTTCCAAGCAAGTTTTTCCAACATTGCCTCATTACTAACACAAAACATGCGTATTCCTAGTCCCCCTTCCTTGTTCGACTTTGTCACTTTGTCCCATCCAACACGATGTAGTTTTTTTTCTTCAACAGTTGCTGACCAAAGAAAGTCCCTATTCAACCGATCGAGATTATTGCATAGGCTTTCGGGCAGCCATGCCGGTTGCATGTGATAAATAGGCATTGCCAATGATACGAATTGGATTAATGTTGCTCTCCCCGCCAACGACAAGAGTTATTTCTTCCACCCCCAAAACGTTCCAACACTTTATCAACCGACTCTGCATATTTCTCTTTGTCCATACGGTCATGATCCAACGTAACACCCAAATACTTCTCAAGGTTCATGGTTTGTGCAAAGCCGAGGATGTCGCAGATGCTTCTCTTAAGGCTCGCTCCATTCGTTTTTGAAAAGAACATTTTCGACTTAGGCGAACTTACTCTAAAGTCCGAGGCATCACAAAAAATATCCAGTACCTCTTTTATTTCTCGGGACGTGGCCCTTGTTGCTCTCCCCATTAAAATTAGATCCTCCGCAAAAAAAGAGAAATGCGAGCCCCCCCTCGACACAGGTTTACATGCTTCCATTTATTCTTATCAACCTTTCTTAAATCAAGCATGAAAGCCTCTCGATACATAGCACAAATAAAAACGGAGACAATGGATCTCCTTGGCGTAGCCCGCATGTATGTCTAAATCCCTCTAAAGGATCCCCCTTCCATAGAATCCCCGTCGCAACGTGAGTAACATAAAACATAATAATTTCCGTGAGGGCTGCGGGAAAGCCAATATTTTTAATGTATCCTCAAGAAAGAGCCAACTAACCATGTCGTAGGCTTCTTCAAGGTCTAGTTTCATAACCATATCCCCGTTCTTGTTTTTTTTTCTTGGACCGTAAGGAGTGTAACATCTCTTGAAGAAGAAAGATGTTATCTTCAGTGCTCATAACTTTGATGAAACTAGATTGGGGGGACGGGGGGATGATCCTCTGCATTATTTCCCTCAACCTCGTTGTTATATAGTGTTAATACTTCTTGATATTGTTTATAATAATAAGGGGAAATATGAGCACAACGGTTTTTGTCTTCAATGTCTTTCTAATTATTTCTCCTATGAAAAAAGTCTCCTCTAATAGGACCCTCTTCTAAAGGATTCCTCTTATGAAAAAGTCTCCTATAATGAATTTTTCTCTAAAGATGTCTCCTCCAATGTATTTCACTAATGGAATCCTCACTTTAAAGATACATCCTCTAATGTCATCCCCTATATGAACTTCTCCTCGCATGAATGTCACCTCAAATGGACACCTCCTCGTATGATTCCCCGCAGACCGATTTTCCTTCTAATAGCTAACTCCTCTAACAAACTCCCCTCTACACTTATCCATCCATACCCTTCTATACACATCCAAATAAGTAGGTCCCTACCTATCCTCAATTGTGACTTTCTAGACCACCCTGGTCACTACACAACATGACATTTGTTGAAGATGTACGAGGGGAAAAGAATAAAAAATAATAAACACTACATACACAACCACACACACACATATATATATATATACACACACACACTTCATGGAAAAGGACTCTACGATCACAACAATTCTTACAACATTTCTTCTCCTACAATCACAATATTACAAAAAGGTCACCCCTTGAACATTTTTCCACAACACCCCAAATTCTAAACACCACTAGTATGAGAAATATCTTCCTTATATCAAACATCGATAGATTAACAACATACAAGAACAAAACCTCTTTAAAATCACAAGATAGAATACAACTATAAGAGATTTAGGGTTTATGAGTGAATGCATAATCTTCATTAATCACCAAGGGTACATAAAGAAAATATACAAGGGTATATGAGTACATCTACAAATAATAGAAATACTAATTTAATACAACATAATACAACACTATCTAATACGACCCTGCAAAATGGACATTCCATCAGCAAAAGAGATTTCAAAACGAAGAAGTCCAAACCGAGACAAAACAAGGGGATTATTGAGAACATCGGCCAATTGGTCAAGAGTATTTACATAGGAAACCTAAATAAGACATGTTAACAGGTTTATAATTATAACCCATTTAACTGAATTATTTAGGGTTGGAACGCGCTGCCCGTGACTCAAAAAGTGATGATATTATAAAAGAGAACAAAGATACAAGAATATTCCTTCCTTTATTCACTTAACTTCACTCCCAAGTTTATTGTGTATGATTGTGTGTAAAAGTACTTCTTCTCCTCAGTTCTGAGATCACCTCCCTTTATATAGAGTTTGTGAGGGACATGTGTCGTTATGTAGGTGTTTTAATAAGGTACGTGTGTCGCAATATGCGTAAAAAGATAAGATAAGGTATATCCTTAATCTACTATGCACTGACTAGGATGATTTTTGTTTCTTCCGATAGGTCCTCGGATCTCCGATGGGTTGCTCTTCCAGACTCTATTTTCCGATGGTTCCTATATTTGGTAATGACTTGATGGATAAGTTAGGATGTTCTTCTGGTGGTGTTGTTGGTCCGATAAGGGTTCATTCGGGTGTGGTAGCTTCTGGATATTCTCTCTGAGGGGTGTTTCCATCCGTGACTTGGACTCCGTGGGCTTTTTTGTCCTCGTAGAGTGGTGCTTTCATGTCCAGGTCCTCGTAGTGTGCCTTCCAGTGACTCTTGTATTCAGATCTGTCTTTGTTCTTCAGATTCGGTCTTCGGAGTGATGTTCTGAGGGCAGTTTAAGTTAAGGAGTGTTCAACAAGGAAGTGTTCTCGTGAGATTCAGGGACTCAGGGTCCGTCGTGGTCCCTCTTGGCGCATTGATGGATATCGGAGTTCCGCGGATCCATCGGGTCTTACTCTTTTTTCTGATGTCGCGTTGATATTTTATCTTTAATTCATCTTGACTTTCCAAGGGACGCTTAGGTGCCTCATCGGGTGTTCCTCCATACCGCTTCAGGTCAATGACCGATGGGTGCGATAACATCCGATGGGCCTCCTCGTCGGGAGCGGGTACGTCTCATCGGAAGTACTCGTGACAATAGTATTATCCATATATTTGTTCCTATATTTGGGACTAATATTCTCTTTAATCTCATATTGGTAACATCCGATGGGACTCCTCATCGGAAGCGGGTACGTCTCATCGGAAGTACTTGTGACAATAGTATTGTCCCTATATTAATTCCTATATTTAGGACTAATATTCTCTTTAATCTCGTATTTATTTTTCACGGTTAACACTAGCCCCCCCAAATTTCGATCGCCATCGTAGAGGCGAGGGAAATTTTGTTTTGGGGGCGCTTAGTTTGTATACGGTTTTTTTTTGTTACAAGGGCCTTTGTGTAGGATATGGTCCGATATACCTATTGTGGGTGGGGCTTCGTTGTTTGTATCAAATGGTCCCTCGGGTTTGGTTGCTAAGATGACTTACATGTAGAGTCATCATTTTGTCGGCAACCCTATTTTCTTTTGTATTGGAACTATCTATATATAAACAACTTTTTTATTTATGTACAAACCATTGCATTACATCAAGCATAGTATTTTCTAAGATTGAGTGAGTTCCAGGTGTTGTGAAGCACTGCGCCTTCGGAGTTGGCGAGAAGATAGGTTGCGGGTCCGACGATTCTCGCTATCTTGTAGGGTCCTTCCCATCGGGGATCGAGCTTGCCCACGTTATTGGAAGCTCCGACCCGTTTACTCACTAAATCTCCAACTTGAAAAATTATAGGTTTTACCTTAGCGTTGTAGTACCGTGACATCCAGGCTATGTACTCTTCAATCCGGACGGCGGCTCGTGCCCTCCTTTTTTCGAGGAGATCAAGGGCCAGGGCTAGGTTGGAACTGTTGGCGACTTTCTCGTATTCTCGGACTCGCCAGCTCTCTATGGAGACTTCCGAGGGCACGACCGCTTTGCAATCGTAGGCCAGGCTGAAAGGAGTTTTGCCTGTGGCGATGGTTTGCGTGGTTCAGTAGGCCCACATTATGCCAGGTATTTCTTCAACCCACTTGGCCTTATGCCAGTCGAGTCGGGCCTTCATGTTCTTCAGGAGGGTTCGGTTGGTTCTTTCCACTTGTTCGTTTGCTTGGGGGTATCCCACCGAGGCAAAGCGGTATTTGATTTGCCAGTGGTCACACCACTTTTCTAATTCTTACCAGGTTCGTGAATTGTAGGCCGTTATCACTTACCAGGTTCCAAGGGATGCCGAAACGGCACATAATATTCCTCCATAGAAAGTTGACGATGGCGACCGCGGTGATTCTAGCTAGGGGCTCCGCCTCTACCCATTTGGTGAAGTAGTCAACTGCTACGATTAGGAACTTCATTTGGCCAGCGTCGGGGATGAGTGGGCCCACTATATCTATGCCACATTTGGCGAACGGACAAGGGGTCAGATGGGGTTCCCACGGGGTTACGGGTAGATGGACCCAATGGGTGTAAGCTTGGCACGATTTACACCTTTTGGCATGGCTTTTGCTATCTTTAGCCATCGTGGGCCAGTAATAGCCTTGCCGAATCAGGCGCCCGACCATGCTTTCCCCGCTGGTGTGGCTTCCGTATGTCCCTTCGTGAGTATGTGCTAGAGCTAGAGACCATTTTAGACAAGGCGTCTGCCTCTTGGTTTTCTTTTCGGGGAATTTGGAGTATCTTATACTCATCAAACCACTCTTGCCTTTGATGGAGTATCCGAAGGTACTCTTGCATTCTTTCTTCTTTTACTTCGTATGAGCCATTAAATTGTTGAACAATCAATTGAGAATAGTTGTGGAGGAGTATTCTCCTTATTCCCCGTTCTTTGCAAGTCTCTTGCCTATGAGAAGGGCTTCATACTCGGCCTCGTTGTTGGAAATGGGGTAATCAATTATGACTGCGAAGTGGAGCATTTCGTCTTTCACTTCTTGATTTACAAAAACTATTCACGTTCTCCCGTGTGTGCTTAAAGAGGAGCCATCTACATAAGCGTGCCATAGAAGCTCTTTTTCCTCGGACCCGATGCCTGTTAGCTCCATTACGAAGTCCGCCAGGACTTGCGCTTTGTTGGAGGGCCTTGGAGCGTAGGAAATATCGTATTCGGTGAGCTCTACGGCCTATTTAATCAATCTTCCCGATGACTCGAGTTTATTCAGAATCGCCCACAGGGGGTGTTTTGTCAACACAGTGATTGGGTGTGAGAGAAAATAAGCATATTTTACGTTTCAGAGTAACCAACGTTAAGACGAGTTCTAAAGTTAAGGTATACATAGTTTTTGCTCCGAGGATAGTCTTGCTGACATAGTAAACTGGGTGATGTTTTCTATCATGTTCTTTGACTACCACGGCACTAACGGCATCTTCTCCGACGGACAGGTATACGAAGTGCTCTTCTTGGGGTGAAGGTTTTACCAAAAAGGGTGGTGTCAACATATATCTCTTTAGCACTCCGAAGGCTTCTTCACATTGGGGGGTCCATTGGAATTCCTTAACATTTTGGAGTATCTTGAAAAAGGGGAGTCCTTATTCTGCCGACTTAGAAACGAATCGGCTTAAGGAGGCCATTCTGCCTGTCAACTTTTGAACATATTTTACTGTCTTCGGAGTGGGTAGTACCACGATGGCCTCAGCGTTCTCGGGATTTACTTCTATTCCCTTCTCCGTGACCATGAACCCTAAGAACTTTCCTCCTCGAATGCTGAAAGAGCATTTTCTAGGGTTGACTTTCATCCCAAAATTATTCATAATAACAAGTGCCTTTCGCAGATGCTCGGGGTGGTCTTCCGCTCTGTTACTTTTAACTACCGTGTCATCTACATAGACTTCCACTGTCTTTCCGATGAGTCCAGTGAACATAAGGTTTACCAGTCTTCGGTAAGTTGCTCCGACATCCTTGAGCCCGAAGGGCATTACCATGTAGCAGAAGGTGCCTACGTCGGTGATGAAGCTAGTTTGTCCTGGTCAACTGCAACCATCGGGGTTTGGTTGTATCCCTGATCTACATTTAGGGTTGACAACAATGCGCATCCAGCGGTAGAGTCGACTAGTTGATCTCTACTAGGCAGGGGGTAGCAATATTTTGGACAAGCTTCGTTGAGGTTGGTAAAGTCCACACACATCCGCCATCTCTCTCCATGTTTGGGGACTAACGCTACATTAGCTAGCCATTCGGGGTATATGACTTCCCTAAGTTTCTTTAGGCTAAGGAATCGTTGTATCTCTGACCGGATGATTTTGTTGCGCTCGGGTCCCATCTTTCTCTTTTTTTATTGGACCGGTTTAACCCCCAGTTTAACATTAAGAATGTGTTGGCACACCTTATCACTGATTCGACCGCGCGGTCCTCCTTCCCAGGCGAAGAGGTGATGAAATTGTTTGAGGATAGAGATTAGTTGAGCTTCTATTGCTGGTTCCATATTGGTACCCATCTTAATCAATTTCTCGGGACTTCCTTCTACCAACTCGACCATCTTTAATTCTTCTACTAGTTGGACCTGTGCCTCTTCTGCTTTGCGCTTTTTGTTATTCTCGAGGATGAATTCACCTTCTTCCGAGGGGATAGCATTCATACGACATTATCTAGCCTTAGATTGACTTCCTCGGACTTCTCCAACACCTGAGAATGTGGGAAATTTTACCTTAAGATGAAGGGTAGAAGGGATGGCTTCGAAAGCTCGGATGGACGTCATTCCGTATATGGCGTTGTACGTCCGTGATGAGGCCTCCACTACCCAGAATTTGGTGGGTTCTGTTCTTCGAAGGGCTCCTCCTCCCCATGACATCAGAAGGATAACAGTTCCGAGGGTATTGGAAGCTTCTCCTGAGAATCCTACGAGGGGGACTTCAGCCATTTCCAGTTGCTCTTTCCTTAACACCATGGCAAGGTATGTGGGTGGGAACAAGACGTCCACATAGCTACCCGTGTCGATTAGAATTCTTTCGATTTCAAATCCATGAATGATGGACTCAATCACTAAGAGGACTTCGTGGGGGTATATCACACTTTTCAAGTCCTCGGGTCCAAACGTGACACTAGACAGTTTTGATCCTTGCACGAAACACACGGAAAAACCTTTCTCAGCCCGCCTTGCTTCTTTCAAGTACTTCTTCTTTTTACCTTGGGGTGTTATTGAAAGGTCTCATCCCTCTATCATGTTAATAGTCCGTCCCGATGGGGCACTATCTTCATATGTCTCGGGGGGAGGAGGTGGGTTCCGTTGCCCCGTGGTTTTTTCTCGTGACTTTCGATTAGGGGTCACCTCTTCTTCTTCTTCTTTTTCCTCTCGTGGTCTCTTCCATACTATCTGCTTAGGCTCTTCGGGATTGTTCACCTTTAGATAGTTTTTTAAATATCCTGCCTCTAAGAGGCGAAGGATTTCCATTTGTAGAGAAGTGCATTCCTTGGTAGTATGCCCATAAGTTTTATGGAATTTACAATACTTACCCGTGCTTTTTTCTCCATCGGGGAACTTGGCTTGTCTGGGCCAACGTTACACTTCATTGCCCCTCATCACGTTAAGTATTTCTATGGGGGCCATGATCATAGGGGGCAGGGGTACGGGCCGGAGAAACTTCTTGACCGTACCGCCTTCGTCTTTACACAGGGCCGGTTTCCCTTCTTTACTATTTTCTCTAACTTTTGTCTCCTATTCGGTGAGTTCGTGATGTTTGTCATTTTCCATACGCCTCTTCGTACTTTCGTCCTCATCTATTAGGATGTAGGTTTTCGCTAGTTTCATGAGTTCAGTCATATCCGTAATATGATTTCCCATGAGGTATCGAAAGAATTCGCCCGCTCGGAGTCCTTGAGTAAGTATGTCAGCTAAGATGGTGGTGCTAACATTCGGGACATCCAATGCTTCATCAGTGAAGCGCTTTATGTATTCTCGTAGGGGTTCATTCTTTTGTTGTTTGACAGTAAAGAGGTACGTGGCTGACTTAGGGTATCGTCGATTACAGGCAAATTGCCTCACAAATAAGTGGGCCAGTCTATCAAAGCTATCGATGGAGTTAGGTGGGAGGTGGGTAAACCACGCTTGCGCCCAGCCTCCGAGGGTAACAGGAAACACGCGGCAAATGACGTGGTCCGGGGCATAATTGAGGTCCATTCCAACCAGGTATTAGTGTATATGATCCCGCAGATCTTTGCCATCCGCTTCTCTAGTGTACAAAGGAATGTTAACGGGCCACATACCCGAGGGGACAGATGCTAGGGCGATCTCGGGGATAAAGGGGGAGATTTTGAAGGTACGATCCACCTTGGGGCACATAGTTTTCTTAATGTCACCCATTTCCTTTCAGAGGTCGTCAAGGATTCCCCATAGGGTTTGATTTTCACCAGCGGAAGGGACTGGCATGGAAAGGTCTAAGGGGAACGACCCTGCCCTCTGATGGCTAGCCCTCGGTGTTACTCGGTAATCGTAGTACATCTAGGGATCCTGCGGAGGTACGCGACGCCAGGAGTCGGAGGTAGGGCTCCATCTTGTCCGAGGCCAGTCCTCTTCCGCATGGTGGCCTCTCTGGCAGAGGGATTCGTAGGGTGCATCCAGAGGGCTCTCGTATTCGTGTGAGGGTCTCCGAGTCTTAAATTCCACAAATCTCTCAAAGATAGAACGAGGGACGTTGATAAAATCTCTCCCATCGGACCGACGGTCTGACATAGTTTCTTCTGAATTTATTTGTTGAGTCTGACGGCTTTCACTGTGAAATAGATTCTCCATAATAGGCATCACTTCGTTAAGCACACTCGAAGACAGATTTTATGGCGTTCCCACAGACGGCGCCATTTTGTTAACAGGTATAGAATTATAACCCATTTAACTGAATTCTTTAGGGTTGGAATGCCCTGTCCGTGACTCAAAAAGTGATGATATTATAAAAGAGAACAAAGATACGAGAATATTCCTTCCTTTCTTCACTGAACTTCACTCCCAAGTTTCTTGTGTATGATTGTGTGTAAAGGTACTTCTTCTCCTCAGTTGTGAGATCACCTCCCTTTATATAGAGTTTGTGAGGGGCATGTGTCGTTATGTAGGTGTTTTAATAAGGTACATGTGTCGCAATATGCGTAAAATGATAAGATAAGGTATATCTTTAATCTACTATGCACTGACTAGGATGATTTTTGTTTCTTCCGATAGCTCATCGGATCTCCGACGGGTTGCTCTTCCAGACTCTATTTTTCGAGGGGTCCTATATTTGGTAATGACTTGATGGATAAGTTAGGATGTTCTTCTGGTGGTGTTGTTGGTCCGATAAGGGTTCATCGAGGTGTAGTAGCTTTTGGATATGCTCTCCGAGAGGTGTTTTCGCCCGTGACTTGGACTCCGAGGGCTTTTTTGTCCTCGTGGAGTGGTGCTTTCTTGTCCAGGTCCTCGTAGTGTGCCTTCCAGTGACTCTTGTATTTAGATCAGGCTTTGTTCTTCAGATTCGGTCTTCGGAGTGATTTTCCGATGGTAGTTTAAGTTGAGGAGTGTTCAGCAAGGAAGTGTTCTCGTGAGATTGAGGGACTCGGGGTCCGTCGTGGTCCCTCTTGGCGCATTGATGGATATCGGAGTCGCGCGGATCCATTGGGTCTTACTCTTTTTCCGATGCCGCGTTGATATCTTATCTTTAATTCATCTTAACTTTCCAAGGGACGCTTAGGTGCCTTCTCGGGTGTTTCTTCATACCGCTTCGGGTCAATGACCGAGGGGTGCGGCAATGTTCGAGGGCACGATCGCTTTGCAATCATAGGCCAGACTGAAAGGACTTTCGCCTGTGGCGATGCTTTGCGTGGTCCGATAGGCCCACATTATGCCAGGTATTTCTTCAACCCACTTGGCCTTATGCCAGTCGAGTCGGGCCTTCATGTTCTTTAGGAGGGTTCGGTTGGTTCTTTCCACTTGTCCGTTTGCTTGGGGGTATCCCACCGAGGCAAAGCGGTATTTGATTTCCTAGTGGTCACACCACTTTTCTAATTCTTGGTTCGTGAATTGCCGGCCGTTATCACTTACCAGGTTCCAAGGGATGCCAAAGCGGCACATGATATTCATCCATAGAAAGTTGACGATGGCGTCCGCGGTGATTCTGGCTAGGGGCTCTGCCTCTACCCATTTGGTGAAGTAGTCAACCGCTACGAGTTGGAACTTCATTTGGCCAGCGTCGGGGATGAGTGGGCCCACTATATCTATGCCCCATTTGGCGAACGGACAAGGGGTAAAATGGGGTTCCCATGGGGCTGCGAACTGATGGACCCAATGGGCGTAAGCTTGGCACAATGTACACCTTTTGGCATGGCTTTTGCTATCTTTAGCCATCGTGGGCCAGTAATAGCCTTGCCGAATCAGGCGCCCGACCATGCTTTTGCCGCTGGTATGGCTTCCGCATGTCCCTTCGTGAGTATCTGCTAGAGCTAGTTGGGCTTCTTCTTCATTTAGGCATCGGGCGTGGGGGCAAGAAGATGTCCTTCGGAATAGTACTCCATCCTTGAGGAAGTATCGAATGGGTTTCTTGGATATTATCCGTCGTACGGCCTTGTCCTTGAAGTGTCCTTATGGATCCTACAAGTAGGTTTTGATTGGAGTTACCCAACTGGATGGGGGATCCATAGTGGCAACTACTTCTTTGCCCTCGATCTTCCGGACTCGTTGACATGGAGTAGGGTAATCCTTCGGGTATGGATGGCGGACGTTTGAGTGGCCATTTTAGACAAGGCGTTAACCTCTTGGTTTTCTTTTCGGGGAATTTGGACTATCTTATACTCATCAAACCACTCTTGCCTTTGATGGACTATCCGAAGGTACTCCTGCATTCTTTCTTCTTTTGCTTCGTATGAGCCATTAACTTGTTGAACAATCAATTGAGAATCTCTATATAGAAGTATTCTCCTTATTCCCCCTTCTTTTGCAAGTCTCATGCCTATGAGAAGGGCTTCATACTCGGCCTCGTTGTTGAAAATGGGGTAATCAATTCTGACTGCGAAGTGGAGCATTTCGTCTTCCACTTCTTGATTTACAAAAACTATTCACGTTCTTCCGTGTGTGCTTAAAGAGGAGCCATCTACATAAACGTGCCATAGAAGGTCCTTTTCCTCGGACCCGATGCCTGTTAGCTCCATTACAAAGTCCGCCAGGACTTGCGCTTTGATGGAGGGCCATGGAGCGTAGGAAATATCGCATTCGGTGAGCTCTACAACCTATTTTACCAATCTTTCCAATGACTCGAGTTTATTGAGAATCGCCCGCAGTGGGGTGTTTTGTCAACACAGTGATTGGGTGTGAGAGAAAATAGGGGCATAGTTTACGTTTCAGAGTAACCAACGTTAAGACGAGTTTTTCAGTTAAGGTATACCTAGTTTCTGCTCCGATGAGAGTCTTGCTGACATAGTAAACTTGGTGATGTTTTCTATCCTGTTCTTTGACTACCACAGCAGTGACGACCTCTTCTCCGACGGATAGGTATACGAAGAGCTCTTCTTGGGGTGAAGGTTTTACCAACAAGGGTGGTGTCAACATATATCTCTTTAGCTCTCCGAGGGCTTCTTCACATTGGGGGGTCCATTGGAATTCCTTAACATTTTGGAGTATCTTGAAAAAGGGGAGTCCTTTTTCTGCCGACTTAGAAACGAATCGGCTTAAGGAGGCCATTTTACCTGTCAACCTTTGAACATCTTTTACTGTCTTCGGAGTGGGTAGTCCCACGATGGCCTCAGTGTTCTCGGCATCTACTTTTATTCCCTTCTCCGTGACCATGAACCCTAAGAACTTTCCTCCTCGAATGCTGAAAGAGCATTTTCTAGGGTTGACTTTCATCCCAAAATTATTCATAATAACAAGTGCCTTTCGCAGATGCTCGGGGTGGTCTTCCGCTCTGTTAGTTTTAACTACCGTGTCATCTACATAGACTTCCACTGTCTTTCCGATGAGTACAGTGAACATAAGGCTTACCAGTCTTTGGTAAGTAGCTCCGACATCCTTGAGCCCGAAGGGCATTACCAAGTAGCAGAAGGTGCCTACGTTGGTGATGAAGCTAGTTTTGTCCTGGTCAACTGCAGCCATCGGGATTTGGTTATATCCCTGATCTACATTTAGGGTTGACAACAATGCGCATCCAGCGGTAGAGTCGACTAGTTAATCTATACTAGCCATGGGGTAGCAATATTTTTGACAGGCTTCGTTGAGGTTGGTAAAGTCCACACACATCCGCCATCTCTCTCCATGTTTGGGGACTAACGCTACATTAGCTAGCCATTCGGGGTATATGACTTCCCTAAGTTTCTTTAGGCTACGGAGTCGTTGTATCTCTGACCGGATGATTTTGTTGCGCTCAGGTCCTATCTTTCACTTTTTTTATTGGACCGGTTTAACCCCAGTTTAACATTAAGAAAGTGTTGGCACACCTTATCACTGATTCGACCGGGCGGTCCTCCTTCCCAGGCTAAGAGGTGATGAAATTGTTTGAGGATAGAGATTAGTTGAGCTTCTATTGCTGGTTCCGTATTGGTACCCATCTTAATCAATTTCTCGGGACTTCCTTCTACCAACTCGACCATTTTTAATTCTTCCACTAGTTGAACCTTTGCCTCTTCTGCTTTGCGCTTTTTGTTATTCTCGAGGATGAATTCGCATTCTTCCGAGAGGATAGCATTCATGTGGCATTATCTAGCCTTAGATTGACTTCCTCGGACTTCTCCAACACCTGAGAATGTGGGAAATTTTACCTTAAGATGAAGGGTAGAAGGGATGGCTTCGAAAGCTCGGATGGACGTGCTTCCGTATATGGCGTTGTACGTCCGTGATGAGGCCTCCACTACCCAGAATTTGGTGGGTTCTGTTCTTCGAAGGGCTCCTCCTCCCCATGACATCAGAAGGATAACAGTTCCGAGGGTATTGGAAGCTTTTCCTGAGAAACCTACGAGGGGGACTTCAGCCATTTCCACTTGCTCTTTCCTTAACACCATGGCAAGGTATGTGGGTGGGAACAAGACGTCCACAGAGCTACCCGTGTCGATTAGAATTCTTTGGATTTCAAATCCATGAATGATGGCCTCAATCACTAAGAGGACTTCGTGGGGCTATATCACACCTTTCAAGTCCTCGGGTCCAAACGTGATACTAGGCAGTTTTGATCCTTGCATGGAACACACGGAGAAACCTTGCTTAGCCCGCCTTGCTTCTTTCAAGTACTTCTTCTTTTTACCTTGGGGTGTTATTGAAAGGTCTCCTCCCTCTATCATGTTAATAGTCCGTCCCGATGGGGCGTTATCTTCATATGTCTTGGGGGGAAGAGGTGGGTTCTGTTGCCCCGTGGTTTTTTCTCGTGACTTCTGATTAGGGGTCACCTCTTCTTCTTCTTCTTTTTTCCTCTCGTGGTCTCTTCCATACATTCTACTTAGGCTCTTCGGGATTGTTCACCTTCAGATAGTTTTTTAAATATCATGCCGCTAAGAGGAGAAGGATTTCACTTTGTAGAGTAGTGCATTCCTCGGTAGTATGCCAATAAGTTTTATGGAATTTACAATACTTACCCGTGCTTTTTTCTCAATCAACGAACCTGGCTTGTCTGGGCCAACGTAACACTTCATTGCCCCTCATCACGTTAAGCATTTCTATGGGGGCCATTATCATAGGGGGCAGGGGCACGTGCCAAAGAAACTTCTTGACCGTACTGCCTTCGTCTTTACGCTGGGACGATTTCCCTTCTTTACTATTTTCTCTAACTTTTGTCTCCTATTCGGTGTGTTCGTGATGTTCGTCATTTTCCATACGCCTCTTCGTACCTTCGGCTTCCTCTATTAGGATGTAGGTTTTTGCTTGTTTCATTAGTTCAATCATATCCGTAATATGATTTCCCATGAGGTATCGGAAGAATTCGCCCGCTCGGAGTCCTTGAGTAAGTATGTCAGCTAAGATGGTGGTGCTAACATTTGGGGCATCCAATGCTTCATCATTGAAGCGCTTTATGTATTCTCGCAGGGGTTCATTCTTTTGTTGTTTGACGGTAAAGAGGTGCGTGGCTGACTTAGGGTATCGTCGATTACAGGCAAATTGCCTCGCAAATAAGTGGGCCAGTCAATCAAAGCTATCGATGGAGATGGGTAAACCACGCTTGCGCCCGGCCTCCGAGGGTTACAGGAAACACGCGGCTAAGAACGTGGTCCGTGGCAGAATTAAGGTCCATTCTGACCAGGTATTAGTGTATATGATCATGCGGATCTTTCCCATCCGCTTCTCTAGTGTATAAAGGAACGTTAACGGGCCACATCCCCGAGGGGACAGATGCTAAGGCGATCTCGGGGATAAAAAGGGAGATTTTGAAGGTACGATCCTCCTTGGGGCACATAGTTTTCTTAATATCACCCATTTCCTTTTGGAGGTCATTAAGGATTCCCCATAGTGTTTGATTTTCACCCGCGGAAGGGACCGGCATGGGATGGTCTAAGGGGAACGACCCTCCCCTCTGATGGCTAGTCCTCGGTGTTCCTCGGTAATCGTAGTACATCTAGGGATCCTGCAGAGGTACGCGGTGCCAGGAGTCGGAGGTAGGGCTCCATCTTGTCCGAGGCTAGTCCTCTTCCGCATGGAGGCCTCTCTGGTAGAGGGATTCGTAGGGCACATCCTAAGGGCTCTCGTATTCGTGTGAGGGTCTCCGAGTCTCAAATTCCACAAAACTCTCAAAGATAGAACGACGGACATTGATAAAATCTCTCCCATCGAACCGACGGTCTGACATAGTTTCTTCGGAATTTCTTTGTTGAGTGTGAAGGCTTTCACTGTGAAATAGATTCTCCATAATAGGCATCGCTTCGTTAAGCACACTCGAAGACAGATTTTATGGCGTTCCCACAGACGACGCCATTTTGTTAACAGGTATAGAATTATAACCCATTTAACTGAATTATTTAGGGTTGGAATGCCCTGACCGTGACTCAAAAAGTGATGATATTATAAAAGAGAACAAAGATACGAGAATATTCCTTCCTTTATTCACTGAACTTCACTCCCAAGTTTCTTGTCTATGATTGTGTGTAAAGGTACTTCTTCTCCTCAGTATAGAGATCACCTCCCTTTATATAGAGTTTGTGAGGGACATGTGTCATTATGTAGGTGTTTTAATAAGGTACATGTGTCGCAATATGCGTAAAATGATAAGATAAGGTATATCTTTAATCTATTATGCACTGACAAGGATGATTTTTGTTTCTTCCGATAGCTCCTCGGATCTCCGATGGGTTGCTCTTCCGGACTCTATTTTTCGAGGGGTCCTATATTTGGTAATGACTTGATGGATAAGTTAGGATGTTCTTCTGGTGGTGTTCTTGGTCCGATAATGGTTCATATGGGTGAAGTAGCTTTTGGATATGCTCTTCGAGAGGTGTTTTCGCCCGTGACTTGGACTCCGAGGGCTTTTTTGTCCTCGTGGAGTGGTGCTTTCTTGTCCAGGTCCTCGTAGTGTGCCTTCCAATGACTCTTGTATTTAGATCTGGCTTTGTTCTTCAGATTCGGTCTTCGGAGTGATGTTCCGAGGGCAGTTTAAGTTGAGGAGTGTTCAACAAGGAAGTGTTCTCGTGAGATTGAGGGACTCGGGGTCCGTGGTGGTCCCTCTTGGCACATTGATGGATATCGGAGTCGCGCGGATCCATTGGGTCTTACTCTTTTTCCGATGCCGCATTGATATATTATCTTTACTTCATCTTGACTTTCCAAGGGACGCTTAGGTGCCTCCTCGGGTGTTTCTTCATACCGCTTCGGGTCAATGACCGAGGGGTGCGGTAATATGTGATGGGCTTCCTCATCGGGAGCGAGTACGTCTCATCGGAAGTACTCGTGATAATAGTATTGTCCATATATTTATTCTAATATTTGGAACTAATATTCTCTTTTATCTCGTATTGGTAACATCTGATGGGCCTTCTCGATGGGAGCGGGTACGTCTCATCGGAATTATTCGTGATAATAGTATTGTCCCTATATTAATTCCTATATTTAGGACTTATATTCTCTTTAATCTCGTATTTATTCTTCACAGTTAACAAGACGCATAGCAACAAGATACCGCACGAAGTGAAGGTGAATAGACAATCCAATTTTCGTAAACAAATGTTAGAGCCATCGAACCTCAACAGATGTAGCAGCAAGGGCGTGGTATTTCGCCTCAGTGGAAGACCAAAAGACCGCACTTTGCTTATAGAGAGACCAAGAGATAGGGTTAAAGTCCAAGTGAATAATATAGGCAAAGGTCGACGTGTCGTAAAGAGAGTCCCCACCCTAGTCAGAATCCGAGTAAGTCGTAGCCCGTAAGAGTCAAGTTGGCATCCGCCAACGGTGCATGCCATGAGAAAGCGTCTGTTTAAGGTAGCAAAGGACACGCTTTAGGGCTACCCAATTCCGCGAGTCTAGAGCCGACATTCGTAGAGCAAGATGGTTAATCGAGAAAGCCACACCAAGACGCGTGACATTAAGGTACTAAGGACCACTGATGATTTGTCGATACCTGGTGGCACCAACAGATTCACTTGAAGTGGTAGTCAGCGGGTTGCGAGACATAAGATTGCCACGAGGCTTTGCACCATCCATCTTGTGGCAAGAAATCAAGTTACATGAGTTAAAGAAATGGACCATCACATGTCTTATAGACCTCAACACCCAGAAAGTAACTCAGATGGGCCAAATCTTGACTGCAAATTGAGTGCCAAGACGCCGAATAATTGAAAAAATAGTGGGAATCACACAGACAGTAATAACAATATTGTTAAGATAGACTACCGATGATTTGACGATACATGGTGGCGTCAACAGATTCACTTGAAGTGGTAGTCGGCTGGTTGCGAGACATAAGAGTGCCACGAGGCTTTGTACCATCCATCTTGTGGCAATATATCAAGTTAGATGAGTGAAAGAAATGGACCATCACGTGTCTTATAGACCTCAACACACATAAAGTAACTCATATGGGCCAAATCTTGACCGCAAATTGAGTGCCAACACGCCGAATAAGTGAAGAAATAGTGGAATCACACGAGACAGTGACAACAATATTGCCAAGATAGACAAGAACATGGAGTCTAACCGCGTCACAAGTGAGAATAAACTGAGAGGTACTCGATTAGGATTGAGTAAAACTGAATGAGAGAAAAGCAGCAGTGGGATAAGACACCAATCCCGGGACACCTACTTAAGGACGTATAAGGACTTGTGGAGAAGGCAAACATGATCAAGTTGAGACCTTTCAACAAAACCCAGAGGTTGACTCATGGAACCAGTCTCAGATAATTCACCACGAAGAAACACATTGCTCATCCAGTTGACGCAACAACCAAGCGTGCTTGACCACAAGGGAAAAATTGGTTTGAATGGTCAAGGGTTTGACAATCGAATGGAAGGTTTCTTTGAATTCTATGTGGGGGCACTAATAAAATCCCTTGGCAACGAGAAAGACCTTATACATATCAATAGAACCAACATGGTGTCGTTTCCTCCGAAAAGCCCATTTAGAACCAACAACGGAACAGTTCAGGGTTTTGGGACCAAGGACCTTGTGCCAGGATGAGTGAGACCAGTGAGTTCTCAGCCATAACCACACGCCATAAGGGGCCAATTAAGGCCTGCCTCACAGAGGTCTGTTCAACGAGAGCAAGTACTGGATTCTTTGTCGCAGAATACAACTGTTAGGGCTCGAATATATTATTTCATGAACTCCTTAGATGTGAAGGGTTATGTGGGTGGCGCATGAGCACTGGCTGTGACACTTGGTATGCGTAAGACTGGTGTCATATAGGTCGACGTTAGAATAAGTGGCAGAGAGAGATCCACGGGTTGAGATGATTGAGGGGCAACGGTGGCACACGAAACCACGGGAAAATTACGGTCAATAACACAAACATGGCGAGATATATAGAGACGCCCTGTGGCAAGATCCAAACATTTGTATGTAACCTATAGAATAACCAACAAACAGACACTCCCACAAAGACGGGTAAAGTTTCTGGGGGAGAATAAAGGCGTAGATGCGGAGAAAAAAAGCATCCAAAAACTTGAATCCCCAAATAATTCGGTGCGTGACCAACGAGAGCCTTTAACAGAAAGTGATTAACTAATATCGGTGTACGAAGTTCATTATAAAGGTAAACTATAGTACAAAATGCATAGTCCTATTATTCTTGGGGAAGATGAGATCGGCTAAGGAGTGTGCGTCCCATGGTGACCACAACGTGACGATGACTCTCACTCGTGTCATTTTTTGCGGTGAGAGGAGCAGCAGTCAACCAAGCAATACCGCTAGATGTGAGATAATAACGCATAGACAAAAATTCACCACTGTTGTCAAAATAAAAGTTCTGAATAGGCCGACCAAACTATTTCCACAATAGCACGAAATTGAGTAAAACTTCACATAATCTCATATTTTGCAGGAATAGGAAACATCCAATAGAAGTTGGCAAAATGATCAACCAATATCAAGTAATACCGACAGCAAAAGGTAGAAATAACAAGAGACGACTGCAAAATATCACCATAAATAGAATGAAGTACATTATTCGACACAAACGATGTTGTTGGAAAAACTTATTGTTGACTTTTGTTTGACATACAAGACGTGTAGTAGCTAAAATCTGATGCAGCAGACGACATAAGCGGTGAACCAAACTTGCAAAAAGTAAAATGAAATCTTTCCCAGGGGATGACCAATTCGGTCGTGCTAACAACCTACGACCATGAACTTATCAACCATAGCATGAATCGAATAACTCCTAACATCAAGAAGTCGAACATGGTATACCAATCCATGCACTCACCACAAAAAAGGCTACTCCTCATACGACAATCCTAAACAACAAGGTGGGATGGGAAATATTCAATGAAGACATGGTTAGTCTTAGTAAATGGGTACATAGATAAGAGGTTGCGCCGAGAAGACATAACACAGAAGACATTACCAAGAGTGAAAGTATGATCCACAAAAAAACACGGGAGGATCCAGTAGAAGATATAGCCAAACCTGTACCATCAGCAATAACAACCTGACCCGGACCCTCATACCCAAAATGTAAGGTGAGATTTTGAAGGTCATACGTGAGATTGTGAAAGGGACTTAAATCAATATGAAAGTGCAAGTATTTTGTCAATGTTAGATCAACATTGTAACTACAATATTAGGATAACATTGAACACAGAAAAACTGCACATTCGGGATTTATTGCTATAATTGTGTTTTGCCTTTATTCACTTACTAACTTAGTTCCACGAGTTGTAGTAGGTATTTGTATGTGCTCCAGGACAAAAGACTTAAAGGAAGGATCTATTTCCTTAAAGAGAAGTTGCCATTCAAAGAGAAGTTTCCAAAGAAGAACTTTCCATAATTAAATAAGGAAAGATATGTGCGGTGGAATGGAAAGATCAAGGCGTATTAATTGCAAGAAGGAAAGAAGATTACTTGCAGTAGGATTCTTTTCATGGAATACAACAAGATGGATAATGATACATTCCTTAGAAGACTTCATGTTCAAGAAGAAAACCTTTTCATTGAAGACTTCTAGTCAAAGAAGGAAACCTTTCCATTGAAGACTTCAAGTTGGACAAGGAAACCTTTCCCTGTTAACGGAGACTTGCCATGAACGAAATTAAAGTCATACAAGGAGATCTAATAGCAATCAAAAACGTGCACAACATGTCTTGGACATCAAGGAAGACTACACTATAAATAGGCATGTTGGGCATCAAGAAAAAGACACAAAGACAAGAGTAAAAAGCTTCTCTGTGGAAATCTTTATAGTCGAGTGTCTTTGTCTTGCTTTTGCAAAGTTTGTGAGTTGTTAGATTAGTTCTAGGTCTAGAATCAAGAAAGTAATTCGTGTCTGCTTTGTTGCGTTCGATTAATTCGAGAGTGAGGAGCTTGAGAGTTGAGAGAAACATCTTTGTTAAACCCTTGTGGTATTTCGCCTACGACTTGGAAGATCATATTAATATATTATCTTCTTAAAATTACATCTACTTGCGTTCTTTATTTATCCGCTGTATTATACTCTCTATCAAGTAGATTTGTGCTAACGATTAACTGCTGTTAAACAGAAGTTAAGGTAACATCGAGAGTCCAACATCAGCTTAACATTGGAAGAGCTGATCAGTGTTAGACTAACATCAAAGGTATCACTGTGCGACAAGTATCAAGTCCCGATCCAACAATTTCAATTGGCATCAGAGCCAAGCACCGACTTCATCGGTGTTTGGATTTGATATTAAATGATGGACAACCGAAATCCGAACAAGAACAAATTTATTATTTGGGATATCTTACAAAATCACTGTGAATGTGATGTGTACACTAAAAAGACTAAGATATGCATGTTTTTGAGCAAATTTGATAATTTAACAATGGGGGAAGACGAAAGTATTACTGCTTATTTTGCGAAACTCATGGATCTTGCCAATGAAATTCAAGACTTAGGTGAGTCCCTGTCTACTAAGCAATTGGCGTACAAAGCTGTGAGAACTCTTTCTAAGAAATTTAAGGTGATTGCTATGCAAGATGCTAGGAATATGAACACTTTAGACTTTCATACCCTGCTTTGCACTGTGAAACAATTTGAGATGAATCTTGAAAAAGTAGATGATGAAGAAGAAATTCAAGATTATAATGAAATTGTGATTGAAAAGTTTAATAAGCTTAGTCTATGTGATAAAAATATTCTTGCTGATTTAAAGAAAGATTTCTCTGAAGAGATGATCAAATATTCTTGTAAACCTACTTCTCATAATGATACACATATCATAAATATTCAATGTTATGAATGTAAAGGTTGGGGCCATTTTGCTTATGAATGTGGTAACAACCTTAGAACAAAAGAGAATTCTAACTTGGTTTGTGTAGATGATAATGACAAGACAGGTTTTGAAGAATATGGTGATGGACAGGTGCCAACGATTGAAGAAACTCAAACAATGGTGTGTGCAAAGGTGGACATACCTGATGGTGTCAAGGTTTGGTGTTCTGCCACCATCTAGACAACTCGATGATGATAACATCCAGATGACAACACCAGTCCAGGAGATTGTTATTGACAATTGGGATGAAACCATTTGTTTAGACAACACTGAATGTTTGATTTCAGTTAATGATGAGTTTGATGATGATTCTGACTTTGAGTATTTGCATGATCCTATAGGTTTGGAAGATGATTGTGTCCTCAAAGGTAAATTGATTCAAGAATAGTTTCTTGATGAACTGAAGATCATCTACCAAGACCTGCTCAAGGAGAAGGACAAGTTGAGTAGAATTGAGAAGGCCATGAAAGATAATGAAAGCTTGAAGGCTACAATCACTCAACTTGAGGTTAGTTTTGATAGAAAAGATGATGAAATAGAAAAGGTAACTTCTAAGCTAGGAATTATTGAACATACCATTGCCAAGAGGAATACAGGTACTTACAAACTTGATGAATTTTTATGTTTAGGCAATGATGGTGGTTATGGTGTAGGATATCAAGGTCAAGTTACTTACTCCACTAATTCTTTTGAATCCACTATTCTTGGTTTTGAAAAGGCAAAGATACTTTCTAGAGAATCTAAGAAAATGGCTTATATTTGTCAATATTGTTTTCAATTTGGATACTTTAAACCATATTGTTATAAATACAAAAAGCCTCTTAAAAAGAAAATAGTTGAATGGAATAGGGATTCACGCAATGCTGAAGCTGGTGTTAAGCCAGCACTGGAATTTGAACATTCCAATGTTGATACTAGTTATTCCAGTGTTACCTTAACATTCAGTTCCAACATTGCTGAACAAAATAGTGGGATGAGAAACACCAGACTTTGACTACCTGAAACTTATATTGTTTGCAATATTATCTTTCCTACTATGCATACTAACATTGCAGGTAAGTCGTACTCTGATAGTAGGTGTTTGAGGCATATGCCTAGATACAAATCTGACTTGATAAGATTATGCACGATGTTAAGTCAACACTGGATAACCAATGTTGCCTTAAGATTGAGAACATATTGTATTGCCTTAAAACTGCTCAAGATAAAGATTCTTCTGATGTATCTGATTGTGCAAATATGTGTGCTTTGATAGGTAAGAGATTTGAAGACAACTACTTGGCGAGGGATCAAGTGACTTGCTTTCAAACAAAGGTGGACTATTCAATTGCCAAGAACAAAAGACTTGGACACATGCACAACACGAATCTAGACAAAGTGCAAAAACTTGAAACTGTGTGAGGCATCCCCAATCTCAGGATTTCTGGTAAGATGGTCTATTATGATTTCTCGAAATGTAAGGTGACCAAAGCTTCTCATAATCCAATCCAAGTCGATGAACAGGTTACTAGTACATATGATTGTTTTCATCTACTTCATATGGATCTCTTAGGTCTTATTGAAGTAAATAGAGTTGGGGGTAAATAATATAATTGTGTGATTATGAATTGATTTTTTTGGATATACTTTGATTAAATCTTTCAAAGAAAAATCAAAAGCTCTTAATACCTTTAGAACATTGCATGCTAGTATTGATAACTTACATGATGCTTCTTTTGGTAATATTTGGTCAAATCATGATAGAGAATTTAAAAATAGGCCATTCTCTCGCTTATGTGTGCTTAATGAAAATATTCATAAGTTTTCTATACTCATGACTTCTTATGAGATGTTAAAAAATGAGAAACCTGATGTTGCTCATTTTTATGACTTTGGATGTGTTTGCTATACTTTAAATGATAAAGATTTTTTTAACAAATATGATCCAAAAAGTGAAGAATGTATCTTTGATGGCTATTCCTTGAACATTAATGCTATTAGAATGCTTGATACACGATTGAATATTGTTCAAGAATCTATATGTATGGTTTTTGATGATTTACCAAGTGTTGCAGGTGAGCTAGAGGCTGATATGCCAAGTCTATTGGATTTTGATGTTACTCCAACATTTACTGGAGACAATGTTATTCCAACATCACCTGCAGATCCAGAACCTGAACAAGAACATGAACCAGAAGATGATGTTATGCCAACATCGACCAGTCATGATGTTGACACAACATTCGAGCAATCAAACTTACATGAAAATGTCCAAGTTCAAGATGTTTAGAGGGATACAATTGAATGGACTCAGAGTAATCATCCTACATCTTAGGTTATAGTTCAAATCATTAATGACATCAGAATACACAACAAGAAGAGGGTAAATTGTAGAGATATGATAATTTTGAGTGTTTGTATGTCTGCCACATATTCTGATAATTGTTTAGCTCAAAGATTTACTGCTGACATTGTCTTTATTTATACTAACAAGTCTATTATAGACAAGTTTGTTGAGGCTTTGACAGGTACATTAGTGATAAGCGTGATTAGGGAACTGGATTTGTTCTTGGGTTAGAAAGTTAAGAAAAAAGAGGATGGGGGAGCATGATTGGTTTTGAGGAGTCAAATTTGGTTCTGACTGGGCTGGAGATTTAGTTGATAGAATATCTGCATGTGGGGGTTGTTTTACTTTAGTAAATAATATTTCTTAATGTTATAGGAAGAAACATAACTGTGTGTCATTATCAACTGTTGAATTTACATCTCGCAGATGTGTTACCGATTTTGTATGGCTTAAACACATGTTGCATGATTATGGGATAAAAAGTGACACATTGTTGTTGCTTAGTGATAACCTTAGTGCCATTAGCATATCAAGAAACCTGGTGCATCATTATAGAATAAAGCATACATTTTTTATGCATCATTTCTTGAGAAATCTGGTAGATGACAGGGTTATAAACATTGATCACTTAGAGACCAACAATCAGTTAACTGATATGTTTAAGATTTCATTAGATAGTGAGATGTTCTTCAATTTGAGGATGACTCTCGTCTTGAATGTTCTGTGATTTAGTGTTGCATTATGGTGTTGCCATAACACCACTGGCTAACAACGTAGTATGTTTGTAGTGTATAAGATTGCATTATATTTTTTCTGTTTGATTTCTATGTTTGTTCTTGTTTGTCTTCATGAATGTTTGTTATTATTGGTTTGTGTGGTTGCCAAGGATTGTTAGCTAAGTTTATTGGTGGACATGTTCATCTCAAAAGTTTTGTAAAGAAAAACTCTGTTGTTGGTCTGAGAATGTTAACCTAACATCAGGAGAAGCTGGGATACACAAATTTCACTACTTTGGTGTTATTCAGTTGTGACTTATCCATGTTTAGGTTAAACAGAACATGAAGAGAAGCTGTGGTACATGATGTTGAGAGCTTCAATGTGATTCAATTGTGCTTATTTTCATGTTTCTGTTATATTTCGCCAAGGAAATACATGATGGTGATCCTTTCTACTAGGATGTTTGGAGTTTCGACTGCCTCACATTCAGTAGCACTGATCACTTGGTGTTTCTCTTGTAAACAGGTTGGTCAACAAGTATGCATAAGGAGTTTGGGTGATGAGGTATATGATAAGTGTATTGTCTTCATTCGATTCCTTTGTACTTGCCTAATCTGTAGCTGATAATAGTGTTATTGGGGTGTGTGAAGTCTTGTGCTGCCCTCATTCAGTGATGATATTATACTTTTTTAACATTCTTTTGTATTGGTGCAAAAAGAGTTTATGATAATTGATAAAGATTTGAGTTGATATGATCTGTTCCCAGTCTATGTAGTTGATACTCCATGGTTACCATCTTTCAATGTTGACTTAACATTCTGCATTCTGCATTCTGCATTTCATTTAGGCCTGCATTCATTCTTTTTTTCTTGATGTGTCTGTGTCGGTTAGAGCTTAATGGGGAGAAATAGTTATGTTCTCATGTGAAGACATATATGTTGGGTGATTCAGCTGCGGTGACACACTAAGTTGTCTCTAGTTATGACTTGAAAGTAGATTAACTCCTTTAATTTACTTCATACCCAAAATATTGGATTTTCTGTTAACTAACTATCCTTTCCATGTACAGGTCTGATATATCTTTGGTACTAATTTGCTAATATGTCTTAAATTTCAGTTATATGTTTTCAGATTTAGCTCATGCTTTTAATTAAAAATCTCTCGAGGGTAAGCTCAATACCACCACATTCACAAGAACTAATGTTGATTCAGAACAGGTGTCAATGTTGTGCCAACATCAGTCAGTAAGCATGTTGTCTCAACATCCAGGTTTAACATTATGACTCATAAGTTTTTTTAGTGAACTGCTCTGGTCATGTGTGAAGTAACTCAATGTCAGTTGTTGTCTCAACATGCGGTAATGATGCATGATTTATTTTAAGAAACTGCTCATTACTTCTTTTCACTTGTGATTCTGAATCTCTAATCTCTTTGTGCCCAATTCTCTGAAATATTAAGAATTTTCACTTGCAATTGTTTTTGAAATCCTTGGCATGCATCTCTGGTCTTGATTGTGGCCCGAGGTATGGTGAATCAATGATATAACCCCACCCCTACTCCTGTACTTCTTTCTCGTAGGTACAACACTCGTTCCAGACAGTGTTGATGAGATAAAACAAGTTAAAACTGAGGAACACTGTGTTATTTTTGTTGGTACTTCAAACACAGCTGATGAGACAATGCTTGATGAACATTTTGCAGAGAAAGCTGATTTGATTAAAGGGGAGAACATGTTAGTTACTGGAGAGACTAATGTGGGTGATAATGGTGGTTTTATTGCTGGTTTTTGTAAACTCTTGAGCAGGTACATTCGGGTTTTAATGTTAAGACAACATTGATAAACGTCAATGTTAGAACAACATTCTGGATTTAATGTTATGTTCACATGGATACAGTCTGATGTTATGACAACATTGATAGATGTCAATGTTAAGCCAACATTGAGTTTGATAGCTTGCCTTAAGGGGGAGCAGTGTTATATCACTGGTACTTATAAAGAAAAAGAGACGTTGATGCTGCTGATTGATTGCAAGGTGATGAGGAGAATGAGTAAGAGAAGGAGGACAGAGAGGTAGAGAATGCAGATAAAGTGGTGAAGAAGAAAAAGATGGTTATGAGGAAAAGGATTAGGAATCTGAGAATGGTGATGATAAAATCCTTGAGATGAAAAGGATAAGGAAGAAGGTTCTAAGAAGTCTGATGATGCTGAGTCTGAGCCAGGTGTTAAGATAACATTGTTTGAGAACAAGGTTGACCCAACATCATTGGTAACACTTGAGGTAATATCTACAATTGAGGCTAACTTTAATTTCCTGTTGGGAGATAAGACTGTGGCTATGGAGGATTTTAGGAAACAGTGGATGATAGAGTTCTTAGAGTGAGAAATGGAAATAGTTGCTAAAGAAAGAGCTATATAACTTTATCTTATGAAGCGATTCGTCAAGACTTTGCTTTCCTCACAAAAAAAGGGGAGAAGTAAGCCATTTGATCTTCATGTTTATTCTACTGGTTCTACAATTCTTATATATCTAATGCCTTTTTAGTTATGCTTATAATTGTGATGTTTAACTCGTAGTGTATTCTTATTAGTATCTTAAAGTTACTTGGTTAATAGTGTCATATTAGGGGGAGTAGCTTAAGATAATAACGATGTTGTGTTGCTGGAGCACACTGCATAATATGAATATAAAAGTGCAAGTATTTTGTCAATGTTAGATCAACATTGTAACTGCAATGTTAGGATAACATTGAACACAAAAAAAACTGCACATTCGGGATTTATTGCTATAATTGTGTTTTGCCTTTATTCACTTACTAACTTAGTTCCACGAATTGTAGTTGGTATTTGTATCTGCTTCAGGTCAAGAGACTTGAAGGAGGGATCTATTTCCTAAAAGATAAGTTGTTATTCAAAGAGAAGTTTCCATAATTAAATAAGGAAAGGTATGCGTGGTGCAATGGAAATATCAAGGCGTGTGAATTGCAAGAAGGAAAGAAGATTACTTGCAGTAGGATTATTTCCATAGAAGACTACAAGATGGATAAGGATACTTTACTTAGAAGACTTCAAGTTAAAGAAGGAAATCTTTCCATTGAAGGACTTCTATTCAAAGAAGGAAACTTTTCCATTGAAGACTTCAAGTTGGACAAGGAAACCTTTCCATTGAAGAAGACTTGCCATGAACGAAATTAGAGTCATACAAGGAGATCTAATAGCAATCAAAAATGTGCACAACATGTCTTGGACATCAAGGAAGACTACACTATAAATATTCATGTTGGGCATCAAGAAAAAGACACAAAGACAAGAGCAAAAATCTCCCGTGAGAAAATCTTTATAGTCGAGTGTCTTTGTCTTACTTTTGCAAAGTTTGTGAGTTCTTAGATTAGTTCTAAGTTTAGAATTAAGAAAGCAATTCTTGTCTGCTTTGTTGAGTTCGATCAATTTGAGAGTGAGGAGCTTGGGAGTTGAGAGAAACATCTTTGTTAAACATTTGTGGTATTTTGCCTACGGCTCGAAAGATCCTATTAATATATTATCTTCTTAAAATTACATCTATTTGTGTTCTTTTTTTATCCGCTGCGTTATACTCTCTGTCAAGTAGATTTGTGCTAACAATTAGCTATTGTTAAACGGATGTTAAGCTAATATCGAGAGTCCAACATTAGCTTAACATTGGAAGAGTTGATCAGTGTTAGACTAACATCAAAGATAACACTGTGCGACAAGTATCAAGTCCCGATCCAAAAATTTCACAATAAGCCACTCAATGCGAGGCGACTCAAGAGGTGGAGGAGAGGCAGCAAAATTCACATTAGGCATAGAATAGCGATGACATGTGCGGGTAGCGTGACCAGAAACCCCACACAATTGGCATACAATGGGACTGTGAGCATGAGGCAGTTGATAAACATCTTGCTGGAGAGTCGGCGGTGCAGAATAATAATGCCTAGACGGAGAGGAGCGGCCGTGAGATTGGTAGTTGCGGCCACCGCGATTAGAGTAACCCATACCAACCGGGTTGCGGCCACAGTCGCAGTTGCAGTTGTTGTGACAGGAATGAGACACCGCCAGGATGGAAGTGACAATTGCGGAAGACTTTTTAGATTCAACGCAAGAGAGATCGACTCCTAGCTCATGAGGAGGTCGTGAAGTTTAGCAAATTGTATAGTGTACTTGCGAGCACATATTGGTCTAACAATATCACGGTATAATAGGCCACGTCAGTTAAGAACATAGAGTGTATGACAATCGTCTTTCACAGGGCCATCAATGACAGCCAATTCAGCAGCCTTGGACTTGATACACTAGAGAAACTCAGAGACATATTAATTGCCAAGCTTCATGGTATTCAGTTCATCTTTGAATTGCGTCACGCAGGAATGGGAACGGTTGACATTAATGCGCTGGAAATCTTTTTGCATCCCCCACAGAGATAAAGGTGTAAGCAATAAGAGGAGCAATTTTGAAAGAAATCGAACAAACATAGCCGACGGGAAAGAGAATCTCGTCGGATCCATAGGTCGTGCTTAGCAAGAGACTCAGTGGTAGAACCCATCGGGGCACGGTATGGTAACATCCAAATAACCAAACAACCCGTCTTTGTAGAGGACGTGACGAATTCGAGAACGCCACGACGGATAATTCGTGCCACGAAGGCGAACGTAAGTTGTTGATGAGCATTGATTGGAATCAATGCAACACCACTGTAAGACGGCCCGTGGAAGGGTGAAACGAGGGCGTGAACGAAAGGTTCGAAGCCGTGGCAGACAATGCAGCGATCGGGGCTTCAATGACGGCGGTAGAGGTGTGCGGTTGACCATAGGTTCAAATAGGAGACTCGTTAGAGAATAAGGTTCGTGATACCATATAAGAGATTTAAGATTTATGAGTGAATGAATAATCTTTCATGAATCACCAAGGTTACATAAAGAAATATACAAGGGTATTTGCGTACATCTAAAAATAACATAAATACTAATTAATACAACATAATACAACACTATCTAATCACAACCACCTAATTTGAACTACGTACGACTTGATTCCCACCGAGGATAAGTAAGGCAACTCGGGAATCGCCCGAGTTCAGTCGTAAATTACCAAAAAATTATCACCTTTCTCAAGTCGAGATTGACGTTCTAAATAAATCGATTTGCTCTTCTTTAGTAAAGTTAGCAGGCAGGAGAAATCATATCATCATTTTAATTATTATAAAATTGTAAAATAGTTACTCTTAATATAAGACTTCATGCTTTATAATAAAAAGAAACTTGTCGCGCGCATCACAAATTCATAACCCTTCGGGAGGACTTTAAATACTGTCAACCAACCGATCTATATTTTTGGCCTTCTAAATTCTCATTACTATGTACATCTTTTATATATATCTTATACATCTTTCCTTATTATGTAGAATTGTACTGTATTTAATAATTACATATTTTATATTCATTACGATTAGTCACATGACATCAATATTTTGAAACCTGACCCGGTGACTAACTCGGTGAGGCTACCAGGTAGTGGGTCAGCAGGTTGAACCGGTCGGACCACTGGGTGGACCGATTTTTTGACTAAAGTCAACATTCAATAAAATATATAATAAAAAATTCAATTGCATACACAAATTATAAGATTGTGAAAAATATTTTAAGTCACTAATATTTTGTTATATTATAAGATCAATTAAGAATATGGCTATCACAATATTAGGACTTGAAACGTGACCTCCAAAAAAATAAGTTCTTATGAAGTAGTGGAAACCATTGAGCTATCCAACAATTTAATAAATAATTCAACAAACTATATATTTTATACAATTTAAAAGATTCTATTAGATTTTTAAATGTTGGTCAATCGTATGACAAAATTCAATACAAGAACAACAATATGTGACACTAAAATCTAGAAAATGAACTTAGCGTCGAACGAAATACTATGCCCTGAAATTCTCGAATGCATGCTCGGTTCGCTTCAAAATCAAATTAAGGATGGAAAACAACATTTTATTGAAAATTTATTGGGCCAAACGGTCTTGGGCAGTTTGCGGTGGATAGATGTCGCCGAGATACCCCAAATCAAGAACAAATGCTTCCAAAACGGACGGTCCTACGCAATAGCCTTTCAAAGTGTTGCACTTTTTTCTTCCTTTTTTTAAAAAAAAAGTCTCGAGGCAGATTTGTAATTTGTCAAAAATTAATTGCCAGTTTCGTAATTTCAAGAAAAATAAAATTTTCTTTTTCAAACAAAGTGGGCGAAACGGTCGAACTGGGCGACCGGGTCGCCGGGCGAACCGGCTAAATTTGCCAGTTCGCCCCTTGGAGCTTGCAGACCGCTCCAAGTGCAGAACCGGCCTAGACAAGCAGCCGGTTCTCAGTCGAACCGGCCGGTTGGGGCTGGGTTTCAAAACAGTGCATGACATATCACACTAGTCACTAATAATCTATTTTTTCTTTAAGGGGCCCGGCGTCAATTGAAAAAAATATGTATACATATTATACACACACATATATATATATATATATATATGAACAGTATGATGGAAATATCGGTTAAGATAATAAAAGAGCACTTTTTATTTAAAAAACGCATTACTAAAATAATGTACTGGTTAGTATATCAGGTCTTTTCAGTAAGCATAATAAACAAAAAAAGTTGCAATATAATTTGTACATGCGCATGGAAGAGAAACGTGTACTTGATACAAACTTGTGTGCTATAAGCTATTTTAATTTGTTGGGTGACCTGAAAAGGCCCGGAGAAGTACCAGAGTTGAATGTATTCCTCAACGCGCTTCGCCTCCGTGGCATGCATGACAATTGAATAATTGAGGCATATCACCTTTTGGGAGCTCTTTAGGCAAGCTTGAGATCCTAAACTTATGTGAGAATTGGAGGCAGTACCTCCTCCTGAGGCATGTGAAACGTTGTCCGTTCGGACCATTTTGATAATATATAAGCAAAAGACAAAAGAGAAGAAAAAAATATTTTCGAATCGAATGTACCATATTTCATATATATAAGTTTTCGAATCGAATGTGGCCCTCAAAATCCGTCACATGTAAGAAGTTATGAACTTGGCAAAAGAAACAAGGTTATTGTTCATTCCTATCGTGGCCCAACTATCGTGAATTATGAACTTAATGTTAGAAAGGTGCTTTATTTTGATTTCAGACTTTCTCTTTTCAGATGTAGTTTCCTCTTGGTTACTTTACACCCTATCTCTCGTGCGTTTAACATGAGAATGTCTTAAATTAACTATAGACCATTTGACATGCTGAAATGTTTGTTGAAATTAAAAATGGTTCAAGGAATCGGGTTTTGTAAAATCAACTTTAGGCCGAGTTTAGTACATGAGTGAATAAAAAATTGATGCTCAATGTTGACTAATTAAAGTCGAAAATATTGTATGTCAATATTTAATATTTCTATTTTGCGTAAACAAAATTATGTAATTTTCTGTTATATTACGAAAAATAATAAGCATCTAAGTTGATAATTAATTAATGGGATAATTCCATCAAACCCCCTGAACTATAACGACTTTTCGACACCACCCCCTAAAGTTTGTAAATAACCGCTTTGCCCCTAACCTTTGTCAATCTGTTCGAGTTGCCCCCTAACAATTTTTGGAATAAAAAATTGCCGAAAAAATAATTTTTTTCAGAATCTTCTCCTCGTGAGTGGTGACGGTATCGAAAAATTCAAAGCCATTACACGGGATATTTAATTTTAATTTGTCGAGTTTCTGGAAAATGTAATGAACACTTCAAGTGTTCTTAATTTTTTCCCGAAATTCGACAAAATAAATTAAATTTCTCGTGTAATGTCTTTGAAATTTTTGATACCGTCACCCCTATCGGAACAGTATTAATAAGTAAAAAAGTCAATTAGAATAAAAAAACTTCGACAAAAAATTTCCGACAATCAGCGGCGGCGTAGTGGTGGGTTGCTTGAATTTTTTGCCGAAATTCCTAAATTTGGACTCAATATTCTCCTCATCGAAAATGTTCCGTTAGTGGTGACGGTATTGAAAAATTCAAAACCATTCTATTACACGGGAAATTTAGTTTTAATTAGCCGAATTTCTGGAAAATGTGATGAACACCTTCAAGTGTTCTTCATATTTTCCGGAAATTCAATGAATTAAAGTTAAATTTCTCACTTAATGACTTTGAATTTTGCGATACCGTCACCACTACCGGGACCGTCTCAATGAGGAGAAGATTCTGAAAAAAAAAACTCTCGTGATTCTTTGATCGGAAAATTGCCATGGGGCAACTCGAACAGGTTGGCAAAGGTTAGAGGGTAAAGTGCTTATTTATAAAGTTTAGGGGTGTTGCCTAAAAGTCGCTATAGTTCAAGGAGTTTGATGGAATTATTCCTTAATTAATTAATTATATTAAGGAAATCTTACCATAAGATTTCGTGATGAGTATTATTAACCATAACGTGTGTACATTCATCCAAAGATCTTTGTGAGATTCGTAATTATCTTAACCACATTTCTTGGTGGCTAAATTTTCCATCTTTCTCCTCATGACCTAGTCTATAAAAGGGGTCGCTCCCCGTAGGGTTTTTAATTATCAAAAACAAAAGCCTACATACATAAAAGGCTTTTCTGCGTAGTTAAAATATTTTTCCCATTGTGTGGTGGTAGAAGAAAGTTACTGGTGAGCGAATATCGTTTGGGCCCGTATAGTCGGGGTGTTTAAAGATATTGTTACTCAAGTATTTGTGTTCAAAACGCCAATCTCAAGCTTGAAGAAACGAGGCATAATATTTTTATTAAGGATTTTGAGTAAAGTACAAGGGGTCGTGTGGAGTGCACGAGTTAGAGCTAGAAAAATGTGATAAATTCTAACTACAAGTGGAGTGTATGACAATGGAAAATATTGCTTCTCTCATCAGGAGTGAATAAGTGTTGGAATTGTGAGCTCGTGGATTGTGAAAAGTGACTTGTTGTTTTTGCTGAAAATGGGAGCTATTTATAGTGTAAGCCCAATGGTCTTCGGCCAATGGTAGCCAGTCTTTGCCGTCGTCGCTGGCCCAATGGGGGCGAGGATCTTCTGCGCCAATGGTCTTCGAGGATAATCAGCGCCAATGCATGCAGTCCTGTCTGCACCAATGAAAAGTTTGCACCAATAGTGTTTGTTGCTTTCTGCCCCAATGAATGAGTTGGACCAATGGGGGATGGTCTTTCCTCGTTATTAGGGTAGTCATGGCGTTTTGGGAGTTGGACCAATAGGGGATGGTCTTTCCTCGTTATTAGGGTAGTCATGGCGTTGGGAGTGGTGATGATGAATAATGCATCCTTCGAGGGGAGTCGAAGGTCGTGATCCATTTGGGGCTGTCTTTGCGAGTTGTTCGTCGTGAATGTGTCCTGGGGCTGTTCTGCGATCATGTACTACTGATATGAGATTATGTTGGGTCTTTGACCGTGACTTGTCTTCACTCGTGTTCTTAATGTTTGTTTTGTGCTCCTGTTTCTTCAATTTTGGCTAAGTGTTGGTGGTGGTTCCTCGGGCGTTTCGAGGGTCGTCGAAGGCTCCGATGAGAGTTGCTCTTTGGGCTGGGGGGTTTTAGGGGGATAGTTGTGGGTTCTCTATTATTAGATAGGCCCTGGGTCATTGGGGGATCGTGTTTAAGTCTTTGTGACCACACCGTATACCCTTAAGAAGTGTTGGTCGGATCTGGGGGTACCTTTCTCCAATTGTTTAGACTGAGTACCCTTGGTGGGTGTTTTCTAGTCGTATTCGGGTGTATCGTCTCCAGAGTCTGGGCCGTGTACCTCTATCTAGGCAGAGGCGGATCTTGGTCTTCGTTAGACCGTGAATAATGTTTTTTTATAGGGTACCCACTTTTCTGCCGTTCTCCGAGAGTGGGGCAGATTATGCATCATCAAGAGTCCCCCCAGTTCCGAGTGTATTTTGTAGAAATTACTTAAAACTCATTTAATGAGTCAATGTGATGTCGAGTTTTTTCTAAAATTGTGGTCCTGCATGCTCCACGTGGCGATGGGTTGGCCACGCATCAATGGCATCGTTTGGGCTGCTCCGCCTATAAATTAAGGGGACTCGTAGTGCTTTTGGCTTCATTCGCACGAGTCTTTCTGTTTTCCCTCTCTTTTGTCTCCCTTTGGTGTTTTGAATTTTCATTGGCGATCTGATGGCTTCCATGAGCAGTTCTGGCGATGAGGCATCTAGTATGGTAAGGCGGTGGATAGAGTCAGCTGCCGCGGCGGGCGGTGCTGGAGTGTCGCCTTCCACTGAGGAGACATCGCGATGACGTCGCGTTGTTTCTGGTACAGCAAAAGCTTCCGCACAAAAGGCAAAAAAGGTAATGGCAATGAGGGTGCCACCTAGGGTTTCGGTTGGTGGTGTACGGAGTTTAGTTTGATCTATAAATGAGATTAGTGCTGGAGTTTCCAAGTATGGGGCGAGCCGTGATGGTCTAGAGCTCGTGGTGCCCCAGGGTTACGAGAGGGCTACTTCTCTATTCTCCAGCTATTACACCGCCTATTTTGTACAGATCAAGGCGGGGTTGAGATCTTTCCTCCCTGATTTCTATCGAGAGGTCTTCAAGGCATGCTTTCTTTGTCCGAGTCAGCTTTCCCCAAATGGATGGTCGACATTGGCAGCATTTGTCTTCATCTGCTCGGCCTACGAATATTCATGCACGGTGGACAGTTTTTTTAGGGCCTTCGATTTGGCGAGCTCGTTGTCGGACAAGCTCTTTTATACTTTTACCATACGAAAGTCGACAAAGAGAATTCTTCACGACCTTTGAGTTCCCACATCAGTTGGAATGAGAAGGTTTTCTTCATCCGTCTTGCTGTAGCGGGTCTTTTGGATGACGTTCCGATGGAGTGGAACCAAGATCCCGGAATTCCTGCTAACTTGGACCATGCAAAATCCAAAGAGGAGTTAATGGAAGAGGGGTTATTTGATCGAGGCCTTAGCTGGAACAAGATGTCCCAGGTCAGCGTGTTTTCGGCCCTTTACGAGAAGTGTGGCCTGATCGACCTACTGGCTTCGGAGTGCTTGGTGGGAAATAACTTCCCTGAGATCAGTAAGTGTTTTTAGATAGTTTTCATAGGTATTTTTCTTCCTTTTGTTGAATCAGAATCTTAATTCTGCAAAGACTATCATGGAGATGCTGTAATGCGATGCTCCACCCCCCTCCACTCCCTTCTAAGAAGAAGAAGAAGAAAAAAAAAGGCCATTTCTTCCATGCCTTGGAGGATGGGTGGGTCGGCAACTTATGCTGCATCGGCAACGGGAACATGCCGAGGTCTCCTCTCAGAATAAGGTGGTCTTACTTCAGGAGTCGAAGGACGAGGGTCATGTTTCTGGCACAAGTGAGAGATAGTCCTACCGCTTTTCGTCTCTCCCCCGTTGGGTCGGGAGCGGACAGAGACTGGTTCATGACGCACTACCCTTCGACAATGTTGGCAGACCTTGGTGGTGCTTCTCCAGATCAGCCTTCTACTCCTCAGCCCCCAATCGCAAGAACGAAGTCAATGGCTGACAGGTCTTCTTCACGATTTCCCAAGTGTCCAGAGACGGGTCCTTTGGATTTCAAGGTCGTCCCTACTCGGGAAGCCAGAACTTGGGGTCAGATTACTTTTCCTCCGGTGCAATCGTTTTTTTAGGAGTGCTGCGTGGTTAGAAGCTCAAACTGTGGGTTTTGTCGACGAGTTGGCTCGCCTTGGCGCTTCTCCGACCCCTTCCCTGCTTGATGCCCATGAGTTGGGCTTGGTTGCACAATTGTGTGCGACCTTGGTAAGTGATCTTATTGTGAATATGCTTTATTTCTTCTCGCGCTTCTTTGACTAACACTTGTTTCTTCTAACAGGCCTCCATAAGAGTGAGAGGTCCAGTCTCAGTTATACGGATGCAGCTCGAGAGAGGGATGCACTGAAGGGGTCCAAGTGAAGACTGAAAGAGCACCTGACGGCCACAAAAAAGGCAAGTAAAGCCTTGGCCGGGAGGGAGGCAGAGTTTATTGGAAAGCTCTAGGACTCTGAGAAGCTGGTAACTTGGCTCCGCGAGCTTGTGGAGAAGACCACAATGGAATGAGAAGAACGCCTAGCTGCTCACGATAGGGAGATAAAAGAGCGGCTCGACCCCTTGTTCGAGGGTTACCTTTTGTGTGGTTTCCGAGCTTGCCAACAGATTGGCATTGCGAAGAACTTCTTCTGCTCCGAGGTTGATCCCCTAAGACTGTCCTCGACCCATATGTTTCATCCGGAGAGGCTTGAGGATACTCTGAATCTCCTCTCTAGTCATGGCATGATGGTGCGAAATTCTCCTGCCCCTTCTACTATAGCAGGCCCCAGCCACACTTCTCAGGCGTAGATAGTTGTAGGGAGTTTTGCGGTCACGTTTCCTTTTCTGGGGTTGTTCCGATTCGTCCTCGCCTGGTATTCTTGATTATGAATGAAAACATTTTTGGAGATCGCCATATGCTCTTTCTTTGTGCTTTTCTATGCTGGACCCTTCGAGAGGATTTTTCTTTTGTACTACTCAACATTTATGCACTTACCACGGCCAAAGGGCTTTTGGTATAAGTATCTGCGATCATCAGAGCACGTGGTTGCCATAGTACTGTTTTATGCGGCCTATATGAGGGTATTCCGTTATTTTGGGGATGTCGTTCGAGCTTTCCCTTTACGGACCAAAAAAAATCACAGTGGGCACCAGACGTTCTCTTCGACAGTTGACATGTACTTGGGAAAAATTTCGAAACTTTCAGGTTACCCTTGTGGTCGTGGTAGGCATCTTCGGGAAGGGGTGGTCGAGCGTCGGCGACTGTCGAGGTAGTTGTGGTTTTAAATTATTCCACCTTTTCGTTATCCAACTACCCGCCTTGGGAAGATGTGCCTTATTTATTGTGAAGAGACGTAAGGAATTGGTGCGCCGGTCTAGCTCCCCTACAGTGACGTCTGACATGCTAGGGTTACACTGATTCGAGGAAGGTAGTGGTAGGTTTGGGTTGTGAGTGGGGAGTCAAAATGTCCCGCCTTTTGAACCAAGGGCGTGGAAGCGAGACAACTAGGGATATGAACCGTTTTTTCCTGCCTATATAAACATAGCCACCCCCGTCCTTTTCTTCATCACTTCCAAACACATCTTTCCTTTCTAAAAATATTTCTTTCTTTGTTTCATAATAATGGTTTCTCAGGCAACCACAGTGTTTTCCAGTGATGAAGACTCTCATGAATCTTATGTTTCTCGTCCTTCCTCACATCGGAGTAGCATTTCCGCTGCTCGCCGTAATCGGCTAAGAAGGGCAGCGCATCCCTCCTCCATCCATTTAGACTCACGGTGGCGAGAGTGAGGTGGTGACACTGCTGTTCCGCAGGTGACGACGACAGATCGTGTTCGTGTGGTTTTTGACTGCGGGCTCCTGATCAGAATGCGGAGGAGGGCGCCATATTCCATAGCGAGCACCTGGACCCAAATCACATAACTGGTAGGCTTAGGGTTGGATCCATGCCCTCCATGATGAATATAGTGGAGGTCGGCTCTTTATTAGCGGAGTAATAAAACATTCCCCTCGGGTAGTTTCACATCATCATCCCTTCGAAGACTCATAGGGCTTTCGACCCTCTCGAGGGTCATATAACGATGTATGCGGAGAAAATTCATTGAACACTTTGCTTCTTCTTCCATTCTGTTGTGAGGAAGCTCTTTGAGTTCTGGCAATTGTGCCCGAGCCAACAGACTTCGACATCCTACCGCCAACTGATGGGTTTCATTCTTTGTTGTCATCTGTTGAACCTCCCTTGCACTCCTGCGACCGTAGCGGGGGCGTTTACGCTACAGGCAACCGCGGGTGGCTCACCCTTCTTCTCACTCTTGGTGCAGGATAGCAAGCGAGTGGTTTTGACTACCGCGGCCAACGGTCCTGCGAGCAATGGTGATTGGCGTGGGAGATACATTTTCATGGCTTCCTTGGGAGTATCGTTGACCCTTTAGGAAGGTGTGCAACGTGTTTAGGGGTTAGGTTATGTTTACCCGTCCCCATCACTAGCTTCACAGGCTGCTTTCTATTTGGAGGAGAGGGGTCTTTTTAACGGCCTCTACGATTTGTCATCGATGCTGAACAGCCCCATGGTTCTGCTCCTGGCCGGTCTCCAAGACGGATTGGTGGAGAAATGTCCTGAGTCGCTAATGCTTCGACAACACTTGGAGTTTCGTAAGTGCTTTTAAAGATTTTTCTTTTGTCAAAAATTTTCAAATGTTAATCGAAACCTCTTATGCAGGTATACAGAGTATACTCCCTCTTTTTTTTTTTTTTTTTTTTTACTTTTTTTTATATTGACCCTTCATGGTGTTGGTCTGTAGGTGCGGAGATGGCGTCCCATGCTCGTCGACCCTTTAGAGGTGTTGTGCTCGTGCTATTTGGCGGAGGCTCGAAGTTGTCTGCATCGGAGGGTCGTGGCTTGACTGCCTCCTCGGAGACTGCTGAGCCCTCGGGTTCTCTAAACAGCGAGTACTGCCCTAAGGCTCCTGGAAGCCAATCTGATGCCGATGCAGATGTTATGATGGCAGAGGGGGACGGGGGGGTGGCTCCAAGGGTATTCCTCAACTTGTGGACCCCGTGATGGCTAAGCACTTTGCCTATCATTTCATGCCTCCGTTTGGTAGTAAGCTTGCCTTTGGGCCTCTTCCAATATCCTTGTTTAATCTGACAGATAAGGCGCATGCCATTACTGGCCCATCAAAAAAGAGAGAGGGGGATCGAGATGCCGGCGCTTCTTCTTCAATGAGGGATAAGGGTAAAAGGGTGACGGACCATTTCCCGATCGTGAACGACTGCCGTCCCGAGTCTCCCCCCAAAAAGAGCTAGTTTAGGTTGACCTCGTAGGAGGAAGAGTTTCTTCGTACTCCCGCGGTGCCTTCGATTTTTGTCCTGGGACATAAGGATCCGGACCACTATATTTCTTTTATCAGCGGAATTTTGAACTGCGGGGATTGTGAGATCCTAGAGGGCTACGGTGACGCTGCTCTCTGGGAGCGTTTTTGTTAAAGCATCTGCAAGGTAACACCTTTTATTCTTTATTTTGCCTGTGTTTTTCTTGTAACAGTCGTTGGGCTCAAAATTTGTTCGTGTTTTGCAGCTTATTATGCTCGGAGACGCGCTAGGCACTTATAGGGCCAGCCCTAGTATCCTAAATGCTAAGGTGGAGGAGCGTAATGCTCTCCGAGCCTCGCTTAGGCGTGCTCGTGAAGAGATCACTGGAGGCTACCTTAAAGGAGACTCGTGGGCGCGTGGCGGAGTTGAGAGCATCCTCGGATCGGGACTTGGGGGACTTGAATAGTTTCCTGAAGGAGGCTGTAGCTATGTTCGATTCTAAGGTCGCGAGGTGGGAGCAGAGGGCTAAGGAAGCCATCCAGACTGTGGATGGGGTCAACCCGCTTTAGGAGGAACGGGATCGATTAGCTTGCCAACTCGCAGAGAGAGAGCTTCAGGTGGGTATTTCCAGTGCCCGCCTTGACCCGACCGGCGAGACCTAGAACCATATTTTGGCATCCGAAACGAGGGATCTTGTCAGGATCGGATACGGGATTGCAGCGTCTTCCTTCGTTTCTCTCCCGGCGTCCCCGATTGGCTAGTACTTCCCAGGTTGGAGTTCTTTTCTACCTCCTCCAGTGTTGCCTCGTCGGACCCTCATAGGGCCCCTTTCAGAGTTTTGATGATGCCTGTCCCGATAGGGTTATCTAATGATGATGCCTGACCCGACAAGGTTATCTACGGATAGCGCCTTGCAAAGGAGTAATTATACCCAAAAGTTGCCCTTGTTCTTTCTGTGTGCCGCTATGGACGTGACGTATCCACTTAGGACGAGGTCTTCGACTTGGAACGAATGGGGTCGAACATTGGTGTTGTAGTACTTGGCCATGCGGGCTTTGTAAAATTCCAAATGGGCAGTAGCTCTTATTTAGCTTTCTTCCAAGTGGTATAGGGTTAGGGCGAGCTCGGAGCTGTTTTGGGCTTCCTCGTATTCGTGGACCCGTAGATTTTATTTCACCACCTCGGAAGAGACTATTGATTTGGTATCGAAAACGAGGCTGTAGTAATTTTGGCGGCCATGCTTCTTCCACCGGAATGATTGCCATATCATCTATCATGAATCAATTACATGATTAATTGCGTATCTTGTTTGTTGACGCATCGGGAGGTCAGATAGGACCATGACCTTTGGAACATAACCCGTTATGTATGTAATATCAGGCGGTACACTGGTACATGATATGCTGCTTGGCTTGTTCGTGAGCAAATTTTGCGGGGTTCCTAATGTAGTCGATGATCTCGTCCATCCCGTCCTCCTCAACGGGGGCTATCATTTGAACCTCCTCGCCTTGGGTTTGTCTTACAGGACTTATGGTCGAGAAGAAACTTATCCTCCGATTGCTGATGGTTTGGGCTTGGCTGGCCAGCTTAGATAGGGTGTCGGCATCTTGATTCTCTGACCCTGGGATCTACTTGTTTGAGAATTCTTGGAACAGGGTCGTTCCTGCCATGACTGCTTCGAGGCACTTCTTCATGTTTTCCTCACGTGCCTCGTAGGTTCCATGGATCTGTTGGACCACGAGTTGTGAATCACTGTGGAGCAACATTCTTCGTATATTTTCTTTGTTGGCTAGGCACATTCCTAATTCGACCTCGTTATTAGAAACGGGGTACTTCAGATATACGACAAATTCCAAGACGGTGTTTGGCTCATCTAGAGCTATTTTCTTGAAGATTACACCTACTCCCCCGTGGGTATTAGTGGAGGATCCATCAATATATAGGTGCCACATGGGTTCTGGCTTGTTCTCTTCATTTTCTTCGTGCATTTCAGTGATGAAATCGGCCAACACTTGGGCCTTGATCGTTGGTCGGGGGGAATACGTAATATCAAATTCCCCAAACTCGGTGGCACACTTGATCATTCGTCGTGAGATCTTTAGGTTATTGAGAATAGTTCGGAGAGGATGCTCGGTAAAGACGGTGATCGGATGGGCTAGGAAATATTCTCTAAGCTTCCGAGCTGTGAAAACGAGGGCCAACCCGACCTTTTCTGTGTGGGAGTATCGGGTCTTGACATCGTGGAGTGTTTTGCTAACATAATACACAGGCATATGTTCCCTTTCTTTAGCTCGGACCACAAATGCGCTAACCAGCTCTTTTCCCACGACTAGGTATAGAAAGAGCATTTCTTTGGGAACGAGTTTTACCAAAAGGGGCGGACGGACCAAATATTCTTTTAGCGCTTTGAAGGCTTCTTCACACTGGTCAGTCCACTAAAACTCCTTTATGTTCCTGAAAATGTTATAGAAGGGAAGGCTATTATGAGAAGAGCGAGAAATGAACCTGCTCAGTGAGGCCATCCTACCTGTTATCTTATGGACGTCTCCTACGATCTTTGGTGACTCCATGTCGAGTATGGCCTCAGCTTTTTCTGGATTGACTTTGATACCCTTATGGGTAACCATATACCCTAGGAATTTTCCCCCTCGGATGCCAAAAGAGCACTTCCGAGGGTTGATCTTCATTCCAAATATTTCCATGAAGACAGACCTCCATCGTATCGTCAATTAGTTCGTCGAACATGAGGTTGAGTAACCTTTGATATGTGGCACCGACATTTTTTTGGCCGATCGACAAGAATAGGTAGCAGAAGGTACCGATGTCGGTGATGAATCTAGTCCTTTCCTAGTCGTGGCTTGCCATCGAAATCTGATTGTAGCCTTGGTCCCCGTCCATGGTGGATAAGAGGGCACAACCGGTGGTGGAATCGACTAGCATGTCGATGCTTGGTAGGGGATGGCAGTCCTTTGGGCAGACGCTTATGAGGTCGATGAAGTCAACTCTCATACGCTATATGCCTCATGTTTTTGTGACTAGGACCATGTTGGCTAGCCATTCTAGGTACCTAACTTCTCGGATCTGGTGGAGGTCTATGAGTCGTTGGACCTCATCTCGGATCACTTTGTTTCGCTCCAGCCCTATGTTCCTCTTTGGATGTTGGACGAGCTTGGCTGTGGGGTACATATTGAGCATATGCATGCAACGACGGTGGCAACGATGGCCTTTTCAACACCTTCTCTGACCTGGGTACCGATTTTCACAGTTTTGCCCTCGGCACCTTCCAATAATTATATCATTTTGAGCTCTTCAGCGGGCTGGGCGCGGCTCTCCTCCTAGCGGGCTCTCTTGTTAGGGAGCTGCGACTCAAGGTGATCAGATGCAATAGGCAATGCGTTCATGTGGCATTCCAGTCCGAGGGTCTAATCTCATTTGTGTACTTTGATTTCGGATGTGATCGAAAGTTTGACCTTTAGGAGGAGAGTGGACGGAACTCCTTCGAAAGTTCGAAAGGCGGGTCGTCCACATATGGCATTATACGTTCGCAAGGGAGCGTCCACTACGAAAAAATTGGTGATATTGGTACGACGAGGGGCGCCTTCTCCCCATGAAATTGGTAAAACTATAATTCCCACTGTTTGCCATTGTTCTCGAAAGAATCCTACGAGGGGGATCTCGATCGGATCCATGTGACTATGCGTAATTCCCAGAGCCAGGTACGTTGGCAGGAAAACAACATTAACTGAACTTCCCGTGTCTACGTGTACTCTTCCAACTTTGGTCCTTAATATGCTTACCATGACTACGAGGGGCTCTTTGTGAGGGTACACGATTCCCAGGAGATCCTCGGGGCCAAAGGAGATAACTGGTTGGTTATCTACCTTGGTGGCGAAGATTTATAACTAGTTGTCCGCATTGTGGGCCTTCCGTATATAGTTTCGACTTTGCTCGAGAGTTACGGACAACACTCTACCTTGGATCATATTCACGGTGCAGCCCATAGGGGTACTATTGCGGTACTTATGAGGTGGCGAAGAAAGCTGCTCCTGCTCGTTTCACTTTGAATCACGTACTTGTCCAAGTAGCCCAGCTTCAAAATCCTGGCTATCTCAATTTGGAGCTAGACGCAGTCGTTTGTCAGGTGCTAGTACATTCCATGGTACGTGCAAAACTTTCATGTACTCTTGAGTCTCTGGGCGTCCATCGCAGCTCGAGGTCATTTGAAGTAGCGTTCTTCCCCCACGATGGTCATGATATCCATGGGGGATATCGTCATGCTCGGCAAGGGTACCGGTTCCAGTTCCTTCTTGGAACTTTCCCTCTTGCCTCCTTCCTTGTCTTCACGTTTTTTTTTCCCCTTGGCCAGGGCCCTCATGGTTTCGGTTGCTTTCATGATCTTCCGCTTCTCCTCTATTTCTATAAAGGATTCTAACTTTTGCAACAAGGCCTCCAGGTTGATGGTGCGATTCCTCATGAGGTAATTGGCAAAGTCCCCTAGGAGAAATCCTCGGTCGAACCAGACCACTTTCCCTACTGCCTAAGAGAATTGGCGCATGTAGTCCCAAAGTGGTTCGTCCGTGTTCTATCAGACGTTGACTAGGTGATCGTAAGTCTTTAGGAAGACTATGTTGCAGGTAAACTGCATTACAAATATCCCGGTTAGCTGGTCGAAACTATGGATGGTATGCGAAGGTAGGTGAGAGAACCAGTATTGGGCCCTTCCGGTGAGGGTTGTGCTGAAGATTCGGCAAATAGTGTAGTCTGGGACTGACGACAAGTCCATACATGCTAGGTACTGGCTGATGTGGTCACGGGGATCACGATCAGTGCTCTCCCCAGCGTAGCTCGAATGTACAGCGAGCTTCATGGTCAGGGGAACCCGAGGTTCAGCGATAGCAGACGCGAATGGTGACCCTTGATAGGCCGATTCATCGCCCGGGTTGAGATTACGACGGAGTTCCCACAATTCTCTCTACATTTGTTCCACCATGCCTCGTAACGGGGCATCGGGTGTCAGTCAGCGTTATCGTCTTTTTACGAGCTCTGGATAATATGGCTCATGGAGGTCGGGCGCATTCGACGCTGCCCCTTGCAGATGGGTAGCCTGGAGGGTTCACCTACTCATGGCGCACCGACCAAGCTGGAACTATCCGGTGAGGGTTGTCTTCCTCTTCGTCGTGAAGGGAAAGCTCAGGTGTCATTTGGTATAGTCCCTCTGATCGAGCCCTAAGAGGTAGGGCCGATTGGCGATGTGGGGGGTTTCCCCTCTCCTCGGAGCGTTCTCTGTCCTGACCCCGAGCATTTTTTGAGGCTATGGCTCCTCGACGGTTAAACCAATCGAACATGTTGTGATACATGTCCAGGGGTACCTGCACGTAACCCATAACGGGTCCCGTTCTTGGAGGTACCTTCTGGTGGTACGGCGGTACAAGAACTTCAGCTACAAGTGGTACCGGGACTTAAGGGGGAGGCACTAGACCATCTAGTCGTGGGACATCGTTAGGTGGGAGTGAGGGGCTCAACTCCTTCTTTGTTTCATTATCGTGATTATCCATGGATTCGACTTCGCTATGGGATCGTGAGGACCATTAGGATACTCGGACTGGTACTCTTCTAGCTTTTTTTCTTGTCGTGCAACTTTCCTCAAGCTTTTCTCAGAGAACTTTTAAGGAGTTCCCATAGACGGCGCCATTTAGTGAGGGAATATCATCCGGGCCCGTATTGTTACTTAAGTATTTTTTTTCAGAATGCTAGTGTCGAGCTTGAAAAAATGAGGCACAATATTTTTATTATGGGTTTTGAGTAAAGTACAAGGGGCGTGTGGAGTGCACGAGTTAGAGCTAGAAAAATATGATAAATTCTAAGTACAAGTGGAGTGTATGACAATGGAGAATGTTACTTTTCTCTTGGGGAGTGAATGGGTGTTGGAATTATGAGCTCGTAGATTGTGAAAAGTGACTTGTCTTCTTTGCTAAAAATAGGGGCTATTTATAGTGTAAGCCGAAGGGTCTTCGGCCAATGGTAGCCAGTTTTTGCTGTCGTCACTAGTGCCCAATGGGGGCGAGGATATTCTGCGCCAATGGTCTTCAGGGATAATATGCGCCAATGCATGCAGTCTAGTCTGCACCAATGAATAGTCTGCACTAATAGTGTTTGTTGCTTTCTGCCCCAATGAATGAGTTGGACCAATGGGGGGATGGTCTTTCCTCGTTATTAGGGTAGTCATGGCGTTGGGAGAGTGGACCAATGGGGATGCTCTTTCCTTGTTATTAGGGTAGTCGGGATGTTGAGAGTGGTGATGACGAATAATGCGTCCTTCGAAGGGAGTCTGAGGTCGTGGTCGATTTGGGGCTATCTTTGCGGGTCGTTCATCGTGAAGGAGTCGTAAGGCTATTCTTTGCAGATGTGAGATTATGGTGGGATTTTGACCGTGCCTTGTCTTGCCTCGTGTCCTTAATGTTTGTTTTGTGGTGGTTCCTCGGGCGTCTAGAGGGTTGTCGAAGGCTTCGAGGCGAGTTGCTCTTTGGGCTGGGCGGTTTCAAGAGGATAGTTGTGGGTTCCCTATTTTTAGATAGGCCCTAGGTCGTTATGGGGTTGTGTTTAAGCCTTTGTAACCACGCCGTATTCGCTTAAGCAGTGTTGGTCGGATCCGAGGGTACCTTGGTGGGTGCTTTCTTGTTGTAGTCGTGGATATCGTGTCCGGAGTCCGGGCTTTCTACCTATATCTAGACGGAGGCGGGTCGTGGCTGTTACGTACCTTTTCGCTAGACCATGGTTAATATTGTTTTGTATGGTACCCACTTTTCCGCTCTTCTCCAAGAGTGGGGCAGATTATGCATCATCACTTACAGTTCTAGTTCGTCGGGGCAGTCCTTGCTTGTGCACGCAATTCTTGTCGTAGTCGTTGTATCCTGGGAGACAGTCGCTCACATTGTTTTAAGCACGTAGAGTGGTCGAATCTATTTTGAGGAAATCGACAGGTCCTTGACTTCTTGTTTCTTTGTTCATCCAATTCCGATTGAGGTATGTTTGATCACGATAATTTCGTATTATTGTAATTTCTATTGTTTATTTTTTCATCAATAAAGTTTGATATCTCTGTTCCTTTATCTCAAATATGGTGCCATATTTCTAACAATCTTTGATGATGCATAATCTTCCCCACCCTCGTAGAGGGGCGGAAAAGTGGGTACTCTACAAAAAATTGTCTACGGTCTTATGTGAAAATACGTAATAGCCACGACCCACCTCCGCCCGGATACAGATGGACAACTCAGACTCTGGAGACGGTACCCCCCTAGTCACGACCCAAAAACACCCACCAAGGGTACTCATTCTAAACACGAGGAGAAAGGTATCCTCAGACCTGACCAACATCTCTTAAAGGGATACGGTGAGGTTACGAAGGCTTTAACACGTTCCCCCCAACGACCCGATACATATCTAAAAACTGGGACACAAGACAAATGACATGGAACCCCCCAGCTCAACAGAATAACTCTCCTTGGAGCATTCAATACCCCACGAGACGCCCGATGATCCCCACGAGATGCCAAAATTGAGGAAACAAGAGCACACAACAAACATTAAGTATACGAGTAAAGTCATGGCATGGTCAAAGACCCCCCATAATCCCATATAAGCAGCTCACTATCATAGAACAACCCCAAGTCTTCTTCACGACGAACGATCTGCAAGGACCAACCGAACAGACCACGACCTCTGACTCAACTCGGAAGACGCATCATTTATTCTCAACTCTCCCAACGTCACAACCACCTTAATAATGAGGAAAGACCATCCCCCATTGGTCCAACTCATTTATTGGGGTAAAAGCAAGAAACACCACTAGTGCAGACTATTCATTGGTGCAGACCGAAATACATGGATTGGCGCATGCTACTCCCGAAGACCATTGGGACGAAGATCGTCATTACTCGCTCAGACGAACCATCAGCCATTGGTCACCCCCAGACGGATGACCCCATTGGCACTGAAGACTCTCACACCACTAGCCACCAGCAAAGGCGGCAAGACCGGCCCTCATTGGCCAAAGACCCTTGAATTTATACTTTAAATAGTCCACATTTCTCAGCAAATGGGAAAGCTCCAATTCAAGCACTAATCCACTACACGCGAAAACAACAATATTCTCCCTTGTTATACACCCTACTTGTACTTAGAATTTATCGCATTCTTCTAGCTCTAACTCGTATACTTCACACAACCCCTTGTACTTTACTCAAAAGTCCTTAATAAAAATATTGTGCCTCCTTTCCTCAAACTCGAGATTGGCATTCAGAAAAAAGTTTGAAGAAACTTGCATGGCCAGAAAAAGAGCTAGAAGAGTACCAGTTCGAGTATCCTCACGGTCCTTACGATCTAACACTAAATCCAAATCCATGGAGAATCACGACAATGAAACAAGAGAGAGCCGAGTCTTCCGCTCCCTCTTGAGGAGGCCCCGCAATACGATGGTCATGTGCTTCTCCCTGAAGCCCCAACACCACCTGCTGCTGGAGACCAACAAGTACCTCAAGGAACGAGACCCGCTATGGGTGACGTACAGGTACCCTTGGACATGTATCACAACATGTTCGCTCGATTCAACCGACGCGGTGCCACGGCCTCAGAAAATGTTCGAGGTCGTGACAAGGAATGCTCTGAGAAGAGGGGTAACCCCCGCGTCGCCAGTTCGTCCCACCTCCCATGGCCTGATCAGAAGGACTATCGCAAGGTGATACCTGAGCTTCCCTTTCACGACGAAGAAGGAGATAACCCTCACCAGATACTACAAGTTTGGTCGGTGCACCACCAGGATAAAATAATGTTTCAGATTTGTGTATTTAATATTGGAAATTGTCCAAGGCGTTTGCGTGGACGTCGTGTTCGTTGATGTTTTTTGGATATAGCCTTTTACGGTTCACGTTAACCTGGTGAAGGAGGATCATGAAAGAAAGGTTCCTCAATATTGAGAATGACGATACTAAAGAATTGTCGAAGGAAAGTTGTTCCTCCGTACTAACAAAACTGGGAAGGTTTTATTCCCTTATCAATCATCATCTTATAATATTGAGAGAGTGCAGGTCTTCTTTCTCAAGCACCAATAGGATTCAGACTTATTATTATTGCTAATTATGCTCATGTCATTCATGTAATGATGCCTACTACGTGGCAAGGTTGCATGTTAATTTATCTATGCATAATATGTTATCAACCACGATGTGGTATAGCATGAAATTAAATCGTTTATACATGAACTGATGCGTTGAATTCTTGTGTTGATCATCTTAATTGTTCCATATATGACATATGCCGAAAAGATTTTATGGAGCAATGTGGCAATGAATTTCTGAACTTGGGCAATAAAGTAAAAACAAAACTTTATTTTATACGCGTATTTCTTTTCGAATATCGAAAGAAAGAAATCGGATATTGAAGAATTTTTGTTATTCTTTATGTGTTTTATTTACTAATGTCGATTGAGTTGTGGTGATCACATTAATAATGGATGTGTTCGTTTTCTGCTGGATTTCTAAGCAAGAAATCACTGTAGAGCTAACCGGGCACAAGATCAAAGTTCAGAGTTTTTGGTAATTTTGAGATAAGTGGTTTCTATCTATCTTTTACAAATCAAAAATTTAAATATATATTGGTGCCTCGATCTACTATTGAAGAATCATAGGTAACGTGATTATGGAATTTTGTGCACATTGTATGTGCTTTATATAATCACAATTATATGATTGGAATTTGTTAAAGGTTGAGAGACACAAATACAAATTTATGTTCCTTCCCTTATTGGAATCAACTTTGGTAAGTTTATATGTGTAATGGGGATGATTTAAGGTAGACCCAAATCCAAGATTGGGCCGGCCTAGCAGTAAGACCCATTGAAACGAGAGCATCGAATGGAAGAGGTTCGATGCGGGTTCTTCATCGAACCACACCTGTTCGATGCCGACTCTCATGCGTTTGGAAGGTCCCACGGGACGGAGGTCTAGATATACCCCGCCCCTTCACCTTCTGGGAGAGAGAACACACACGACACAAATCGCTACCACATCGAACGCCTTGGTTCGACTTACTTTACTGTTCGATCCTACTCGGTATTCGACACTAGCCTCACTAATTCTAATTAAGATCGAACCAGCCCCCATTCGAGTTCAGCAGTGTCGAATTATTATAGTTCGACACAACCAGATCGAACTAGAACTATTCGATATTCCTTCAACTCGACCGTCCACGCTCTCGAACCAATCAAGTTCGACCTACAATAGCATCGAACCAACCATGTTCGATGCGCGCATCGAACGTTCTCAATTTGATCTATACGTTTATTTGGCTTGTTAGGATATCTAGAGCAATTCAATACTTGTAATAGACAATAGGTGTTTCGGACCAAGTTAGTCCGTTTATTATATTGGATTAGCATTATTTTGGTATTGTCAGACCCGTTTGTAATTATCTTCGGTGTATTATAACTCGGACGAAATAAGACCAAAATATTGGCGTCGTCTATGGGAACACCGTTTGTATTGTATATAGATATAAATAGCTAGAATGACAAAGAAACGTCATACGCTTTCGGATGAAAAGAAGATAGCAAGGAAGAAGATCAAAATGGAAATAGACGAAAGTAGAAAGCGATCCGAGCCTAAGGACCAGGCGCGGGATAAAGCAGAGATTCAATTATTGAAACAATGGCAAGAATGTAAAAATGGAACCCTTAGGAGAATTCGAAATTTTGCAGCTATTTAGGGAGAGCACCGAAACAATAATAAAAAATGGGGCAGGAATTGATCGAATAATAGAGGCAGCTTTGGTGGACTGTCTCAGACATAATTCAGATATATTTGCATGGTGTGATTCCGATTTACTCGAAATAGACTCCAGAATCATAGTACATCGGTTGAATGTAAACAAGAGCGCAAAGCCGATACGACAAAAGAAGTGGAGTTTTAGCAAGGAGAAGAATGAAGTCGCTAAAAAAGAAGTACAATAACTCTTAGCAGCACGACACATTTATACGATAAGGTTCTCATAATAGTTAAGCAATATCGTTTTAGTTATGAAAAAAGAAGCCATATAGAGAATGTGCGTGGATTATACGGACATGAACAAGCCATGTCCTAGGAATCCTTTTCCATTGCCTCGGATAGACCTACTGGTTGATTCGACTGCAGGATGTGCACTGCTGAGCTTGATGGATGCGAAAAGTGGATTTCACCAGATATTCATGGCAGTACAAGATCAGAGCAAAACAGCTTTTGTCACGGATATAGAAGTTTATTGTTACAGCGTAATGCCATTCATATTGAAGAACGAAGGAGTGACATTTCAAATATTGGTGGCCAAAATGTTTTACCATCAAATTGGAAAGTCAATGGAGGTATATATCGACGACATGCTCGTGAAAAGTCTCAAGGCTGAGGAGCATGTGCGTCATTTAGATGAGGCTTTCGCCATCATGACAACCTACAGAATGAAATTGAACCCCAAGAAATGCACATTTGGGGTGACAACGGGGAAGTTCCTAGGCTATGTGGTGAACGAAAGAGGAATCGAAGCCAATCCAGATAAAATAAAGGCGGTGTTGGATCTACCATCACCAAAGATACTGAGGGATGTGCAGTGTTTGGTGGGTTGATTGATAGCCTTGGGAAGGTCCATATCGACTTCTGCAGCAAATAATCTCCATTTCTTTAAATTCATGAGACGAAGCAAGGATTTTGTTTGGACGCCAGAGTGTCAGGAGGCTTTCCGGAAAATGAAAGATTATTTGGTGAGCCCGCCACTGTTATCTAAACCGGAGGAAAATGAAATGTTATATCTATACCTAGCGGTATCCTCACATGCCATCATCACGGTACTAGTCAAGCAAAAGGGAACCCAGCAGTTACCCATTCACTATGTGAGTAGAGTTCTGCAGGGGGCAGAGGGGAATTATTTGGAGATAGAACTGTTAGCACTGGCTATCATGGCCACCGTACAAAAATTGAGACTTTACTTTCAATCTCACCTAATCACGGTAGTGACAGATAAGCCTTTGAAACAAGTGCTGGCAAGGCCCAAAACTTCCGGCAGGTTGGTTAAATGGGCAATTGAGCACAGTGAATTTGGATTGAAGTTCATGCCACGAACTATGATTCAAGCGCATGCCTTTGCGGATTTCATGGCTGAGACATTGGGAAACAGTGTGGCAGATACCGCAAATTATATTTTTTTTATATCATATCAAGTCGGAACCAGCAGAGCAACCACAACATGGATACTACACACAGACAGGTTCATAACCACTCAAGGTGGAGGGGTTGGGATTCATTTTATGTCCCCAGAGCAAAGGGATTTGAATGCGCTATCAGTCTAAACTATATGGTGACAAACAACGAAGCCAAGTACGAAGCAGTTATTGCTGGTATCAAAATGGCTCTCGGGCTCAACGTTGAACATTTTGACATATTTACCGACTCTCTCTTAGTGGCGAATCATTTTTCAGGAAAATACAAGACGAGAGAGGAGACGATGAAATTGTACGCTGCACCGGTAAAAGAATTGGCAAAGAGTTTCAAATTCTTTGATATCACTCAGATACCAAGGGACGACAATGCGAAAGCCGAGGCACTCTCTAAATTCGCGAGTTCATCGGAGATCGTGGTAAATAAGAGAGTAACATTTATGGCCGCCGACAAGCCCTCAATCAGGATATCGAAATATAACGCTACGAAGGCGTGGGTGGAATTTATTATGGCAATACATGTAGACTCGTCTTGGAAGGATGAAATAATTACTTATCTTCGAGAGGGTATCCTCCCGACAGATTCGAACGCACCGCGTAGAATGCGATATAAGGCCTATAGGCTTACTATCCACAATGGAGAGCTCTATAAACGATCTTTCGAGGGACCACTTCTAAGATGCTTGACTCCAACCCATGATGGATACGTAATGGAAGAAATTCATGCACGGTGCTGTGGAAATCATTCTAGGGGAAGAGCTTTGGCTCAACGAATTTTACGCCAAGGATATTATTGGCCAACTCTATTAAAAGATGCAACAGCTTTTTCGAAGCGATGTGATAGTTGTTAATACCACACTTAACTCAGCCATAGACCTGCACAACCACTACAACCCATCGACGTCGCGTGTCCATTTTAACAATGGGGAATTGATATTGTAGGACCCTTTCTCCCGGCTAAAGGTCAGAAGAGATATTTGGTTGTGGTAGTTGAGTACTATACCAAGTGAGTTGAAGCAGAGGCTATGTCGTCGATCACAAAGAAGAATGTGATTGAGTTTATCTGGAATTACATCATATGCCATTTTGAAATTCCGAGGCATATTATATGTGACAATGTACACAATTCAGCGGAAAGGAGATTAAATCTTGGTTCGTGGAGTTAAAGATATCTCACAATCTGACTTCAATCTATCATCCCCAGTCAAATGGTCAAACATAATCCACCAATAAAACATTAAAGATTTATCTTGAAAGGAGGGTGAGAAGCACAGGAAAAACATGGCCAGAATAGCTTTAAGGAATATTGTGGGCATATAGAACAACTCCAAAAACATCGATAGGAGAGACTCCATTTGTTTTGGTTTATGGCACCGAGGCTGTTTGCCTGCAGAAATAAAAATGCCGACGTGCAGGATTAACTAATACGACCCCGAACAATCGTCCCGCTTAAGACGTACAGTAGCTTTTAAGGGAGGATGCGTATCAACGTACAGTAGCTTTTAAGGGAACAATGGCCAAAAGTTACGATAAAAGAGTTCAGTTCCAAAATTTCAAAGTAGGTGATATGGCGATGAGAAGCATTGCGGTAAAACAGCACGTCGGGAAGCTTGAACCAAAATGGGAAAGGCCTTTCAGACTCATACGAGCAAGTTTGTGAGGATACTATTACTTGGAGACTATGCAGGATGTTCAGCAGAAGCGTCCGTGGAATGTGCAACATCTTAGACGCTACTATGCATTGGATTTGAAACAATACCATCGGCAGCCAAACACTTGTATGAACTGCGAAGGCTTGAGTCCCAGGAAAACTAGAAGAACATGGAGTCTTATTAGAATAAATCTCCCAAAAGTGGCCAAACCCCTCATGCATGACACGAGGGTCATGACAACGGTATAAATCGCCCAAAGTGGCCAAACCCCTCATGCACGACACGAGCGTCATAACGTTGATATAATTTGCCCAAATTGGCCAAACCCCCCATGCACGACACGAGCGTCATGATGGCGGTATAAATCGCCCAAAGTGGCCAAACCCCTGTTGCACGACACGAGTGTCATGACGGCGGTACAAATCGTCCAAAGTGGTTAAACCCCTGATGTACGGCACGAGCGTTGTGACGGAGATGCAACGCGAGATTGATAATGATTATAAGGCACAACACAAATATGAAAGGGACAACAGGCAATGAGCAACTAAATATGTACTAAACATGATTAAAAGGAGAATGAATTACACAAATATAGTATAAATCAAAAAACTATGATATCAAGCCGCAAAATCAGTCTCATTCAAGAACATTTCCAAATGATATGCAAAAATTGTTTACAAAACAAAAAGCCTAATATCATCAAAATGGTATCACATAGGAATGGATATTCAGTTGATGATTGGGGGGACTCAGGACGAAGGATCACACCCACGGAACGTGTAATTTCCTAGAATTTGATCTTCCGTGAGCACCAATTCCTCTGCATGTGCCCAACCTTCGGGCAAAATAACTTCATCTCTCTCGGAGGCTTTGTCAAGCTGATATTTGCTGAGAGAAATCAATGTTTGGTCATTGAATGATCGTTCGGGCAAACAACTTCAGTAGTAGGAGTTCCACGATCTTGGGAGGGATCTCAAGGAGGGGACATTCCAGTTGGCAAAATCATTGTCGGACCAGGCATATTGTACACGGGCATAACCCTCTTTCTCTTATCCATAGCCACACCAGGCATGTGTCGAAGACTCGACGCCCTAAGAGGACTCGATAGAAAAATCGGAGACCTGGACGTTTTTGGAGGCAGTTCAACCTCATCATCACTTTGACCAAAAGGGTCATGAAGGACTTTATTGACCCTCTAGACCTCGCTCAAAGCAGCACTAGCACCACATTTATCTATTCCCTTCTACATTAAAGGCAAACTCAGATTCAAAGAACTGGAAACCAGTCGCACTATTGCCTTTATGATCACGCCATACGGCGTAAAACGGATCACCAGGCCTAGGGGTCTGTAAATCATCATCGTCATCGCCTCTAGGCTCCGTGATCTCCATCCTAAGGCCACGACTAGCATCCAACATATCTTTTTGGAAACCCTCTCCAAGATATCTGAGTTAACCGGCCTGATTGACGCCAAGCTCCATGCCATATTTCATGTACACTGCACCGTGAAGTAACTCAAGCAATTTATAAACATTACTCTGCATGACATATTTGGCAATGGAGGACTTGTAATCTTCCAATTCCAAATGTCGGACTCGATGACCCAAATCAGCTATAACACTATCCGCGGCGGCATTCAACACTTTAAGAGAAGAATTCTCACGCTTCAAAGAGTCATTCTCTCTCTTCAATGCAGTTATTTCTGCACGCAATGCGGTAAAACTTTCGTCGTTTTTCTTGGCCATTACTCCAACATCGTAAGCATCACGAGCAGCCCTAGCAACCACTTTCTCAGATTCTTTGGCGCGTTTTCTACGCATTGCGTCGGCCGTCATCACCACTACGAATATTTTTGCGTATCCTATCGAGGACGGAATTATGTAGACCCTGTACATCAATGAAACCATTGCAATCCTGGCACAGTCGATATACTCCTATAGTAAGAGCAGCAAAAAATAAGCGCCCAAAGCGTGCCAGATCACGGTATCCTAACCTATCAATTACGGCTTGCAATCCAGTTGAAGCCACATGCCCCGCATAATCTCTGCCGCTTGTTCTTCCCGCAATCGATATCTGCCCAAAGTAGCGCTCAAAGATTCTGAATTTTCGTCATTAAGGAAATCATAATGAATGAGACTCCCAGGAGGGGCCAGTCTCGGATTACCTGAATGTCGATGTCGCCTAGATGGGGGTGGAGAGATGTCTTGAGCTTATCGAGCAGACTCATACTCAGCTAATTTCCTCTTAGCAACGACGTACTAGTGCTCATCCCCTAAACATGAGGAACTCGCTCCATCTTTATTTCGCGCGCTCTGGACTGTAGGATTGGATGCATTGAATCTAGCCAAATTGGCAGCAATTCTCTAATCTTCCGCATCAATTTCTTCCATAATCTAGATCTGAGGATTAGTCCCAAGCTTAACGCGTCTACTAATGGTAGTTGGCGTCATCACCAATCTCCGCGAGACAAAATCTCATGATGCTCGAAGTCGCTCACAATAGGCATTCGAGTACCAGCACTAACGCCACCGAGCCTCGTGGTAGAACGATCAATTGGTGGAGCATCGGAGTGACCTATACCCCCATTATCGGATAAAGCTCCAGGGCCCTAATCGCATATTCTCGCTCATTCTCGTTCCTTCACGCTCGTTCTTGCGGCCTCATCTGAGGTTCTTTCAGAAGAAACACTAACAAATGATAGGCCCACATCCGAGGCCTCATTTTCCTCGCTCATTATCGGGTGACATTACAAGCTTACTCCGATTTTTAGATTTTGTCCTGGCCATTTTAGGTCACATATGGAATCATATCTGGATCGTTGTAGCAAGTAAAAACTATATGAGCATCGAATTCGATGCGATTGGGAAGGTCGAACACTGACGGTTCGATGTTAAGTGTGTCGAACCCTCACTGTTCGGTGGAAAGGTCGAACGCTGAGAGTTCGATGTTAAGTGTCGAACACTCATTGTTCGATGTGTCCTGAAGAGTAGCTAAAAAACTCCCCTGAAAAAGAAAATAACAATGAGGTAGATATTAGCCCATTATATAGGCACACCCACCGCCTTCCTCTCTTGCTCCGTTACGTCAGCATCGAACGATATCTGTTCGATACGCCCGCATCGAATTCACCAGAGTCTATGAGTACACTTGCGTACATCGAACTGCCCTCGTTCGATGCGCACAAATACATCGGAATGCGCTTGTTTGATGTGCCCAAATACATAGAACGACCAGAGTTCGCCGCCTTCAAAATTTTGCCACTCAATATAAAGCAGAATGCAAAGATTTCTAAGTTTGGAAACCGCTCTCTCATCGACACAGTCTCCCAAACTGGGGGAACTATGTGATGGGAATGATTTAAGGTAGGCCTAAATCCAAGATTGGGTCAGGCTAGCAGCAAGGCCCATTGAAACAAGAGCATCGAAGGGAAGAGGTTCGATGCGGAACCACACCTGTTCGATGCTGACTCTCATGCATTTGGAGGGTTCCATAGGACGGGGTCTATAAATACCCTGCCCCTTGACCTTCTAGATTAGAGAACACACACGACACAAATCGCTACCACATCGAACGTCTTGATTCGACTTACTTTATTGTTCAATACTACTCAGTATTCGACACTAACCTCACTAATTTTAACTAAGATAGAACCAGCCCTCGTTCGAGGTTCAGCAGTGTCGAATTGTTATAGTTCGACACAACCGCATCGAACCAGAACTATTCGATATTCCTTCAACTCGACCGTACACGCTCTCGAACCAATCAAGTTCGACCTACAACAGCATTGAACCAGCCACGTTCGATGCGCACATCGAACATCCCCAATTCGATCTACACGTTTATTTGTCTTGTTAGGATATCTAGAGCAATTCAATACTTGTAATAGACAGTAGGTGTTTCGGACGAAGTTAGTCCGTTTATTATATTGGATTAGCATTATTTTGGTATTGTCAGACCGGTTTATAATTATCTTTGGTGTATTGTAACTCAGATGAAATAAGACCAAAATAATGTGTTTCTAACAGTTCAGGGCATGATTTCCATTGTGGAAATAATTTTCTGTAATGTATGGTGATTGAATATACTTGCACTACCTTGGTGTATATTTGGGAAACAATCCATGAAATAGAAGAATTGTTGCATGGCAAGTACATATTTTTTTCTGGCGTTTCCTTCTCTTTGGAGTCAAGTTTGGTAATTGAATATGTTTATATTTAATGAATGCTTGGAAGAAAAGAAAACATAATGCACATAATTCTACATGTTGCTCGTTGCTTGAGTATATTTATATATGTATATATATATATATATGTATATATATATGTTTGTGTAATATTAATAATTCTTTTTTCACAACGGGTCGTTTAAGAGATGTTGTGCACAAGTGGAACTGCGGAAACATTACGCAAATAACCAGCATATGTATATTGTGAGATTTTTTGCAGGTTTAGTCATTTATATATACACTGCTCAATTTTAGTTATTTATGTATACATTGCGCTCAATTTTAGTCCTCCAGCCAAATTAATTTTAAAATTTGTCAAAAGACGTCACGTGCGAGTCAAGTGACACCTGAAACTGGTTCTATTAATTTTTTTTTATGTTTAATCTAAGCAAAAATGAGAGGGGTGACTTAGTAAGATGAGACTTACGAGCCTGTTTTTACCACTAAATATAAAAAATTAAATAATATAAAAAGTAAATAAGATATATTTCAGGTTTCTATAGCTACAAATGACCAAATGCCCTAATGTATTGATTGTGTGTATGAATCTAGAAAGATAAAAGTAAAAAAGTATTATAGTCATCGTATGTGAGGCTATGCAATTTAGTAATTAATTAAATTTAAATAAATAAAACAAGCATGTATATTTTTTATTTTCACTATCCCAAGTTGAAACCATGAATACAAGATACATGTAACTCTTTATAATGCAAAACCTCAATCTATAATTTATGACGGGGAGAGTGAGACAGGCAGGTTGTTAACGAATCTACTTTTTTTCTTAATATTTAAGGTTAACATAGACATAAATAAATAATGTTACCCGTATCGAACATCACAAGACTCGCATGTGACGTCTTTTGATAAAATTTAAAATTAATTTAGTTGGAGGAGCAAAATTAATCGTAATATATACATAAGTGACTAAAATTGAGCAGGGTATATATAAAAGACTAAACTTGCAGAGTGGTATACATAAAGGACTAAAACTGGTATTTGATATGAAACCAGGAATGATTTTTTTTTTTTTCAAGTTCTTGATTAATTATTTGGAAAGCATAATCACTGTGATTCAATATGTGTTTTAAATATGGTCATGGTATATGACAAAATTATTCGGGTGTTGATATTTTTACACTAAAAGCTCGATTTAAGAACTTGCTTAAAACCTTAGTCTTCTATTTAGTAATATTTAGATAATATTGCTAACATTTTTCTCTTCATGAGATTTTTTGATTTAAGCTTATGATGGATGACGTGTCCACTTATTTATCGAGCAATGACGTCGACTGGTCACATACTGAAAACATATGATATATGCTTTGTGGAGGTTTGATGCATAAACACAAGACGACACTTTGTGTTGCATCCCTGAGGTAATCTTTTACTTACAGATAAGTAGTTTGAGTAAAATAAATGTATTTATTTTTCATGATATTTGAGATATATGATAAAATAAATTAAGAGTTAATCATTTTATTCATTGATTGGTGAGATGAGTTTAATGTCAAGAGAGATGTGATATTATTTAATATATCAGAAGCGGACATAGCTATTACTGATCCCAATCCGCCGATGCCTCAAACGTCGACAACATAGACATTGGTTCAATCTTGAGAAAACCTAGCATTTGTGCATGACGGGGTTGATTGATCCTGTTGGTCTAGTAGGATCTATGGTCTCATGAACTACAGTGAAAAACAAAGAATTGCACCTGCGTGATTTTCAAAAACGTGTAGCAAATAATGCTACTTATCTCACCAGGTTTGAATATTGTGTGATTCTTGAAATGAGATTTTCCTATTTTTAGAGAGAATGATATTGATGTAATAAATTATGTATTATTGCAAGACGAGTGGGGTGAAGCCATGTTATTGGCTTACTATCTTTTAAATAAGACACCCCAAAAAGTAAATACTCCCTATGAGTTATAGAAAATACAACTTTCTTACGAACACTCTGAAATGTGGGGGCGTGTCGAGCTAATGTGGCATTACCTGTGCCAAAGAAAATAATAACAGATCCAAAATGTTGGACTATGTTTTCATGGCTATGCACACAATAACATTGGTTATCATTTTTGTGTATGAGTTTAAAACCCTGAGATTCATAAACATACGATAATGGAATCAAGAAATGCGCTCTTCTTTGAACACATATTTTTTCTTGTAAGTCCATTGTGGTTGGACAAAGTTCTTCAAAATGAATCTTTGATGATATTGACAATAGTGAGGTGAAAAAAATAATTGAAAAAACTGATGAGGTCCATGATATGCCAAGAAAACGAAACAAAAGAGTAAGGACAGGAAGTTCTTTTTCTGACTTATATGATAAAGGTTAAGCCTTGAACGTATTAGAGGCTGAAAGCTCTATTAAAGATATTTTATGCAAATAATCAATAAAAAGTGAAATTGATTGCATCTAGTACATCCACTCTTGAAAATTGGTTGACCTTCTTCCGGGATGTAAACCATTGAGTTATAAGTGGATTTTCAAACGGAGAACAGATGAAATAACACAAGCAACACGAAAGTTATTATTACTTTGATATTTATTCTCATGTGACGAGAATAAGTCCAATAAGAAAGATTTTGGTCATTGCAACTCTCCAAAATCTCTAAGTACATCAAATGGATGTAAATACGATTTTTCTTAAATAGAGGTTCTTGATCGGGTTATGTAGCTCATAGAAAAGAAAATCAAGTATAAGTTGGTGAAGATATTGTGTGGACTTAAATAAACACGAAAACAATGTATGAAAAAATTGACAACGTCATGATGTCAAATGATCCCAAAATCAATTCGTGCGATAAATGTGTTTACGTCAAAACTACAGAAGAAGGATATTTGGTTCTATGTCTGTATGTTAACCACATACTCATTGTGGGAAGCAACGACCGAATGGTGAAATCCATTAAATGTTTGCTTAATTCAAGATTCAATATGATAGACATGGGACAGATCGATGTAATCTTAGGAATTAAGATTAAAATATTGCCAGATGGTCCTATATCAACTCAATCACACTACCTGGACAAGATTTTTGAATAATTCAGAAATGGTGATTCTGGAGTAGCCACAACTCCAATTAACACGAGTCAACATTTGTCTAAGAATGAGAGAGAACGTGTTGATCAAGTGGAATATGTTAGAGTGATAGAAAGTCTCATGAACTTAATGAATTGTACACGACCAGACATCTCCCATACAATTTGCACGTTGAGTAAATTCAAGAGTAACACAGGGCATGATCACTATAAAGAAATTGTGAAAGTACTTGGGTACTTAAGTTATACTCGTGACTGTGGGTTGCATTATACCAGAGATCCAAATGTTGCTTGAAGGTTTTACCAAAGTAAGTTGGATATATGTTATACAAGACTCCAACGCACCAAGTGAGCGTGTATTCACTTTAGAAGGTGCAACTTTGTCATGGAAATCTTTAAGACAAATGGTTATAACTAGATTCACGATGGAATCTGAGTTTATGGTATTAGACAAATGCAGTGAAGAAGCCGAATGGCTTCTTAACTTCTTAGAAGATATTCCTGAGTGGCCCAAACATGTTCCAGCAATATGCATAAATTGCAATAACCAATCTAGGATTGGAAGAGCACCGAATGTTTTATACAATGGTATGTCTAGACATATACGTCGACGACATAACACAGTTAGACAACTGATCTCAACTGGGGTTATTATACTTGACTACGTGAAGTCAAAAGATAATATTGTGGATCCGCTAACCAAACGATTAAATGGAGATCAAGTTGAAATGACATCGAGAGGAATGGGACTTAAGTCTGTTGAAAATTAAGGTCCCTATGAAGGAAAACCCAACCATGCTGAATGGAGATCCCAAGATCTTGGTTCAATGGGACAACCTAATTGTAAGAATATTGCACGGTCAATGTGGGGGTCAACCCTTGTCCATCTCTAGATGAAACAGTGATACTTGTGATGGAAAAGGTTAAGCATTGTGCTTTTAATGATTCTTACGCGTCGGAAATTCGAGCGGAGTAATGCGGCTCCTAGATAATAAATCACCCATATGGGAGAGAGGAGGGGCCACCTCTGAGGAAAATGAAGGTGGCTTAATTTTCAGGAAAACTCTTGTAGAACCAGGCGTATGTCCAGGGTCAAAATGGACATAAATTATGAGAACCGCAACTGTGATAGGAATATACCTGTGTTGAGATTTATGGAGCGTTTTCACAAACGACGGATAGTTCAAGGACATCAAGTTCATAATATCGGCTAGGAAAGAAAGTATTTCTCATAATGGAAGGTTCAAGGGCGTGTCCTACCTATCCTATGCAGGCATAGACCATAGAACTCTATCAGCACATGATATATGCATGATCATTCATGTGGGAGATTGTTGAAAAAATTGGTTCAAGGAATCGGGTTTTGTACAATCGACTATATGTCGAGTTTGGTACATGGGTGAATGAGAAATTGATTCTCAACATTGAATTAAAGTCGAAAATATTGTATGTCAATATTTGATATTTTTGTTCTGCGTAAACAGAATTATGTAATTTTTTGTTATATTACGAAAAATATTAAGTATCAAAGTTGATAATTAATTAATGGTCGAAATATTAAAAATGGCCACTAACTTTTTTTAGAAATTTAAAATGTCCTTTTTTTGGGGCCTTGCCAAAATGACCTGTATGTTTAAAAAAAACTTTCAAAAATGTCCTTTACCCTTTGTTCGGGCTGAAATTGCCTATGTGGCGGTATAGTGACTGTCAGGTCAATAAGTGCGCCACCACGTCATATTTTTCAGCCAAAAAATATTTTTTAAACAAACCCTTCTAATTTTAAATATTGTATTTACACCCTAAAATAAATTGCCCTTTGCACCCCAATATAAATACATAAATATATATATAAAACATATATATATATAACCATTTGTAAAAATAAAACATATATATATATATATATATAAAATAATAATAATAACATATATATATAACTATTTGTAAAAATAAAAACATAAATCTTAATTTAAAAATATATTTAATTTTACTATATACTATTTAAATCATAAAAATATAAAAATAAAAATAAAAATATTTAATTCTCACATTTACACATAGTTTTCATTTAGTCACAAAGTTACCCTGCACTAGATCGGTTTTTCATGCATGTTTCACTTAGTTCAATCAACAAATACATTTAACCAACAAAGCAAAATTAATAAGTATAGTATGTTAAAATTGTGATGCTACAAACTTTGTTGCTTTGTTGTATTCTTAATAGTAAATAACTAATATTTTACCTTCTTACTGGAAATTTAAGACGAATTTCTTCTATGGGAGCCCTCGTACACCCATTAAAGGACCCCTAATAATGTAGAGATGATTAATCACTTACGAACTCCACAGTCTTGATATTGAGGAAACAAAGATGATGTGACAATAACCACCCTCGTATGCTTATGCTTGATCACATGTGCCACCATCTCTAAGCAAACCATACACTACAAGAAAAAGGGGTCATTAGGGACTGCAAGGGTGGTCCCTAATGACCCCCCTGCGGTCGCTATTGAGGGGGTAGCGACCGTCTAGCGGTCGCTATTTTGCGGTCGCTATTGACCATGGTCGCTTGCCAATAGCGACCGTTAAGCGGTCCCTATTGAGGTCATTAGGGACCGCAATTTAGCGACCGTTAAGCGGTCCCTAATGACCTCAATAGGGACCGTCTGGGCGGTCCCTAATGTGGAACAATAGGGACCGCCCTGACGGTCCCTAAATTTAACAATAGGGACCGTCTGGGCGGTCCCTAATGTGGAATAATAGGGACCGTCCAGACGGTCCCTAATTTTTACAATAGGGACCGTTTGACGGTCCCTAATATCAAAATCAGGGACCGTTTAACGGTCCCTACTAATATTCATCGTATGAATATTAGTAGGGACCGTTAAGCGGTCCCTAATGACCTCCAGAAAAAATAAAAAAAAAACTACAATTATATTCCGGATTTAATCCGAAATATAATTGTTTTTTTTTTGTAAAATTGTAATTTTAACAAATTGAAAACAATAAAATATTGAATAAAAAGTTAATATAATGACAATTGATATGAAAGAATAAAAGAATGTGAAAAGATGAATAAAATGAGTAATAATATAAAATGAATGAAATCAAAAACATGAATGAAATCAAAAACATGAAATCAAAAGTGAAGAATAGTAAATGTAGATCCAAAATAAAGAAAGTATAAGAAAAAAAGATTGTATTGGTGAAAAAAAGAAAATAAAGATCCAAAATAAAGAAAGTGAAAGAAAAGAAAATGAAGAAAATCTTGTGTTGGTGAAAAGAAGAAAAGTTTTTGTGTTGGTGAAAATAAGAAAAAAAAATTAAGTGTTTTTGTGTTGGTGAAAAGAAGTAAAGAAGATAGTGTTTTTTGGAGATAGTGAAATGGGTGTAAGAGTGGTGAGATATATATATTCAATTGGTTTTTGTCCGTTGGATGATTTTAGATGATCGACAGTTTAAGATGACGATCCGTGTTAAGGACATGATGGGTACTTATGACCGTAGATTAGGATTTCATCGACGGTTGAGATTTGATTTGGTGAAAATTCAAATTTCCCCCTCACTTCCGCAAAAAATTTTGCTAAAAATTAAAAATTTTCGATTTTAGGGACCGTTAAGCGGTCCCTAATGTCGAATCAGGGACCGTTTAACGGTCCCTATTGTCAAATTAGGGACCGCTTAACGGTCCCTACTAATATTCATACTTAAAAATCGATTTTTTTATTGATGTTGTTGTGTTTGTGATTGTAAGCAACCAAACTCATTGTAATATATAAATTGAAGTAATAAATGATTGCAAAACCAACCTTATAGTAGATTAGTTGTGAAGTAATAGATTAATTGCGATTGATCGAGTTATTAACGTTCAAGATATATTTCACAAATGTACACCTAATTAATTATCATTAGTTAGTTGTAATTGTTATCCGTGTTTATGATTTACTTCACAAACGTTAGCATAGATACGATTGATTATGAGGCATAATCATTAGATCAAGTATTCATTACTTATACGTATATATATAGATCGAATTAATTTGTCATTATGTCATTCGTCGTACACAATTGTAGGAGAATCTTCAAAGTGACTCGTTCTCCTTGTATAATGTTTGGATATACAATATGTTGTTGTAGTTATTGTTAAATTGACTATTCAAATGGTTATTATGAACTAAACATACAACGTGCCACCTCGAACCATCGAAAAATTCATAATTTTGATGTATGTATATTAGTAGGGACCGTTAAGCAGTCCCTAAATTAATAATAGGGACTGCTAAGCGGTCCCTAATTCGGTAGTAGCGACCGCTTAACGGTCCCTATTGTCAAATTAGGGACCGCTTAACGGTCCCTACTAATATTCATACTTAAAAATCGATTTTTTTTTATTGATGTTGTTGTGTTTGTTATTGTAAGCAACCAAACTCATTGTAATATATAAATTGAAGTAATAAATGATTGCAAAACCAACCTTATAGTAGATTAGTTGTGAAGTAATAGATTAATTGCGATTGATCGAGTTATTAACGTTCAAGATATATTTCACAAATGTACAACTAATTAATTATCATTAGTTAGTTGTAATTGTTATCCGTGTTTATGATTTACTTCACAAACGTTAGCATAGATACGATTGATTATGAGGCATAATCATTAGATCAAGTATTCATTACTTATACGTATATATGTAGATCAAATTAATTTGTCATTATGTCATTCGTCGTACAAAATTGTAGGAGAATCTTCAAAGTGACTCGTTCTCCTTGTATAATGTTTGGATATACAATGTGTTGTTGTAGTTATTGTTAATTTAACTATTCCAATGGTTATTATGAACTAAACATACAACGCGTCACCTCGAACCATCGAAAAATTAATAATTTTGATGTATGAATATTAGTAGGGACCGTTAAGCGGTCCCTAAATTAATAATAGGGATTGCTATGCGGTCCCAAATTCGGTAGTAGCGACCGCTTAATGGTCCCTATTGTCAAATTAGGGACCGCTTAACGGTCCCTACTAATATTAATACTTAAAAATCGTTTTTTTTTTTATTGATGTTGTTGTGTTTGTGATTGTAAGCAACCAAACTCATTGTAATATATAAATTGAAGTAATAAATGATTGCAAAACCAACCTTATAGTAGATTAGTTGTGAAGTAATAGATTAATTGCGATTGATCGAGTTATTAACGTTCAAGATATATTTCACAAATGTACAACTAATTAATTATCATTAGTTAGTTGTAATTGTTATCCGTGTTTATGATTTACTTCACAAACGTTAGCATATATTCGATTATGAGGCATAATCATTAGATCAAGTATTCATTAATTATACGTATATATGTAGCTCGAATTAATTTGTCATTATGTTCTTCGTCGTACAAAACAGTAGGAGAATCTTCAAAGCGGCCCGTTCTCCTTGTATAATGTTTGGATATACAATGTGTCGTTGTACTTATTGTTATGCGGCACCTCGAACAACGAGTCACCTCGAACCATCGAAAAATTCATAATTTTGATGTATAAATATTAGTAGGGACTGCCAAGCGGTCCCTAAATTAACAATAGGGACTGCCAAGCGGTCCCTATTGTAGAAATTAGGGACCGTCTGGGCGGTCCCTATTGTAAAAATTAGGGACCGTCTGGGCGGTCCCTATTATTCCACATTAGGGAACGCCCAGACGGTCGCTATATTGCGGTCCCTATTGAGGTCATTAGGGACCGCTTAACAGTCGCTATTTTGCAGTCCCTAATGACCTCAATAGCGACTGCTAAGCAGTCGCTGTTGTCTTCAGCAGTCGCTGAAGACAAGCGACCGCTTCGCGGTCGCTAATTTGCGGTCCCTAATGACCCCTTTTTCTTGTAGTGATAATCCCTAAGCAACTAACAGAAACGCTTAGAACCCATGTGCCACCATCTTCATATTAATTTCTCTTCACTCGGCTCACGTAAATACTTGAGATCTAATCTCCATCTGACCTTATTATGTCATCCTTAATGTAGTAAATTATACGATCATATAGTTATTATCGTATATAGTATGCTCATTCGATCCTATCACTACAAGAAAAAGGGGTCATTAGGGACTGCCTGGGCGGTCCCTAATGACCCCCATGCGGTTGCTATTGAGGGGGTAGCGACCGTCTAGCGGTCGCTATTTTTCGGTCGCTATTGACCACGGTCGCTATTGCCAATGGCGACCGTTAAGCAGTCCCTATTGTGGTCATTAGGGACCGCAAGATAACGACTGTTAAGCGGTCCCTAATGACGTCAATAGGGACCACAATATAGCGACCGTGAAGCGGTCGCCATACTTTTTGATAATAGGGACCGTCTGGGCGGTCCCTAATGTGGAACAATAGGGACCGCCCAAACGGTCCCTAAATTTAACAATAGGGACCGTCTGGGCGGTCCCTAATGTGGAATAATAGGGACCGCCCAGACGGTCCCTAAATTTAACAATAGGGACCATCTGGGCGGTCCCTAATATGGAATAATAGGAACCGCGCAGACGGTCCCTAATTTTTATAATAGGGACCGTCTGGGCGGTCCCTACTAATATTCGTAGAATTTCTATGAATATTAGTAGGGACCGTTTGACGGTCCCTGATTTTAATATTAGTAGGGACCGTTAAACGGTCCCTGATTTTGATATTAGGGACCGTCAAACGGTCCCTACTAAAATTCATCATATGAATATTAGTAGGGACCGTTAAGCGGTCCCTAATGACCTCCAGAAAAAATAAAAAAAACTACAATTATATTCCAGATTTAATCCGGAATATAATTGTTTTTTTTTTTGTAAAATTGTAATTTTAACAAATTGAAAACAATAAAATATTGAATAAAAAGTTAATATAATGACAATTGATAAGAAAGAATAAAAGAATGTGAAAAGATGAATAAAATGAGTAATAATATAAAATGAATGAAATCAAAAACATGAAATCAAAAGTGAAGAATAGTAAATGTAGATCCAAAATAAAGAAAGTATAAGAAAAAAAGATTGTATTGGTGAAAAAAAGAAAATGAAGATCCAAAATAAAGAAAGTGAAAGAAAAGAAAATGAAGAAAATCTTGTGTTGGTGAAAAGAAGAAAAGTTTTTGTATTGGTGAAAATATGAAAAACAAATTAAGTATTTTTGTGTTGGTGAAAAGAAGAAAAGAATTGTGAGATATATATATATATATATATATATAGTGGTGAGATATATATATATATATATATATATATATATATATATATATATATATATTCAATTGGTTTTTGTCCGTTGGATGATTTTAGATGATCGACGGTTTATGATGGCGATCCGTGTTAAAGACATGATGGGTACTTATGACCGTAGATTATGATCTCATCGACGGTTGAGATTTGATTTGGTGAATATTCAAATTTTCCCCTCACTTCCGCCAAACAATTTCGCCAAAAATTCAAAATTTTCGATTTTAGGGACCGTTAAGCGGTCCCTAATGTCAAATTAGAGACCGCTTAACGGTCCCTATTGTCAAATTAGGGACCGCTTAACGGTCCCTACTAATATTCATACTTAAAAATCGATTTTGTTTGATTGATGTTGTTGTGTTTGTGATTGTAAGCAACCAAACTCATTGTAATATATAAATTGAAGTAATAAATGATTGCAAAACCAACCTTATAGTAGATTAGTTGTGAAGTAATAGATTAATTGCGATTGATCGAGTTATTAACGTTCAAGATATATTTCACAAATGTACAACTAATTAATTATCATTAGTTAGTTGTAATTGTTATCTGTGTTTATGATTTACTTCACAAACGTTAGCATAGATAAGATTATGAGGCATAATCATTAGATCAAGTATTCATTAATTATACGTATATATGTAGATCGAATTAATTTGTCATTATGTCATTCGTTATACAAAATAGTAGGAGAATCTTCAAAGCTGCCCGTTCTCCTTGTATAATGTTTGGATATACAATGTGTCGTTGTACTTATTGGTATTTTAACTATTCCAATGGTTATTATGATCTAAACATACAACGCGGCACCTCGAACCATCGAAAATTCATAATTTTGATGTATGAATATTAGTAGGGACTGCCAAGCGGTCCCTAATTTTACAATAGGGACTGCCAAGCGGTCCCTAATTCAAATTAGGGACCGCTTAACGGTCCCTAATGTCAAATTAGAGACCGCTTAACGGTCCCTATTGTCAAATTAGGGACCGCTTAACGGTCCCTACTAATATTCATACTTAAAAATCGATTTTTTTTATTGATGTTGTTGTGTTTGTGATTGTAAGCAACCAAACTCATTGTAATATATAAATTAAAGTAATAAATGATTGCAAAACCAACCTTATAGTAGATTAGTTGTGAAGTAATAGATTAATTGTGATTGATCGAGTTATTAACGTTCAAGATATATTTCACAAATGTACAACTAATTAATTATCATTAGTTAGTTGTAATTGTTTTCCGTGTTTATGATTTACTTCACAAACGTTAGCATAGATACGATTATGAGGCATAATCATTAGATCAAGTATTCATTAATTAAACGTATATATGTAGATCGAATTAATTTGTCACTATGTCATTCGTCGTACAAAATAGTAGGAGAATCTTCAAAGCGGCCCGTTCTCCTTGTATAATGTTTGGATATACAATGTGTTGTTGTACTTATTGTTATTTTAACTATACCAATGGTTATTATGAACTAAACATACAACGCGGCACCTCGAACTATCGAAAAATTCATAATTTTGATGTATGAATATTAGCAGGGACTGCCAAGCGGTCCCTAATTTTACAATAGGGACTGCCAAACGGTCCCTAATTCAAATTAGGGACCGCTTAACGGTCCCTACTGTCAAATTAGGGACCGCTTAACTGTCCCTATTGTCAAATTAGGGACCGCTTAACGGTCCCTACTAATATTCATACTTAAAAATCGATTTTTTTTATTGATGTTGTTGTGTTTGTGATTGTAAGCAACCAAACTCATTGTAATATATAAATTAAAGTAATAAATGATTGCAAAACCAACCTTATAGTAGATTAGTTATGAAGTAATAGATTAATTGCGATTGATCGAGTTATTAACGTTCAATATATATTTCACAAATGTACAACTAATTAATTATCATTAGTTAGTTGTAATTGTTATCCGTGTTTATGATTTACTTCACGAACGTTAGCATAGATACGATTATGAGGCATAATCATTAGATCAAGTATTCATTAATTATACGTATATATGTAGATCGAATTAATTTGTCATTATGTCATTCGTCGTACAAAATAGTAGGAGAATCTTCAAAGCGGCCCGTTCTCCTTGTATAATGTTTGGATATACAATGTGTCGTTGTACTTATTGTTATTTTAACTATTCCAATGGTTATTATGAACTAAATATACAACGCGGCACCTCGAACCATCGAAAAATTCATAATTTTGATGTATGAATATTAGTAGGGACTGCCAAGCGGTCCCTAATTTTACAATAGGGACTGCCAAGCGGTCCCTAATTCAAATTAGGGACCGCTTAAAGGTCCCTAATGTCAAATTAGGGACCGCTTAACGGTCCCTATTGTCAAATTAGGGACCGCTTAACGGTCCCTACTAATATTCATACTTAAAAATCGATTTTTTTTTATTGATGTTGTTGTGTTTGTGATTGTAAGCAACCAAACTCATTGTAATATATAAATTAAAGTAATAAATGATTGCAAAACCAACCTTATAGTAGATTAGTTGTGAAATAATAGATTAATTGTGATTGATCGAGTTATTAACGTTCAAGATATATTTCACAAATGTACAACTAATTAATTATCATTAGTTAGTTGTAATTGTTTTCCGTGTTTATGATTTACTTCACAAACGTTAGCATAGATACGATTATGAGGCATAATCATTAGATCAAGTATTCATTAATTAAACGTATATATGTAGATCGAATTAATTTGTCACTATGTCATTCGTCGTACAAAATAGTAGGAGAATCTTCAAAGCGGCCCGTTCTCCTTGTATAATGTTTGCATATACAATGTGTCGTTGTACTTATTGTTATTTTAACTATTCCAATGGTTATTATGAACTAAACATACAACACGGCACCTCGAACTATCGAAAAATTCATAATTTTGATGTATGAATATTAGCAGGGACTGCCAAGCGGTCCCTAATTTTACAATAGGGACTGCCAAACGGTCCCTAATTCAAATTAGGGACCGCTTAACGGTCCCTACTGTCAAATTAGGGACCGCTTAACTGTCCCTATTGTCAAATTAGGGACCGCTTAACGGTCCCTACTAATATTCATACTTAAAAATCGATTTTTTTTATTGATGTTGTTGTGTTTGTGATTGTAAGCAACCAAACTCATTGTAATATATAAATTAAAGTAATAAATGATTGCAAAACCAACCTTATAGTAGATTAGTTATGAAGTAATAGATTAATTGCGATTGATCGAGTTATTAACGTTCAATATATATTTCACAAATGTACAACTAATTAATTATCATTAGTTAGTTGTAATTGTTATCCGTGTTTATGATTTACTTCACGAACGTTAGCATAGATACGATTATGAGGCATAATCATTAGATCAAGTATTCATTAATTATACGTATATATGTAGATCGAATTAATTTGTCATTATGTCATTCGTCGTACAAAATAGTAGGAGAATCTTCAAAGCGGCCCGTTCTCCTTGTATAATGTTTGGATATACAATGTGTCGTTGTACTTATTGTTATTTTAACTATTCCAATGGTTATTATGAACTAAATATACAACGCGGCACCTCGAACCATCGAAAAATTCATAATTTTGATGTATGAATATTAGTAGGGACTGCCAAGCGGTCCCTAATTTTACAATAGGGACTGCCAAGCGGTCCCTAATTCAAATTAGGGACCGCTTAAAGGTCCCTAATGTCAAATTAGGGACCGCTTAACGGTCCCTATTGTCAAATTAGGGACCGCTTAACGGTCCCTACTAATATTCATACTTAAAAATCGATTTTTTTTTATTGATGTTGTTGTGTTTGTGATTGTAATAAACCAAACTCATTGTAATATATAAATTAAAGTAATAAATGATTGCAAAACCAACCTTATAGTAGATTAGTTGTGAAATAATAGATTAATTGTGATTGATCGAGTTATTAACGTTCAAGATATATTTCACAAATGTACAACTAATTAATTATCATTAGTTAGTTGTAATTGTTTTCCGTGTTTATGATTTACTTCACAAACGTTAGCATAGATACGATTATGAGGCATAATCATTAGATCAAGTATTCATTAATTAAACGTATATATGTAGATCGAATTAATTTGTCACTATGTCATTCGTCGTACAAAATAGTAGGAGAATCTTCAAAGCGGCCCGTTCTCCTTGTATAATGTTTGCATATACAATGTGTCGTTGTACTTATTGTTATTTTAACTATTCCAATGGTTATTATGAACTAAACATACAACACGGCACCTCGAACTATCGAAAAATTCATAATTTTGATGTATGAATATTAGCAGGGACTGCCAAGCGGTCCCTAATTTTACAATAGGGACTGCCAAACGGTCCCTAATTAAAATTAGGGACCGCTTAACGGTCCCTACTGTCAAATTAGGGACCGCTTAACTGTCCCTATTGTCAAATTAGGGACCGCTTAACGGTCCCTACTAATATTCATACTTAAAAATCGATTTTTTTTTATTGATGTTGTTGTGTTTGTGATTGTAAGCAACCAAACTCATTGTAATATATAAATTAAAGTAATAATTGATTGCAAAACCAACCTTATAGTAGATTAGTTATGAAGTAATAGATTAATTGCGATTGATCGAGTTATTAACGTTCAATATATATTTCACAAATGTACAACTAATTAATTATCATTAGTTAGTTGTAATTGTTATCCGTGTTTATGATTTACTTCACGAACGTTAGCATAGATACGATTATGAGGCATAATCATTAGATCAAGTATTCATTAATTATACGTATATATGTAGATCGAATTAATTTGTCATTATGTCATTCGTCGTACAAAATAGTAGGAGAATCTTCAAAGCGGCCCGTTCTCCTTGTATAATGTTTGGATATACAATGTGTCGTTGTACTTATTGTTATTTTAACTATTCCAATGGTTATTATGAACTAAACATACAACGCGGCACCTCGAACCATCGAAAAATTCATAATTTTGATGTATGAATATTAGTAGGGACTGCCAAGCGGTCCCTAATTTTACAATAGGGACTGCCAAGCGGTCCCTAATTCAAATTAGGGACCGCTTAAAGGTCCCTAATGTCAAATTAGGGACCGCTTAACGGCCCCTAATGTGATTGTCAAATTAAGGACCGCTTAACGGTCCCTACTAATATTCATACTTAAAAATCGATTTTGTTTGATTGATGTTGTTGTGTTTGTGATTGTAAGCAACCAAACTCATTGTAATATATAAATTGAAGTAATAAATGATTGCAAAACCAACCTTATAGTAGATTAGTTGTGAAGTAATAGATTAATTGCGATTGATCGAGTTATTAACGTTCAAGTTATATTTTACAAATGCACAACTAATTAATTATCATTAGTTAGTTGTAATTGTTATCCGTGTTTATAATTTACTTCACAAACGTTAGCATAGATAAGATTATGAGGCATAATCATTAGATCAAGTATTCATTAATTAAACGTATATATGTAGATCGAATTAATTTGTCATTATGTCATTCGTCATACAAAATAGTAGGAGAATTTTCAAAGCTGCCCGTTCTCCTTGTATAATGTTTGGATATACAATGTGTCGTTGTACTTATTGATATTTTAACTATTTCAATGGTTATTATGAACTAAACATACAACGCGGCACCTCGAACCATCGAAAATTCATAATTTTGATATATGAATATTAGTAGGGACTGCCAAGCGGTCCCTAATTTTACAATAGGGACTGCCAAGCGGTCCCTAATTCAAATTAGGGACCGCTTAACGGTCCCTATTGTCAAATTAGGGACCGCTTAACGGTCCCTACTAATATTCATACTTAAAAATCGATTTTTTTTATTGATGTTGTTGTGTTTGTGATTGTAAGCAACCAAACTCATTGTAATATATAAATTAAAGTAATAAATGATTGCAAAACCAACCTTATAGTAGATTAGTTGTGAAGTAATAGATTAATTGTGATTGATCGAGTTATTAACGTTCAATATATATTTCACAAATGTACAACTAATTAATTATCATTAGTTAGTTGTAATTGTTATCCGTGTTTATGATTTACTTCACGAACGTTAGCATAGATACGATTATGAAGCATAATCATTAGATCAAGTATTCATTAATTATACGTATATATGTAGATCGAATTAATTTGTCATTATGTCATTCGTCGTACAAAATAGTAGGAGAATCTTCAAAGCGGCCCGTTCTCCTTGTATAATGTTTGGATATACAATGTGTCGTTGTACTTATTGTTATTTTAACTATTCCAATGGTTATTATGAACTAAACATACAACGCGGCACCTCGAACCATCGAAAAATTCATTATTTTGATGTATGAATATTAGTAGGGACTGCCAAGCGGTCCCTAATTTTACAATAGGGACTGCCAAGCGGTCCCTAATTCAAATTAGGGACCGCTTAAAGGCCCCTAATGTCAAATTAGGGACCGCTTAACGGTCCCTATTGTCAAATTAGGGACCGCTTAACGGTCCCTACTAATATTCATACTTAAAAATCGATTTTTTTTTATTGATGTTGTTGTGTTTGTGATTGTAAGCAACCAAACTCATTGTAATATATAAATTAAAGTAATAAATGATTGCAAAACCAACCTTATAGTAGATTAGTTGTGAAATAATAGATTAATTGTGATTGATCGAGTTATTAACGTTCAAGATATATTTCACAAATGTACAACTAATTAATTATCATTAGTTAGTTGTAATTGTTTTCCGTGTTTATGATTTACTTCACAAACGTTAGCATAGATACGATTATGAGGCATAATCATTAGATCAAGTATTCATTAATTAAACGTATATATGTAGATCGAATTATTTTGTCACTATGTCATTCGTCGTACAAAATAGTAGGAGAATCTTCAAAGCGGCCCGTTCTCCTTGTATAATGTTTGCATATACAATGTGTCGTTGTACTTATTGTTATTTTAACTATTCCAATGGTTATTATGAACTAAACATACAACACGGCACCTCGAACTATCGAAAAATTCATAATTTTGATGTATGAATATTAGCAGGGACTGCCAAGCGGGCCCTAATTTTACAATAGGGACTGCCAAACGGTCCCTAATTCAAATTAGGGACCGCTTAACGGTCCCTACTGTCAAATTAGGGACCGCTTAACTGTCCCTATTGTCAAATTAGGGACCGCTTAACGGTCCCTACTAATATTCATACTTAAAAATCGATTTTTTTTATTGATGTTGTTGTGTTTGTGATTGTAAGCAACCAAACTCATTGTAATATATAAATTAAAGTAATAAATGATTGCAAAACCAACCTTATAGTAGATTAGTTATGAAGTAATAGATTAATTGCGATTGATCGAGTTATTAACGTTCAATATATATTTCACAAATGTACAACTAATTAATTATCATTAGTTAGTTGTAATTGTTATCCGTGTTTATGATTTACTTCACGAACGTTAGCATAGATACGATTATGAGGCATAATCATTAGATCAAGTATTCATTAATTATACGTATATATGTAGATCGAATTAATTTGTCATTATGTCATTCGTCGTACAAAATAGTAGGAGAATCTTCAAAGCGGCCCGTTCTCCTTGTATAATGTTTGGATATACAATGTGTCGTTGTACTTATTGTTATTTTAACTATTCCAATGGTTATTATGAACTAAACATACAACGCGGCACCTCGAACCATCGAAAAATTCATAATTTTGATGTATGAATATTAGTAGGGACTGCCAAGCGGTCCCTAATTTTACAATAGGGACTGCCAAGCGGTCCCTAATTCAAATTAGGGACCGCTTAAAGGTCCCTAATGTCAAATTAGGGACCGCTTAACGGTCCCTAATGTGATTGTCAAATTAAGGACCGCTTAACGGTCCCTACTAATATTCATACTTAAAAATCGATTTTGTTTGATTGATGTTGTTGTGTTTGTGATTGTAAGCAACCAAACTCATTGTAATATATAAATTGAAGTAATAAATGATTGCAAAAGCAACCTTAGAGTAGATTAGTTGTGAAGTAATAGATTAATTGCGATTGATCGAGTTATTAACGTTCAAGTTATATTTTACAAATGCACAACTAATTAATTATCATTAGTTAGTTGTAATTGTTATCCGTGTTTATAATTTACTTCACAAACGTTAGCATAGATAAGATTATGAGGCATAATCATTAGATCAAGTATTCATTAATTAAACGTATATATGTAGATCGAATTAATTTGTCATTATGTCATTCGTCATACAAAATAGTAGGAGAATTTTCAAAGCTGCCCGTTCTCCTTGTATAATGTTTGGATATACAATGTGTCGTTGTACTTATTGATATTTTAACTATTCCAATGGTTATTATGAACTAAACATACAACGCGGCACCTCGAACCATCGAAAATTCATAATTTTGATGTATGAATATTAGTAGGGACTGACAAGCGGTCCCTAATTTTACAATAGGGACTGCCAAGCGGTCCCTAATTCAAATTAGGGACCGCTTAACGGTCCCTATTGTCAAATTAGGGACCGCTTAACGGTCCCTACTAATATTCATACTTAAAAATCGATTTTTTTTATTGATGTTGTTGTGTTTGTGATTGTAAGCAACCAAACTCATTGTAATATATAAATTAAAGTCATAAATGATTGCAAAACCAACCTTATAGTAGATTAGTTTTGAAGTAATAGATTAATTGTGATTGATCGAGTTATTAACGTTCAAGATATATTTCACAAATGTACAACTAATTAATTATCATTAGTTAGTTGTAATTGTTATCCGTGTTTATGATTTACTTCACAAACGTTAGCATAGATACGATTATGAGGCATAATCATTAGATCAAGTATTCATTAATTAAACGTATATATGTAGATCGAATTAATTTGTCACTATGTCATTCGTCGTACAAAATAGTAGGAGAATCTTCAAAGCGGCCCGTTCTCCTTGTATAATGTTTGGATATACAATGTGTCGTTGTACTTATTGTTATTTTAACTATTCCAATGGTTATTATGAACTAAACATACAACGCGGCACCTCGAACCATCGAAAATTCATAATTTTGATGTATGAATATTAGTAGGGACTGCCAAGCGGTCCCTAATTTTACAATAGGGACTGCCAAGCGGTCCCTAATTCAAATTAGGGACCGCTTAACGGTCCCTAATGTCAAATTAGGGACCGCTTAACGGTCCCTATTGTCAAATTAGGGACCGCTTAACGGTCCCTACTAATATTCATACTTAAAAATCGATTTTTTTTATTGATGTTGTTGTGTTTGTGATTGTAAGCAACCAAACTCATTGTAATATATAAATTAAAGTAATAAATGATTGCAAAACCAACCTTATAGTAGATTAGTTGTGAAGTAATAGATTAATTGTGATTGATCGAGTTATTAACGTTCAAGATATATTTCACAAATGTACAACTAATTAATTATCATTAGTTAGTTGTAATTGTTATCCGTGTTTATGATTTACTTCACAAACGTTAGCATAGATACGATTATGAGGCATAATCATTAGATCAAGTATTCATTAATTAAACGTATATATGTAGATCGAATTAATTTGTCACTATGTCATTCGACGTACAAAATAGTAGGAGAATCTTCAAAGCGGCCCGTTCTCCTTGTATAATGTTTGGATATACAATGTGTCGTTGTACTTATTGTTATTTTAACTATTCCAATGGTTATTATGAACTAAACATACAACGCGGCACCTCGAACTATCGAAAAATTCATAATTTTGATGTATGAATATTAGTAGGGACTGCCAAGCGGTCCCTAATTTTACAATAGGGACTGCCAAGCGGTCCCTAATTCAAATTAGGGACCGCTTAACGGTCCCTAATGTCAAATTAGGGACCGCTTAACGGTCCCTACTAATATTCATACTTAAAAATCGATTTTTTTTTATTGATGTTGTTTTGTTTGTGATTGTAAGCAACCAAACTCATTTTAATATATAAATTAAAGTAATAAATGATTGCAAAACCAACCTTATAGTAGATTAGTTGTGAAGTAATAGATTAATTGTGATTGATCGAGTTATTAACGTTCAATATATATTTCACAAATGTACAACTAATTAATTATCATTAGTTAGTTGTAATTGTTATCCGTGTTTATGATTTACTTCACGAACGTTAGCATAGATACGATTATGAGGCATAATCATTAGATCAAGTATTCATTAATTAAACGTATATATGTAGATCGAATTAATTTGTCATTATGTCATTCGTCATACAAAATAGTAGGAGAATTTTCAAAGCTGCCCGTTCTCCTTGTATAATGTTTGGATATACAATGTGTCGTTGTACTTATTGATATTTTAACTATTCCAATGGTTATTATGAACTAAACATACAACGCGGCACCTCGAACCATCGAAAATTCATAATTTTGATGTATGAATATTAGTAGGGACTGACAAGCGGTCCCTAATTTTACAATAGGGACTGCCAAGCGGTCCCTAATTCAAATTAGGGACCGCTTAACGGTCCCTATTGTCAAATTAGGGACCGCTTAACGGTCCCTACTAATATTCATACTTAAAAATCGATTTTTTTTATTGATGTTGTTGTGTTTGTGATTGTAAGCAACCAAACTCATTGTAATATATAAATTAAAGTAATAAATGATTGCAAAACCAACCTTATAGTAGATTAGTTATGAAGTAATAGATTAATTGCGATTGATCGAGTTATTAACGTTCAATATATATTTCACAAATGTACAACTAATTAATTATCATTAGTTAGTTGTAATTGTTATCCGTGTTTATGATTTACTTCACGAACGTTAGCATAGATACGATTATGAGGCATAATCATTAGATCAAGTATTCATTAATTATACGTATATATGTAGATCGAATTAATTTGTCATTATGTCATTCGTCGTACAAAATAGTAGGAGAATCTTCAAAGCGGCCCGTTCTCCTTGTATAATGTTTGGATATACAATGTGTCGTTGTACTTATTGTTATTTTAACTATTCCAATGGTTATTATGAACTAAACATACAACGCGGCACCTCGAACCATCGAAAAATTCATAATTTTGATGTATGAATATTAGTAGGGACTGCCAAGCGGTCCCTAATTTTACAATAGGGACTGCCAAGCGGTCCCTAATTCAAATTAGGGACCGCTTAAAGGTCCCTAATGTCAAATTAGGGACCGCTTAACGGTCCCTAATGTGATTGTCAAATTAAGGACCGCTTAACGGTCCCTACTAATATTCATACTTAAAAATCGATTTTGTTTGATTGATGTTGTTGTGTTTGTGATTGTAAGCAACCAAACTCATTGTAATATATAAATTGAAGTAATAAATGATTGCAAAACCAACCTTAGAGTAGATTAGTTGTGAAGTAATAGATTAATTGCGATTGATCGAGTTATTAACGTTCAAGTTATATTTTACAAATGCACAACTAATTAATTATCATTAGTTAGTTGTAATTGTTATCCGTGTTTATAATTTACTTCACAAACGTTAGCATAGATAAGATTATGAGGCATAATCATTAGATCAAGTATTCATTAATTAAACGTATATATGTAGATCGAATTAATTTGTCATTATGTCATTCGTCATACAAAATAGTAGGAGAATTTTCAAAGCTGCCCGTTCTCCTTGTATAATGTTTGGATATACAATGTGTCGTTGTACTTATTGATATTTTAACTATTCCAATGGTTATTATGAACTAAACATACAACGCGGCACCTCGAACCATCGAAAATTCATAATTTTGATGTATGAATATTAGTAGGGACTGACAAGCGGTCCCTAATTTTACAATAGGGACTGCCAAGCGGTCCCTAATTCAAATTAGGGACCGCTTAACGGTCCCTATTGTCAAATTAGGGACCGCTTAACGGTCCCTACTAATATTCATACTTAAAAATCGATTTTTTTTATTGATGTTGTTGTGTTTGTGATTGTAAGCAACCAAACTCATTGTAATATATAAATTAAAGTAATAAATGATTGCAAAACCAACCTTATAGTAGATTAGTTGTGAAGTAATAGATTAATTGTGATTGATCGAGTTATTAACGTTCAAGATATATTTCACAAATGTACAACTAATTAATTATCATTAGTTAGTTGTAATTGTTATCCGTGTTTATGATTTACTTCACAAACGTTAGCATAGATACGATTATGAGGCATAATCATTAGATCAAGTATTCATTAATTAAACGTATATATGTAGATCGAATTAATTTGTCACTATGTCATTCGACGTACAAAATAGTAGGAGAATCTTCAAAGCGGCCCGTTCTCCTTGTATAATGTTTGGATATACAATGTGTCGTTGTACTTATTGTTATTTTAACTATTCCAATGGTTATTATGAACTAAACATACAACGCGGCACCTCGAACTATCGAAAAATTCATAATTTTGATGTATGAATATTAGTAGGGACTGCCAAGCGGTCCCTAATTTTACAATAGGGACTGCCAAGCGGTCCCTAATTCAAATTAGGGACCGCTTAACGGTCCCTAATGTCAAATTAGGGACCGCTTAACGGTCCCTACTAATATTCATACTTAAAAATCGATTTTTTTTTATTGATGTTGTTTTGTTTGTGATTGTAAGCAACCAAACTCATTTTAATATATAAATTAAAGTAATAAATGATTGCAAAACCAACCTTATAGTAGATTAGTTGTGAAGTAATAGATTAATTGTGATTGATCGAGTTATTAACGTTCAATATATATTTCACAAATGTACAACTAATTAATTATCATTAGTTAGTTGTAATTGTTATCCGTGTTTATGATTTACTTCACGAACGTTAGCATAGATACGATTATGAGGCATAATCATTAGATCAAGTATTCATTAATTAAACGTATATATGTAGATCGAATTAATTTGTCATTATGTCATTCGTCATACAAAATAGTAGGAGAATTTTCAAAGCTGCCCGTTCTCCTTGTATAATGTTTGGATATACAATGTGTCGTTGTACTTATTGATATTTTAACTATTCCAATGGTTATTATGAACTAAACATACAACGCGGCACCTCGAACCATCGAAAATTCATAATTTTGATGTATGAATATTAGTAGGGACTGACAAGCGGTCCCTAATTTTACAATAGGGACTGCCAAGCGGTCCCTAATTCAAATTAGGGACCGCTTAACGGTCCCTATTGTCAAATTAGGGACCGCTTAACGGTCCCTACTAATATTCATACTTAAAAATCGATTTTTTTTATTGATGTTGTTGTGTTTGTGATTGTAAGCAACCAAACTCATTGTAATATATAAATTAAAGTAATAAATGATTGCAAAACCAACCTTATAGTAGATTAGTTATGAAGTAATAGATTAATTGCGATTGATCGAGTTATTAACGTTCAATATATATTTCACAAATGTACAACTAATTAATTATCATTAGTTAGTTGTAATTGTTATCCGTGTTTATGATTTACTTCACGAACGTTAGCATAGATACGATTATGAGGCATAATCATTAGATCAAGTATTCATTAATTATACGTATATATGTAGATCGAATTAATTTGTCATTATGTCATTCGTCGTACAAAATAGTAGGAGAATCTTCAAAGCGGCCCGTTCTCCTTGTATAATGTTTGGATATACAATGTGTCGTTGTACTTATTGTTATTTTAACTATTCCAATGGTTATTATGAACTAAACATACAACGCGGCACCTCGAACCATCGAAAAATTCATAATTTTGATGTATGAATATTAGTAGGGACTGCCAAGCGGTCCCTAATTTTACAATAGGGACTGCCAAGCGGTCCCTAATTCAAATTAGGGACCGCTTAAAGGTCCTAATGTCAAATTAGGGACCGCTTAACGGTCCCTAATGTGATTGTCAAATTAAGGACCGCTTAACGGTCCCTACTAATATTCATACTTAAAAATCGATTTTGTTTGATTGATGTTGTTGTGTTTGTGATTGTAAGCAACCAAACTCATTGTAATATATAAATTGAAGTAATAAATGATTGCAAAACCAACCTTAGAGTAGATTAGTTGTGAAGTAATAGATTAATTGCGATTGATCGAGTTATTAACGTTCAAGTTATATTTTACAAATGCACAACTAATTAATTATCATTAGTTAGTTGTAATTGTTATCCGTGTTTATAATTTACTTCACAAACGTTAGCATAGATAAGATTATGAGGCATAATCATTAGATCAAGTATTCATTAATTAAACGTATATATGTAGATCGAATTAATTTGTCATTATGTCATTCGTCATACAAAATAGTAGGAGAATTTTCAAAGCTGCCCGTTCTCCTTGTATAATGTTTGGATATACAATGTGTCGTTGTACTTATTGATATTTTAACTATTCCAATGGTTATTATGAACTAAACATACAACGCGGCACCTCGAACCATCGAAAATTCATAATTTTGATGTATGAATATTAGTAGGGACTGACAAGCGGTCCCTAATTTTACAATAGGGACTGCCAAGCGGTCCCTAATTCAAATTAGGGACCGCTTAACGGTCCCTATTGTCAAATTAGGGACCGCTTAACGGTCCCTACTAATATTCATACTTAAAAATCGATTTTTTTTATTGATGTTGTTGTGTTTGTGATTGTAAGCAACCAAACTCATTGTAATATATAAATTAAAGTAATAAATGATTGCAAAACCAACCTTATAGTAGATTAGTTGTGAAGTAATAGATTAATTGTGATTGATCGAGTTATTAACGTTCAAGATATATTTCACAAATGTACAACTAATTAATTATCATTAGTTAGTTGTAATTGTTATCCGTGTTTATGATTTACTTCACAAACGTTAGCATAGATACGATTATGAGGCATAATCATTAGATCAAGTATTCATTAATTAAACGTATATATGTAGATCGAATTAATTTGTCACTATGTCATTCGTCGTACAAAATAGTAGGAGAATCTTCAAAGCGGCCCGTTCTCCTTGTATAATGTTTGGATATACAATGTGTCGTTGTACTTATTGTTATTTTAACTATTCCAATGGTTATTATGAACTAAACATACAACGCGGCACCTCGAACCATCGAAAATTCATAATTTTGATGTATGAATATTAGTAGGGACTGCCAAGCGGTCCCTAATTTTACAATAGGGACTGCCAAGCGGTCCCTAATTCAAATTAGGGACCGCTTAACGGTCCCTAATGTCAAATTAGGGACCGCTTAACGGTCCCTATTGTCAAATTAGGGACCGCTTAACGGTCCCTACTAATATTCATACTTAAAAATCGATTTTTTTTATTGATGTTGTTGTGTTTGTGATTGTAAGCAACCAAACTCATTGTAATATATAAATTAAAGTAATAAATGATTGCAAAACCAACCTTATAGTAGATTAGTTGTGAAGTAATAGATTAATTGTGATTGATCGAGTTATTAACGTTCAAGATATATTTCACAAATGTACAACTAATTAATTATCATTAGTTAGTTGTAATTGTTATCCGTGTTTATGATTTACTTCACAAACGTTAGCATAGATACGATTATGAGGCATAATCATTAGATCAAGTATTCATTAATTAAACGTATATATGTAGATCGAATTAATTTGTCACTATGTCATTCGACGTACAAAATAGTAGGAGAATCTTCAAAGCGGCCCGTTCTCCTTGTATAATGTTTGGATATACAATGTGTCGTTGTACTTATTGTTATTTTAACTATTCCAATGGTTATTATGAACTAAACATACAACGCGGCACCTCGAACTATCGAAAAATTCATAATTTTGATGTATGAATATTAGTAGGGACTGCCAAGCGGTCCCTAATTTTACAATAGGGACTGCCAAGCGGTCCCTAATTCAAATTAGGGACCGCTTAACGGTCCCTAATGTCAAATTAGGGACCGCTTAACGGTCCCTACTAATATTCATACTTAAAAATCGATTTTTTTTTATTGATGTTGTTTTGTTTGTGATTGTAAGCAACCAAACTCATTTTAATATATAAATTAAAGTAATAAATGATTGCAAAACCAACCTTATAGTAGATTAGTTGTGAAGTAATAGATTAATTGTGATTGATCGAGTTATTAACGTTCAATATATATTTCACAAATGTACAACTAATTAATTATCATTAGTTAGTTGTAATTGTTATCCGTGTTTATGATTTACTTCACGAACGTTAGCATAGATACGATTATGAGGCATAATCATTAGATCAAGTATTCATTAATTAAACGTATATATGTAGATCGAATTAATTTGTCATTATGTCATTCGTCATACAAAATAGTAGGAGAATTTTCAAAGCTGCCCGTTCTCCTTGTATAATGTTTGGATATACAATGTGTCGTTGTACTTATTGATATTTTAACTATTCCAATGGTTATTATGAACTAAACATACAACGCGGCACCTCGAACCATCGAAAATTCATAATTTTGATGTATGAATATTAGTAGGGACTGCCAAGCGGTCCCTAATTCAAATTAGGGACCGCTTAACGGTCCCTATTGTCAAATTAGGGACCGCTTAACGGTCCCTACTAATATTCATACTTAAAAATCAATTTTTTTTATTGATGTTGTTGTGTTTGTGATTGTAAGCAACCAAACTCATTGTAATATATAAATTAAAGTAATAAATGATTGCAAAACCAACCTTATAGTAGATTAGTTGTGAAGTAATAGATTAATTGTGATTGATCGAGTTATTAACGTTCAATATATATTTCACAAATGTACAACTAATTAATTATCATTAGTTAGTTGTAATTGTTATCCGTGTTTATGATTTACTTCACGAACGTTAGCATAGATACGATTATGAGGCATAATCATTAGATCAAGTATTCATTAATTATACGTATATATGTAGATCGAATTAATTTGTCATTATGTCATTCGTCGTACAAAATAGTAGGAGAATCTTCAAAGCGGCCCGTTCTCCTTGTATAATGTTTGGATATACAATGTGTCGTTGTACTTATTGTTATTTTAACTATTCCAATGGTTATTATGAACTAAACATACAACGCGGCACCTCGAACCATCGAAAAATTCATTATTTTGATGTATGAATATTAGTAGGGACTGCCAAGCGGTCCCTAATTTTACAATAGGGACTGCCAAGCGGTCCCTAATTCAAATTAGGGACCGCTTAAAGGTCCCTAATGTCAAATTAGGGACCGCTTAACGGTCCCTATTGTCAAATTAGGGACCGCTTAACGGTCCCTACTAATATTCATACTTAAAAATCGATTTTTTTTTATTGATGTTGTTGTGTTTGTGATTGTAAGCAACCAAACTCATTGTAATATATAAATTAAAGTAATAAATGATTGCAAAACCAACCTTATAGTAGATTAGTTGTGAAATAATAGATTAATTGTGATTGATCGAGTTATTAACGTTCAAGATATATTTCACAAATGTACAACTAATTAATTATCATTAGTTAGTTGTAATTGTTTTCCGTGTTTATGATTTACTTCACAAACGTTAGCATAGATACGATTATGAGGCATAATCATTAGATCAAGTATTCATTAATTAAACGTATATATGTAGATCGAATTAATTTGTCACTATGTCATTCGTCGTACAAAATAGTAGGAGAATCTTCAAAGCGGCCCGTTCTCCTTGTATAATGTTTGCATATACAATGTGTCGTTGTACTTATTGTTATTTTAACTATTCCAATGGTTATTATGAACTAAACATACAACACGGCACCTCGAACTATCGAAAAATTCATAATTTTGATGTATGAATATTAGCAGGGACTGCCAAGCGGGCCCTAATTTTACAATAGGGACTGCCAAACGGTCCCTAATTCAAATTAGGGACCGCTTAACGGTCCCTACTGTCAAATTAGGGACCGCTTAACTGTCCCTATTGTCAAATTAGGGACCGCTTAACGGTCCCTACTAATATTCATACTTAAAAATCGATTTTTTTTATTGATGTTGTTGTGTTTGTGATTGTAAGCAACCAAACTCATTGTAATATATAAATTAAAGTAATAAATGATTGCAAAACCAACCTTATAGTAGATTAGTTATGAAGTAATAGATTAATTGCGATTGATCGAGTTATTAACGTTCAATATATATTTCACAAATGTACAACTAATTAATTATCATTAGTTAGTTGTAATTGTTATCCGTGTTTATGATTTACTTCACGAACGTTAGCATAGATACGATTATGAGGCATAATCATTAGATCAAGTATTCATTAATTATACGTATATATGTAGATCGAATTAATTTGTCATTATGTCATTCGTCGTACAAAATAGTAGGAGAATCTTCAAAGCGGCCCGTTCTCCTTGTATAATGTTTGGATATACAATGTGTCGTTGTACTTATTGTTATTTTAACTATTCCAATGGTTATTATGAACTAAACATACAACGCGGCACCTCGAACCATCGAAAAATTCATAATTTTGATGTATGAATATTAGTAGGGACTGCCAAGCGGTCCCTAATTTTACAATAGGGACTGCCAAGCGGTCCCTAATTCAAATTAGGGACCGCTTAAAGGTCCCTAATGTCAAATTAGGGACCGCTTAACGGTCCCTAATGTGATTGTCAAATTAAGGACCGCTTAACGGTCCCTACTAATATTCATACTTAAAAATCGATTTTGTTTGATTGATGTTGTTGTGTTTGTGATTGTAAGCAACCAAACTCATTGTAATATATAAATTGAAGTAATAAATGATTGCAAAACCAACCTTAGAGTAGATTAGTTGTGAAGTAATAGATTAATTGCGATTGATCGAGTTATTAACGTTCAAGTTATATTTTACAAATGCACAACTAATTAATTATCATTAGTTAGTTGTAATTGTTATCCGTGTTTATAATTTACTTCACAAACGTTAGCATAGATAAGATTATGAGGCATAATCATTAGATCAAGTATTCATTAATTAAACGTAATTATGTAGATCGAATTAATTTGTCATTATGTCATTCGTCATACAAAATAGTAGGAGAATTTTCAAAGCTGCCCGTTCTCCTTGTATAATGTTTGGATATACAATGTGTCGTTGTACTTATTGATATTTTAACTATTCCAATGGTTATTATGAACTAAACATACAACGCGGCACCTCGAACCATCGAAAATTCATAATTTTGATGTATGAATATTAGTAGGGACCGCTTAACGGTCCCTACTAATATTCATACTTAAAAATCGATTTTTTTTATTGATGTTGTTGTGTTTGTGATTGTAAGCAACCAAACTCATTGTAATATATAAATTAAAGTAATAAATGATTGCAAAACCAACCTTATAGTAGATTAGTTGTGAAGTAATAGATTAATTGTGATTGATCGAGTTATTAACGTTCAAGATATATTTCACAAATGTACAACTAATTAATTATCATTAGTTAGTTGTAATTGTTATCCGTGTTTATGATTTACTTCACAAACGTTAGCATAGATACGATTATGAGGCATAATCATTAGATCAAGTATTCATTAATTAAACGTATATATGTAGATCGAATTAATTTGTCACTATGTCATTCGTCGTACAAAATAGTAGGAGAATCTTCAAAGCGGCCCGTTCTCCTTGTATAATGTTTGGATATACAATGTGTCGTTGTACTTATTGTTATTTTAACTATTCCAATGGTTATTATGAACTAAACATACAACGCGGCACCTCGAACCATCGAAAATTCATAATTTTGATGTATGAATATTAGTAGGGACTGCCAAGCGGTCCCTAATTTTACAATAGGGACTGCCAAGCGGTCCCTAATTCAAATTAGGGACCGCTTAACGGTCCCTAATGTCAAATTAGGGACCGCTTAACGGTCCCTACTAATATTCATACTTAAAAATCGATTTTTTTTATTGATGTTGTTGTGTTTGTGATTGTAAGCAACCAAACTCATTGTAATATATAAATTAAAGTAATAAATGATTGCAAAACCAACCTTATAGTAGATTAGTTGTGAAGTAATAGATTAATTGTGATTGATCGAGTTATTAACGTTCAAGATATATTTCACAAATGTACAACTAATTAATTATCATTAGTTAGTTGTAATTGTTATCCGTGTTTATGATTTACTTCACAAACGTTAGCATAGATACGATTATGAGGCATAATCATTAGATCAAGTATTCATTAATTAAACGTATATATGTAGATCGAATTAATTTGTCACTATGTCATTCGACGTACAAAATAGTAGGAGAATCTTCAAAGCGGCCCGTTCTTCTTGTATAATGTTTGGATATACAATGTGTCGTTGTACTTATTGTTATTTTAACTATTCCAATGGTTATTATGAACTAAACATACAACGCGGCACCTCGAACTATCGAAAAATTCATAATTTTGATGTATGAATATTAGTAGGGACTGCCAAGCGGTCCCTAATTTTACAATAGGGACTGCCAAGCGGTCCCTAATTCAAATTAGGGACCGCTTAACGGTCCCTAATGTCAAATTAGGGACCGCTTAACGGTCCCTACTAATATTCATACTTAAAAATCGATTTTTTTTTATTGATGTTGTTTTGTTTGTGATTGTAAGCAACCAAACTCATTTTAATATATAAATTAAAGTAATAAATGATTGCAAAACCAACCTTATAGTAGATTAGTTGTGAAGTAATAGATTAATTGTGATTGATCGAGTTATTAACGTTCAATATATATTTCACAAATGTACAACTAATTAATTATCATTAGTTAGTTGTAATTGTTATCCGTGTTTATGATTTACTTCACGAACGTTAGCATAGATACGATTATGAGGCATAATCATTAGATCAAGTATTCATTAATTATACGTATATATGTAGATCGAATTAATTTGTCATTATGTCATTCGTCGTACAAAATAGTAGGAGAATCTTCAAAGCGGCCCGTTCTCCTTGTATAATGTTTGGATATACAATGTGTCGTTGTACTTATTGTTATTTTAACTATTCCAATGGTTATTATGAACTAAACATACAACGCGGCACCTCGAACCATCGAAAAATTCATTATTTTGATGTATGAATATTAGTAGGGACTGCCAAGCGGTCCCTAATTTTACAATAGGGACTGCCAAGCGGTCCCTAATTCAAATTAGGGACCGCTTAAAGGTCCCTAATGTCAAATTAGGGACCGCTTAACGGTCCCTATTGTCAAATTAGGGACCGCTTAACGGTCCCTACTAATATTCATACTTAAAAATCGATTTTTTTTTATTGATGTTGTTGTGTTTGTGATTGTAAGCAACCAAACTCATTGTAATATATAAATTAAAGTAATAAATGATTGCAAAACCAACCTTATAGTAGATTAGTTGTGAAATAATAGATTAATTGTGATTGATCGAGTTATTAACGTTCAAGATATATTTCACAAATGTACAACTAATTAATTATCATTAGTTAGTTGTAATTGTTTTCCGTGTTTATGATTTACTTCACAAACGTTAGCATAGATACGATTATGAGGCATAATCATTAGATCAAGTATTCATTAATTAAACGTATATATGTAAATCGAATTAATTTGTCACTATGTCATTCGTCGTACAAAATAGTAGGAGAATCTTCAAAGCGGCCCGTTCTCCTTGTATAATGTTTGCATATACAATGTGTCGTTGTACTTATTGTTATTTTAACTATTCCAATGGTTATTATGAACTAAACATACAACACGGCACCTCGAACTATCGAAAAATTCATAATTTTGATGTATGAATATTAGCAGGGACTGCCAAGCGGTCCCTAATTTTACAATAGGGACTGCCAAACGGTCCCTAATTCAAATTAGGGACCGCTTAACGGTCCCTACTGTCAAATTAGGGACCGCTTAACTGTCCCTATTGTCAAATTAGGGACCGCTTAACGGTCCCTACTAATATTCATACTTAAAAATCGATTTTTTTTATTAATGTTGTTGTGTTTGTGATTGTAAGCAACCAAACTCATTGTAATATATAAATTAAAGTAATAAATGATTGCAAAACCAACCTTATAGTAGATTAGTTATGAAGTAATAGATTAATTGCGATTGATCGAGTTATTAACGTTCAATATATATTTCACAAATGTACAACTAATTAATTATCATTAGTTAGTTGTAATTGTTATCCGTGTTTATGATTTACTTCACGAACGTTAGCATAGATACGATTATGAGGCATAATCATTAGATCAAGTATTCATTAATTATACGTATATATGTAGATCGAATTAATTTGTCATTATGTCATTCGTCGTACAAAATAGTAGGAGAATCTTCAAAGCGGCCCGTTCTCCTTGTATAATGTTTGGATATACAATGTGTCGTTGTACTTATTGTTATTTTAACTATTCCAATGGTTATTATGAACTAAACATACAACGCGGCACCTCGAACCATCGAAAAATTCATAATTTTGATGTATGAATATTAGTAGGGACTGCCAAGCGGTCCCTAATTTTACAATAGGGACTGCCAAGCGGTCCCTAATTCAAATTAGGGACCGCTTAAAGGTCCCTAATGTCAAATTAGGGACCGCTTAACGGTCCCTAATGTGATTGTCAAATTAAGGACCGCTTAACTGTCCCTACTAATATTCATACTTAAAAATCGATTTTGTTTGATTGATGTTGTTGTGTTTGTGATTGTAAGCAACCAAACTCATTGTAATATATAAATTGAAGTAATAAATGATTGCAAAACCAACCTTATAGTAGATTAGTTGTGAAGTAATAGATTAATTGCGATTGATCGAGTTATTAACGTTCAAGTTATATTTTACAAATGCACAACTAATTAATTATCATTAGTTAGTTGTAATTGTTATCCGTGTTTATAATTTACTTCACAAACGTTAGCATAGATAAGATTATGAGGCATAATCATTAGATCAAGTATTCATTAATTAAACGTATATATGTAGATCGAATTAATTTGTCATTATGTCATTCGTCATACAAAATAGTAGGAGAATTTTCAAAGCTGCCCGTTCTCCTTGTATAATGTTTGGATATACAATGTGTCGTTGTACTTATTGATATTTTAACTATTCCAATGGTTATTATGAACTAAACATACAACGCGGCACCTCGAACCATCGAAAATTCATAATTTTGATGTATGAATATTAGTAGGGACTGCCAAGCGGTCCCTAATTCAAATTAGGGACCGCTTAACGGTCCCTATTGTCAAATTAGGGACCGCTTAACGGTCCCTACTAATATTCATACTTAAAAATCGATTTTTTTATTGATGTTGTTGTGTTTGTGATTGTAAGCAACCAAACTCATTGTAATATATAAATTAAAGTAATAAATGATTGCAAAACCAACCTTATAGTAGATTAGTTGTGAAGTAATAGATTAATTGTGATTGATCGAGTTATTAACGTTCAAGATATATTTCACAAATGTACAACTAATTAATTATCATTAGTTAGTTGTAATTGTTATCCGTGTTTATGATTTACTTCACAAACGTTAGCATAGATACGATTATGAGGCATAATCATTAGATCAAGTATTCATTAATTAAACGTATATATGTAGATCGAATTAATTTGTCACTATGTCATTCGTCGTACAAAATAGTAGGAGAATCTTCAAAGCGGCCCGTTCTCCTTGTATAATGTTTGGATATACAATGTGTCGTTGTACTTATTGTTATTTTAACTATTCCGATGGTTATTATGAACTAAACATACAACGCGGCACCTCGAACCATCGAAAATTCATAATTTTGATGTATGAATATTAGTAGGGACTGCCAAGCGGTCCCTAATTTTACAATAGGGACTGCCAAGCGGTCCATAATTCAAATTAGGGACCGCTTAACGGTCCCTAATGTCAAATTAGGAACGCTTAACGGTCCCTATTGTCAAATTAGGGACCGCTTAACGGTCCCTACTAATATTCATACTTAAAAATCGATTTTTTTTATTGATGTTGTTGTGTTTGTGATTGTAAGCAACCAAACTCATTGTAATATATAAATTAAAGTAATAAATGATTGCAAAACCAACCTTATAGTAGATTAGTTGTGAAGTAATAGATTAATTGTGATTGATCGAGTTATTAACGTTCAAGATATATTTCACAAATGTACAACTAATTAATTATCATTAGTTAGTTGTAATTGTTATCCGTGTTTATGATTTACTTCACAAACGTTAGCATAGATACGTTTATGAGGCATAATCATTAGATCAAGTATTCATTAATTAAACGTATATATGTAGATCGAATTAATTTGTCACTATGTCATTCGACGTACAAAATAGTAGGAGAATCTTCAAAGCGGCCCGTTCTCCTTGTATAATGTTTGGATATACAATGTGTCGTTGTACTTATTGTTATTTTAACTATTCCAATGGTTATTATGAACTAAACATACAACGCGGCACCTCGAACTATCGAAAAATTCATAATTTTGATGTATGAATATTAGTAGGGACTGCCAAGCGGTCCCTAATTTTACAATAGGGACTGCCAAGCGGTCCCTAATGTCAAATTAGGGACCGCTTAACGGTCCCTACTAATATTCATACTTAAAAATCGATTTTTTTTTATTGATGTTGTTTTGTTTGTGATTGTAAGCAACCAAACTCATTTTAATATATAAATTGAAGTAATAAATGATTGCAAAACAAACCTTATAGTAGATTAGTTATGAAGTAATAGATTAATTGCGATTGATCGAGTTATTAACGTTCAATATATATTTCACAAATGTACAACTAATTAATTATCATTAGTTAGTTGTAATTGTTATCCGTGTTTATGATTTACTTCACGAACGTTAGCATAGATACGATTATGAGGCATAATCATTAGATCAAGTATTCATTAATTAAACGTATATATGTAGATCGAATTAATTTGTCACTATGTCATTCGTCGTACAAAATAGTAGGAGAATCTTCAAAGCGGCCCGTTCTCCTTGTATAATGTTTGGATATACAATGTGTCGTTGTACTTATTGTTATTTTAACTATTCTAATGGTTATTATGAACTAAACATTCAACGCGGCACCTCGAACTAACGAAAAATTCATAATTTTGATGTATGAATATTAGCAGGGACTGCCAAACGGTCCCTAATTCAAATTAGGGACCGCTTAACGGTCCCTACTGTCAAATTAGGGACCGCTTAACTGTCCATATTGTCAAATTAGGGACCGCTTAACGGTCCCTACTAATATTCATACTTAAAAATCGATTTTTTTTTATTGATGTTGTTGTGTTTGTGATTGTAAGCAACCAAACTCATTGTAATATATAAATTGAAGTAATAAATGATTGCAAAACAAACCTTATAGTAGATTAGTTATGAAGTAATAGATTAATTGCGATTGATCGAGTTATTAACGTTCAATATATATTTCACAAATGTACAACTAATTAATTATCATTAGATAGTTGTAATTGTTATCCGTGTTTATGATTTACTTCACGAACGTTAGCATAGATACGATTATGAGGCATAATCATTAGATCAAGTATTCATTAATTATACGTATATATGTAGATCGAATTAATTTTTCATTATGTCATTCGTCGTACAAAATAGTAGGAGAATCTTCAAAGCGGCCCGTTCTCCTTGTATAATGTTTGGATATACAATGTGTCGTTGTACTTATTGTTATTTTAACTATTCTAATGGTTATTATGAACTAAACATACAACGCGGCACCTCGAACCATCGAAAAATTCATAATTTTGATGTATGAATATTACTAGGGACTGCCAAGCTGTCCCTAATTTTACAATAGGGACTGCCAAGTGGTCCCTAATTCAAATTAGGGACCGCTTAAATGTCCCTAATGTCAAATTAGGGACCGCTTAACGGTCCCTAATGTGATTGTCAAATTAAGGACCGCTTAACGGTCCCTACTAATATTCATACTTAAAAATCGATTTTGTTTGATTGATGTTGTTGTGTTTGTGATTGTAAGCAACCAAACTCATTGTAAAATATAAATTGAAGTAATAAATGATTGCAAAACCAACCTTATAGTAGATTAGTTGTGAAGTAATAGATTAATTGCGATTGATCGAGTTATTAACGTTCAAGATATATTTCACAAATGTACAACTAATTAATTATCATTAGTTAGTTGTAATTGTTATCCGTGTTTATGATTTACTTCACAAACATAGATAAGATTATGAGGCATAATCATTAGATCAAGTATTCATTAATTATACGTATATATGTAGATCGAATTAATTTGTCATTATGTCATTCGTCATACAAAATAGTAGGAGAATCTTCAAAGCTGCCCGTTCTCCTTGTATAATGTTTGGATATACAATGTGTCGTTGTACTTATTGTTATTTTAACTATTCCAATGGTTATTATGAACTAAACATACAACGCGGCACCTCGAACCATCGAAAATTCATAATTTTGATGTATGAATATTAGTAGGGACTACCAAGCGGTCCCTAATTTTACAGTAGGGACTGCCAAGCGGTCCCTAATTAAATTAGGGACCGCTTAACGGTCCCTAATGTCAAATTAGGGACCGGTTAACGGTCCCTATTGTCAAATTAGGGACCGCTTAACGGTCCCTACTAATATTCATACTTAAAAATCGATTCTTTTTATTGATGTTGTTGTGTTTGTGATTGTAAGCAACCAAACTCATTGTAATATATAAATTAAAGTAATAAATGATTGCAAAACCAACCTTATAGTAGATTAGTTGTGAAGTAATAGATTAATTGTGATTGATCGAGTTATTAACGTTCAAGATATATTTCACAAATGTACAACTAATTAATTATCATTAGTTAGTTGTAATTGTTATCCGTGTTTATGATTTACTTCACAAACGTTAGCATAGATACGATTATGATGCATAATCATTAGATCAAGTATTCAATAATTAAACGTATATATGTAGATCGAATTAATTTGTCACTATGTCATTCGTCGTACAAAATAGTAGGAGAATCTTCAAAGCGGCCCGTTCTCCTTGTATAATGTTTGGATATACAATGTGTCGTTGTACTTATTGTTATTTTAACTATTCCAATGGTTATTATGAACTAAACATACAACGCGGCACCTCGAACTAACGAAAAATTCATAATTTTGATGTATGAATATTAGCAGGGGCTGCCAAACGGTCCCTAATTCAAATTAGGGACCGCTTAACGGTCCCTACTGTCAAATTAGGGACCGCTTAACTGTCCATATTGTCAAATTAGGGACCGCTTAACGGTCCCTACTAATATTCATACTTAAAAATCGATTTTTTTTATTGATGTTGTTGTGTTTGTGATTGTAAGCAACCAAACTCATTGTAATATATAAATTGAAGTAATAAATGATTGCAAAACAAACCTTATAGTAGATTAGTTATGAAGTAATAGATTAATTGCGATTGATCGAGTTATTAACGTTCAAGATATATTTCACAAATGTACAACTAATTAATTATCATTAGTTAGTTGTAATTGTTATCCGTGTTTATGATTTACTTCACAAACGTTAGCATAGATACGTTTATGAGGCATAATCATTAGATCAAGTATTCATTAATTAAACGTATATATGTAGATCGAATTAATTTGTCACTATGTCATTCGACGTACAAAATAGTAGGAGAATCTTCAAAGCGGCCCGTTCTCCTTGTATAATGTTTGGATATACAATGTGTCGTTGTACTTATTGTTATTTTAACTATTCCAATGGTTATTATGAACTAAACATACAACGCGGCACCTCGAACTATCGAAAAATTCATAATTTTGATGTATGAATATTAGTAGGGACTGCCAAGCGGTCCCTAATTTTACAATAGGGACTGCCAAGCGGTCCCTAATTCAAATTAGGGACCGCTTAACGGTCCCTAATGTCAAATTAGGGACCGCTTAACGGTCCCTACTAATATTCATACTTAAAAATCGATTTTTTTTTATTGATGTTGTTTTGTTTGTGATTGTAAGCAACCAAACTCATTTTAATATATAAATTGAAGTAATAAATGATTGCAAAACAAACCTTATAGTAGATTAGTTATGAAGTAATAGATTAATTGCGATTGATCGAGTTATTAACGTTCAATATATATTTCACAAATGTACAACTAATTAATTATCATTAGTTAGTTGTAATTGTTATCCGTGTTTATGATTTACTTCACGAACGTTAGCATAGATACGATTATGAGGCATAATCATTAGATCAAGTATTCATTAATTAAACGTATATATGTAGATCGAATTAATTTGTCACTATGTCATTCGTCGTACAAAATAGTAGGAGAATCTTCAAAGCGGCCCGTTCTCCTTGTATAATGTTTGGATATACAATGTGTCGTTGTACTTATTGTTATTTTAACTATTCTAATGGTTATTATGAACTAAACATTCAACGCGGCACCTCGAACTAACGAAAAATTCATAATTTTGATGTATGAATATTAGCAGGGACTGCCAAACGGTCCCTAATTCAAATTAGGGACCGCTTAACGGTCCCTACTGTCAAATTAGGGACCGCTTAACTGTCCATATTGTCAAATTAGGGACCGCTTAACGGTCCCTACTAATATTCATACTTAAAAATCGATTTTTTTTTATTGATGTTGTTGTGTTTGTGATTGTAAGCAACCAAACTCATTGTAATATATAAATTGAAGTAATAAATGATTGCAAAACAAACCTTATAGTAGATTAGTTATGAAGTAATAGATTAATTGCGATTGATCGAGTTATTAACGTTCAATATATATTTCACAAATGTACAACTAATTAATTATCATTAGATAGTTGTAATTGTTATCCGTGTTTATGATTTACTTCACGAACGTTAGCATAGATACGATTATGAGGCATAATCATTAGATCAAGTATTCATTAATTATACGTATATATGTAGATCGAATTAATTTTTCATTATGTCATTCGTCGTACAAAATAGTAGGAGAATCTTCAAAGCGGCCCGTTCTCCTTGTATAATGTTTGGATATACAATGTGTCGTTGTACTTATTGTTATTTTAACTATTCTAATGGTTATTATAAACTAAACATACAACGCGGCACCTCGAACCATCGAAAAATTCATAATTTTGATGTATGAATATTACTAGGGACTGCCAAGCTGTCCCTAATTTTACAATAGGGACTGCCAAGTGGTCCCTAATTCAAATTAGGGACCGCTTAAATGTCCCTAATGTCAAATTAGGGACCGCTTAACGGTCCCTAATGTGATTGTCAAATTAAGGACCGCTTAACGGTCCCTACTAATATTCATACTTAAAAATCGATTTTGTTTGATTGATGTTGTTGTGTTTGTGATTGTAAGCAACCAAACTCATTGTAAAATATAAATTGAAGTAATAAATGATTGCAAAACCAACCTTATAGTAGATTAGTTGTGAAGTAATAGATTAATTGCGATTGATCGAGTTATTAACGTTCAAGATATATTTCACAAATGTACAACTAATTAATTATCATTAGTTAGTTGTAATTGTTATCCGTGTTTATGATTTACTTCACAAACATAGATAAGATTATGAGGCATAATCATTAGATCAAGTATTCATTAATTATACGTATATATGTAGATCGAATTAATTTGTCATTATGTCATTCGTCATACAAAATAGTAGGAGAATCTTCAAAGCTGCCCGTTCTCCTTGTATAATGTTTGGATATACAATGTGTCGTTGTACTTATTGTTATTTTAACTATTCCAATGGTTATTATGAACTAAACATACAACGCGGCACCTCGAACCATCGAAAATTCATAATTTTGATGTATGAATATTAGTAGGGACTACCAAGCGGTCCCTAATTTTACAGTAGGGACTGCCAAGCGGTCCCTAATTAAATTAGGGACCGCTTAACGGTCCCTAATGTCAAATTAGGGACCGGTTAACGGTCCCTATTGTCAAATTAGGGACCGCTTAACGGTCCCTACTAATATTCATACTTAAAAATCGATTCTTTTTATTGATGTTGTTGTGTTTGTGATTGTAAGCAACCAAACTCATTGTAATATATAAATTAAAGTAATAAATGATTGCAAAACCAACCTTATAGTAGATTAGTTGTGAAGTAATAGATTAATTGTGATTGATCGAGTTATTAACGTTCAAGATATATTTCACAAATGTACAACTAATTAATTATCATTAGTTAGTTGTAATTGTTATCCGTGTTTATGATTTACTTCACAAACGTTAGCATAGATACGATTATGAGGCATAATCATTAGATCAAGTATTCATTAATTAAACGTATATATGTAGATCGAATTAATTTGTCACTATGTCATTCGTCGTACAAAATAGTAGGAGAATCTTCAAAGCGGCCCGTTCTCCTTGTATAATGTTTGGATATACAATGTGTCGTTGTACTTATTGTTATTTTAACTATTCCAATGGTTATTATGAACTAAACATACAACGCGGCACCTCGAACTAACGAAAAATTCATAATTTTGATGTATGAATATTAGCAGGGACTGCCAAACGGTCCCTAATTCAAATTAGGGACCGCTTAACGGTCCCTACTGTCAAATTAGGGACCGCTTAACTGTCCATATTGTCAAATTAGGGACCGCTTAACGGTCCCTACTAATATTCATACTTAAAAATCGATTTTTTTTATTGATGTTGTTGTGTTTGTGATTGTAAGCAACCAAACTCATTGTAATATATAAATTGAAGTAATAAATGATTGCAAAACAAACCTTATAGTAGATTAGTTATGAAGTAATAGATTAATTGCGATTGATCGAGTTATTAACGTTCAATATATATTTCACAAATGTACAACTAATTAATTATCATTAGTTAGTTGTAATTGTTATCCGTGTTTATGATTTACTTCACGAACGTTACCATAGATACGATTATGAGGCATAATCATTAGATCAAGTATTCATTAATTATACGTATATATGTAGATCGAATTAATTTTTCATTATGTCATTCGTCGTACAAAATAGTAGGAGAATCTTCAAAGCGGCCCGTTCTCCTTGTATAATGTTTGGATATACAATGTGTCGTTGTACTTATTGTTATTTTAACTATTCCAATGGTTATTATGAACTAAACATACAACGCGGCACCGCGAACCATCGAAAATTCATAATTTTAATGTATGAATATTAGTAGGGACTGCCAAGCGGTCCCTAATTTTACAATAGGGACTGCCAAGCGGTCCCTAATTCAAATTAGGGACCGCTTAAAGGTTCCTAATGTCAAATTAGGGACCGCTTAACGGTCCCTAATGTCATTGTCAAATTAAGGACCGCTTAACGGTCCCAACTAATATTCATACTTAAAAATCGATTTTGTTTGATTGATGTTGTTGTGTTTGTGATTGTAAGCAACCAAACTCATTGTAATATATAAATTGAAGTAATAAATGATTGCAAAACCAACCTTATAGTAGATTAGTTGTGAAGTAATAGATTAATTGCGATTGATCGAGTTATTAACGTTCAAGATATATTTCACAAATGTACAACTAATTAATTATCATTAGTTAGTTGTAATTGTTATCCGTGTTTATGATTTACTTCACAAACGTTAGCATAGATAAGATTATGAGGCATAATCATTAGATCAAGTATTCATTAATTATACGTATATATGTAGATCGAATTAATTTGTCATTATGTCATTCGTCATACAAAATAGTAGGAGAATTTTCAAAGCTGCCCGTTCTCCTTGTATAATGTTTGGATATACAATGTGTCGTTGTACTTATTGTTATTTTAACTATTCCAATGGTTATTATGAACTAAACATACAACGCGGCACCTCGAACCATCGAAAATTCATAATTTTGATGTATGAATATTAGTAGGGACTGCCAAGCGGTCCCTAATTTTACAATAGGGACTGCCAAGCGGTCCATAATTCAAATTAGGGACCGCTTAACGGTCCCTAATGTCAAATTAGGGACCGCTTAACGGTCCCTATTGTCAAATTAGGGACCGCTTAACGGTCCCTACTAATATTCATACTTAAAAATCGATTTTTTTTTATTGATGTTGTTGTGTTTGTGATTGTAAGCAACCAAACTCATTGTAATATATAAATTGAAGTAATAAATGATTGCAAAACAAACCTTATAGTAGATTAGTTATGAAGTAATAGATTAATTGCGATTGATCGAGTTATTAACGTTCAATATATATTTCACAAATGTACAACTAATTAATTATCATTAGTTAGTTGTAATTGTTATCCGTGTTTATGATTTACTTCACGAACGTTAGCATAGATACGATTATGAGGCATAATCATTAGATCAAGTATTCATTAATTATACGTATATATGGAGATCGAATTAATTTTTCATTATGTCATTCGTCATACAAAATAGTAGGAGAATCTTCAAAGCGGCCCGTTCTCCTTGTATAATGTTTGGATATACAATGTGTCGTTGTACTTATTGTTATTTTAACTATTCCAATGGTTATTATGAACTAAACATACAACGCGGCACCTCGAACCATCGAAAAATTCATAATTTTGATGTATGAATATTAGTAGGGACTGCCAAGCGGTCCCTAATTTTACAATAGGGACTGCCAAGCGGTCCCTAATTCAAATTAGAGACCGCTTAAAGGTCCCTAATGTCAAATTAGGGACCGCTTAACGGTCCCTATTGTCAAATTAAGGACCGCTTAACGGTCCCTACTAATATTCATACTTAAAAATCGATTTTTTTTATTGATGTTGTTGTGTTTGTGATTGTAAGCAACCAAACTCATTGTAATATGTAAATTGAAGTAATAAATGATTGCAAAATCAACCTTATAGTAGATTAGTTGTGAAATAATAGATTAATTGCGATTGATCGAGTTATTAACGTTCAAGATATATTTCACAAATGTACAACTAATTAATTATCATTAGTTAGTTGTAATTGTTATCCGTGTTTATGATTTACTTCACAAACGTTAGCATAGATAAGATTATGAGGCATAATCATTAGATCAAGTATTCATTAATTATACGTATATATGTAGATCGAATTGATTTGTCATTATGTCATTCGTCATACAAAATAGTAGGAGAATTTTCAAAGCTGCCCGTTCTCCTTGTATAATGTTTGGATATACAATGAGTCGTTGTACTTATTGTTATTTTAACTATTCCAATGGTTATTATGAACTAAACATACAACGCGGCACCTCGAACCATCGAAAATTCATAATTTTGATGTATTAATATTAGTAGGGACTGCCAAGCGGTCCCTAATTTTACAATAGGGACTGCCAAGCGGTCCCTAATTCAAATTAGGGACCGCTTAACGGTCCCTAATGTCAAATTAGGGACCACTTAACGGTCCCTATTGTCAAATTAGGGACCGCTTAACGGTCCCTACTAATATTCATACTTAAAAATCGATTTTTTTTTATTGATGTTGTTGTGTTTGTGATTGTAAGCAACCAAACTCATTGTAATATATAAATTGAAGTAATAAATGATTGCAAAACAAACCTTATAGTAGATTAGTTATGAAGTAATAGATTAATTGCGATTGATCGAGTTATTAACGTTCAATATATATTTCACAAATGTACAACTAATTAATTATCATTAGTTAGTTGTAATTGTTATCCGTGTTTATGATTTACTTCACGAACGTTAGCATAGATACGATTATGAGGCATAATCATTAGATCAAGTATTCATTAATTATACGTATATATGGAGATCGAATTAATTTTTCATTATGTCATTCGTCATACAAAATAGTAGGAGAATCTTCAAAGCGGCCCGTTCTCCTTGTATAATGTTTGGATATACAATGTGTCGTTGTACTTATTGTTATTTTAACTATTCCAATGGTTATTATGAACTAAACATACAACGCGGCACCTCGAACCATCGAAAAATTCATAATTTTGATGTATGAATATTAGTAGGGACTGCCAAGCGGTCCCTAATTTTACAATAGGGACTGCCAATCGGTCCCTAATTCAAATTAGAGACCGCTTAAAGGTCCCTAATGTCAAATTAGGGACCGCTTAACGGTCCCTATTGTCAAATTAAGGACCGCTTAACGGTCCCTACTAATATTCATACTTAAAAATCGATTTTTTTTATTGATGTTGTTGTGTTTGTGATTGTAAGCAACCAAACTCATTGTAATATGTAAATTGAAGTAATAAATGATTGCAAAATCAACCTTATAGTAGATTAGTTGTGAAATAATAGATTAATTGCGATTGATCGAGTTATTAACGTTCAAGATATATTTCACAAATGTACAACTAATTAATTATCATTAGTTAGTTGTAATTGTTATCCGTGTTTATGATTTACTTCACAAACGTTAGCATAGATAAGATTATGAGGCATAATCATTAGATCAAGTATTCATTAATTATACGTATATATGTAGATCGAATTGATTTGTCATTATGTCATTCGTCATACAAAATAGTAGGAGAATTTTCAAAGCTGCCCGTTCTCCTTGTATAATGTTTGGATATACAATGAGTCGTTGTACTTATTGTTATTTTAACTATTCCAATGGTTATTATGAACTAAACATACAACGCGGCACCGCGAACCATCGAAAATTCATAATTTTAATGTATGAATATTAGTAGGGACTGCCAAGCGGTCCCTAATTTTACAATAGGGACTGCCAAGCGGTCCCTAATTCAAATTAGGGACCGCTTAAAGGTTCCTAATGTCAAATTAGGGACCGCTTAACGGTCCCTAATGTCATTGTCAAATTAAGGACCGCTTAACGGTCCCAACTAATATTCATACTTAAAAATCGATTTTGTTTGATTGATGTTGTTGTGTTTGTGATTGTAAGCAACCAAACTCATTGTAATATATAAATTGAAGTAATAAATGATTGCAAAACCAACCTTATAGTAGATTAGTTGTGAAGTAATAGATTAATTGCGATTGATCGAGTTATTAACGTTCAAGATATATTTCACAAATGTACAACTAATTAATTATCATTAGTTAGTTGTAATTGTTATCCGTGTTTATGATTTACTTCACAAACGTTAGCATAGATAAGATTATGAGGCATAATCATTAGATCAAGTATTCATTAATTATACGTATATATGTAGATCGAATTAATTTGTCATTATGTCATTCGTCATACAAAATAGTAGGAGAATTTTCAAAGCTGCCCGTTCTCCTTGTATAATGTTTGGATATACAATGTGTCGTTGTACTTATTGTTATTTTAACTATTCCAATGGTTATTATGAACTAAACATACAACGCGGCACCTCGAACCATCGAAAATTCATAATTTTGATGTATGAATATTAGTAGGGACTGCCAAGCGGTCCCTAATTTTACAATAGGGACTGCCAAGCGGTCCATAATTCAAATTAGGGACCGCTTAACGGTCCCTAATGTCAAATTAGGGACCGCTTAACGGTCCCTATTGTCAAATTAGGGACCGCTTAACGGTCCCTACTAATATTCATACTTAAAAATCGATTTTTTTTTATTGATGTTGTTGTGTTTGTGATTGTAAGCAACCAAACTCATTGTAATATATAAATTGAAGTAATAAATGATTGCAAAACAAACCTTATAGTAGATTAGTTATGAAGTAATAGATTAATTGCGATTGATCGAGTTATTAACGTTCAATATATATTTCACAAATGTACAACTAATTAACTATCATTAGTTAGTTGTAATTGTTATCCGTGTTTATGATTTACTTCACGAACGTTAGCATAGATACGATTATGAGGCATAATCATTAGATCAAGTATTATTAATTATACGTATATATGGAGATCGAATTAATTTTTCATTATGTCATTCGTCATACAAAATAGTAGGAGAATCTTCAAAGCGGCCCGTTCTCCTTGTATAATGTTTGGATATACAATGTGTCGTTGTACTTATTGTTATTTTAACTATTCCAATGGTTATTATGAACTAAACATACAACGCGGCACCTCGAACCATCGAAAAATTCATAATTTTGATGTATGAATATTAGTAGGGACTGTCAAGCGGTCCCTAATTTTACAATAGGGACTGCCAAGCGGTCCCTAATTCAAATTAGAGACCGCTTAAAGGTCCCTAATGTCAAATTAGGGACCGCTTAACGGTCCCTATTGTCAAATTAAGGACCGCTTAACGGTCCCTACTAATATTCATACTTAAAAATCGATTTTTTTTATTGATGTTGTTGTGTTTGTGATTGTAAGCAACCAAACTCATTGTAATATGTAAATTGAAGTAATAAATGATTGCAAAATCAACCTTATAGTAGATTAGTTGTGAAATAATAGATTAATTGCGATTGATCGAGTTATTAACGTTCAAGATATATTTCACAAATGTACAACTAATTAATTATCATTAGTTAGTTGTAATTGTTATCCGTGTTTATGATTTACTTCACAAACGTTAGCATAGATAAGATTATGAGGCATAATCATTAGATCAAGTATTCATTAATTATACGTATATATGTAGATCGAATTGATTTGTCATTATGTCATTCGTCATACAAAATAGTAGGAGAATTTTCAAAGCTGCCCGTTCTCCTTGTATAATGTTTGGATATACAATGAGTCGTTGTACTTATTGTTATTTTAACTATTCCAATGGTTATTATGAACTAAACATACAACGCGGCACCTCGAACCATCGAAAATTCATAATTTTGATGTATTAATATTAGTAGGGACTGCCAAGCGGTCCCTAATTTTACAATAGGGACTGCCAAGCGGTCCCTAATTCAAATTAGGGACCGCTTAACGGTCCCTAATGTCAAATTAGGGACCACTTAACGGTCCCTATTGTCAAATTAGGGACCGCTTAACGGTCCCTACTAATATTCATACTTAAAAATCGATTTTTTTTTATTGATGTTGTTGTGTTTGTGATTGTAAGCAACCAAACTCATTGTAATATATAAATTGAAGTAATAAATGATTGCAAAACAAACCTTATAGTAGATTAGTTATGAAGTAATAGATTAATTGCGATTGATCGAGTTATTAACGTTCAATATATATTTCACAAATGTACAACTAATTAATTATCATTAGTTAGTTGTAATTGTTATCCGTGTTTATGATTTACTTCACGAACGTTAGCATAGATACGATTATGAGGCATAATCATTAGATCAAGTATTCATTAATTATACGTATATATGGAGATCGAATTAATTTTTCATTATGTCATTCGTCATACAAAATAGTAGGAGAATCTTCAAAGCGGCCCGTTCTCCTTGTATAATGTTTGGATATACAATGTGTCGTTGTACTTATTGTTATTTTAACTATTCCAATGGTTATTATGAACTAAACATACAACGCGGCACCTCGAACCATCGAAAAATTCATAATTTTGATGTATGAATATTAGTAGGGACTGCCAAGCGGTCCCTAATTTTACAATAGGGACTGCCAAGCGGTCCCTAATTCAAATTAGAGACCGCTTAAAGGTCCCTAATGTCAAATTAGGGACCGCTTAACGGTCCCTATTGTCAAATTAAGGACCGCTTAACGGTCCCTACTAATATTCATACTTAAAAATCGATTTTTTTTATTGATGTTGTTGTGTTTGTGATTGTAAGCAACCAAACTCATTGTAATATGTAAATTGAAGTAATAAATGATTGCAAAATCAACCTTATAGTAGATTAGTTGTGAAATAATAGATTAATTGCGATTGATCGAGTTATTAACGTTCAAGATATATTTCACAAATGTACAACTAATTAATTATCATTAGTTAGTTGTAATTGTTATCCGTGTTTATGATTTACTTCACAAACGTTAGCATAGATAAGATTATGAGGCATAATCATTAGATCAAGTATTCATTAATTATACGTATATATGTAGATCGAATTGATTTGTCATTATGTCATTCGTCATACAAAATAGTAGGAGAATTTTCAAAGCTGCCCGTTCTCCTTGTATAATGTTTGGATATACAATGAGTCGTTGTACTTATTGTTATTTTAACTATTCCAATGGTTATTATGAACTAAACATACAACGCGGCACCGCGAACCATCGAAAATTCATAATTTTAATGTATGAATATTAGTAGGGACTGCCAAGCGGTCCCTAATTTTACAATAGGGACTGCCAAGCGGTCCCTAATTCAAATTAGGGACCGCTTAAAGGTTCCTAATGTCAAATTAGGGACCGCTTAACGGTCCCTAATGTCATTGTCAAATTAAGGACCGCTTAACGGTCCCAACTAATATTCATACTTAAAAATCGATTTTGTTTGATTGATGTTGTTGTGTTTGTGATTGTAAGCAACCAAACTCATTGTAATATATAAATTGAAGTAATAAATGATTGCAAAACCAACCTTATAGTAGATTAGTTGTGAAGTAATAGATTAATTGCGATTGATCGAGTTATTAACGTTCAAGATATATTTCACAAATGTACAACTAATTAATTATCATTAGTTAGTTGTAATTGTTATCCGTGTTTATGATTTACTTCACAAACGTTAGCATAGATAAGATTATGAGGCATAATCATTAGATCAAGTATTCATTAATTATACGTATATATGTAGATCGAATTAATTTGTCATTATGTCATTCGTCATACAAAATAGTAGGAGAATTTTCAAAGCTGCCCGTTCTCCTTGTATAATGTTTGGATATACAATGTGTCGTTGTACTTATTGTTATTTTAACTATTCCAATGGTTATTATGAACTAAACATACAACGCGGCACCTCGAACCATCGAAAATTCATAATTTTGATGTATGAATATTAGTAGGGACTGCCAAGCGGTCCCTAATTTTACAATAGGGACTGCCAAGCGGTCCATAATTCAAATTAGGGACCGCTTAACGGTCCCTAATGTCAAATTAGGGACCGCTTAACGGTCCCTATTGTCAAATTAGGGACCGCTTAACGGTCCCTACTAATATTCATACTTAAAAATCGATTTTTTTTTATTGATGTTGTTGTGTTTGTGATTGTAAGCAACCAAACTCATTGTAATATATAAATTGAAGTAATAAATGATTGCAAAACAAACCTTATAGTAGATTAGTTATGAAGTAATAGATTAATTGCGATTGATCGAGTTATTAACGTTCAATATATATTTCACAAATGTACAACTAATTAATTATCATTAGTTAGTTGTAATTGTTATCCGTGTTTATGATTTACTTCACGAACGTTAGCATAGATACGATTATGAGGCATAATCATTAGATCAAGTATTCATTAATTATACGTATATATGGAGATCGAATTAATTTTTCATTATGTCATTCGTCATACAAAATAGTAGGAGAATCTTCAAAGCGGCCCGTTCTCCTTGTATAATGTTTGGATATACAATGTGTCGTTGTACTTATTGTTATTTTAACTATTCCAATGGTTATTATGAACTAAACATACAACGCGGCACCTCGAACCATCGAAAAATTCATAATTTTGATGTATGAATATTAGTAGGGACTGCCAAGCGGTCCCTAATTTTACAATAGGGACTGCCAAGCGGTCCCTAATTCAAATTAGAGACCGCTTAAAGGTCCCTAATGTCAAATTAGGGACCGCTTAACGGTCCCTATTGTCAAATTAAGGACCGCTTAACGGTCCCTACTAATATTCATACTTAAAAATCGATTTTTTTTATTGATGTTGTTGTGTTTGTGATTGTAAGCAACCAAACTCATTGTAATATGTAAATTGAAGTAATAAATGATTGCAAAATCAACCTTATAGTAGATTAGTTGTGAAATAATAGATTAATTGCGATTGATCGAGTTATTAACGTTCAAGATATATTTCACAAATGTACAACTAATTAATTATCATTAGTTAGTTGTAATTGTTATCCGTGTTTATGATTTACTTCACAAACGTTAGCATAGATAAGATTATGAAGCATAATCATTAGATCAAGTATTCATTAATTATACGTATATATGTAGATCGAATTGATTTGTCATTATGTCATTCGTCATACAAAATAGTAGGAGAATTTTCAAAGCTGCCCGTTCTCCTTGTATAATGTTTGGATATACAATGAGTCGTTGTACTTATTGTTATTTTAACTATTCCAATGGTTATTATGAACTAAACATACAACGCGGCACCTCGAACCATCGAAAATTCATAATTTTGATGTATTAATATTAGTAGGGACTGCCAAGCGGTCCCTAATTTTACAATAGGGACTGCCAAGCGGTCCCTAATTCAAATTAGGGACCGCTTAACGGTCCCTAATGTCAAATTAGGGACCACTTAACGGTCCCTATTGTCAAATTAGGGACCGCTTAACGGTCCCTACTAATATTCATACTTAAAAATCGATTCTTTTTATTGATGTTGTTGTGTTTGTGATTGTAAGCAACCAAACTCATTGTAATATATAAATTAAAGTAATAAATGATTGCAAAACCAACCTTATAGTAGATTAGTTGTGAAGTAATAGATTAATTGTGATTGATCGAGTTATTAACGTTCAAGATATATTTCACAAATGTACAACTAATTAATTATCATTAGTTAGTTGTAATTGTTATCCGTGTTTATGATTTACTTCACAAACGTTAGCATAGATACGATTATGAGGCATAATCATTAGATCAAGTATTCATTAATTAAACGTATATATGTAGATCGAATTAATTTGTCACTATGTCATTCGTCGTACAAAATAGTAGGAGAATCTTCAAAGCGGCCCGTTCTCCTTTTATAATGTTTGGATATACAATGTGTCGTTGTACTTATTGTTATTTTAACTATTCCAATGGTTATTATGAACTAAACATACGACGCGTCACCTCGAACCATCGAAAAATTCATAATTTTGATGTATGAATATTAGTAGGGACTGCCAAGCGGTCCCTAATTTTACAATAGGGACTGCCAAGCGGTCCCTAATTCAAATTAGGGACCGCTTAACGGTCCCTAATGTCAAATTAGGGACCGCTTAACGGTCCCTATTGTCAAATTAGGGACCGCTTAACGGTCCCTACTAATATTCATACTTAAAAATCGATTTTTTTTATTGATGTTGTTGTGTTTGTGATTGTAAGCAACCAAACTCATTGTAATATGTAAATTGAAGTAATAAATGATTGCAAAACCAACCTTATAGTAGATTAGTTGTGAAATAATAGATTAATTGAGATTGATCGAGTTATTAACGGTGAAGATATATTTCACAAATGTACAACTAAATCCAGTAGGAAAATCTTCAAAACGACCCGTTCTCCTTGTATAGTGTTTGGATATACAATGTGTCGTTGTACTTATTGTTATTTTAACTATTAAAATGGTTATTACGAACTAAACATACCACGCGGCACCTCAAACCATCGAAAAATTCATAATTTTGATATAAGAATATTAGTAGGGATTGCCATGCGGTCCATAATTTCCACATTAGGGACTGCCAAGCAGTCCCTATTTTCACATTAGGGACCGCTTAACGGATACTGTCAATAGGGACCGCCCAAGCGGTCCCTATTGTTAGTATTCGTTGTCAATAGGGACCGCCCAGGCGGTCCCTAAGGATACTATCCGTTGTCAATAGGGACCGCCCAGACGGTCCCTATTGTTAGTATCCGTTGTCAATAGGGACCGCCCAGGCGGTCCCTAATGATGCTATTCGTTGTCAATTGGGACCGCTGGACGGTCCCTAATGTCAATAGCGACCGCAATGCAGTCGCTATTGACCCGTTGCCAATAGGGACCGCAAAGCGGTCCCTATTGACAAATAGGGACCGCTTTGTTGTCCCTATTGGCAACGGGTCAATAGCGACTGCATTGCGGTCGCTATTGACCAATGCGGTCGCTGAAGACTAGCGACCGCTTGGCGGTCGCTAATTTGCGGTCCCTAATGACCCCTTTTTCTTGTAGTGTATCTACCCTTTTATATTGCAAAGGACAAAATTAGTTCACTTTTGCTTTGTTCTAAATGTTTGTTGTGAATTCAAAACTAAGTTTCTCGTGATAATAATTAAAAAGACATCAATTAATTAAGCCCTTGTACTAACTCACATTCTTGAGAGCTTGAAGGACTTTTGCCGAAAAAGCTCTTTCACGTTGTTATTTTGAGTGCACTTACCAGGATATTGCATCATGGTACTACAAAAACATAGAATACACTTTACCATTTAATATCTCAAACCTTTTTGGTCATGAATTTTGCATCTCTTTAGAGATTCAAATTTTGCGATATAGTTTGCCTTATTTACCTGGTGTTTTCCTATCGAGAACTAAATGCGGTTGATTCTTCACTAGAAGTTCAAAACTGCGGTTGTTGCATCCACACAGAGCCAAGAGATTTCACGGGATATCATCATATTGGCGTGCTATGGTTGAGATGCATGTTGTGACTAGCCTCATCACTTTACCTCCTTAATGTATCCTCAGTTGTTATTTGCAATTATCACTCTTTTACTGTCTCAGAACTTTTGGTTCCAATAATTAGTGTTCATGCAGTTTTAACCCAAAAAAAAAAAAAGTGTACTACTAGCTTTCGGTACGTAATTAGAAGAAGAAAGTATTTATTAGTTATTTATTTTGGAAAAAATGATTTGGGCCTCTTGGGTATCAAATGTCTTTGAAGTAGGGAGATATAGATGCTATGGCCACTGCTTCATACCATGCCGTCGCCTTTGTATCTATCTAACCTTGTCTGGACCTAGGTTTGGGTCAGGATCGAAGGTCACGGTACCTTGATCTTGGCTTTGACTTGGTCTTTCTCTATGAAAGATAATTCTCTTTTGGACAAGATTTAATTAAGTGATTAGTTAAATGTTCAAATATAATTTATAACAAATAAAAAATAAGGAAAACATGATTAGTTGTCAGTGTCTGTTGAAACAATTTTTGTCCAGATTGTGAAAAGTTGTCCCAACAGCGAACCCTCACCACACACCGAGTTAGCAGTGAATGATCACATGCTGAAATAGTGTCAAAATTGGCGGAACAATTATGGCATGGAACCAAATGTGTCCGTCCCGCCAGCCTGAAGCAAACTTTTTAAAATCAATAAAGAGACTCATACTTCCTTCACTTCTCGCTCATTCTGAATATATCTTCTTATCTTTCTGTTTTGTTTAGAGAGTTCAAAACATTCTTTTGAATCGTTGTTCTTAACATTTGCAGTATTATTATATTAAGATTAGTAGTTCTTGCATCGTGGAAAATAATTGTCGATAAAGCGGAAGAAATACTGTTTTAAAGAGAAAGAATTCAACTCTTGCCTGGACTTTAATTTAGTTTTGATTTTTGAATTTACACTTGTTATTATTGACAATATTTCATGTTACAAAGTTCACACCGTTATGATACTCATTGGGCTTCTTTAATTAGATAACTCAATTTCCTTAGTATGCGTTATTATGTTATATTAAGTTACCAAAATTATCCTAATATTCTTTATTTTCCTTACAAACAATCATAATAACAATTACATTTAGTAACCTTATGTGCACACAAAACTTACTAATTTCTCAAGTATCTACTTCAATCAATCTAGTCCATGTCATATTACACAATGAGACAAACGAGACATTTGTTGCACTTAACATAACTCAACCCTCAATGATCACTATGTTAAATATATCATGTGAAAATGTTAAAGAGAAAATTACATTTTCTGCCTATCATTGCCTTTTTCCCTTTAAAAATTCGAGCCTCAAATAGTGTATTTCTTTAAAATATTTGATAAAATGAGTTCGTCGCCTTCGAACAGGCTCGGTGTGTGTTTCGTCTTACGTGGCACTCTACCTAAATTAGATCATAATATGTGGCATGATTTCATATTTATTTCTTTTAATTAATCAATTTAAACTAGCTAAATAAAACAAAAAATGAGAAATTACTATTCAATTCATATTTATATTATTAATTAATTTTTTTATAGGCAAAAATAGAGCATTTTATTGAGAGAAAAAAAGGAGCAAAAGAGATACTCAAATACGACATAGTGTCAAGAACCTAAACAAAAAGTAGAAAAATTGGACCATTCATAAAATGAACAAATAAAACCCTCCTTAGAAGATTTTAACCAACACCATGTTCTCAATTTGATGAGATCTAGCATCTCATTCACCTCGGGAGCTTCAATAAGATTCATTATTGAAGATGGCTTTATTATGGCTGGTCCAAATAGTTGAAAGTACGACGAACCAAATCACCTGCCATTCCTTCCGTCCTTTAATAAATCGAAGATGTGTCTATCTTTGATGAAATGATATCATGAATTTTTCAGAAGCACTGTATTCATCCCAAACCAGTTGTAACAGCTCATCTATAACTTATAAATAGTTTGGCATTCAAAACACATATGTGTAACATCATCCATTCCATTATTGCAAAACATACAATTATCATCTGGAGTTCCAACTCCTCGTTTCAGCAAATTAACCTTTGTAGGCACTCGGTTCAGCAGCGACTTCCATCCATGAATCATCATTTTTGGAGGAGCTTTTGTTGACAAAAAGCTCTTAAAAAACTGCTATACTGGGACTGATCTGTTGAAGAAATGAATGTATAGGCTGATTTTACAGTATATAAGCCTAAAGCATCGTGATTCCATTTCCAGCCATCATCACAATTGGCAAATGGTTTTTTGTTTGCAAGCAACTGTTGTAAATCAGCCAACAAATCATTCTCCAACGAAAAAAGGTTTTGCCTCCACGTCCATGTCCATTCCCAATGATCATCGACCTTTGTTTGCAAGAGTGGCATCTTTTTCCCACTCAATCAAGAACGATATATTAAAATGTTCTTTTAAAGGTACATTGTCAACCCATTTATCATGGCAAAAGGAAATATCATTTCCATTCCCAATCACTCGTTCAATGCCTTTATCGAACCAATCTTCATTACTCATCACATGGGTGAGTTTTCTAAAATCACACCGCCATATTGAGGCTTCACAAGAAACTTTATCTCTGTGTCGAGGTTGATGAACTCCTCCAAACTTTGCCGTCAGGACTTTCACCCACAATTTATCCTTATCGCAAAGGATTTTCCATCTTCATTTGTGAAGTAATGCGATGTTAAACAACTCCAAATTTTTAATCCCGATGCCTCATTTGCTCTACAAATATCATCCCACTTTACCCAATTAATTTGAATTTTTTTATCGTTGGACGCGCCACAAAAAAACTCCCTCTGAATGCTATTCAACTAGCTGAGAATTTGCTTCGGCATTTTGAAGATCAACATAGGGTAGATTGGCAGGCCAAAAAGAGCAGAGTTGATAAGCACTACTTTCCCACCTAGTGAAATATATTTATCCTTCCAGAGAGCAAGTCTCTTAGACATTTTTTAGATGTTGGCTTCCAAAACTCAAGTCGTCGAGGACTCATTTCGATGAACACCCCTATATATTTAAATGGTAGATTCTCAAGTTTAATGTTAAGAATATCGGAAAAAAGCGCCAAAGATTGGACATCCACTTTAACCCCATAAAAAATACTTTTCAAGAAATTAACTTTGAGCCCCAAAATTAGTTCAAAGAGTAGAAGAATAGATTTTAACGCCAACACGCGTTGAGGGTTATTCTCGCAAAAAAGCCCCATATCGTCCGCAAACTGGGCGTGCGAGATTTCAAGACATGTTCCGCATATTTTCACTTTTTTCAACAGATTTATGGCAATGGTGTTTTCGATCATTCGACTTAATCCTTCTGCAGCAAGGAGGAAAAGTAATGGGGACAAAGGGTCACCTTATCGAAGAACCCGAGATGGTCTGAACTCCTCCGTCGGGCTACCATTAACAAGAATAGATATTGTAGCCGAAGAGAAGCCTTGATTGATCCAAAATCTCAATCTTTCACATAACCCCATTCTCTCCATAATGTGGTCAAGATATTCCTAGCTGACACAATCGATAGTCGCCCAAGCTTTTAGGGTTGTCTTTCTTCGGGATTAAGACAATGAACGATGGATTAATTCCTCTACCAATCTTTTTGCGCGTATGGAAATCATCTTTTATGATCATCCATAACTTCTTGATGAAGAAAAAATTAAACCCATTGGGTTCGGGGCTCTTTTCAAACAGCCATTTTAATTTCCTCGGTAGTAAATTGTTTAAGTAAGGCATGATTCTCTCCTTCAGTGATTTTACTGAAATTCACCCCGTCAACTCTTCTGATTTTCTTTAGAGAGTTGGGAGTAAAATCCTTCCTCCGAATCCACATAAACACCATCACCGCCCAAAAATCTTTATATTGTAAGTATATAAATTATTTTTAAATACAACAAGAAAAGTAAAACAAAAACTAATTCTTCATCATGTTCTTCCTTAATTCCGCACCTACTCCCACAGTCCACCCCCGCCCCTCTCACTCCGCCATGACCACCACCCTTCCCCCTCTCTCTCCTCACTTCACCCCTTCTTTAACATCTTTGACGCAGGCTGTTGAGGTGGAGGAGGTACGGCGATGGTCTCGACAATGAATGATGGAATGGAGTCAACGGCAATCAACAACGAAACGTATGAGGTGGTCCTAACCCACTTTGGCCGGTGATGGTGTTTAGGTGGATTCGGTAAAAAGCATATCTTGCACTAACTACCTCAGGAAAATCAGGCCAAATTTTGGATTGCCTCTCCAAAGCACCGTGGCACCTCCATCTCTTCTTATCAGAATTTAGAACATAAGCCCTATAAATTAATAAATAATTCTCACTCACCACCGGTGGTGCAATTCGAATACTCGCCTCTGATCCCGCTGATTCTGTCACTCGATTTCCCCTCAAATCTGAAATACAAGTATGGGAAATTTTGATCAGGTGTATGTTACTACTTTTCTCGCACATGGGTTGCTCGCCGGTGGTCGATCTTTCTGCCACCACATTCTCATCAACAAGCACCACCTCTTCCTCCTTTGATCTCGTGGAAGAAATTTTGTACGCGTTTGTTGCGGCATTGGAAATGGAGGGAGAGCGAGGTGGACCGCAAAGTGCGCGCGGTGTTGGTGGGGTTCAGGTAGAAGAAGACCGGCTGTTTTTTTGTCATTTTTTCTTTTATGGTTTCTATTAATAAAATAAACTGATTTTCTAATATTTTATTTAAAAGGTAATTTACACTTTAAAAAATTAAAAAAATTAATTCACCTCATTCAAATTAATCTATGTGGCGTGGAGGGCCAAGTAGGACAAAAAAAATTCTCGAGCCTATTCGGAGGCTCGGCCGGCATATTTTGTCGAATTCTCAAAAGATAATGGCCTTTTCTTAGGCCATGATTTTTAAAGGGTAAAATGCATTTGACATATAATGATGGATAAAAACTATAATTTGCGCAATGTTAAATATGAATGTGCAACGGGCACTTACGTGTAGTGTGATATAATTTTAATGACTAATTTAATAATTAATTAATTTTGTACTAAGGTTTATTCTCTTTATTTCAAGCTATAATTTAAATATAAAACATTTGGAACAAGATAAACGTATTAAATTCATTCTACATACAAGTAAAAATGTTTCAAGCGGTGTAATTGTGTCAACGAAAGGACCAAATACATAAAATAAGCTTCCATCAATTAATACAACACTCATGTCAGCAATGCTTTTATGAAAAAAGGTGTCAAATCTTATAATATAAGTAAGTCTATCATCATTAAGTTTGTTTGCATATGGTCAATAGACAACATCTCACTAAGCTCTCCTACAATGAGAAATTAAGTTGCGCCTCATGTCGTCGTGGCTCATTCCTGCTAAGGTACGGCTGATGTGGCAGCTGAAAGGTAGGAGTCGACTATGCTTATGTAGCACTGCATTAGACCCAATCTACAGGTACCGAATTTTTGCTTGCAAATATTGTAGGAGGAGATTATTTTTTAAAAAAAATCAACAACTTTATTTATATACTATGGTCGAGGCGAGTTAATATACATCGATGTGCGGGGTCAGGGCTGGCAGGACAATCACAAATACGTACAATGCATATCACACACTTCAAAACGCGTTAAATCGGTCGGGCAGCCAAGCCATGCTGCACAAAACGGTGGTTGTCGGGGGCAATCCACTTTAATCGGATCCGTGGTGTGCCATCACATCCGCAAACCTGTTCGCCTTACGGTATGTACAAGAGAGGAATATGTTTGTTATTCGTCTTCCTAAACTCTGTATATCATGGAGCAGGGCTTTAACTTCTGTCGAAGCCATAACCCCTTGCATCCTGATCAAACAAGAGTATGTTACTTCTGAATCGGTTTCAATAATTAGTGCAGAAATGGAGATATGTAGCACAAGTAGTATTCCCTAGCGAATAGCCAGGAGTTATGCAACATTGTTGGGGTTTCATCTCGTCGATTTGAAAAAAGCACCAACTACCATACCTGCAAAATCACGTATCACGCCATCGATACCTGTGGGGGCAGAAAATAGCCAGCGCCGAGCTGTATGTGTTAAGCTTAATAACTCCTATTTGGGAGGGGGAGGGGAGGGATCCGCCGGATTGCTAACCTAAAAGATTTGGAGGGGGAGGGGGACGAGGAGGGTTTGGCGTGGTATCTGCCAAGGTTTTGGTGATTCAGTGTGAGATAAGTGTCGTAGAGATGGGATGTCCTCGAAAGAGGAATTCGTTCTGAGCCCTCCAGATGGCCCATCACCCGACAAGGGTGACGGCTGGGTTGGGAAGGCGAAGCAGGTGGGGATTAATGTGGTTTCCATTCCAGGGGGATTAAAGAGTGGAAGTTACAACGGATCTCTGCGAAAAAAGGGGTAGACAGCAAACAGGTGTTATGTCGTTTCCATGTTTGAGTGGCAAAGTAGAAAAGATGGGTTAATGGGGACATGTCGGCTCGCGAGATAGTTGTGGGTAGCGAGGCCGTTATGTCCCAAAGCCAACCAAAGAATTTAATACCCAGAGGGCTGAGCATGGTAACAAGGCGTTGGCATTCCATGAGTGTTGCGTACCAACCATTCGTAAGCCGATTTGATCGTGATATTAGGAGGAGGATTTTGGCTATCCAATTTTAGAAGCCTTAACAAGGGCAAATGATACGAACTCTAGGAAGCCAATTTGCGATTTTTTATGTATAACGAATTTCATCATATAGAAAGTGAATTTGGGCTTTCTATATTGGAAGATTCTTGTAGTGGATCCCAATACGTATGAAGCTTTAGAGCTTGTCGTTTTCTTAATCATGGTTGATCCAGATTTGTTGTTATTGAATCAAATTATATCAATTCGCAACCACATTCACATTTAGACATCCTCGGAAAATAAGCCACTAGTTATTGGGATAAAGAACTTTTTTACGCTCCAAATGAAAATTCAAGCACGCGCACCAAAGCTACGTGCTAGCAAAGCTGCTGGTAAGAACTCTCAATGGGCTATGTGGCCTATGTTATCAAAACACACTCAACCATTTACGATGTAACGAAAATCCAGAATAGTTTACGCTTTAAGCCAATAGTGCAACACCCTTATTAGGAAGATACATAATAAATTAAGTAGCATTAAGGCTAAAACTTCAAACTTAATCTCATCGGGCAACTTGAAATATTCCATCCATAAATATGATAACTACTGAGTGCTTGGATCGTGCACCAACACTACAAGAGAAATGGCCTTTTTCGACGGCACGAAAACCGCTTTTTTCATCGGAAAAGAGCATTTTCGACGGCATTACCCGTCGGAAAAGATCGACGGAAAAGGTCTCATCGGAAAAAAGCTTTTTCGTCGGCCAAATGCAATTGGAAAATATCTTTTCCGACGGTCAAGTGCCGTCGAAAGTACCGATGTTATGATGCCGTTGAAAACGACCCCTTTTTCGACGGCATCATACCGTTGTAAAAAGGTCAAATTTGTTTTTAAAAAAAAAAAATTTAATTGTACCTTTTTTAAAAAAAAATACGTAGTAATTTTTTTAATACGTATTTAATTATTTAAAAAACAATTATTAAAATATCATTTTTAATGGTTTAAAACCGTCGGAAATAATATTTAAATATTATTTTCGATGGCAATATGCCGTCGAAAATAATATTCATAAAAAAGGCACAATTTTTTGTATTTTACGAAACAAAAGCTATTGTTTTTGTTAAATTTTCTCTCAATTTCCTCCGAATTCTCGTAAAAAGCTGTAAAAATAGTTTTGTTGTATATATAGTTAATAAAAAAAATGAATTATTTATTACGAAAAAGCGTATATGTAAACTAATTTGTAATATATATAGATAAATAAAAATGGGTTATTATGAAAGTATTAATATATATGTGAAATTAAGAATAATAACAATGTAAGAAAACAAAATTGTTAACACTCGATTATGTACTCGGAGGGTTGTGAATTTCTCAAGTGTCGGAACGTCTTGCCTGTTCCACAGAGTAATAAAATATTATTTTTATTTTTTGATACTTCCCGATACTTTTTTCTCAATTTGTGCGTGTCCTCCATTTACACTTATGACAGTGCTCCCTATTTATAGAGGGTGGTCATCAGTACAGCTGCCAATGTGCATGTTTTCTCTTTGACAAATGGCTCTATTTCTTCTACTGATACATCCTTCACATGTTTGTCTGGTTGACAAGTGGTTTGTTATAGCTAACTCGGGTGATTTGTTGTTGGACACCTATAGTTAACGTACAACAATAAATATTTGAATCTCTGTACTCGGTTTCATCTTTGGTCAATCGGTGTTTTCAAGGAAACTATCGGAGAATGCCAGGAAGTATCGGAGAGCTGCTTAAGGATAATCGTAATCAGATGATGTATCATGGAGTCATCCAAGCCTCGAGGTACCTCGAATATTTTGTATCCTGTTCACACTCTCCTGTCCTGTCATCGTATTTAAGGAGAGTCTCTCGGATCATCTAAGTCCGATGACTACTTCCTCCGATGGCTATCATTTTGAGGATTACTTTCGTATAATTCTCTGATGATTGTTTATTCCGATAGTTATCCTTTTGAGGATTGCTTTGTATATGTTGCCATGATGATGGTGGTATATATCAGAGATGACTATCCATCCGGTGTACACCTGTCCCCCCGAGTTCCTTTTAAATTCGGTAGAATATGTAGGAACTCTTTAATTTTTATTTTTTCAAAAACTTCATCTCTGATTGCTTCCATTATGGGGTCCGTTCAAATTCTATAATGGCTCCCAATTTTTCGGTAATCATGCTTCTTTAGTGCTAGGTTATTAACTTCCCACTCTTTCACTTCCCTTCAACCAGGTTCTCATCCGACTATAAAGAAGAAAATCTTCATTTTCTTTATTCACTTTTCATCTCCGTCCTCTTCAATATCTCCTCTGGTTTTTGAGACCAAAGCAAGCGTTTCTCATGGCTACTACCGGAAACCCATCTGAGCTTATTTTGGCCACATCCACTACGGGGACTGTTTCTTTTGCCCGTACTGCTGATTCTCCGGTGGTGACTAGTGTTGTCGCACCTTCTCGTAAGAGGAAAACTGAAAGTAAGGTGGGTAATGACGATGGTGGTGCTGCGGTGGTCCGTAAGATGGGTAAGAAATCCAAGAAGTCTTTTTCACCGGAGTAAGCCTGTCGTTTTCAGAAGGAGGAAGTTCAAGCTCTTTTCAGCGAGTTTCGTGCTTCTACCAGGAATCTGGTACTCTAGATTCCCACCGAGGACGAGAGGGGCGACAATCCTTCCGATGGTTGTGTCACTATTTACTATATGAAAATACTTGCGAGGCTTTGTACCTTCTTCCCTCCCTTATATTGCGAGATTTTCAAGGCTTGCGATATTTACCCTAGCCAACTTACTCCCAATTGCTTTATCATCCTATTGGGTTTCATCCTATGGTGTCTCGCTCGTGGGTTGGAATGCACTGTGACGAGGTTCTTTTCTATCTTCAAGGTGTGTGTATCTTCAGCAGGTGGACCGATTTATTTTTTCTGCCATCGTGATCGATCCAAAAAGGTTTTGGTAGGAACCAGCATTTCTTATAGTAGTTGGAAGGACAAGTACTTTTTTGCTAGTCCTAACATCGGGGGGAAATGGGATTTGCCTTTTTACCTGGAGGGTGCCGGAGGCGCCCTTGTAACGTATGGACTCTTTACTGGATTTTGATCATATCTATGATGCGGTAAAGCTCTCGTATTCGGAACATTACCGCGCCTTATGCCAAACTGCGGGCTTATACGAGATTTCTCCGATTGATTTGGAGAAAGAAGGAGAATCCTTTTTTTCACTGTCCGAAGATATGAGCCTCTTCTTCTTCTTCTTCCTCTTTTTTTCGGTTTATATGATAGACCTCCAATGGTTCTTATGTGAGTCTTCGTTTTCTTTTTTTTTTCTTTTGAGCTATTGCACACCTCTTTGTATTCTTGGATGCGCTAACATGTAGGGTGTTTCCCCCGTTGGAGAACTCTGCGTAGTGCGATAAGCCCATAGGATGCCTGGTATTTCCTCCACCTATTTGGCCTTGTGCCAGTCGAGCCGTGCTTTTATGTTTTTTAGCAATGTCTGATTTGTTCTTTCTACTTGTCCATTACTTTGAGGGTATCCCACTGATGCAAAGCAATGCTTTATTTTCCAATGTGCACATCATTGATATAGCTTGTTACAATCGAACATCAATCCGTTATCACTCACAAGGTATCGGGGAATTCCAAATCTGCGCAGTATATTTCTCCATAGGAAATTGATAACAGCTCCGGCAATAATCCTAGCCAGAGGCTCGACCTCTACCCATTTTGTAAAGTAGTCAACCGCTACTAAGAGAAACTTCTTCTGCCTCGCATCGGGTATTAACGACCCGACGATGTTTATTCCCCATTTTGAAAAGGGCATGCTAAGAGGTTGGGCTCCTAGAGGGCTACGGGGTTGTGAATTTGTGGAGCATGCAATTGACAAGGTTAGCATTGTTGTGCATATTCCTTACAATCTTGAGCCATAGATGGCCAATAATACCCCTGGTGTATGATACGATGGGCCATACTTAGTCCTCCTAAGTGACTCCCGCACTGTCCTTCATGTATTTCTTTCATTATTGATTTTGCTTCTACGTTGTCTAGGCATTGGGTGTGAGGATTACTATAACACCTTAGGAACAACGTTCCATTATGGATGAAATATCGTGAAACTTTTTGTTCCATCTGTCGTCGTTCTTTTTCATCTTTACGATACCCTTCTGAATTTTCCAAGTACTTCTTAAAATATGTCGTCCATTCCTCGTTGATAAGTGCTAACCTCGGGCGTATCTTTTTCAGAATCGATTGTCTGCAGCAGAGTGATTCGTCGTGTGTTGACGAGAGTCTGGGAAGTTATTTTTGATAGGCTATCAGCTTCTTGATTCTCCGACCGGGGTATTTGTGTTACTTGGAATTTTGTAAAGACTCGCTTCCTCTGACAAACTGCCTGGGTGTAGGCTTTCATTCTGTCTTCTCTTATCTCAAAATTTCCAGTAACCTGATGTACTATCAACTGAGAATCGTTGTGAACTACCAGTCATTTTATCCCTCCATCATGTGCTAACCTTATGCCTGCCAACAAGGCTTCATACTCAACTTCGTTGTTAGATAGGGGATATTCTACCCTGATGGCAAAGTAAAGCACTTCTTCTCCTTCAGATTTCGTATTTCTAAGTACTACTCCTATTCCTCCGTGGGTTCCCACGGATGATACATTCACAAATGCATGCCATAGAGGATCGTGGTTTTCTTTCGAAATATCGGCCATCTCCACGATGAAATTCGCCAGCACTTGCGCTTTTATGGCCGGCCTCGGGGCATATTTAATGTCGTACTCATTTAAGTCCACAACCCATTTTATGAGTCCTCCAGATGTTTCCGGTCGATTGAGAATAGTCCGTAAAGGGTGTTCTGTAAGGAATGTGACAGGATAGGACAGGAAATAACATCATAATATTCTTACAATGGTCACAAGTGCTAATACGAGTTTTTCCATAAGGGTGTACCGAATCTCTGCCCCTTGCAGCATTTTGCTAACATAATAAATCTGTAGGTGTTCCTTTCCTTGCTCTTTTACTAAGACTGCACTAACGACTTCATCTCCTACCGCCAGGTATGCAAATAGTGTATCTCTTGGGTAAGGCTTTACTAACAACGGCAGACTGGTCAAGTACTTTTTTAAATCGTCAAAATCTTTCTCACATTGCTCATCCCATCGAATGTTCCCTAGGTTTCTTAAAATTTTAAAGAAAGGTAACCTCTTATCGGCTGATCTTGAGATGAACCGATTCAATGAGGCTAACCTGCCTGTTAACTTCTGGACATCCTTAATCATTGTGGGGATTTTCATTTCTACGATAACCTTTACTTTCTCCGGGTTTACTTCAATCCCTTTTTCTGTTACCATGAACCCTATGAATTTGCCTTCTTTTAGGCCAAATGAGCATTTTTTGGATTAATCTTCATTCCAAATAGCAAGAGCCTTCTCTAAGTCCCAGGGTTCTCTCTAGCATGCTTGCTTTTTACTATCCAAAAACATTAAGTTGACCAATCTCTGGTAAGTAGCTCCTGTATTTTTGAGTTCGAATGGCATCACCTGATAGCAATAGGTGCTGACATCTATGATAAAGCTTGTTTCTTCTTGATCCTGTGCTGCCCTTGGTATCTGGTTATATCCTTGATCTCCATCCATGGTAGATAACAGAGCACACCCCACCGTAGAATCTACTAGCTGATCAATAGCAGGTAAGGGGTAACAGTCTTTTGGACATGCATCGTTTATGTTAGTAAAGTCCACGCACATACGTCATCTTCCTCCTGACTTAGGTACTAATACCACATTCGATAACCACTCGGGTATAGTACTTCTCTGATTTGTTGAAGACGTAACAATCGTTGGATTTCGGAGCGAATAATCTTATTCCTCTCCAACCCTATATTCCTCTTTTTTTGTTGTATAGGTTTCACGTTAGCCCTCACATATAATGTTGGCATACCCGAGGGCTAATTCGTACTAGCGGCCCATCTTCTCATGCGAAAAGGTGGTTGTACCTTCTCAAGATCTCAACAATTCTCCTTCCAACTCCTGTCCTAACTCGGATCCTATTTTAACCTACTTGTGAGTATCCCCATCCACGATTTATACTAATTTGAGTTCTTCGACAGGTTGTACTCTCTCATCTTCAAGTTTTCTCTTTTTTCCTGGCACGAAGATTTCCTCTTCAAAGTTTAGAGGAATAACATTCATGCGACATTCTCTCGCCTTAGTTTGACCTTCCCTTACTTCTACTATACCCGACATGGTAGGGAATTTGATTTTTAGGTGGAGGATTGAGGGAATGGCTTCAAAAGCATGTATTGAGGGTCTCCCACATATAGCATTGTAGGTTCTCGTGGGAGCCTCAACTACCCAGAACTTTACGTGTTTCGTCCTTCTCAGCGCTCCCTCCCCCTAAGACATGGGTAGCGTAACAGTACCCATCGTACAACTAGCTTCTCCAGAGAATCTTACCAGTGGTGTTTATGTCGAGTCCAACTGCTCGTTCCTTAATCCCATAGCCCGGAAAGTGGGCATGAATAGTACATCCACAGAACTTCCAATGTCTATCAAGATTCTTTGAACCTCTATACCCAAGATGGTTTTCGTGATCACGAGTGGATCATCATGTGGATACATAATTCCTTTTAAATCCTCAGGTCCGAAAGATATTATTGGCAGTTTTGAATTGAACAAATGGGCATCCCATGCTCTACCCTTCAAGCTTCCTTGAGATATTTCTTTTTCTTCCATGTAGGTATTATCGCTATATCTCCTCCTTCGATCATGTTCACCGTTCTACCCAAAGATGGATTATCTTTGTAGGATTTCGGGGGTTGGGGAAGCCTTTGATGGTGATCCTCTTCTTCCGGTAGCTCCTGTTGGACTATCTAACCGTTTTCACCTTCATCGCATTTGAACTTTTTTCTTATATCAGTCGATTCGTGACTCTGATCCTCTTCATCTACATAATATCTCAAGTATCCCAAGCTCAACAAACGGTGAATTTCCTTTTTCAATGTAGTACAGCTATCTGTAGTGTGTCCATAAGCTTTGTGATACTTACAAAATTTCCTCGAAACTTTGTTCTTGTATGGCTGCATAATCGGTATTGGCCATGCAAAATCTTTTTGACACTTCATTATATTGAGTATCTCTGCCGGTGTAACTGCCATGGTTGGTAGTGGAACGGGTTGTAAGTGCCTCTTCACATTACTCGGGTTATCTCTCCAAAAATGAGGAGCTTTCTCATCTTTCTCTTTTGGTTTTTGATCATGGACTTCCCCTTTGGATTGTAATTTGGAATTTTCCGCTTCCTCCATGAGAATAAATGTTTTGGTTTTTACATCAATTCCTTCATGTCTTTCACCCTATTTCCGATCAAATATCGAAAGAAACTTTCAGCTCTCAAACTTTGCGCCAGAATGTCTGCAGTCATGGAAGGGTCTACATTTGGCACCGCCAAGGCTTCGTCCAAAAATCGTTTCATGAAATCCTTAAGGGATTCATCCTTTTGTTGGTTAATTGTGAAAAGGTGACATGCTGACTTAGGATAACGCCTGTTACAAGCAAATTGTCTAACAAATAGGCATGCCAACTGTTCAAACTTGGAAACCGTACCTGGGGGTATCTGCGAGAACCACGACTGGGCTCGTTCGATTAGTGTAGTTCAGAACACTCGACATAGCGCCTGTTCGGAAGCTGATGCGAGATCTATCACGGCTATATATTGGTTAATGTGGTCCTATGGATCTCGCCCATCCTTTTCTCCTGAGTACAAAGGCAAGTACATTGGTCGCATCGTTACCGGGATGACTACGTGTGCAATACCTGTTAAACTGGCTCTTCCCCAAGAGTTATGGTTCTTATCATAGCTTGCATTTCTCTACGCATATGATTAATTACGTCGCAAAGAGTTGGAGTAAGTTCCCTGCATGTTGCATGTAGGAAGTTGTAAGGTACATCCGTAGGAATCTCTCTAGTAGGTCGAGCAGCATCATAGAATCCATAAGGTCTTTCTTCGTATCCCCTCATTTGTGCGTGATGGGTGTGCTCTCGGTAGGTAAGGCCTCGGCGATGAGTCTGAGTCATCTGGGATCCTTGTTCTTCTACATGGTATCGCTCCACATATGGCAAAATGGTTTGAATTCTCTGCTCCCTGTCTCTCGTGTGTTCGGATCGTCGGAGGGCAGCCTCAGTTAGATCCTCAAACACTTTTTTGGGAATATTTATGAATTCTGCTTTGGTGGCTAGGGAGGGTGAGGTTGTAGGTACATCCGTAGGATCTCGGGTTAACACTTCATCTCTCAGTCCTGGTTCACCTTCTTGTGGATGGTTGATTGAGTCTTCCATAGTAGTTTGGCTAATATCTCTGCAAAGTTACTCAATGCAATTTTTATGGCGTTCCCACAAACAGAGCCATTTTGTTAACACTCTATTATGTACTCGAAGGGTTGTGAATTTCTAAGTGTCGGAACCCCTTGCATGTTCCACATAGTAATAGAATATTCCGTTTATTTCTTGATATTTGCTGAATTTTTTTTCTCAATTTGTGCATGTCCTCCCTTTACACTTATGACAGTGCTCCCTATTTATAGAGGGTGGTCATCAGTACAACCGCCAATGTGCATGTTTTCTCTTTAACAGATGGCTCTATTTCTTCTGCTGATACATCCTTCACATGCTTGTCTGGTTGACAAGTGGTTTGTTATAGATGAGTAGGGTGATTTGTTGTTCGATACCTGTAGTTAACGTACAACAATAAATATTTGAATCTCTGTACCTAGTTTCATCTTTGGTCAATCGATGTTTTTAGAGAAACTATCGGAGAATACCTGGAAGTAGCGGAGAGCTGCCTAAGGTTAATCGTAATCACATGAGGTATCATGGAGTCATCCAAGCCTCGGGGTACCTCGGAGATTTTGTATCCTGTTCGCACTCTCCTGTCATCGTATTTAAGGAGAGTCTCTTGGATCATCTAAGTCTGATGACTACTTCCTCCGATGGCTATCCTTTTGAGGATTACTTTCGTATAATTCTTATGCTTGTTTCCTCCGATAGTTATCCTTTTGAGGATTGCTTTGTATATGGTGCCACGATGATGGTGGTATCTATCGGAGATGACTATCCATCCGGTTTACAAAAAAATATATGAAGAAACAATTGGGAGAAGAAATGTAGTTAAGGAGATATAATTGAGTGTTTGTGTATGAATGAATGAATTTTAGGTGTAAAGTTTGAAGGTATTTATAGATTTGGGAGTGGGAATGGTGGCACGTCACTGATGCGACATCATGCCCGAAAATGGTCTTTTCCGATAGCACTATGCCGTCGGAAAAGACCATTTTCGGGCGTTGATGTCGCCCGAATTGGCTATAAATATAGTCCGATATCGGTTTATAATTTCAAGCCACAATCTTTTCGTTTCAAAAATTAAGGTTCGTATTCGTATTTAATTATGATTTTACGTATTATTTTTATACATTTACGCTATACGTTAATCTAATTAATTTAAGTTATTTTTGTTTGCAAATTGAAGAATAGCAACGAGGCGGGTGTTAGAGATTCTTTCGAGCGTTGTTTGCGGATTTGTTTTCGACAAGTGGCACGTACGAGTTTATATATATACTTACAATCTCCTTTGATTGTAGACTCGAAATGTAATTTTTTCGTATTGATAATGGTATAAACTATTAATTTTATAGATAATAATGTATCAAAATGAAGATAGAAATTGGATGTACGATCGTTTGGCCGAGAAGGGTCGAGTGAAAGAAAGATTTTCCGAAGGCGTATTCAATTTTTTGTAGTTTGCATTAGATCAGGAACGTTATCTAGACGATAGTCGAAATCTAAAATGTCCGTGTAGAAAGTGCACCAATAGAAAATATTTGAAACCTAACGAAGTAGCTGCTCACCTGCGTCGATGGGGTTTTGTAGAGGGTATCGTGTATGGGTGTTTCACGAGAAAAACTATAGCGAGCATAATAGCCTCCTAGGGGCGTCGTCGTCAAGTCACACAGTTAGAAACAATCTGATAGTTGTTCAAGACAATAATTCTTTTGGAGCTTTAGTTGATGATACTTACTGATGCCAATTTCAAAATGTCGATTGCGATGAGGAGCCTAACACCGAAGCAAAACAATTTTTTAAATTGGTGGAATTGTCTGAGATTAAGTTGTACGGCCAAGGAAACAAGTCTGTTTTGGAGTGGGTGTCTGAGTTTTTAACTACCAAGCTAGAGCATAACTATAGCAGAGATGAGTGTGCTAAGTATTACAACTTATCACGCGAGTGTTTGGGGCCAAAAGATAGCCATTGTTTGCCGTAGATCTGAATACTGCCGAGAAGTTGATGAAGGGTTTCGGGTTAGGATACAAAACAATCGATGTTTGTGATAACAATTGTTTCTTGTTCTACAGGGAATTTGCATCTGCCAATTACATAGTGTGTCCTAAATGTGGGGAAGATAGGTATGAAACTGTAGGTAGAAAGAAGCCTGTGGCAAAGAAAAAATTATGGTACTTCCCGTTGGCCCCACGGCTTAAACGACTCTTCATGACTCTAATAACTGTTGCGCACATGTCGTGGCACCTAAAGTGTAGGTCTTCGAATGATGTTATGATTCACCCAGCATCAGGGGAAGCGTGGTAATATTTCGACAGGACACACCCTGAATTTTCTGCCGAGCCACAAAATGTTCGCCTAGGTCTTTGCACAGACGGTTTCACTCCGTTTGAAAACTTTGGATCCCAATACTCATGTTGGCTCGTGTTCGTGACTCCTTATAACCTTCCTCCCGATCTTTGCATGCGAGAGGATTTTATTTTCTTGAACTTGATCATATCGGGTCCGCGTAGCCCAGGACAAAACATTAACGTTTTGCTTCGCCCCCTAATCGACGAGTTGTAGGTTTTTTGGCACAATGGTTTTCGTGCTTACGGCATTTTCAAGAGTCAGAAATTCCAGTTGAGAGCTGCATTAATGTGGACTATTAGTGATTTTCCAGCGTACGGGATGTTGTCACAATGGGGTACACATGGAAAGTTATCGTGCCCTTATTGCATGGAGAACACAAAGTCCTCCCTGTTACCCCCACGGTAACAAACCTACGCTGTGGGGGTGCCATCGTCGTTTCTTACCCGAGGGCCGTGACTGGATTCAATGGAAATACATAATACGATGGGCCTGCACAACGGAGAACCGGTGCTCAAATGGCATCAATTGTTGAACAACTACCGCAAAGGTCAACGAATCCAAACTCACCAAAAATAGTAGGATATGGGATAGAGCACAATTGATCGTACAAGAGCATCTTTTGGGAATTACCCTATTGGAGTACGAACCTGATCCATCACAATCTGGATGTGATGCACTGCAAGAAGAACTTCTTCGACAACACCAAGAACACAATGATGGACGAACTGGGTAAGTCAAAAGACAACTTAAAATATAGGAGAGATTTAGCGGAGTTTACCACTCGGGAAGAGCTTTTTGTCACCGATCTCGCTGATGGTAGAACCGTAAAGCCATAGGCCAAGTATTGTCTTGATAGTGCTCAAAAGAAACTAGTTTATAAGTGGTTGGTTGGTTTGCGATTTTCGGATGGGCATGCTTCAAATATTCAACGTTGTGTGCAACGACAACAGTTGAGGTTGATTGGGATGAAGAGTCACGATTGTCACGTTTTTATGAAAAGGTTAATACCTATTGCATTTGCTGCCTGATCTGATATGAGGGGCCCTCGTAGATATTAGTATCTTCTTTCGAGTATTGTGCGCCACAAAGATTAAAGCCTCGTACATGGCATCATTGGAAGAATCTATCTTGATAACAATTTACAAATTAGAGACGATATTTCCCCCGGCCTTTTTTGATTCTATGGAACATTTGGCGATGCATCTTCCCTATGAAGCCAAAGTTGGTGGAACGATTCAATATCATTGGATTTACCCGTTTGGGAGGTAAACCGTTTTATATTTCCAAAATTATTTGTCATATATTTATGTCTAACTATTGAACTACTAGTTTGTTTATAGGCGAATGCTTCGGTTGAAGAAATTTGTGTTGATCAGAGCTCGCGTTGAATGTTCAATTGCAAAATCTTATATATTGTCCGAGAGCACCCATTTATGTTAGCACTATTTAGAAAAAAGTGTTGAAATGAGATACAACAGGCTCAGTCGAAATGAGGTCGTATTATGTGGTGATTTCACAAGGTAGCTTCCTATTTTCCATCGATCAGGGAAATGTCCAAATCCAGATAAAAAAACAACGGCATCTTACTTCCGATGAGCTGATGCTAATTGAGCTTTACATGCTGATGAATTATCTAGAAGTCGACGGCTGGTTCACGTATTTATATCACAATTAATATTTTTACATATCTCGATTATCTATTTGATACGTTGGTGAGATTTATGTTACACCCGTTTGATAGGTTGTTTGAGGACTTGTTTTCTGGCGGTCTTACTCAACAACAAATTCAAAGAAAGCAGAGAGCTAAGTTCGTGACATGGTTTAAAGAAACTGTTTGCTCTGGAAAGTACGGAGTAGATCAACGTATGTACGCCCTCACCTTAGGGTCAAGCACACTAATGAAAGGGTACGCAGGTTACAAAATGAACGGTTTTAGATTCCGTACATACTCGTTCAATGAGGGCAAAGAAACAAATTGTAGTGGGGTTTATGTGAAGGGCAGCGGCGATGGGGTCCAGGGCACAAATTTTTATGGGACTCTAAATGACATCATTGAGGTTATCTGGTGTGGCGGCAACGATATGGTCCAATGAATTGTATTTTTCAGATGTGTGCGGTATGATATTACTCGTCGTGGTACGGCAATACACCCGGTGTACGGAATGGTTGATATCAATCCTACGCGTTCTCTCACTACCAATGAACCATTCATATTTACAAATCAGGCTCTCCAAGTGTACTACACTCCATATCCAGCACAACCTGTGTCGCGGAGGAAAGGATGGTGGGCAGTTTGCCCTATTCGTGCAAGGAACATAGTCGACATGTCGTCAATGCAAGAGGAAGAAGAAGCCACATAACTCTTTCAAGATGATGAGTCGCCCGGACATAACTTGTGCGCAGATTTGAATGACTTTAACATTGAAGGACAATTGGCAGATGACGTGTACGAGCTGGTTGAAGACGACATGGACGATAACAATTGATACCAATGTACTCGAGTTCAATATTGTATTTATTGCAACTTTTTAATTGTTTAAACAAATATTTAGTATTTATGTCTTGATATTGGTTAAATCTAGTAAGAGATAAATCGCATCATTTACGGTAACAAAATTACGATTAAAATTATGATAAATCACAATCAAGATTTATATCATCAAATTACCGAACATTGCTTAAAAACCTTCTACAAACTCGTAATTTAAACATACAACACTTAAGGATCAAACATAAAATACTTAATGATCAAACCATACACATGTTGTGTAGTCAGTATAAGGGAGAGGCAGACTCGCTAAGTCGGCTAAAGTAGAGTCGTCTTGTGTAACATGAGGCGCTAAAGTATACACTGGAGACCGTCTGGAGGAACTTGGACGATCCCCACTAATGCCAGCACGTCGAGCATCATTCGGACGTGAGAATTGGGTATCTTTATTAAACCACATCAAGTAGTCCAAATCACTTCGAACACTACTATTGGGCATTGTGGCTTGCTGCCACGAATTGTTCGTGTTGGCATTATGTTAGTTCCACGTACGTGGCTGATTCATGACGTTATTGTGCCACGAATTGGGTTGCCACAACATGTTTGTACCCTAGTTTCCTTGTTGCCACGTCGTGTTAGTATCCTGATTGCCTTGTTGCCACGACATGTTAGTACCATGGTTCCTTGCTACCACGATGTGTTTGTACCCTGGTTTTCTTGTTGCCACGACGTGTTTGTACCCTGGTTTCCTTGCTGCCACGACGAGCTTGTTCCCTGTTTGCCTTGCTACCACGAAGAAGTTTTACCATGTTGGGTCTGGTTTTGTTGCCAAATATCGTACGACTAGATTTGTGTTCCATGAAACTGATTGGAGGAACTGGCTTGAATTATAGTTGTTTGGCTGGTTGTTCCATTGATAATGCTCACTCTCGTCTCGGTCATGAATTCGCTCCTGGCTCAACTCCTCCTGGTCCCTCCCCACTTTCGGCCGCACATGGTGAATCTCTTTCTCCAAACCTGCAATGGTTTCATGCAACCCAACAGTAGCCACCTTGACTGCTTTAGCTGTTCTTATCGCCTCAGCAGGGTTCGGATTTGCGCCCTGCAACTTACCATAATCTAAGAGGGTATTGTGCCTATTTTTGCCTCGAATCCTCCCATGTGCCTCATTATTATCTGCAATGGCCCCGATATCTATGTCAAACTCAAGCGACCATTTCTCTTGGAGACCATAATTATCCTCGAGCGCTTCAAAATAACATTCCTACAATGTTCAAATTAAGTAAATGAAAAAGGTATAGGCACAAAACAATCATATACATATTTAAGATAACTTACATAATACCCTTCTGACTGTGGAGGGTCCCAACAGATTATTCGTCCACTTGGATCTGCTATTGCGTGGTCCATCACGTATTGTTGGTCGAAGTGTAGCACATGCGAAGTACCATACTATAACAACATTTTTTTAAACAATATTAATGGGAAAGAGTAACTGAATATCACAAAATATATTTTGCAAATAAGGAAATCCTAACGTATCGTATCGTTTCATAGCTCCTCTCGTGTGTACTCACAGATCCACCATGGTACGTAGCTAAGGAACCCTTACCGTCGATTCTCTTTGTCTTATTGGATTCTCGATTCTCCTTTGCTTTTTGTGCGAGTTCAATCATCCTTGCTTCGCCCAATGATCACAGTACGTCGACTCGAAGCCTCGAGGTAGCCTAGTCTTTTGGTACCATTCGGGGTCTTTATCTTGCTTCTTGTACAGATTCTTACACTCGTATATGAATTCCTTCCATGAGGATTGTGCCACTCGATGGAATGCCTTTGTGATTTTAGGCGTTTTCTTCTTCATCACATTTTGCGACGGAAAAGACGGGAGGGCCCGCCACCGTTATTTTTTATTTTTTTTTCTTTCTTTTCCGACAGCTTAAGCAACAGGAAAATGCCTTTTTCGTCGGCCAAGTGCCGACGGAAAAGGTTTTTACCCATTTCTGACGGCCGATTCCGTCGGAAATGAGCTTTTTTGTTGTAGTGCAACAAGTCTACCAAACGAAGTGGTCTTGATCCAGCCTTTCAATTTATTTTTAAATTTTCCGTTCAACTTATAATGAAAAAAATGTTGAGAGCTACATATAATTTGCACACATCTTTTAATTAGTAAGGTAAGAGAATTTTTTACCTAACTTTAAATGTTGTACCGAATTATATAGATCCCACGTGAATCCGATGTAATACAAAAATCACCACTCTAGTCTAGTAATTGTGAAAGATCGTTGATGTTAGCAACTTTCGATTTTTAATAAAACCGAAAATCTAAATTCATTGCCGAAAGATTTTATTTAGCTTATCTAATATAACAACCAATACCAAAATAAAAATAATTAAAACGAATATGAACTTCAATAAATCTTCACAGAAATGTAATTTAATTATAATGCAATAAAAACCACATACGAGTGTCATTGTTGTCAAGGTTTAGAGCCAGATCGACGTGGCTTGTCTAAAAGATTGATTAGGTAGAGCGCGTTACTCGTAACTCTAGCCACATTGCCGATCCTTCGCCGCACATCCAATCGGACTACGCCGCCGATCTCAACGAACCCGTCGAGACACGTGTCCTCATTGCTCAAAGCTGCGCTGACCCACGTCTCCGCATTGTTCATCTGCCACTCAAACTCCGCACCTCCACGGCGGAGGAGGTGCTGAAGCGCCGACAATGCCTTGCTCAGCTCGTCCACGGAGTCACCAATTTGTTCGACGCAGTCCGTTAGAGCTCCCTTTGTTCTACCGCCGCCTTTAAGGTGGGAGAGGAAGTTCGAAGCTCTACGGAGGCGCGTGAGGCTGACTTTCACAGCTACTTGTGCTAGGTCGGCGGGAGTGGTGGCGGCGGCGCCACAGGAGGAGAGGGAGCGGAGGCAGATGCTAGGGTAGCTGGCGTTTACGCAAGATTTGCGGACGAGGTTGTGTTTGGGTGTAGTGGCGGCGGCAAGGGTGGTTGTAGTTGTAGTTGTAGTTGAGAGCATAATGAGAATGAGAATGAAGAGGGACAAATAATATTGGAGAGTGTTTTCCATTTCTCTCTGTTTGTGTAATATGGGCAGTTTAGGTGGATGCTATCAGACGGGTAGGAACTAACTATATATTTGTCTATGAAACTCGTTAAACCTTTTATTTTTTTAATTTTATTCATCAAACAGATTTTTTTTAAGAGATTCTCCCTAAGTGTTTTCCCCAAAATCTGCAAATACATGTTTTAAACAATATGAATTAAAATCAGCTATCAAAAAAAAAATATATATGGATTAAAATTGGAGGAATAGTGCATGATAAAAAAGTGCATCTTTTGCTTAAGTAAAGTTAAAAGGATCAATATTGAAATGTCTTCCATTTAAATTAGTATATTAATTGTGTTAATTATACACCTACTATAGAGATGTCTACACCTACTAATTGTGTTAATTATACACCTACAATTAGTATATTAATTGTGTTAATTATGTCTACTCATTAGCTAAGTCACCTAATCCTTCATGTTTAGAAATGTTTAGAAAGTTGCAGGCGCACCGATCTCGCACTGATAACTTCAGTGCTCGTGCTTCGCACTAAGACGCTTTACAAATTCTTAGTTCTCGCACTAAAATTTCTTAATTTTTATGTATAAATCTAATGAATAATCACAGAAAATTGGTAGAAGACAAACAAAAGAGTGACATTGAAGAAGAGTTGGAGCAAGAGGAAAACAAAACTAAGTCAAAAATTATATAATTACCAAAAAATTGAAAGTGATTTAAGGCGGATACCTTTGTCTTCCCACCATAATAATTTAGAAAATACTATATAAAATGAATAACCATTAGAAGTTATGTACTTTTATTTTATTATAATCCATTTCTTTGTGTGAGAATATTATAAATACTTTTATTTATGTGTTTATAATATGCTAGTTTAGGTAATAACTGTCTATTTTATATGTAAGTTATTTTTCTTTTTTTTGAAAGCGCATTATAGTGGCGCACTAAGACTGTAAGTTTTTAAAATTGCCGCACTGGCGCACCGGCACTCGCACCCGCATCCGCATCCCCCTCAAGTGACTTAGGACATGAGTTCTATATCAATCTCTTCTATTGTAAAATAACGTATTAAGTTTTTGGATAGAAAACACTTCACTGGTTTAGCTCACAATTGTTTTTTGCAATTATAGTCCTATTTTTGTTGAAATGTTTCAAAATAACTAGTATTTTGGTCTTTATTCGTATAGGTTACAACACATCTTAGAAATGTTACACTGGACTTGACTTATGCCAAAATAATGCTAATCAAATATAAAAATTGGACTAGCTTGGTCTGCAACACCTAATACAAGCTGACTAGGCAATACAAGTTGAAATATACTTAATCTAATGATGACCGAATAACATGAAGTCGATGGAGATGAGTCTCGAATTGGCTGGCAGATGGAATTGCACCTAGTATAGAGTGATGAGCCTCGAATCGATAATAACTCGAATAAGATGAATGTCGAATATGACGGCCTCGATCCAGTAAAAGTCGAATGGGTTACGGTTGAATACGTGCATATCGAATTGGATCAATCGAATCGCCAAGTTGGATGTTGAGTAGTTGTTCGATAGTAATGAATACGTCTTGCTAATGTCAGAAAGACGGGGTACTTAAATACCATGTCCCGCGGGCCCCAGTGGTAGTTGACGAGGAAAGGTCAAATCATATCCATTCGTTCATCCTTGTTTGTGTCGAATTCCTTTTGTCCGATCCTCCAGATTATGGTCCTAGGTCGAATTCCTTCTATTCGATTCTCCATTGGGTTGGCCCAAATGTATTATTTGGCATTCTTAAAACACCCCCATGATATAGTCCCCCCAGTTTAGGAGTCGGTCTTGATGAGAGCGCGGGTGCCAAACTCTAAAGTCCGCGTTGTCTTCGTCAGGCTTAGGCTTTTGCTTCGTACGATGAAAATATGCCGCACAATTGGGATCCATGATTCGAAGGCGTGGATGCAAATTTTTGTCGTGCTTTATTTGGCTGAATCATTGAAGATCAGATTCCATATCATTTGTATTGAGACTATTTGATAGTCATTTTATATTCTAAGTGGAAATAATTTGATAGTGTTACTGCACCGTATCTCGGAATTTGATTGGGACGAATTTTGGCATGCATCAGATGGATGGAATTTGGCCATTATCGCGCAATCACATTTGAATTCGATTTTGAAAATTGGTAAAAAAATTAAAGTTTGGGTTATCATCCTCGATCGAATAGAGTCGGATTCGATTTTAGGTACTCAATCCAATAACAAATGGTACGACCTTTATTTTGCTTTCTTTCTGCTATCAATAGAATGGAACTCGATTCGATCGTGTCTTTCAATTGAACCGGCTTGATTCGATTGATTCTTTGAGAGGGCCGCCCTTCCTCGATCGTAATTTGCGCATTTGGAGAACGTACGCTCAAATATAAGGAGCATCGAATAGGCCCGGTTCGATACGCATTATATAAAATACAGGCTATTTGATACTCATTGTATCGAACGCTAGGCCGTTCGATCGAATGCCTTAGAAAATTTTTCTTTACTAGCAAGTTTTCTTGTTTCTAACTTGCTTTATGTTTCTCATTTTATGCAGTTTTATTCTGCAGCCGATTTGGTGATTTGCGATTTAATCAAGGTAGTGGGTTGTTTGCTTTTATTGCTTCTTAGTTTATTTTAGCTTTTCGTACATCACATAGTTTTCGTAAGTATCGAGGGTGATGTACATTCATTGTTAGTTTTCTATCTTTTTTATTTTTATTTCAGTTTGTGTCGATCGACATGGTGAGTTCTGAATCTTCATCTGGAGTGAGTCAAGTAGTATCTCGTGCTCCGATTCTATTAATTCGGTAATGGGTCTTGGGGTTGATCCCGCTTGTGCGAATTTGGTCGAAGAGGGTGCATTGCCTATGAGGGTATTGATATAGGTGGACGAAGAGGAGGTTGATGATGAGCAGCCAACACCAAAACCTGGAGTAGATGATGCACCTTTGCCGCCTATAGAGGATAATCGTGCCGACAATGAGGCAGATGAAGAAGACAAAGTTATTGACATAGACTTTGATGATGATGACGAGGTTGCGGGAATCGTGTATACCAATTACGTATCATGCTTACAGCATAGCCGACCCGATCTTCGTGAAAAGTATAATATAGGCATTAACTACAAGATAGTTATTCCGCGTGCAGATCAGTGTGTGCATAGCGCACCACCAGTTACCTCACTGTCTTTGTTGGGCAGTTGGCTAACGGATTTAATGTCTATTGGATTGGTGGCAAGCTAGTTGACGCCGAATTCGATCGGGCATATAGTCGGTTTTATCATATAGTGCCATACGGGACTAACGAGTTTTGGGGCTTATTTGAGGTTTGCAAAAAGGGGATATGATTCTATCACATAAAGGCGGTTAGGCACCATAAGCTTTTGAGGGGCGACTTTTCTGGCTATGGGAAAGACTAAAAGAAACGATATTTTTAAATAAAAAGAAAGTTTTGAGGAGGAGTTTTTCGTGTATCGACAGGACTGGGTGGATGTTCCAAAAATTGCAATTCTGCATGGGGTGGGTTTTCCTGGGTGGGGTGATCAGTTTAGGGAGAATCTAATAACTAATCACCAATTTAATATAAGAGAGCCTGTTAAAAGCCATGTTTTGTCACTTGCGGGGTTGCCCCAGTTCCCTATACGGGGATATATACTCTCGATATATATCTTTTTATTTGCAATTGCTCGTGCCTTTTGTTTTAATTTTGATATGTTAGTAATGTTCAGTGTTCTCTCTTTCATGAAAATTCATCATGAACCGCCAAGCTCGCATGAGTCAAGTCTGGGCTGCAGATGCTGAGGGTTCCCGCACAACGGTTCCTATTCTCGTTCCTCCCCTAGGAAAAGGAAGGATAACGGAAAGAAAATAACAAGCGAAGTTATAGAATTTGCTCGCGTCGGCCCACCACGTAATCCTTTCGAGGATCAACTTCGTGGAGGTCGCGAACTGGCCTCATCTGGTTGACTTTAGTCAGGTGGAGGGCTTTGATGGGTCGGCTTCCGATGAAGCTGAGGCAGCAGAACGAACGAAAACAGCAGCACGGGCGAAAAGAAGGTCTCCCCAAACTCGTCTCTGACCCGAGGTGTTATACCAACAAAGTCGCGCACAATTGGTCCCATACGTGCTGGCGGCTCAGTCCCCCCTGCTCGGGTGAATACTAGGGCTGAATCTAGCCAAGGCTCGCGTGCCCGCGTCGTGGAATATGTGCATTCTGAGGAGGAGGCCACAAATGAATTGAAGGTGGTTCTTCCTAACCTTGCAGTGGCTTTCCCGACATCGGTCGAGGAAAGAAAGAAAGTGGAGCATCTTGCGCTCCATCTAATCAGCTCGGTAATGCGACATTTCAATTTGATATTGTTGTTTTGATTCATAATCAATTTACTTAAGTTTTTAGCTGTCTCTTTTCCAGTTTGCACTTATCTTAAGGTGTTGTCTCATTTTTGGTTTGCACTCGCCTTATCTTGGCAAAGTGTCCATCTCTTTGGAGCCCTAAGACTTTTGCGTTGAGTTGAATTCGCGCATACCAATAACAGTTTATCCTCCTTATTCGTGAAACATAAACATGTGTAGTGCGCTGGCGGCCCTTTGTTGGTCTCTTGAATGATATGTGAAATCTCATTTTTGTGCAACTTTCGTACATGTCAATTATTATTGTTCGATCGACGCTGGAGTAAATGTATTTTAGTCTTTTTGCGGCAACTTGGTCGCTCATAAGTTTATTCGCTTTGGTTTATGTATAGAGGCATAGTCTTCTCAATTCTTTTTATTGTTCTGGTGCATCTTGTTTTTCGTATAGCGAATTCTTCTGCCGCTAGTAGCACGACTCTCATTTCTATGAAGATCGTGGTGGAGTTGCAAATTATACACCTTGTTACATTCCCACCTTTGGGGATCTGACAATAGTTAAGACGGTGAATGATTCCACAAGTATTTTAGGCTTGCAGAAATAGAGGATCATTGTGCCCTCTTTGGCTTGGTAGGAGCCAATGTAATGATTAGCCACAAGCCGCGAGTCTAAAAAGACTACCAGGTGCTCTACTCCTTAGGAGCTCTCCATTGAGGAAAGTTATTCGCACAATACGATTTTGCAGGTACTTTTCGAGTCAATAGTTGTTGACTTTGAAAGGTAGATGGTTTCGATAAAGCATGGTTCTGCTCTTACGCGCCTTGACTGAGCGATAGGTCATCTTGGCGAAGGCCTTCGATTTGCCTTTATCCAGGTCAGATATTGTGACAACCAAATAGGCAAAGATGTGCCAATACGTGAATCATGAGGCTCGGGCATAAATATCTATTATGCAATTTCACTTTTTGAGTATCTGGGCACTGTGTCGCCCTTGTTTCGATTTTTTGTTGCATTCTTGTTTCATGATTGCCTGCGTTTGCTTATGGCACTTTGGGCTTTTATATGTTATTGGTCGTTGACGTTGATGGCTAATATGATGAATCGATATTTGTACCTTAGTGGTAATGATACCTTTATAGCAATCTATATTTGTATTTTATTTGAGAAATTTTTCATTGTATCATGTTGGATAGATGTCCGTAGTGGTGATTTGGACACCATTGCTTATATCGTGATAGATAAGTGCATGTCGTACTACTTTGGGTAGTATTTTGATCCTATCTTGTCCTGGTTACGATACACCGAGATAATCAGTATACTGGACCTGGCTAAACTCTATAGGGCCGAGGCCTAGCATGGTCATGTGGTTCAATTAGATATGCATTGCGCGACTTCACAATTTTGATCATATCTTCTTATTGGTTGGTCGAAATCCCATTCCACTTCTTGATTATGGATCTTGACTCGTATAGCTTTCGAGGCATGTATGGGTTCAACCTAAGTGAATGTCAAATTCAACTTGGTTCGATCATAACAGTCGAATTGGGAAATTCAAGGGTTGCAATCGAAGTGCAGTGTGCGACTTCATGGTTTCGATCATAAACGTCAATCCGCTTGTTGATTCGGGACCCTGACTCGTGTATCTTTCTGGGTGCGGCTGGGTTCGATGAAAGTAACTGTCGAGCGGCTTTTAGGTTTGCATCTAAGCACGTCGGTTAGATGTCCATCTTTGATATTTTAGATTTTCATCTTACCACATGGGGCCAATGTCCGTATTTTGAGATTTTAGGTTCGCATCTAAGCTTCTGCGGTCTGTGTCCATATTTTTAGATTTTAAGTTTGTATGGAACCTCTTGGGTAGATGTTCTTGGTGCGCTTTGGACACGTTTGTCGTACCGCTTCGGCTAGGTTTGAATCGTACAACGTGGGTAGATGTTCTTGGTGCCACTTCGTTTATCTTACCGCTTTGGGTAGGTTTGCATCGTACCATGTGGGTAGATGTTCTTGGTGCTGCTTTGGATACTTTTATCGTACCGCTTTCGGTAGGTTTGCATCATACCACGTGGGTAGATGTTCTTGGTGCCACTTTGGACACTTTTATCGTACCGCTTTGGGAATGTTTGCATCGTACCACGTGGGTGGATGTTATTGGTGTCACTTTGGACACGTTTATCGTACCTCTTCGGGTAGGTTTGCATCGTACCACGTGGATAGATGTTTTTGGTGCCGCTTTGGACACCTTTGTCGTACCGCTTCGGGTAGGATTCTTCGATATCACATAAGGGTAAGATTTTTCGATACCACCTACATACCACCTTTCGGTAAGATAGATTATGACACTGTTGGAAGTGACTTGTTTGTCACTCATTGCCTGTAATAAGATAAGGCATATGCTTTCTTGTAAATCTTTTAGTATTTTAAACAAAAATGTAAATGATTAACGATAGGATTGGGATTGAAGACTCCCTAATCTTTCTTACGATGATGTAGGTTTCCTTGGTTGTTGTGTGGATTTGATTACTGCCGTTAGCACCACTTCTTGTTCGCTTGGCACCTTGTTTCATGTTGTTGACTCCGTAGTTGTTCTATAGATCTCAATATAGCTAGGATTGACTTTGAGATTGCGAGCTTGTTTCTGAGTACATATAGCATGTTCCCACAGACGGCGCCACTATTTTTGGGCATTTTCGTCTGCTGACTGGGCATGTTGATAAGACACTCCACAATAGACTGATTCATTGTTGTGTTAGAATCAACTTTGTCCTTTAGACGCCTGCACTCCAAGCATCACGACACGAGGGATCACGTATTTTTGATTTTGGATTGAACTTGGGAGCAAGCCAAGTTGCCTAATGTATCCCATTGAGGGAATCAAACCGAACGTAGTTCATTTATCTCTAAGGATCGAATATGGGAGCTATTCGACAGATAACAGACGAACTGGTGCTAATAGATCTATGCTAGATCAAATTCAAGTTGTTCGATCCATGGCAAGAAAGGGAGTAGAACTAATGAATGAACGAATGAATGGATTTGGAGTATTTATAGAGTACGGGCCATATCAATCGAACGGCACACATTCGATTATTTTAGATCGAACAGCCCTCATTCGACCTTCTTATTAGGGCAGGCCGGCCCAGTTTATTTCATATGCTAGATCGAATCTGGGCTGTTCAATCTATGGCACGAAAGAGAGTGTAACTAATGAATGAATGAATGAATTTGGAGTATTTATAGAATATGGCCCATATCAATCGAACGACCCATGTTCGATTGTCTTAGATCGAATGGGCTTCATTCGACCTTCTTATTTTTGAGCCTTTAATGGGGCAAGCCGACCCAATTTATTTCTGGGTCATCTAAAATACCCCACCAAAGTACTAAAATCATTTTTAACCCAAGCATCCCTTAAATCAAGTAATTAACACGATAATTTGTTACGTAATTTTTAGATTCTGTGAATAACTGAATTTATATATATATATATATATATATATATATATATTTATCTGTCGCACTATCGTTGTTATAGACTATTTGAATCCAAATATTTAAATTTCTTAATATAGGATTACTACACTGAGGTATTGAAAATTAGTTGAGGTTTTCAAGAAAACTTCTTTCTTGTCTTTGATCCATTTTGCGAGATATTTAGCAGACATGAAACGAAATACAGTTATGGGTTATTTTGGGGTGAGCAAGACAGAGCAATAAATGGAGAGAAATTAATGCACCGCCGAGGTTCTTCAACAAACAGTACTACAGGCAATGGTGCTCCACACGAGTCGATTATTCATTAACTCGCACACCTAATTTCCAGCCATTTAATTTACCGTGCAATGCCTACTGTTCTGATCGAGACATGGCGACTATCCCTCGATTTTCTATGGCTAGATGAACATCATTCATGAAACTTTACGAAACTTTCTACTGATTCAATGAGTAAACAATTGCAGCGTTTTATCAAATTTTGAGAAACAATCTCGTATAGTTTGAAGACTTCTGGAAAATTACGCTATATCCAAAATGATTATTAGTGCCATTATACTACGTGATGATGCATAATCCACTACGCGTTCGAAAATAGGCAAAACAAGTACCCCACAAAAACGATCAAGGCTAGGAAAAAGGTACTCCCAGGTCTCGATCAACTAACACCCCGATAAAGGTACACGGTCTAAATACCTGGGGGTACCCACGACCAGCCAATGCTCCAATAAGGGTGGTGAGGCAATATCGTTTGGGCCCGTATGGTCGGGATATTCGGGATATCGTTACTCAATTATTTTTGTTCGGAACGCCAATCTCGAGTTTGAGAAAAAAGAGACACAATGATTTTATTAAAGACTTTGAGTGAGTTACAAGGGGTCGTGTGAAAACACGAATGAGAGTTAGAAGAATGTAATAATTTCTAAGTACAATAAAGTGTAAAATTGTGGAAGGTTTCCTTATGTTGATTTTGTGGTGAATAATGTGCTTGTCCGTTCTTTTTATTTTCTGCTGAAATGGGGGACTATTTATAGTGTGAGTCCCAAGGGTCTTTAGCCAATGGGGGCCGACCTTGTTGTCTTTACTCCTAGTAGCGCTGGTGGCCAATGGCGGGAAGGTCTTCTGCGCCAATGGGGGTCGTCTATCAGAAGGTGGACAATGGCGTGAGTTGACTGTTATTCATCTGAGCGGGTAATGATGATATCTACTCCAATGGTCTTCGCGGGAGGCATTGAGCCAATGCATGTAGATTATTCTGTTCCAATCATTAATCTGCACATGTAAGATTTGTTGCATTATGCCCCAGTGAATGATTCGGATAAATGAGGTGCGGTATTCCCTCATAATTAGGGTGGTTGGGAGCTAAGTTGAATGATGATGATTGGCGTGTCCTGTGAGTTGGGTCGTGGGCCATGGTCGGCCCAAATGATTGGATAGTCTTTATGGATCGTTTGTTCTGAATAAGACCCGGGGGTCATTCTTTACTGATGATATGGGTGAGTTGTCTCATTTAGTCGGAATTGTGGTAAGTCTTGACTTCTCCTTGTATTAACTCATATCCTTAAGTGTTGGAAATCGCCTTCGTGGAAGGTCCAAGAGGACCTAGTGAAAAGTGTTCGTTCCTTGGTCTTGGCAGGGGGGGTTCCAAGGTCTTTCCTTGGGTACCCGCATTAGTATTGACACCGGATTGTGGGAAGGATGTGTCCAAGCCTTTGGGGTCCATGCCATATATTCTTCGAGGAGCGTTGGTTAGATGAGGCTCGGGGGTACCTTTTCCGGGTGTGTACCGTCAGAGGGTGTTAGCTGGTCATGACCCAGGGGTACCTTCTCCAAAGCCCGGACCTTTTGCCCCTATTATGTAGAGGTTGGTCATGACCTGGATGTATCCTTCCGCCATGAGAGTTAGTTGTTTTTCTGGGGTACCCTTCTTCCGCCACCATCTTATAGTGGGGAAGACCATTCTTCATCAGGAGCCCCCAGTTCCGAGTGTATTTCGTTTAAATCGCTTGGACCTCATTAAATGAGTCTGTGTGTTGTCGGGCGTTTTCTGCAATTGTGGTCCTGCATGCTCCACGTGGTGCTAAGTTGACCACGCGTCGGGGGTGTTGTTTGGGCTTCCTCGCCTAAAAATTGAGGAGACTCGAAGTGCATTGTCCGTATTCATCCGAGCTTCTTCTTTCTTTCGGGTGAGGAGGCGACCTGTGCAAGGAGACACCGGACGACGTCAGATGTGGTGATGACGGGAGAAGCGATGTCGCTTTCTAATGAAGAGGCATCTCGACGTCGACGCACTGTATTTGATAAGGCGAATAAGGCAGTTGTGGCGGTGGCGCCACCTAGGGTTTCGTTTGGAGACGTGTGGAGCACAGTAAGATCTCGCAAAGAGATCGAGGCCGAGATTGCCAAATACGGGGCGAGCACTATTGTTTTGGAGGTTATGGTAGCTCGGGGCCATGAGAGGGCTACTTGCCTATGCAAAGGCTACTAGATTGCCTACTTCGTGCAGGTCAATGAGGGGCTAAGACCCTTCTTCAGTTTTCTATCAGTATGTCTTCAAAGCGTGCATAATGTGCCCGAGTCAACTTTCACCGAACGGGTGGTCGGCTCTGGCGGCCTTTTCCTTTATCTGTGCGGCATACACTCATCCCTGCTTGTTGCAAATGTTTTTTGGGGCCTTTGACTTTGCGAGCTTCTCCATGGATAAGCTCTTCTACACCTTCACTATGCGAAAGGCGACAAAGAGGATTATCTTTGAGCTCGTGGTATCCTATAGCCGTTGGAAAGAGAACTTCTTCATTATTCCTAGTGTCGAGGATCTTTTGACCGCCGTTCCGAGGGAGTTGAATCTGGATCCTCGAATTCTGGCCGACTTTGATACTAGGGGAGCCACAGAGCAACTGACAGCCAAAGGATTCTTCGAGCGAGGTTTCTGCTGGAACAAGATATCACATATCTAGGTGTTCTCGGCTCTTTACGAGAACTGTGGTTTTAACGACGTTCTGGCTATAACACCATTCGTGGGGAACAAGCGTTCCGAAATCAGTAAGTTTTATGGGTGCTTTCTTGGTATTCATTTCCTCGCCATGTTTTTCTTCATTGTTGAATCTGGTTTTTTTTCTATTCAGTTTTGTAGAGGCTGTTATGGAGAAGATGAAGTGTGATGCCCCTCTTCCACGTCCTTCCAAGAAAAAGAATAATGCCATCGCCCTAAAGCCTCGGAGAACAGGTGGGTCGAGTACTTTGACAACATCAGCAAACGACCCCTCGGATGAGGAGAGTGCTTCAGCTGAGGCTCCGTCTCATACGAGTCCATCGTGTGAGAAGGGGATGGGCCTGGTGGGAAGGAAGCAACGTCGGGAGCAGGCCGAGGTTTCTTCTAAGAGCAAAGTCATTTCGCTGTAAGATTCAGAAGATTACGGCTTTCTTCTGATGCAAGTAGGAGAGAGTCCTAAACCTCTCGTCTTTCTCCCACCCCGCAACCTGGGTGTGATGCAGGTGAGGACTGGTTGGCGAAGCATTACAAGGAAGCAATGCTAGCTGATATCGGTGGAATTCCAACGGGTGATTCATCTACACCTTAGCCTCCGACTCCTAGGATGGCTGAGAGGTCTTCATATCACTTTCCCACGCGCCAAGAGGCTGGGCCTTGCGATTTCCAGGCGGCTTCTGCTCAGAAGGTTGGAACTTGTGGTCAGGTCGCCCTTTCTCCGGTGCAGTCCCTTTTTAATAGCGTTGTGGGGTTGGGAGCCCATACTCTGGGCCTTTCTCATGAGCTAGCCACTCTAGGTTCCTCTCCGACCCCTTTGATGCTTGATGTCCAAAAGTTGGGTCTGGTTGAACAATTGAGTGCGACCGGGGTAAGCAACATCGTTGCCAGCACCTACATTTTATTCTTCTTCCCATATATTCCTCCTGCTGATACTTGCTTGTTTTGGCAGAGCCCCATCAGGATGAGAGGCTTGTCCCGTCTTTACAAGGAGGTGGCTTACGAGAAGGATGCCCTGAAAGAGTCAGAGCAACAGCTGAAAGACCGCCTGACCATTTTCGTGGGGGAGAAGAAGGCTCTGGCCGAGAAAGAAGCTGAATGGGCCCAGAAGCTTAAAACCTCGGAGGAGCTAGTGAAGTCACTTCGAGAGGCCTTGACAAAGACCGTGACGGAGCAGAATGAGCGGTTGGCAACTCGTGAAAGAGAGGTGAGGAAACAACTCGTCCCTTGCTTTGAGGCTCATCTCTTATGGGGATTTCGATCCTGTTGGCAGATGGGTTCGTTAATGGGCTTCTTTCGTTCTGACGTCAACATTCAAAGGGTGTGCACGGCTCTAATGATCCGCTGTGAGACCCCCGAGGCCACCCTGGCATTGCTTCCTGGTGCTGGTTCGGGTACTCGGGGTTCTCCGGCTCCTTCAATCACAGCTGGCCCTCGTCGCGCCCCTCAGCCGTAAATTTCCTTAGGGGAGTTTTTGGGGCTGTATTGGCCTTAGTTTGTTTTAGCTTTTTCCTTTTTTCTTTATTTTGGGGTTGTACTGGGTCGTCCCCCCCCCCCCCCCGGGTTTTCAACTATTTAGTGAAGGTTTTTTGGATCTCAATCTTTTCCCCATGTTACGTACTTGTTTTCATTATTCTATAGTGAACTTTTGCTATTGGCTTCTTGAGCATGCTGATTTCTCTTTACGGAAGGTGTTCCCTATGTCATTGTTTGATGCTTCTGAGTGTTACGACTCTGGACGGCTCATATTTTTCTTGCGTGGGTAATCACGTCCATCGGAATTGGTAGTCGTTGTAGCCTTCCTTCGGTGAGTTATCCAGGGGTAACTCGTTTGGGGAGTCTGGTGGGATCTCCAGGAAATAGTCCCGGGGTATCGTGAGAAGTTCTAGGCTTTAACTCCGAGGGTGGATCTTACCATACATAGAAGTTGTTTTGGATTCCATTTGTGGTTACTTGAAAACATCGTTGGGGATCCTCGCGGGACGAATGGTTGAGAGAACAGCTTTCGGGGTGGTTGTGGATTTGAATTGGCCAGCATGTTCGTTCCCACAACCGTCCATCTTGGGAAGGGGTGCTTATTTAATGCGAAAGGACGTAAGGAGTTGAGACGTCGGTCTAGCTCCCCTATAGTGACGTATGACATGATAGGGTTGCAATGTTTCGGGAAATGGAGGAGTTTTTAGTTCAATGAGTAAACAATTGCAGCGTTTTATCAAATTTTGAGAAACAAACTCGTGTAGTTTGAAGACTTTTGGAAAATTATGCTACATCAAAAAAGATTATTAGTGCCATTATGCTACGTGATGATGCATAATCCGCCACACTTTCGATAATAGGCAAAAAGGTACCCCATAAAAATGACCAAGGCTACGGAATAGGGTACCCACGACCAGCCAATGCCCCAATAAGGGTGGTGAGGCAATATCGTCCGTGCCTGTGTGGGCTAAATATTCGGGGATATCGTTACTCGATTATTTTTGTTCGGAATGCCAATATCGAGTTTGAGGAAAATGAGGCATCATTATATTTTATAGACTTTGAGTGAGTTACAAGCGGTCGTGTGAAAACATGAATGATAATTAGAAGAATGTAATAAATTCTAAGTACAATAAAGTGTAAAATTATGGAGAGTTTCCTTATGTTGATTTTGTAGTGAATAATGTGCTTGTCCGTTCTTTTTGTTTTCTGCTGAAATGGGGGACTATATATAGTGTGAGTCCTAGGGGTCTTTAGCCAATGTGGTCCGGTTCTATCGTCTTTACTCCTAGTAGCCCTGGTGGCCAATGGTGGGAAGGTCTACTGCGCCAATGGGGCTCGTCTGTTAGAAGGTGGCCAATGGCGTGAGTTGACTGTTATTCGTCCGAGCGGGTAATGATGATATCTGCTGCAATGGTCTTCGCGGGTGGTATTGAGCCAATGCATGTAGATTAGTCTGGTTCAATCATTGACCTGCACAGGTAAGATTTGTTGCATTATGCCCCAATAAATGATTCGGACCAATGAGATGCGGTCTTCCCTCATAATTTGGGTGGTTGGGAGCTAAGTTGAATGATGGTGGTTGGCGTGTCCTTCGAGTTGGGTCGTGGGCCATGGTCGGCCCAAATTTGTTCTGAATGATACCTAGGGGTCGTTCTTTGTTGATGATATAGGTGATTTGTCTCCTTTAGTCAGAATTGTAGTAGGTCTTGACTTCTCCTTAGAGAGTCCGAAAGGTCCTAGTGAAAAGTGTTTGTTCCTCGCTCTTGGGTGGGGTTCGAAGGTCTTTCCTTGTGGGTACCAGAATTCATACTAACACCGGATTGTGGGAAGGATGTGTCCAAGCCTTTGGGGTCCATGCCATGTACTCTTCGAGGAGTAGTCGTTCCATGGTAGAATGAGCCCATTGGCTAACTAGGAGCCCCCCAGTCCCAAGTGTATTTCGTATAAATCGCTTGGAACTCATTAAATGAGTCTATGTGTTGTCGGGCATTTTCTGCAATTGTGGTCCAGCATGCTCCACGTGGTGCTAAGTTGACCACGCGTCAGGGGTGTTGTTTGGGCTTCCCTGCCTATAAATTGAAGAGACTTAGAGTGCTTTGTCCGCATTCATCCGAGCTTTTTTGTTTTCCCACTCTTTTCTCTTTCTTCTTTCTTTGAAAATTCCAGCGACTTTATGACTTCCGTGAGTAGTTCCGGCGAGGAGGCGACCGGTGCGACGGGACCCCAGGCGACATCATATATGGTGATGAAGTGAGCGGCGACGTTGCTTTCTAATGAAGAGGCATCGCGACGTTGATGCATTATTTTGATACTGCAGAGGCTTCCGCAAAGAAAGCAAAGAAGGCGGTTGCGGCGGCAGAGCCACCTAGGGTTTCAGTTGGAGACGTGCAGAGCATAGTGAGATATCGCAAAGAGATCGAGGCTGGGTTTGGGGCAATCTGTTGTTTTGGAGGTCGTCGTACCTCGGGGCCATTAGAGGGCTACTTGCCCTTGCAAAGGCTACTATATTGCGTACTTCGTGCAGATCAAGGCGGGGCTACTTCCCGGTTTTCTATTAGGAGGTCTTCAAAGCGTGCATGATGTGCCCGAGTCAACTTTCATCGAACAGGTGGTCGGCTCTGGCGGCCTTTGCCTATATCTGTGCGGCCTACACTCATCCCTGCTTGGTGCGAAGGTTTTTCGGGGCCTTTGACTTGGCGAGTTCCTCCATGGATAAGCTATTTTACACCTTCACTATGCGAAACTCGACGAAAAGGATTCTCCACGAGCTCGTGGTGTCCCACAGAAGTTGAAATGAGAACTTATTCTATTGTCCTAGTGTCGAGGATCTTTTGATCGACATTCCGAGGGAGTTGAATCTGGATCCGCGAATTCCAGCCGACTTTGATACTGTGGGAGCCACAGAGCAACTGACAGCCAAAGGATTCTTCGAGCGAGGTTTCAGCTGGAACATGATGTCACATATCTTGGCGTTCTTGGCTCTTTACGAGAACGGCAATTTGAACGACGTTCTGGATATAACACTCTTCATGGGGAACATGCATTCCAAAATCAGTAAGTTTTCTGGGTGCTTTCTTGGTAGTAATTTCCTCGTCAGGTTTTTCTTCATTGTTGAATGTGATTTTCTTCTGTTTTGTTTTGTACAGGCTATTATGGAGAAGCTGAAGTGTGATGCCTTTCTTCCACGTCCTTCCAATAAAAAGAAGTGTGCTGCCTTTGCCCTTATTTACTCGACTTATAACTTCCCTTGTCTGGTGCGCCGATTTTTCGGGGCCTTTAATCTGACGAGATCCTCTGGGGACAAACTCTTTTACACCTTTTCCATGCAAAAGTCGACTAAGAGGGCCATCCACGATCTTTCGGGGCCCTATAGCAGCTAGAATGAGAAGTTCTTTTTCATTCGTCATTCCAATAAGAATGTCCTACAAGGAGTTCCAAAGTTGTGGAATTTGGAGCCACGAATCCCCGTTAAGTACGATATTGCAGCAGCTATGGATGGGTTCTTTCGGCAGGGCTTCAACTGGAATGAAATGTCACGGGTTAAGATCTTCTGATCATTTTACGCTGAATATGGTTTGAACGATGTTACTGCCCCGACTCTTTTCATCGGGGATAAGCGTCCTCAAATAAGTAAGTCTTTAAATTTTACGAGACTTCTTTTCTTCAAGTTATCTTTCTATTGTTGAATCAGACTTTTACTATTCTATTTCTGTTTTGCTTGCAGAGGCAATGATGGACTAGCTAAAGTGTGAGGCTCCCCTTTCTCGTTCTTCTAAGAAGAAGAAGGCGATTTCCAAGAAGCCTCGGAAGACTAGGGGGTTGGCCACTTCAATTATGTCGGTGAATGAACCCTCGAAAGAAAGGAGCAGTGCTGGTGAGGCTCTATCTCATATGAGCCAATCCAACGAGAAGAAGATGAGTCCATCCGCGCGAAAGAATTCCAAAGAGCAAGCCAAGGTATCATCCAAGGACCCATATATTTTGCTCCACGATTCCAATGAGGAGATGATTCCGTCTGCCTAGGTCGCGGAAAGCCCTACGCCGTCTCGTCTTTCTGGAGATTTGCATGTAGGGCTGGGGAAGGGGATGAATGGCTTACTAATTTGTACCAGGCCCAGAGCGACAGATATTGGCGGGGCTACGAGAGGCGAGCCCTCCACGCCTCAACTTCCGACTGTTGGGGTGGAGTCGGTTGCTGAGAGTTCATCGTCTACCATGCTTTAGCGCCATGTGGTCGAGCCTCTTAGTCCTTTAGTGGTTCCTGATCTGGTGACCTCTGCTGAGTGTAAATGTATGGACCGGGATTGGTACCCTTTTGATTCACACATTGTGTTGACACTAAGTGTTGTGCCAACACCGATTGTATTCATTGTTGTCCCAACACTTGTTATATGAATATAATCTGCCGAGCCTTACGGCAAAATAATCACTAAATATAAATCTAACTATCTTACAAAAGTCAACTGAGCAAGGGACTCAATCTTAACACTAACTAATGTATAAGCTATGGAGTTTATACCTTAGCTAGATAAAACTCAGTAAAAACAGGACTAATAGCTAATACACGAATTCTTCTAATTTCTCAGAACTAATTCTAGTCTCGTTAATTTGTCTTGATGCCGATCATGCCTTCTTAGAGGATTTGATCGTCCTTCATCATTGGCATGATAGACGCGAGTTGATGATTGCTCTTTTCTTCTTTGAATAACTCCAAAATCTCCTTTGAAGTTATCTTCAAAAGATCTTCTAATATTATCTTCAAATCACTTTGGCTTATCTTCTCTCCTTAAGCATAAATCTGCACAATCCTCATAGTCTTTAATATCCTGAAATATATCACAGATAACTACAACTTGTGGAATTCGGTGAGTTTAAGAATAAAGGTAAAATAAAATATTTAACTTAAATAATTCGGACAGTGCAGTGTTAAGTTCAGTGTTGTGCCCACACCCATTACCAGAATGTTGAACCAACACTTCCTTACAACACCTCCACATTAAATCTCCCCAATTTTGTTTATCTTCCCAAAACTCCACCTGCAACCAATTTTTTTCAAGTACCTGTATTTCAGATTATACAATAATAATACTTATTCTAATTTGCTCCCCTTTAATTTATAAATGACGAACTGCAGTGTTGAGCCAACACAGGTAGTACTTGTGTCGTCCTAACATTTTTATCTGTCATTTCAACACCTGCAATTAGATCAACAGTTCAAACCAAAGCAAACTAGAATAATGGAAAACATGAAGAGTAATATTCTGTTTACAAACCCATCAGAAACAAAACAGAGAACATGCTCTCTTTGCCAAAACAAACATTGTTCAGACTACATAGCAAAGTACAAGAAACAACTAAAAATTGGTGGCCTATATTTCCCCTTTTTGTTAGGAAAGCACCACCAACAGGTGCTTCTTGATGATATCAAGCTCTTTCATCTCCTCCTCCTTCTCTACAATCTCCCTCTTCATGTTTGCAACAATCCTATCACACCGATCCACCTTCTCTCGAATGAAGGTAGAGCTTATAGGCACAGCGGGGGCTGAATCATCTCCATCAACGAAGGCAGCGTTGAAGCTCTGTGCCTTCTTCTTCCCCTTATGTACTCCACTACTTCCAGGAGAATTTGGATCCTTCAACAGAAGGTCATGGATTTTGTCTCCTCCAAATTAGTTCTTGGTGATAGGCAGCTGTCCAGTCTTGTCTATAAAGGTCTTATTCTCATCTTTTTGAAATCCTTGATCACTGAGAATTGCATCCTTCTTGTGTGCAGCCTCAACAATAGTCATGAAGATTCTCTCACCCATGTTCACTGGATGCCCTTTTTGCAGTTTATATATCAACACATCCATCTCATGAGTGAGGACTCTGGAGTTTGTTGAGGGTATCCAGTTAAATGAGGCGGCTTTACACGAGATAGCAGTGAGGGATGTGAGTCTAGTCACATTCAGCTTGTTCTACCATTTCTTCATCAGTTCACTTGTTAACTCTTTCATCATAGTGTTGTCCTCAATTTACTCCCATGTTTCCTTTCTTCTTAACATCCTCAAGGTGTTGTTGATGATAGCGGGATTCACTTTGTAAAACTTATCCCTTACATGCACTCTCTCATACTCGGGAGACCCTTTAGCATGTACAAATTTAGACAAGTTACTACAAAACTCGGCAATCACATCAGGGAGACAACATCGACTAAAGAGTATAATTGGCTCCTAGACTCAAGAAACTCAAACACCCTATGTTTTTTATAGTCATCAACAACAATGTTTCTCTCAGCCCAAAATTCTGTAGCAATCATAATATCATAGTTCTCACTTGCAGTTTTGGTCAAGAAGTACCTATTGTGCCGCTCAATAGGAAAATCCGACTCAAAAGTTTCTGGTGGTTCATCCTCAGACTCCTCTTTAGCCTCCAGTGTTAAGTCAACATCTTCCTCTTCATCATCATAACCATCCTCCTCATCTTCATCAACAGAATCATCCTCTTCAGAGGATGAGGATTCATCCTCTTCAGCAGCAGCTTCTTCCGCAGCAGCTTTCTCATGATCTTGTACATGTTCATCTTCCTTCTCCCCCTTCATTTCAGCAGGAGTAGCAGGTTGATTCTCCTCGGGCACCAAGGCCATTGAAATCATTTGCTCATCTGAGGTGTTGGGTGCATTCAGAGTTGCTTCAGTATCTGCAGGTTCCTGTATTGCAACAACATCCTCTGGTTGTAGTGTTGTGACAACATCAGTGGGTTCGTGTACTGGCGCAACATCTTTTGGAGTTGGTTGATTTGGGGTGAGTTTGTATGCTGACTTGGCAGGCCGATAAAACACTCCACATCATGCTGGTTCTAAGCCATGCTGGAACCAACTTTGTTATTTGCACACATGTACTCCAAGCGACGTGGTGAGGGGGCATATAGATCTTTGATGATTTCGAACTAGACTCGGGTTATCCCGAGTTGCCTACGTATCCCCTAGAGGGAATTAAACCGGATGTACTTCATTAGTGATAGGTTAAGTATATAATCAGGTATAATGGTATGTCGAGTATCTCGTGGATATAGAATGTGATGGCGAAGGTGATATTGGGGATGATATCGGAGGCCTTCTTTGTCGGGGATGAGGTCGGGTACAATATTGAGTGTGATGTTGATGATATACGTCGATGATACATATCGGGTGCTATATCGAGGATAATATCGGGGGTCTTTGATATAGAGTGAGCAGCGTATGAGTATAATTAAAGCTTACCATGGTTACCGGGATGCGGGTATGTATAGGCATCGGGCTGCGGGGACCATTCACTTGATAAACACGTGATCTGTACTATATCGAAAATCATATTCGATATGTATGTCGAGGATTATCCCCAACATAGGTAAAAACATGGGCATGGCCCCTGGCTGGCCCAATACGGGAAATACCCATATCATGTAGTCCCCCAATTTGGGAGTTATTATCCGAGGATAATAATTTGCAAATTAGATATAAATTTTTGGCTTACCAGTACCTCTCGTCGCATCAGTTCAAATGACGGAACTCAGATGCGGGAATTCATTGTGTTTGGAGAAATGTTGGCGGACCCCCTACTGCAATTGGCGAATCTGAGAGGTCGTCATTTGAATTCTTGAATTTATGTGGACTCTATCTTATATCGAATTTTCTTCGATATTTATATCGAATTTAAATTTCGATATGTTGGGCATTGAATGTGTATGCGCTGGGTTTGCACCTATAAATAGTAGCTACTTCGGAGAGATACGAGTTCATTTTATCCTTTAGCGAATTCAGATCCTCTTCAGACAAGTATATCGATGATACCCGATAATATATTTCGTATATGTTGAATATGCGTTTTCGATATCTCCCTAATATGGAAGGCATCTATTGTCGTCGGAGCCCAAGTGTGGTTATTATATAATCTCGTCCCCTCCATTTGTCCGGATGCAAATATTTGTCAAAGTGGTTTATCGTTGACGTCCTTGACCAAGATGGTGCTGGTGGCGCTACTAGAGACCGCTAGCGGGCAAGTAGAGGTCAGAAACTCCATTTGTAACTATGTTTACAAAAGATATCATGTACAATTACTTGACGTTGAGGATTGGCTTTTGATGCGATGATCTTTAAATGTACCGGTGTCCATCAAGATTAATGCCATTCGATGAGATTATTGCTGCTCTATAATCGCTTAAGGAAATGCATTACGAGTAACATGCCTATATTCGATGCAAATGAGGATATAGAGGTGGGTGCGACATGTGGTCGCAAGAGGGCTACGTCATAAAATGTGCGTACTGAGGTGGGTACTTGACCCATAATAATATAGGGACAAATATGTCTTAACCGGGAGTAGTGTAGAATACGAGGAGGTTGTTCTCTGCACGACGCCATCATGGCCCCAAAAGCGTTACTACTAGAGACAAATTGGACCTCTTGGGGTCTTGTAAGTGCAATGTTTGCATGTATTATTGTGATTATATCTTTATATTGTGTATACGTGATTGTTTATGAAAATCAAGTTTTTACCAACAAAACTTTACATAAGGTTGATAGGTGATTGAGAGTCCCAGAGTCGCCGACGAGAGCGCTTTTTATTGCTTATTATAATTTTACCCTCATAACAATTTGGGATATGCAAAAATATTTGAATGTTCTAGCCCGACCATACCGTTAGTGTGGCTGGGTCACGCATTGGACAGGTGGGTACGTAACTAACTCAAACTTTGTATGTACCTTTTGTGTTTTTCGAGTACTTTAGCAGATGTAGTATCTGACTATGCTTCTGTTACCTTTACAAGTAGACATAGTTGACATTGTATCACAAAAAATTCTTGTTATACCTTGTGAGGTACAATCTATTATAACGTGCTCAGTATGCCCTATAGCATAAATACCATACAGAGAATATTGCATTGTATCATGAGAGGTGAATAACGTGTGCACCACGCAAAGTATGTTTAGTTATACCATTATTGGGCAATTTATAGCTGAAGCTATTGTAGAATGTAACTTCAAATATTGTTACATCTCACGGGTGGTTTTGAGCTATCAATGGTGTAGAGGGTATCATACCATTGATATATTTTTTTGCCTTTTTTCGTAGGCGAATCGATTGATAGTAAAATGCTTGAAGTCAATAAAGGTTGCAACTAGAGTAAAAATAATATGAAACATCATTTAGAAAAGTTAAAGCCCATCATGGCAGACCTGAGGGTCCCTGGCCAATGTTTGTAAATGACGATTTACGTCCATATCATTTATAGGTCCAATGAGAGATGTCAAGATTCTCTTTCATGTAACTTTAACATGCGCTTTGTCAATCTTAAAGAGGATAAGATAGGTCATGACCGAGAAGTCATCATAAGGAAGGCATTGAACCACAGTAATTGTGAATGCAATGATGGACGCAGAGAAGTTTCTTGACGTTCTTAGGTCTGCGCCTAGTGCGTATTAGACCGTTTGCTTGACCTTTGGATCCTTGGGCCAGATTTAGAGGAGGCTTTTGCAACGATTATATGCCCTTGTAGGTCGGGGTCTCATTTTAGTTCTTTACTACACCTTAAGAAGCGGGGTACTTCATAGGTACTTGTCTTTGTGTCGTATGAGGCGGGGATACCTTGTAGATACTAGTCGTTGTGCCTTAAGAGGCGAGAATACCATGTAGGTACCCATCGTTGTGCCTTAATAGTCTTTTGGTTTCTATATATATTTACATTTCGTGGGGAAAAAAATAGTTGATGCTTGTGTTCAAGAGGTGAACAAGTTGAAGAAACAAGTGTCTGAACGATTGACTATGAAAGATCTTAACGAGGAAAAGAAAATCTTGGGCATGCGTATCTCACGGGAAAAGGTTTGGAGGAAGCTGTATCTTTTGCAGGCTGAATATATTGGGAAGGTTCTTAAGAGATTTGGCATGGATGGTGAGAAGCCGGTAAGTACTCATTTGGATAGTCAATTGAAATAATCTAAACAGAAGTCGCCTAATAGTGAATGAGAGCATGCTAAAATGATGAAGACTCTGTATACGTCGGCAATGGCAGTATTATGTATGCAATGGTGTGTACGTGGCCAAACATTGCACATGTAGTAGGAGTTGTTACAGGTACATGTGCAATCTGGAGAAACAACATTGGGAAGCAGTGAAGTGGATTCTGAGGTACTTGAAGGGTACTACAGACATGGCGTTGTGTTTTGGAGGATCGAGCACAAATCTATGTGGCTATATTGATGCTGATTTGACAAGTGATCGTGATGGGAGAAAGAGTACTACGGGGTTTGTGTTTACTTTGGGTGGTACTGCAATTTCTTAGGTTCAAAGTTGTAGAAGATTGTGGCGTTATCTACTACTAAAGCTGAGTACGTATCGGTACCAGAGGCCAGCATGGAGATGGTATGGTTGCAAGGTTTTTTGAGTGAATTGGGTAGAGTGCAGAGTAATAGCATTCTCTACAACGACAGCAAAGTGCTATTTCTTGGCAAAGAATCTGGCGTTTCATTCGAGAACAAAGAATATTGAGTTGGAGTTTTACTACATATGGTATCTTTTGGAGATGAAGGTTTTGCTACTTGTGAAGATTAGAGATACTGAAAATCATGTTCTGATTTGGCGATAGATCGTTTTATATATAAATACGAGTGTCGGTTACAAGTGTATGGTCTAACAATGCAACGACTCTATCTCAAATCAGGCCTACACTACTTGTCTCGTGTAGACTTGGTCCGGAACACCTCGAACCAACGCCTTGATGCTTGGATGGCAGTGGGATATCGGTGACTAGATCAAATGTATGTCGGTGATTGTCTTCGACATGATATATCGGTAGATATATCGAAAGGACGTCGGTGATTGCCTTCGATGTGATGCCGAGAATGAGCCCCGACGTGAGATCGGTGATGATGTGGTGTGACATGTCAAAGGTGCCCGTGATAACCCCGATGTCGAATAAGATATCGAAAGTGATATCGGTGATATGTTTCGATCTAACGAGTGGTAGCTGAGGGATAATAATTGCTTGTTTTGGGATCCGGGAATTTATAGACCTCGGGATCTAGGGGAATTTATAGACCGCGTATTTATAGACCTCGGGATCTGGGGACCACAGTACCATATCGGTGATGATTACCGATATTACATCGAAACTAATCCCCGATATGCTCCCAAATGGGCCTGGTTTGGGCCTGGCCCAATATGCGGGAAATGCCCATATCATGTAGTCCCCCAATTTGGGGATTCTTATCTTAGAGATAAGGATTCGCAAATTTTAATTTAAAATTTCTGGGTTACCTGTACCCTTCGTCCCGCCAGTTCAAATGACGGGGATCAAACTTGTAGGGAGTGCACTTGTGATGAACGCCAAGTTTGAGGTCCTCGTTTGAATTCTAGTTCCCTTGGTATTTGGGTTTCTTGAAAACTGTGATGGGGTTGCCGGGGCTGTTGTTATGTTCTCGCGGCTCTTCGCGTAGTAGGGTACGATGTCGGGTTTTAGCTTCGATCTTAGGTCGAAACTTATATTTGATCTAAATGTGAAAGTGTAGTTCGATGTAGTTGAGGCCTCTGTCTATAAGTATGGCTTGTAGGAGACTCTGAAGTTCATAGTTTTCTGTGTTTTCTCTGTCGCCTAGCGTAGCCACATCGGTAAGTATATCGGTAATCACATTCGATATGATCCCCAACATGTGTTTTCGACCTCGCCGTGATACTTGAGTTATTTATTATTACTTCCTCATGCTGATAGTCTAATTATTCTGCAGGTAGATTAATTTTTTCTGAGATACTTCGTTAGCATGGGGTTCAGACAATTGATGTTGAAACTTCGGCAGATCGTGAAGCTCAGAAAGCTACAGAAACGGCAGCTGTCGTGGTGGCGCCTGAAATAAGGTATGCATCTAGCTTTGACCTGAATAATGCAGCGGTTGAGTTTCCGACAAAGGCTTCGAGAGTCGAGCGACCACCCCCTAGCACTGTAGTGCCTGAACGTGTTAATGAAAAACGTTTTAGCAATGTTCATACGATGGTTGGGTCCCTTAACCAGAACGTACTTGACGTGGTGAGAGGCCCGGATGGTGCGGCCAGCCTTTTGGAAGTGTTGACCTCGAAACAAGACGGTGTGGTTCCCCAACCTGACGGGGCTCCAAGTTCTGAATTGTTGGCCGACGTTCATTTGAGCCAGGGTGTTGGAGGTTCAGCATCGAATACCCATGTCAACCTGGGTGATTTTGTGGATGTACCTTTTACAGCGGGGTCGGGTTCTTCACGCGCGAGCCCTATTAATGACAGAGGAAAAGCGACCGTTTCAAGTACGCCCAACAAGGGTAAAGGGCCGCTGCGGGAGCCCTCGACATTGGAGGGCTTTGCCCCTATTTTTTCCGGGTTTCCGGTTAAGAAACCTGCCGTTGACCTGACTAGGATATCAGGTAATAAAAGGTCTCGTGAGGGGCTGTCCCTCGTATGCATTCGTCTTCGAGCTCGGGCCCTTGGAAGGCGGATGCGGTAAAACCATCCAAACTAGTAGAATTTCCTGAAGCAGATGTTGTACTGGACATGATGCGGGCTTTTCCTCCTCCTGCGAATGTGCGGGTGCTTTCAGAATTTGAGCGGGCCCAGAATATACGCCGTAGCACTCATCTGTTCCAAAGTGTACGTGCTTAAACACGTCCTTGATCGTATTCAGTTGAGTGTTTAGCATAATGTTATTTATCGTATTGTGTAGACGGCCAAGCTGGCGGTCTCGTGTCTGAAGACCATTCGCGAGTCCAAGGGTGACCCTGACGCTGTTGTTGCCGAGGTCGAGGCTGACATCTGAAAAAGAGAATGTGTTGAAGACATGTCGTACACTCTGGGAGGAGGACGATCTGTTGAAGGGCAACTTCAAAACATTAGTGACTGAGCTCGATCAAGGAAAGGCGCGTGAATCTGCGGTCAACAAAGAGCTGGAAACACTAAAGGCTGAGGTGTCGGCGGTGAAGGCTGCTAACGAACGTCTCTCGTTGGAACTCTCCGCTGCCAAATTAGCTCCCTTGGACTTGGTATATATCTTGTATACGATATTTGTTCCTGTTTGTTTCTTTAATAGAGTTCAATTTGTAGGAACGTCGTCCTGATCTCCTCCGGGTCGGGGTGGAGAAGTTTATGGAAAGCTCGAGCTGCCGAAGTCTAATTTTGAAGGTTCGAGATGCAGCTTTTCATGCTTGCGTAGGGCAAATATTAAGAAGTGACAGTTTCAAGGACTCCCTCGAGTTGAGCGGGTTGAACCCAAGGCATGATCATAATGATCTGCCGATTGGTGGCCTAGATGAGGTGGAAGAGATTCCGGCCGAACCTGACATATTTTCCGAGGTCGTGGAGAAAAAGACTGAAGGGTCCCCGTAGGAGTAGTTGTTTACTGCCTTCATTGTAACTTAGTTTTATCCCTTTCCGGACTATCTTCGATTCGTGGTTCTGTAATTGAAGATTTATTTCTCTGTTGTCTTCATAGTATGTGACTCTTCGTGGCCTTGTTGTCTGATAATCTGTTGATTTCTTTTATTGTCGTGATGATAGAATACGTAGTATTCCGATATCTGAGGCGCAGTCATTTCGTTCTCGTATTTGATGAGATTCGTTTAATCTGTATGTTGTCAGTCAAAGAATGATTAGAATTTCCTCGGGGTTGGTAGAAACATGGGTAATCTGCCACTGCTTATGTGTTTAGGATCGACCCCATTATTATAGGGGATATTCTTCTTGGATCGACCCCGTTATCACAGGGGATTTTTTCTTGGACTTTTCCTGTATCACAGGAAATTTTTCTTGGATCGACCCCGTTATCTCATGGAGTTTTTCTTGGATTGGCTCTATCTCAGGGGATAGGGGAACTGTAAATTGTCGTCCTCTCTATCACGGGGGATAGGGGATCTGTAGATTGTCGTCCCTCTATCTCGGGGGATAGGGGATCTGTAGATTGTCGTCTTCTCTATCTCGGGGGATAGGGGATCTGTAGATTGTCGTCCTCTCTATCTCGGGGGATAGGGGATCTGTAGATTGTCGTCCTCTCTGTCACGGGGGATAGGGGATCTGTAGATTGTCGTCCCTCTATCTCGGGGGATAGGGGATCTGTAGATTGTCGTCCTCTCTATCTCGGGGGATAGGGGATCTGTAGATAGGGGATTGCATATTGTCGACGGCACTATCGCTCGTGGAGTAGAGGCCTTGTAGATAGGTGACCATCTACCGCTAGTGGGGTAAGGGCCTGCCTCTTCACCTAGTTTGTTTTATGGGATTTTCATCCAATAGGCTCTTCACCTAGCTTGATTTATGGGATTTTCACCCAATAGGCTCTTCACCTAGCTTGATTTATGGGATTTTCACCCAATAGGCTCTTCACCTAGCGTAACGGTTTGCGTGGGTAGGGGCCCGTCCCGTTGTCACAGGGAGACCCACTACCGTTCAAATGTTTAGTGTCGACCCCGTTATCACAGGGGATATATATATATATATATATATATATATATATTTGGGTGGGCTAGCCTTTTCGTTGTCTTTTTAACTATGTCGTCGTTGTCAATAACCAATGTAAAACAGCACAGACAAGAAAAATATTTTGATGTAAAAGTTAATACGAAAGCACAAGATGATGTGCATGTATTATCTGCGGGATGTTCCCTCAATTTGAGAATATCAGTTTATACGAGAAACAGTGTTTCCATTGTGCCCTATCGTGCCCGTGGTACCCATTTGTACCTGTTGTACCTGTAAGAGGGCTATGTGTTAAATATATATCTAGGGGGATATTCCCCCATTGTTTGTGCAATTCTCTGCACTTCTGCAATGTCCGCTTAGGACATATCCCTTCATCGAATATTAGATTGCGCCGAGCAACAAATAAAAAGGTAATAACGGATAACGGTCGAAGGCTAGGTAAACCTAACCCGCCTACGTATCCCGTTGAGTGGGGAATTTGACCGGCCTAGTTCCCCTTGTTTTAGGTCACATGCCGACCCACGAAGGGGCAAAATAAGAGATAGCGGTCGAGGGCTAGGTAAACCTAACCCGCCTACGTATCCCGTTGAGTGGAGAATCAGACCGGCGTAGCTCCCCCTGTTTTAAGTTACATGCCGACCCACGAAGGGGCAAAATAAGAGATAGCGGTCGAGGGCTAGGTAAACCTAACCCGCCTACGTATCCCGTTGAGTGGGGAATCAGACCGGCGTAGTTCCCCCTGTTTTAAGTTACAGACCAACCCACGTTAGGGCAATGTTTCCGTTGTTCGAACATAATTTAAAAATTACTGAAATTTAAAATATTGGTCTGTTTGCTCCTCATGGCGATCACTCCGTGCGCGAAATGTATTCTTGGCGTGGGACTTGTATTTCCTGTCTCCTCCTAATTCTTGGGTGCTTCAGCGAGTCCACATAGCATATCCATCCTTGTACCTGGTCACCTATAATCTCACCAACTCCTTGAGGCGTCGGGGATTTAATCTTCTGATAATAAGTAGAGACCGCTGCCCTGATCTGGTTGAGCGCTGGTCGACCAATAATGGCGTGATAGGGAAACGGAGTATCGATAATCGTGTATTTTATCGGTGTTACCCGGGTGCGTGGGCTTCTGCCAAACATGGTGGGTAATATAACTTGTCCCAGCGGCAGTACTTCCGCTCCACCAAATCCGGACAATGGGGTGGATATCGGCTTTAGCCGGTCCAGGGCTATCCCCATCTGCTCGTAGGCTTTTGAGAATATCAGGTTTGTGGAGCTTCCGCTATCCACCAGAACTTTGTGCACCTGGTATTCATCCACCTTAATAGTAACCACCAATGGGCAAACTAGTTTACCTGCGATCAAGGCTAATGGAGTAAGTTGCTCCAAATCTCTCGTGGTGAAAGAGATCTCCTAATTCCAGTACGCTTCCGGTGCGATTGCATTTGTGTACCCACTGTAGGCTCACCATGGACTTTTTGTATTATAATTTTGTGATTGCGAGCAGTGTCGGCTTCTACGGCTCCTCCATTGATGATGTTAATGACGCCTTTGCTCGGGGCATTCACTATGGTCCTACCATTCTTCTCGGGCTCCTCAATCATCTTCTACTTTCTCCTCTTGGGTGAGTAATCTCTTCCAGGGGATACAGAGTTGTCTGTCCCCCTGGAATCTTCCTTGGCGTTTCTGACAAACTCGATCAATTTTCCTTCTTTAATCAACTTTTCAATTTCCTTCCTCAGGTGCGTATAATCATCCGTCCCGTGTCCCGACTGACAGGGGTACGCGCAGTATTTGCCCGATGACTTCATCCCGGGAGTCTCATTCAATGGCCTGGGTTCCATCAACCATCTGTTTCTCTTCGCCTCGACCATCACTTCCAGAATGCCTCTATTCAACGGTGTGTACGTCTTCGGGGGCCTTTCTCTGTTGCGATTTCTGCATGTATTCTTGTTGGGAAATGAACCTTGACGTGTTGCCATTGCCTCGTCCAAAAATGGGGTCCTGCTGCGACCCTTCCAATGACTCTGAGTCACCTTCCTCGTCGACTCCTCCCTCTCGCGGTCTAGTTGTTCCATCCTCCTACTTATTTCCGCCCTCTCGCGGTCAAGTCGTTCCATCCTTCTTGTTATCTCACGGTCCAGGGTCCCGTCTCTCCGACCTGACGTAAGCAGCGGGCAATATCTCTCTGAATGGGTCCCCTATATCCTCCTGTTAGTCATATCCCCGCCTTGCCCTTCTCTTACCCGCTTGGGATTCATGGGGCCTTGCCCGAATGTCCTCGGTCCTTTGCTCCGCCAGTCGTGGGAGCAGGGTCTCCAATGTGGAATTCAACGCTACTCTCACAGTGGCATTGATCTGAGCTTGCATCTCCAGGGTTATAGCGGCGGGATGGACGGTGCTTTGTCCCGCGGGCATTGTCTCCTCCTGGCCGACAAAATCCGTATTTGGCGCTTCAGTCATTGGAATGTCAGCTGCGTGGTTCTCGATGGGCGGGCCCTTAGTCTCGATTTCTGCTGCACTTGGTGCAATAAGGGTCGGACCTGCGTTTGCGGCTCGCGGTGGCCTCTCGGGCCCGCACCTTCGTTGCACTTGTGGTGGAGGGAGCTCCATCTCGGCTTGAACCACTGTCTGTTCTCGGTCAATCGGGTGTTGTGGGGTTTGCGTGTCCTCCATCCTGGCGCTCCTAGTCACAACTTCGCTAACTTCGATTCGGGTCCTCCTTCATTGCATCTCGGCGTCTTTGTCCGAGAACTGGTGTTCCCACAGACGGCACCACTGACTATGTCTCTCGATGACTATGTCGTCGTTGTCAATAAGCCATGTAAAACAGCACAGGAAAGAAAAAAAATTGATGTAAAAGTTAATACGAAAGCACAAGATGATGTGCATGTATTATCTGCGGGATGTTCCCTCAATTTGGGAATATCAGTTTATACGAGAAACAGTGTTTCCATTGTGCCCTATTGTGCCCGTGGTACCCGTTTGTACCTGTTGTACCTGTAAGAGGGCTATGTGTTAAATATATATCTAGGGGGATATTCCCCCATTGTTTGTGCAATTTTCTGCACTTCTGCAATGTCCGCTTAGGACATATCCCTGCATCGAATATTAGATTGCGCCGAGCAACAAATAAAAAGGTAATAACGGATAATGGTCGAAGGCTAGGTAAATCTAACCCGCCTACGTATCCCGTTGAGTGGGGAATCAGACCGGCGTAGTTCACGCTGTTTTAAGTTACATGCCGACCCACGAAGGGGCAAAATAAGAGATAGCGGTCGAGGGCTAGGTAAACCTAACCCGCCTACGTATCCCGTTGAGTGGGGAATCACACCGGCGTAGTTCCCCATGTTTTAAGTTACATGCTGACCCACGAAGGGGCAAAATAAGAGATAGCGGTCGAGGGCTAGGTAAACCTAACCCGCCTACATATCTCGTTGAGTGGGAAATCAGACCGGCGTAGTTCCCCATGTTTTAAGTTTACAGACCAACCCACGTTGGGGCAATGTTTCCGTTGTTCGAACAAAATTTAAAAACTACTGAAATTTAAAATATTGTTCTGTTTGCTCCTCATGGAGATCACTCCGTACGCGGAATGTATTCTTGGCGTGGGACTTGTATTTTCTGTCTCCTTATGATTCTTGGTGCTTAAGCGAGTCCACATAGCATATCCATCCCTGTACCTGGTCACCTATAATCTCACCAACTCCTTGAGCCGTCGGGAATTTAATCTTCTGATAATAAGTAGAGACCGCTGCCCTGATCTGGTTGAGCGCCGGTCGGCCAATAATGGCGTGATAGGGAAACGGAGTGTCGACAATCGTGTATTTTATCGGTGTTACCCGGGTGCGTGGGCTTCTGCCAAACATGGTTGGTAATATAACTTGTCCCAGCGGCACTACTTCCGCTCCACCAAATCCAGACAATGGGGTGGATATCGGCTTTAGCCAGTCCGGGGCTATCCCCATCTACTCGTAGGCCTTTGAGAATATCAGGTTTGTGGAGCTTCCGCTATCCACCAGAACTTTGAGAATATCAGGTCTGTGCACCTGGTATTCATCCACCTTAATAGTAACAACCAATGGGCAATCTAGTTTACCTGCGATCAAGGCCAATGGACTAAGTTGCTCCAAGTCTCTCGTGGTGAAAGAGATCTCCTGATTTTTGTACGCTTCCGGTGCGATTGCATTTGTGTACCCACTGTAGGCTCCACCCTGGACTTTTCGTATTATAGTTTCGCAGGCGGTTGCGAGCAGTGTCGGCTTCTACGGCTCCTCCATTGATCATGTTAATGACGCCTCTGCTCGGGGCATTCACTATGGTCCTACCATGCTCCTCGGGCCCCTCAATCATCTTCTACTTTCTCCTCCTGGGTGAGTAATCTCTTCCAGGGGATACAGAGTTGTCTGTCCCCCTGGAATCTTCCTTGGCGTTTCTGACAAACTCGATCAATTTTCCTTCTTTAATCAACCTTTCAATTTCCCTCCTCAGGTGCGTACAATCCTCCGTCCCGTGTCCCGGCTGACAGTGGTAAGCGCAGTATTTGCCCGATGACTTCATCCCGGGAGTCTCATTTAATGGCCTGGGTTCCGTCAACCATCTGTTTCTCTTCGCCTCGACCATCACTTCCACGCAGCCTCTGATATCGAAAGTGAATTCAGTGATATGTTTCGATCTGACGAGTGGTAGCTGAGGGATAATAATTGCTTGTTTTGGGATCTAGGCACAGCGTATTTATAGACCTCGGGATCCGGGGACCACAGTACCAAGTCGGTGATGATTACCGATATTACATCGAAACTAATCCCCGATATGCTCCCAAATGGGCCTAGTTTGGGCCTGGCCCAATATGCGAGAAATGCCCATATCATGTTCATATGTTGACTAAGGTTGTGACCTTGGAGGAGTTGAAGCTTTGTGTTGCTTCAACTAGCCTTGGAATTTGAAGAAATTCGTGGATTGGGGATTCTAGAGTTGGTCCATTTCTATGATGATGGCATTGATGAATGTGATAGAGGTCTTAGTTTCTGGGAGCAGCCTATTTGGTTTAGTCTCGAAGTGGGAGATTGTTAGAATTTTGGAGCCTGAAAAATGAAAACGGTGTACTAAAATTGAAGACTGAAGTTCTAACAACAGTGAGAACGAAAGGCAGATCAGATGTGCAACTAAAGAGCGGCGTTACGATGCTACGGAAGTGATGGCACTTGTGCGGCACTATCAGAGTTGGATCGCGCTTTGGTAGCGATATGTATTGGAGTTCGTCCAGAAGATGGAGTTGTAGTAGGTGCACCGCAGTTTTGGTCGCACGCCTGGTGCCCGGTCTTGATTGCAGGCCACAATTTTGGCCCAATTTTGGCCAATCTCGATTCTGATGTCCTAGCAACTATAAATATATTATTGGGGCCTCTTTGTAGGGTGCGTTAGAAATATATATATATATATATATATATATATATAGAGAGAGAGAGAGAGAGAGAGAGAGAGAAGCATTTGTGAGATTGAGAGACATCGTGCAATATGTTGATATGTGAGGCACAATTGTATCTTATTTGTTATCGTAAATCTCTCATCATCATCATAGTGGAAATCCTGGCTTGGATTGCCCCTAGAGGTAGACATACTCGAACTGGGTAAACAAATTCTCTTGTGTGCTTATTATTATTTTATCGCTTTTGATTGTGCGTATTTCTCTATTGTTGTTCTTAATATTTTCCGCGGCGCAACATCAAGATCATTGTTCTTGTAGAAAATAATTAAAGGAATAATAGAGATTGTAACTTCAAGTTCATTTATATTTATATCAAATATGTTTGTACTAATTCTTCTTGTCTTTTAATTATAGAGACAACGAACTTGTTATTACAAATTTGGCACGCCCAGTGGGATAATCTCTACTTTTCATCTCTTTTCTAGCAAGTCTGCAAATTTAAAGTCACGAGAAGTCAAATTTTGTTCAACAATGGACAAGTCATTAGGGCAACAAGTGGAGGCTTCACGCAACCAATGATGAAAGCTACATTTGCACCTAGGCAAGGCATGAAGCTAAAGAAAAGAGTCAATCATCTTCAATAGAGGAGTGAGTTGTTGCATTGGTCAGAGCTATTGAGATTTTTACAAATATAGACGTGAAGAACGTTTGAATTTCCTTCTACAAAAGCTAGTGATCTGAGAAGGAGATCAAAATACTAAAGATGTCGTCAACAACATTGGATTTCAAGCATGCCTCAAGACAAAAAGCAAGGAATTGGAGTCTCCCCTCATCTCTAAAAGCAGGAACTCATAAAAAACGAGGATAAAAGCATAGAGCATGAAAAGGCTGCTCAAGCAGCTAAGGATCAAGAATTAGATGAAGTCCTAAATGAAAAAATCCAAGCCACTTCTCTTTTCCTCAAGTCAAATTTCTCAAGGAAGGAAAAGCAAGACGTTATGATGCACACACAATTTTCTGAAGAAACCGTTCGAGAGGTTGATGTTGGAGGATATTCTAAGTCCTCAAGCCAACAAATCCAAGTTTTCCACAAGGTCTTGTCTCTACCGATCATTTGAAGTAGCTCATTGTAGAAGTTGCAAATGATTATAAATCTCATCACAAAAGTTTCCAATCTTAAACAAAGCCCTACACCCAAAGAACTGAGAAATTACAAATGACTGAAAGTTATTTGATGAGCGTTTATTTAACTTTATTCGATTATCATTTGCTTATAGTTTTGTATAAGTATTGGTACATATTGCTTGGTTTCAGTATGGTTTTGTGTTATTATAGGATTTTGGTGAGATAACACAAAACGAAGCAAAAAAGCCTAAATTATATGTTTTTGGGAACATGGCGTCAAGACACAACATTGCAATGAGGAGACCCCAAAGGAAGCAATTGATTCAATTACAAGGAGACAAAGTTACAAGACGAATTAGAGGTTGGATACATACTATTGGAAATCTAAGGAAGTCAGTATTCCAACGCAAAAAATGTATCTTAATTCCAACACCTACAGAGGAAGTTATCGCTAAAATCGTGATGTCGCGCAGAGCAGAAAAACCAGATCGTGTAATGTGCACGATTAGCGTGCGATCAGACCCAAATTTGTTATGAGTAGAGTTATAGTAGCTAATTTGTTATGTTTAGAGTTATGACGTAATTGTATTAGGGAACCTACGTGATTTCTAATGTTTTGCATAAGACCTTTTCATTTATGTTTTTATTCATCTATCTTGATCTCAATGCTTTTGTGTATCTGGCTAGTATATGACTGATTAGAACTTATGGGACGTAGCTAGCACCGCCACATAGCATGTTCTGTGGGATAGTTGAACATTATAGTGTGTGGTCCCACTAACGTCATCCCATGTCCACATGTGGCATCGAAAGAAGTGATTAACGAATATATCAAAACTATTAATTAAAATCATGAGAATGAACATTGGGGAGATCCAATGAAACCAGGCGTTTTAAACATTCATCCATCATCTGAGAAGATTTAAGTAGTAATTAGATTTAGTATTAGTATAAATCAACCAATCATCTTATTTAATTCATTTAATTAGTTTGGTTAAGTAAGATAATTCAACCTGCAACATCAAAATCTTATTACATGACAGCTTGAAAATAAATTAGAAGAAGCTAGATTGATTCAATACAGTCCTTGTGGGATTCGATACTTGGGACGTAACCTTACTTTCCATTTTATATTACTTGACTCTTATGCTTGAAAATGTGCGTAGTTGATTATTAATAGCACGAGAAAATACACATCACGTTTTTGGCACCGTTGTCAAGGACTAGGCAGACGCTATTAGTTTCTTTTATTTTGTTCAATTTTGGGAGAATGTTTTTTAGGTCTTTTAATATCTTGTAGGTACTATGGATGCAGAGATGTCTGAAGGAGAGAAGGTCGACGATGAAGATACCTTACCCTATTAGACATGCTAATACGGTGATTTTGCATTCTTTGGACCATTCGACAAATGCTTCGAAATATTGTGCTACCTATAAGGTGTATTGTACAAGGATGAACCTTGTCTTCAATATGACCGACTTCGTGATGGTACCAACTCCACCTATCACTTCAAAATCACAATGTGAAGTACCAACCAACGCAGAGAAAGATGCACACGTGCTTGATGCCGTCAATAATGAAATTAAGGCGAGCAAAGAAGTTGTCATAGAAGAAGATAACCATGAAGCACGTCAAATCGATGACGTAGAGAATCTAGAGTCACAAACCCATGCCATTGTTACACAAGTAAATTTTGAGCTTAAGCCAATGCCTATTTTTCATGAACAATAAGAGGTATTGGCGATACAATGAGCGATCCAACGCTCAAGGCTAATGGTAAGATATTTGTGTCCAATAACTAATTCGGCTAGTAAAGGCGAGTTATAAAAGCGACCACAAAAGACCGTGTTTAGCTTCCCTTCGGCGGCGTGGATTATTATACAAAAGCTGAACCACTCCTACCAATTGAAGATGTTGTCGCATTGAGGGAGAAGTCGATGAGGAAAGATGTGGTCGTGGATCCCAACACTGAATGGCTTCTTGATTATGCGCTTACAATTGAAGAGTCTAAATTGGAGAAACAATTGAGGTACGACAACTTTAATTTCCAATGTGTTGAATTTGAATATTTAGCATCTGCCGAATTGAGAGATGGAAATGGAGAACCATCTCATAAGAAGGTGAAGAAAAAAAAAACCAACCATATATGCCAAAGTCAAAACACTACTATCATGAAGGTGAAGGGTTGGAAATAGTGAGCCACTTTATCGAAAAGCAAGAAGAAAGAAAGCATCATATTGTAGCGCCATATCAAGAATGTTGCTACATGGAGCTTGTGAACCACTACATAGGAAAGTAAAGAGAGAAATTGTTCATATTCAAGTAGTGGTAGATGAAGATGGAAACTTAAAGAGGAGTGCTATGAAAGATAGAACTCGTGATGCATAGGAAGGCAAAATGAAAGAGAGTTCATATGCGAGCTAAGATGGAAGATGACAAAAGGTTGGAAAGTAAGGCAATGCAAACGAATCTATTATGGAAGAAGGCCAGAAAACCACCTAAAGTTGATACATTGACATATTTTGAAGATTGGAGTCTCATCAGAATATTCGAACCTCCGTGAATCCATCAATCGCGTTGAGCTGGCCGACATAAAACTAAGAGATGTGTGGGAGGCAACCCACAATCGTAAGTTTTTAATGTCGAGTCTTTCATTTATTTTAATTTTTAGTTGATTTATTTTGGGTCACATATAGCATAAAATTTACAATTTGTCATTGAGCCAACCCTTGAGATAGGGAACGAGAAGAAAGTGAACAAAGACATAAGTAGATAGACAAACAAGTGACAAGCAAGAGGTCAATTGATAGAAGTGAGGACAGCAGCAAGTTGATTGATTTCATTATGGTTTTGTGTTTTCATAGGATTTTGGTGAGATAACGCAAAAGAAAGAAAAAAAATGCCTAAATTGAAAATTATTGGGAACCTGGATTCAAGACACAACGTTGCAATGAGTAGACTACGAAGGAAGTCATTGATTCAAATACAAGGATACAAAGTTACAGGAAGAAACAGATTTTGTGCTACATACCATTGGAAATCTAAGGAAGTCATTGTTCCAACACAACAAACGGATCTTAATTCTGGCATCCATAGAGGAAGTAATCACCATAACCATGATGTCGCGTAGAGCAAAAAAATCAGATCGCGGGCGCGCGATCTGACAAAGTCACACATGTTTCAGACATAAAACAGAGATTAGCGCATCTCAAGTGTGACTGGGGTGTGATCGTGCTTCCCAAGAGCGATTGGCACGTGATCAAACCCAAATCGCACGACAAGACCCATATTTGTATAAAAATCCTAATTTGGCCCAGCTGTTATTTTTCCTATATAAAGACACTAGGCCTGCGGATTTGGAGAGACCACCACAAAACCACTACACTAGTTCACGGCTATTCACTAGAGAAAACACAAGGAGGCAACAACAATCAAGAGAATTGAGATCGTGAGCAAGGATTCAAGTTAGAGAGCGAGTAGAAAGTAGCAATGCGACAACAATTCGGGGATTATCTTTCTTATACTATTTCCTTACGATGTTCTTTTTTATTTGTGATTTGGAACTTGTATCGTGAGTAGCTAATTTTTTATGTTTAGAGTTATGGCGATGTTGGATTGGGAAACCTATGTGATTTCTTATGTTTTGATTAAGACCTTTTCATTTATGTGTTTATTCATCTATCTTGATCTCAATGCTTTTGTGTATCTGGCCAATATATGACTGAGTAGAAGTTATGGGAGGTAGTTAGCACTGCCACATAACACGTAATGTGGGATAGTTGAACCTGTGAGAATGTGAGTCCACTAACTTCATCACATGTCTACATGTGGCATCGAAAGGAACCATTAACACGTAGATCAAAACTATTAATTAAAAGCATGAGAATGAACATAGGGGAGATCCAACAAAACAAAGCGCTCTAAATCAACCAAGATGAGTAGATTTAAGTAGTAATTAGATTTAGTATTAGTATAAATCAACCAATCGTCCAATTCAATTCAATCAGTTTTCATTTAGATAATTCAACTTGCAACATCAAAATCTTATTATGTGACAACTTGCGAATAAAATAGATGAAGCTAGATTGATTCACTACAGTCCTCGTGGATCCCTAAGACAACATGTTGCTCACTTCATTGAAACATGCAATAGTGCTCGAACTCATGGAGATCTTTTAGTCAAACAATTTGTTTGATCCTTAGATCACTCGAGCTCAACTCCATCGATTGTTGAAAAGATTTACAAAGTGAGCTTCTCAATGCTTTTATCGCACTCGACATACTGTGAGCATGATTGACATTGCAAATTCCCATCAACAAGAAGACAAGCTAGTGATAGAGTACATTAATAGATGGATAAATATATCCTTAAGTTGCAAAGAAAAATTGTCTGAGACTTCATCCATTAAGATATGCACTCAAGGAATGCACCGGGGCCTTTTTTACATACTCCAACGAATCCAGCCAAAATCTTTTGAAGAATTAGAAACTCGAACAGATGCAATGGAAATGAGTGTAAACTCAGAGAAAGAAAAGTACTCATCAAATGCCCATGACATGAAGAAGGCGACGAAGATTAATATAAAAATGAAGAAGTTGAAGAAGGTGACTTATCATATTAAAGTGATCCACGATACGAGCTTAAACAATCTAAAACCTTCAAAATCAAATGAAAAACTCCTTAATATGAGTATAAATTGTTCGCAAATTTAAAGTTAAATCAAGACTCCTTGACAAGAGGCAAAACTGTCTACAAATATTCAAATCAAAAAATCCTTGATAAGAGTATAAACTATCAACATTCTCCTTAACACGAGTATAAACTGTTTGCATATTTGAACTCGAAGCAAATTCAAAAACTCTTCAAAGTAAGCATTCAAGTTTTAAAGTCTCCTATACACGAGCCAAAAGGTCTACAAATATGTCAAGTATTCAAAATGATTGTTCAAGTCTCCTAAACACGAGCCAAAAGGTCGACAAATCCTTCAAATCTTCAAAATGAATGTTCAAGTCTTCAAGTCTCCTAGACACGAGCCAAAAGGGCTATAAATTCTTGAAGAGTTCAAGTCCCCTAGACACAAGCCAAAATGTCTGCAAATCCTTTAAATCGTCACGTCTCGTAGGCACGAGCCAAAAGACTTACTCTAATTAAACTGTTCAAGTTTCCTCGGCGCAAGCACAAAATGTCTCCAAGTCAATTGCTCCATGATGCACAAGCTTGAAACTGCTCGTTACTCTTAGCCCACATGAGTATAAACAGTGAGTTGCAAAATAACAAATTGTGAACTATGATTTGACTTAAATCCTTCATTGAATATGTAGGCAGCTAAAAGTTCATTTATAGCCCAGTCATATCTTTAAATAAAAAAAAAGGTTGACCATGCAACATTCTACTTCAAGTTGATTCATCCCATATTATATTGAAGCTCACAAATGTTCTAAAATCATGAAATTGATTTATGGTGGTTGAATTGAAACACCGGGACAATAAGAAGAAAGATGTTGAGATTTATTCACTCACTGATGTGTTTAACCACAAGTCGTAAACAAGCCTCGAGGAGGCAATTTGTAGACACATTATATGTGTGCCTAATTAAATTAAATGATGGTAAGTCTTAAGATGCAAAAAATACAAAATATATACTATTTAATCCTAATATTTTAAGGAATAAAAAAATATATTCATCAAGTCTTGAGACAAGGAAATAATTGCTCGTCAAATATCAAGACATGGAAAACATTCTCCTCCAAGTCGCAATCTTTAGGAAATGGAAAGAAGATTCTCTCAGATCATGTTTTCCAAATCAATAAATCGTCGGACTCAATCACAACCGTTCATCTCGTCAGAAGATTCTGGTAGAGATTTTCTCTACAACTATAGATAGAGGTGCTCTTCAAGAAGAAAAATCACAATTGGCAATCAAGAAGTCTTTGAGTAACGAAGTTTTACAAATTCTCTCCACCAATTCCATCAATCTTCAATGCGTTCTTCACGTAAAGCTCATTTCAATATGCCGTCAAGCTTCAAGTTCATCAAATAACTGTTTTTGAAGACAATGCTTCTACCGAGAGGATCAAACTCCAACATATTCAAGAAATCTGAGACCACGTTCATACCGTTCTTCAACAATCTTCAAGTTAAAACTCCGTTTGATTCGAGATCAAGTCACCGAACCCTTGAAAAACCATTTTTGAAGATTAGCATCCCTTCAAAGAACTGAAGACGAAGATCATACCAATCTTGATGAATCCTCAAATCAAATCACCATTCAATTCGAGATCAAGTCCATGTTCCCCGCAAATTAACGTTTCTCCAAATCCAGACTATTTCGGTGAAGATCAAATAGAAGATTTCCACCACAAGTGTTGAGTCATTCAATATCATTGTTCTTGTAGAAAAGAATAAGAGGAATAATAGAGATTGTAACTTCAAATTCATTTATATTTGTAGTAATTCTTCTTGTCTTTTAATTACAGAGACACAAAACTTGTTATTACAACATTGGTAATAGGGGAAATAAAGCTTCTCGCATTAAGGCAGAGAAACTCCTCTCATACAAAGTAGAACTTACGAAAATGAGAACGGTGCTGACCTAGAGCCCCTTAAAATTTTTATCCTATCACAAGATCGACACAAATCAAGGACGGTGTTGACCCAGTGCTCTTTGAAATTCTTATCCTATCACAGGATCACACAAAGTAAGGATGGTGTTGACCTAGAGCCCCTCGAAATTCTTATCTCATCACAAGATCAATACAAAGAAAGAACTATGCTGAACTAGGGCCCCTCGAAATTCTTATCCCATCATCAAGACCAACATTAACTCGGAACACCCGTCAGACTCCTATTTGACTATGCACCCACCGCCATTCGTAGGAACCTAGCTATGAGTGATACCTAATTATCTTTATCAAGCCCCCTTTTTTATTTAAAAGGGAGAAGACTCTTCTTCCCAAAAAAATACACATCAAGTACAATCTCTTTTATATTGTTATTTTCTCTTCATTCCTCGATTCGGGGAGAGACCAGCCCCCCATTTTTTACAAACTTTTTTTATTACACTATAAATATAAGTGGAATTTTCCATCATCAAGCATATTTTCGGGGAAGGTAACTAAGTGGCTGATTAGTGGGCAAACAAGGCATGCAATCTTATAGAATCAGATTCCCGTTTAAAGGGAGATTATAGCATACGGGTTCTAGGTCTTGTTGAGGTGGATTGCTTATGGAATATCATTCATTAGATTTCTTAAGTAATTATCTATGCATGTTTTTTTATGTTTACTTTCCGAATACTGGTTGGAACCTCATGTCTTCACTCACTTTTAAGGCATAGTGGCTCTTTTATCTTTGGTCACATGATTAATATATTGTTTGATGGTTCTATAAAAATAAAAGGGAAAAAAAGAGACTGTGAAAAAATAAAATCATAATTAGGTCAGTTTCTAATGTTTGTAAAAGAAAATGTCTATGGAGGAACTTCAATGTAAGAATTTGATATGTTTTTTCTGACAATCTTATTTAAGATATAATTTTTTTACTGATATTACGGTTTGAGAATACAAAAGAGATCGCAGATAGTATATCAAACGTGTGGACATGCACAAAAGAAGTGTGATATACGTGTTTCTAGGTGTTGGTGTCTCTTGTGTGTCCTACGCAATATTTTTTAGGCTTTGACAATGTTAGTGCACCACAAGGTGTAATTTTGTCCCTAGCTCCCCTCATCTCCCTGGTTCCATGTTTTACCCAAGTCTCTTCAAAGCCCAAAAAAATACAATTAGTATTTTATAATGTATTCCTCATTCAATGCACTGATAATTAATGAATAAATATTTGTAGATTATAATTTTAATTTAACTATTCGTTTAATTTATTATATATATATATATATATATATATATATATATGATAACTTTTCTCAAAGTTTCACCATTTGGAGTGTTGTGAAACATTACCCTAACTACTGTGATGTTTTAGTTTTTATAGAAAATGAATATATTGTTGCACATCCCTCTTTGTTTCTCTCTCTATATATAGATATCTTCTTTTTATATTTAATTTTATTACATACTTATTATTATACCATATTAGTAATCAAATATATTGGGTACACAGACAACATGAGGGAGTATTAGTGTAAAAGTTGAGAATATAAAGGCATGTTAGCAGACTAAGCACGCAAAATTTCGATCTTATGAAGTTGTTAGAACAAAATAATCTTCTTAGCCGAGTGTGTGAGAGTCAAGAAGTCCATGTATTGAAGAGGTACTGTTTTTCTATGACAGAGCAGTTCTAAAGGACAATAACCAGCCCATTTGTGTGTCAATAAGGACGTTAGTTGTAGTGAAAAGGAGGACAAACAAGGTTGAGAGTATCAAATGGGCTTGTAGCTGGTGCTAATAAATGATTTCTATTGCTACATAGGAGAATGATGTATGCGGTGGTCGAGCTCTCATGGGCCTTGTAGAGGTTTGAGGAACTAGGATCCAAACATGTGCAGGGGTTAGGGTTAGGGGCATCCGTGGCAAATATGAAAAGGTTTATTTGATATGAAGAATATAATAGTATTGTGAGGAATATTAAGAAAAATTATTACCCTTTTATGGCTACATGTGGGAACAAACTTTGACAATGGAGGTGGTGATTACGCAATGGCAAAGATGTCATAAAGAAATAACAAAAAATGTGTGCCTAGGCCCCTTTTTGATGGCCTAAGGGCATAAGTTAGTGGGGTCATCCCTACAAGACTGAATCGTCGTATGCGAGAGTTTTGTGTTTAGTATTTTGGCAATGGGAGATAGACATTGAAGAATTAGGCTACATTTTCATCCATCTAGAACGAGGTTGAATTATTTATACACCATCAAATAGATTAAACATCCGACAATGCTCATTACATCATTTGCTTACATAGGTTTTACTTAAAGGCTCGGTCTAGTACGTCAAAGAATGGGAGAAAATAAAACACATGAGAAAAAATCAGGAAAAATAAGATTTTTGATTAAAACAAATATGGAAAACAAAGTTATTGCTTGTTCTCCAACATTTTTGACAATGTCTTGCTTTTGGACATAATTATTATTGGAGCAAATGGCAAATTACCCACTGTAATATATGAAATAGGTGCATTACCCCCTTGTAATCTTAAAATGGGCAAATTACCCCCTTGTAATCCTAAAATTGGTGCACACCACCTCCATGTCGAATTTTTCATATATTTGTATTTGTACTTTGTCAAATTATATTATTGAAATATCTATTTTTTTGTATATTTAGCAAGTTAGTGAAGTATTATATCATCTTTTTGTATTTTAAAGTAAAAAAATGATTTAAAAAAATTAAATTTCTAAGAGGTAATGATAATAAGAGATTAATACCACACTCACTTTTTGGCAAGTGAGTTACACCTTCTTCTATAAGGAGGTATATTGCACCGTTTTAAGATTACATGGGGTAATATGTCAATTTATTTTTTATAGAAGGATAATGCGCCTCTTTTGCACATTACAAGGGGGTGATGTGACCAAACAATTATTATTGTTATTGTGAAAGAATTATTGTTATTGTGAAAGATTGGTTATACTTAGTACTAACATAACTTTTTAAATTTTATTTATACTTTAAATCTTGGAATATGCGCTAGAAATACTTTATAGACTTTCACTTAATTATAGTTAAATCTTTCGTTTTTAAGTCCCCTTTTAAATTGTATCAAAAAAAAAGTCCCATTTTAGTATTTTTCTTTGTAAATTCTCGATAATTTTAAGTAAACAAAAATACTATATTTTATCTTGATATGGCATATTTTTTAAAATAAATATAGTTATATTTATGAAGAATTGTAAAACATAATAATTATTCTTTCATGTTGGACTAAGACAAAATAATTATAGTCCATTTCTTAGACATTCATGTGAAAAAAGGAGTTTTATATATTAGACTTACTTAAGATATATGATGCACAGATATGCAAAAAATGGCTTGTTACACTATCGGTACGCTTTGGATATGTATTAGATGCGCCACATGGTGTATCCTGCTTTAAAAATAATTAAAAAAAACTTATACAATTATCAAATACGTTGTGAGATGTATACAAAACATATCCTATACGTATAAGCAATTTTTAAGAACGGCGTCGTTGTTTTTTTAAACTAGGAGAGGCCCAACACAATATATTAATAATTAAAGTATCAAATTGCTATATCTTTTGAAAAAATTAGATATAGAAATTGTGATATATTTATTATTATATATATATATATATATATAGTGAGAGAGAGAAGGAGAGAGAGAGACATAGAGACACAGAAGGGAGTTTTGAGTTGGAGAGGTGAGAGTTGCGATGGTCTTCTTCATCTTCATCGAGTTTCAATTTCTACTCTTCAATCTTCAATTCAGGTATAGATATGATACAATCTTCTTAATCTTTATTTTCTTAATCTATTAATGTTATATTGTAAACTCTTTAAATTTGTTTTCACTGTGTTTGATTTGATACATTAATAGTTAATACTTTGTGTTAACACTATGTCTTTTTTCCTTCACGATACCACCAAAGCATGACGGAGACCTACCCCAGTATCGATGGCCTTAGATGCCGCGCTCGATGCTTATGAAACAGTACCCCACTCTTTCCACGAATCACAATGACGACTTATAGGGTATAGCTCCCGCGTGAGGTATCAGAAGTTTTAGATAACTTCACGAATACCCCATAGGGATATGATGCCCTAGTAGTCGCACTCACAAGATACGGTACGGCTGTATTACACCACGGGGTGTAGATCCCAGATCCACGACAGGACCTCACATCCCTTAAGTACTAGCTTCCCTACTCGAAGGGGTATCGGAGTAGGAGCAACAGAACAATAACACTTGTCAGCACCCCGAAGACAGATGTCAAAGAGCAACACCCCGAAGACAGATGTCAAAAGCATAGCCGGGATACTCAGCTCCTAATATCGCATGCATATGACACCTGTCAAGAAATACCCATGCCAAAAAGCCGCTTGTACACAACCCCACTCTGATAAAAGGAGGGAAAAGAAAAGAATAAGAAGAGGACTTTTGGGATCACTTTACGCATCTTATTTTTCTCGAACGCACGTAAGGTGTTCAAACGCCCTCATCTATGAGAACGCCATGAAATGTGGCCTTTGAGTGTGTTCGAGGATTTTTTTTTCATATTTTGGATAGCCCTGTAACTGGAAGCAGTCTCTGGGACCATCAGAAGCATATGAATGAGGATCCATCGATAACCGCCTCCCCACCCCGAACAAAAAGAAGGGATTTCATAAATGTCCCCCGATCTATGTTCGAGCGTCTTAGAAGATGCCACTCGAAGAACTCGGCAAGAAGTTGCGTACTCTCACGAGCCCCTCTCCCAATGACCCCATCTAGAGTGTTATAATTCAGAAGAATATGAATCCCGCGTAAGGCAAAGTCTTTATCGAGCCCACCAATATCACAATACCCATACCCGTGATAGAGAGACGAGAACTTAATATGGGGGCAACCGTAAGAGAGAACAACTAGATGACGAATAAGCAAGGGCCTTCAACCCTTGGGGTCACTAGTTGCAGCCCGCACTCATAGGAGTGGACGATTCCATGTGGGATATGGTCCATATTCCGTGGAAATGAGGGATATAAAGAAAAATATAACCCAATTGGAAGAGCCCATGTATCACAGCTCTCCTTTCATCCCAGAAATCGCTCAAGCCTTGGTCTCCTCGGGGATGCGGCCTACCAATCTCCATTTATATACAAGTGATAAAGATGTGAGAGATTTGCAAGATCACATCCATCAATACATAGCCAGTATGGACCTAAAATCGGCACCAAATTTTGCTCTATGCCCAGTATTTAAAACTACCCTGGCGGGTAGAGCTCAGGCCTAGTTCTCTCAGCTACACCCCGGCACGATATCCCATTTTGATCAATTGGCGTGCCTATTCGTATGATAATTTTCTTACAACAGAAGATATCCTAAATTTGCCAGCCATTTGTTCACCGTTAAGTAGCGGAAAGACGAGTTCTTGAGAGACTATATGAAGCACTTCTCGGACGAAGCCCTGGGTGTCGTGAATGCTAACCCCTCGATAATAGCGGATATCCTAACCCAGGACTCCGAACGGGGGACTTCTTCTGATGCCTCATGGGTAACCATATTAAAGATATGAATGAGCCCATGCAAAAGGTAGAGACATACCTTATTATAGAAAAAGAGGAGAATTTAAAGATTCGAACAGAGAATAATGATAATGAACATAAAAAGAGGTCTAAAGATAACGCGAAGGAATAAAAACTCCCCCTCAACAAAGGGATGATGGAAATACGGTAAAAAGGCACCTACGGCCGGTACCATTGCCACCCGTGACGATCACCCCTGTCGAGGTGCTAAATGTTATGAGGGGAAGCAATAAACTATAATGGCCACTACCCGTCAAAAAGCCTCATAAGAAGAAGAATACAGGTAAGTTCTGTAAATACCATAAAGCGTACGGGCATACTACTGATACTTGCACGACCTTGAGGAAAGAGATACATCGACTGTTTGAAGTTGGTTACTTGGGAAACTACCTAAAAGAGAACCACCAAGAGGCTCCCAAGCCCAGCATTTTGAAAAAAAAACTCGACGAGAAGGACTAACCGAAGAAGATGGCCCTAATACTAAGTATCGGGAAGAAATTTCCCACCAGGGATTACCCCCACCCCCATAATTGTACGAGGATAACCCCCATTTGTGTAGAACGTTAAATATGATTGAAGAAGGTGGTGTCTCGGTGATACCTTGGGGGAAGAAGAAGAAGTATCTGAAAGAGGCTCGACGCACAGAACATGGACCACCAAACTGCTCCATACAGGGAGCAAAATTACCCATCATCACATTCGGAACGGATGACTTGAAGGGTATAATATATCCTTACGAGGATCCACTAGTGATAGAGGCCACCATCTACGGTATCAAGATCCAACGCATCCTAATCGATATCGGGAGCTCGGTGGATGTTCTCTTCCTACCCACATATCTGGCTATGGGACTGAAAAGAGAACGCTTAGAATCGACAAAAGTCCCCTAAGTAAGATTTTCTTGGGAATCGTGTCTTACATTAGGAACAATAACCCTGTTAATGTACTGGGGAGAAGGAGCCCTACGACTAATCGAACACAAAACAATTTGGGTGGTAGAAGCCTCGTCCCGAACCAATAATGCCATATGCGGGAGACCGTCCATACAAACGTTCGAGGCGATCCCATCTACGCTCCACCTCAAAGTGAAGTTCCCCACGCAGTCAGCTATGGCAGAGGTCAGGGGTAGCCAAGTCAAATCCAGGGAATGCCACATGAATGCGATCCCATTGGAAGACGAAGAGGGTACCATCGTGACTAGCGAAAAATGCAAGGTGGGAGAAGAATTAAAGGTACAACTCGTGGAGGAGCTGAAAATGATTGAACTTGTAGAAGGGGATCTTGGAAAAACCAATAAGATAGGCACAGGGATGGACTCTGAGACAGAACATGAAATTGTTATTGTTCTAAAAGAATTCCACCATCTCTTCACCTGGGAAGCAGGTTCCCCGGGTAAATTCAGTAATCAGGTTAGCTAGCACTTCCTAAATGTCAAGACCAGGGCCAAACCGGTTTAGCAAAAGAAGAGAAACATGGGGCCAAAAATTCATAGGATCATACGATCCGAGATACAACGACTGCTTTACCTACGATAGATTAGGGAAGTCAGGTATCCCAAACGGCTAGCCAATGTAGTTCTTGTCCCCAAAATGGGGGGAAGATGGCGGATGTGCGTCGACTTTACCAACTTGTAGGACACGTGCCCGAAGGATTTGAAATTGTGGATCGGGTTGATACGTTGTTGATGTTAACTTAACACTGAAGTTCTAACAGCAGTTTGTGTTCGCTGTTAGTTCGACGATGTTACTTTAACAACAGACCAGAGTAACAGTTTGCAGCGGAATAAACAAACACGAATTTAAGAAGTGAATATAGGATTATATTAACTTCCGAGCCGTAGGCAAAATACCACAAGGGTTTAACAAAGGCGTTCTCACAACTCTCAAGCTCCTCACTCTCGAATTGTTCAAACTAAGCAAAGCACACAAGAGTTGCTTCGACTATCTCTAAAAGCTCCTCACTCTTAGATCTATTCTAACAACTTAAAAACTTTGCTAAAGCAAGACAACACTCAACAACTGTAAATTAATCTCTCGGATTGATTAGCTCTTGTCTCGTTGTTTGTCTTGATGTACTTCACACCTATATATAGGTTCTTGATCTTCGACTTCAAGGTGTGTTGTACACGGTTGGTAATTCTCTTTGTTTCCATCTCGAACTCCTCTACCTTGTTCTCGCAGTCCTTCTTGAATAATAGTTCCTTCGCCAGTGATCTAGCTAAGGAAAGACTCCTTCTTCAATTCAGGACTTTCCCTTGGAAGCTTTCCTAGTCGCACTAGACTTCTTCTTTTCTTTTATAAGCCGTTTGCTTTAATTAAGGAAACTTCTCATCTTGGAAACTTTGAGCGTCCAACCTAATGCAAGTTTGTTTCCTGAATAATAATCAAAGACAACTACAACTGTGGAACTCAGTTAGTTAAGTGAATAAGGCAAAACAATAATAATAATAATAACTAGATTGTAAAACAGTTTCTGGACGTGCAATGTTACTCTAACATTGAAAATCTCAATGTTATCCTAACATCCAGAAAACTTGCACTTTCAATCTCCCCCTTTTTGCCTTAATCACAAAACCTAAGAAACAGTTCTTATCAGATCAAATTATTCAGAAAAACTTCATTATATCATAACAATGAAAAACTAAGTACTCTCCCCCTGAATATCAGAAGGGACTAATCCAATGTTATTCTAACACTGATACTCTCGATGTTATAACATCCAGCTTTATCAATGTTGGTTTAACATCAGAAAGTTAACACCTGCAAAACAGAGTTAGTACCAGTAATCACAGTTCAATAATAGCATAAGCAGAAACACTAAGTACCCAAAATTAAAAATTACTTAATTACAGTCCATACTAGCAGCAAGGAACAGACTCCTTGATCAGAATAAAAAGAAAACAATTGTTCAAAAGGCATTAGAAACAGAAACTAAAAAACTTGCAGGAAATTTTGAAATTTGATCTACTCTCCCCCTTTTTGTGAGGAAGGCAGATCCTTCAAGTGTTTCCTCAAGCTGTCCAGTTCCTGCAGTCTGACTTGCTTGTCAGCTATTTCCCTCTGGGTGTCCTTGTACTCCCTATCCAGCCAGACCAAGGTTTCCTCAACAAAAGCATCTGCAATCACTGAGCAGCTGTCACCACTGCTCACTGGAACTGAAGAAGCAGCAAACTTGTGTGTCTTCTTCTTCTTCTTCCTGCTGGGACCAGCTTCTCCTTGAGGGTTCCAAGGCAAATCCTGGATCCTCACATTAGTGAAGTAGCTCCTGGTGATTGACATTACATCCTTGTTGCTGATCCATCCTTCAGTCTTCTTGGTTTTGAAGCCTTGCTTCACCAATAGGCATGAGATCAGAGAGGGATAGGGAAGGATTCCTTTGGGCTTTGTAGTGACTTCCTTCATGTGTCTAAGCACTTTTTCACCAATGTTTACACTCAGTCCATTCTTCAGCTTGTACACCAACTTTGCTGACTCTTTTGTCATCACAGTTGTGTTGGAAGAAGGAAGCCAATTGTAAGTGCTGATTTTGTGAAGGATGGCACTAAGAGAAGTCAGCCTGGTTGTGGGAAAGCTCTCTCTCCATTGCCTAGTGAGACCATCTGTAAGATCAGTGATGATCTCCTCCATAGTAGGATCCTCAGACTCTTCAGGATCAGGAAGCCCCCAAGCCTCATTGATCATGGCAGGAGTGATGTCATAGATCTTCTTCCTAACCCAAGCCTTCCCATACTTAGGAGAATCCAGGTTGATCACCCACTCAGAGAGATTCATGTAGAACTCTCTCACTACATCAGGAACATATGCAGACAGATTCTGCACAGAGCCCAAGACTCCTCTAGCCTCAAGCAACTCAAACACCCTGTTTTCTTTGAAAATACCCTCCTCAATAGCCCTTTCCTTGTGGATTACCCTGGCTTGGTATGCCTCCCATTGCTCCTCAGCATCAGGAGACACATAGAAGTCAGAGTAAGCTTCATGTGGATACTCTTTCATCATCAGATCAGTAAACTGATCATCATCTGATGTTAGAGTAACATCAGCTTCCTCTGGCTCATCAGCCACAAGCTCTTCTTCCTCAACTTCCTCTTCATCTTCCTCCTCAACCTCTTCTTCTTCTTTTTCTTCTTCTGACTCATCCTCAGAAGACTCAGCCATCACCTCCTTACCCTTCTTCTTCCTGGCAGCATTTGCAAGAGCAGCCAAGGAAAGGTTTTCATCCTCATCCTCTTCTTCTCCTTCAACCTCAGTTGGTTGATCACTCACAACAGCTTGGTTACCTTCAGTAGTAACCCCATTATTTACACCAAGATTGCCATCAGCAGCAATCTCCTCAGACAAATCCTCATCATGCTCACCAGTAGCATGTCCACTCTCCTCAGCAGCAGCAAACTCATCATCATTAGCCTCATTAGGCTCAACAGAACTAGCCACAGTTGGCTCTACCACTTCCTCAACCACATTAGCCTCAGCTGGCTCAATCACAGCACTACCCAACCCAATCACAGGGGCCTCATTCTCCCCCTCAATACCAACATCAACCTCAGCAGGTATACTCGGAGTAGGGTTAGCCATTGTTACCTCGATTTCAGGATTGGTGGGAGCAGGGGCTTGCTCGACAGCATCTGATGTTGAACCAACATCTTTCTTTGAAATCTTTTTGCCCTTGCGCCGTTGAGTGGTAGCTTTCCTCTTTGGAGAGGCGGCGACTGTGGTTTCAGCGGTGGTGCGTCTGGTACTGCGTCGTGGCGCTCGCTCGATTTGCGCAACTGCTTCTGCAAGAGCATCAATATTGGACTTGCGTGCCATTGTTAGAGTAACTTTGAGATAAAAGATTGAAGATTTTGAAAATTTAGAGAGTAATTTGCTTTGCACAGTTGTTAGCGTTAGAATGAAGAAGAAATTAGGGCAAATTATATATATGATTCAGATGAAGAGCATGGAATAGTGGTGTTGTAACATGTTACCATAATAATCTGACCACTATCACACGTCCCCTACATGTTATTCTTACCACGTGTCAGTGTTAGGTTAACACGTAACCAGAGCAGTCTTCATACCTGAAAACTTATAAGTTACACTGTTACAATGTTGGACTAGCATTGGCAAGTTAACATCAGGGAGGGAAGTAGGAGGTGCAGGGCTTCATCCAAAGTAGCATCATCTTGTGAGAGCGTGAGATATTCCTGTACTAATCTGAAGCTTCAACCACGTACACAGGTACAATGACAAAGCTTAAGATCATCAGTATAAGCAAGTGACAAATCAAACAGGGAAAAACACAGAGGATATACTTATCCAGGGAAAGGATTTTCCCACAGCAAGAAGATCAGAAAACATAGTGCTTTTACCTGTAGCTGGTCACCCAAGAAGTATTCCTCAACACAAGATACTTAACTACTCCCCCTAAGCCCAAACCGACAAAAGGAAATATGCAGAACAAGAATGAATGCAACCATGTTAGATTAACATTTGAGAGATGGTAACCACATACAAACCGCCTTGGTAACTGGGATCAGGACATATCAATTTATCTTTAACTTTCACTATTTTTAGAAACTCTTTTGAATAAAAAACTGATGAATGTTAAAGGACAGTCTCATCACTGAATGTGGGCAGCACAGGACTCCACACACCCCAGCAACTTAACCATCAGCTACAGATCAGGCAAGTACAAAGAAATTGAATGAAGACAACACTTTTATCAAATATTTCTCCACCCCAACTCCTCATGCATACTTGTTTACTAACCTGTTTATCAAGGAAATACTAAGTAATCAATGCTACTGAATGCACACAGTCTAAACTTTATACACCCAGTAGGAAAGATCACTATCATGTAAAAACCTTGGCCATAGACAAAAATATGAAAATAAGCACAACTGAATGACAATGAGGCCTTCAACATCATGTACCCCAGCTTCTCTTCATACCTTGTCAAACCTAACATGGATAAGTCACAACTGAATATCATCAGAGTAGTGAGCTCTGTGTATCCCAGCTTCTCCCATGATGTTAGGTTAACATTCACAGACTAACATCAGAGTTATTTCTTTCCAAAACTCTTGATATGTACCTGTTCACCAATCACCTTAGCTATTCATACAGATTAACCACACAACCAACAGTTTCTCTAACAAAGATGTAATATGCAAGAAAGAAGAATGCAAAAAAGGAACATAAAAGAATTACAGCTACACCACAACCAATAACCAATGCTAGACAGTGGTGTTATGTCAACACTGGTGAACTAACATCTCTAAACAATGCACATGCCAAGAGAGTTCCTCAGACTGAAGAACCTCTCGGTATCTAATGGTTTAGTGAACATATCAGCAAGCTGATTGTTAGTTTCTATATGTTCAATGTCAATAAGCTTGTCTTCTACCATGTTTCTCAGAAAGTGATGCCTAATGTCTATATGTTTTGTCCTAGAATGCTGAACAGGATTCTTAGAGATGCTTATAGCACTAAGGTTATCACAAAACATAAGTAAGGTATCACTGTCCAACCCATAGTCCAGTAGCATATGTTTGAGCCATACCAACTGGGTGACACAACTACCTGCTGCAATGTATTCAGCCTCAGCAGTGGATAGTGACACACAGTTTTGCTTTCTACTGTACCATGAGACCAAGTTGTTCCCTAGATAAAAACATCCTCCACTTGTAGACTTCCTGTCATCAGTATCACCTGCCCAATCTGAGTCACTGAAACCTACAAGATTTGTGTTAGTATCATAAGAGTACCATATGCCAAGGGCCAAAGTGCCAGATATGTATCTAAGTATTCTCTTCACAGCAATCAGATGTGACTGCTTTGGACATGCCTGGTACCTTGCACATACACACACAGAGAACATAATATCAGGTCTTGAAGCAGGCAAGTATAACAAGCTTCCTATCATTGAACGGTACAATGTTGGATCAACATTGACACCAGTATCATCCCTGGCCATCTTCACTGCAGATGCCATGGGAGTCTTACAAGGCTTTGAATCTGCTAATTCAAACCTTTTCACCAAATTCTTTGCATACTTTTCCTGACAAAGGAATATGCCAGTACCTGTTTGTTTCACTTGAAGACCAAGGAAGAAATTCAATTCTCCCATCATACTCATTTCAAACTGCCCTGTCATTGATTCAACAAACTTTTCTAACATAGAATTGTTAGTTGAGCCAAACACAATATCATCAACATAGATTTGAGCAATACAGATATGAGAATCTTTCTTTAAAACAAACAGAGTTCTATCTCCTCCACCTCTAACAAAACCAAGACTTAATAGAAATTCTGTAAGCCTTTCATACCATGCTCTAGGTGCTTGTTTAAGACCATAAAGGGCTTTTTCAAGCTTGTACACATGGTTTGGATACTTAGGATCTGTGAATCCCTTAGGCTGTTCAACATATACTTCCTTATCAATCAGCCCATTAAGAAAAGCACCCTTAACATCCATTTGGTATAGTTTTATCTTAAGACAGCATGCAATGGCTAAGAGTAATCTAATAGATTTTATCCTAGCAACTGGAGCAAAAGTCTCATCAAAATCTACACCTTCAACCTGAGTGTATCCCTGAGCAACCAGTCTAGCTTTGTTCCTAACTATGACTCCTTCCTCATTACTTTTGTTTTTAAAGATCCATTTAGTTCCTATTACATTTACACTAGGTGGTCTAGGTACCAACTTCCAAACACAGTTCTTAGTAAACTGTAATAGTTCATCCTGCATGGCATTAATCCAAAAGTTATCAAGAAGGGCTTCAGTCACATTCTTAGGTTCAATAGAGGAAACAAAACATGAGGCATTGTCAACAGTACAAGTGAAATTCATGCAGACACACATCTTGACCATATCACTATAGTCAATTCTTTCTTTGTTGCGTGTCCTTACCCGTTCAGTGATCTCACCTATTACCTGTGATGCTGGATGGTCTTTCTGAATCCTAGCTGGAGGGTCCCTTCTAGATCCAGTGACAGCTTCAACTTCAGAGTCAGAATCTTCTGCTGTTAGTCTAACATCAGATCTAGCTGGTGTTAGTCTAACATTGGGTTCTGTCTCCTGTTCTGCATTTCCAGCTTCATGGTCCAATGTTGGAGTACCATTGGAAGGAGTAACATCATCAATCTCCACTGTTGGTTCAACATTGGAGACATTAATATTACCAGTACCTGTATCAAGTATGAAATCATCAAACACAACATTCACTGATTCCTGAATTGTCTTCAATCTAGGATTGTAGACTCTAAAGGAAGTACTATTGGCAGAGTATCCTACAAAGATGCATTTTTCACTTTTTGGATCAAATTTATTAAGATAATCCCTGTCATTTAGCAGATAACAGTCACATCCAAATTCATGAAAATGTGCAATATTTGGTTTCACACCCTTCAAGAGTTCATATGGAGTCATGTTAGTTCCAGGTCTGAGGTACACCCGGTTACTAATATGACAAGCAGTGTTTAAAGCTTCAGCCCAGAGTCTCTTGGATATATTTTTGGCATTCAGCATGACTCTGGCCATCTCTTGAAGTGTCTTGTTCTTCCTTTCAGCAATCCCATTCTGCTGAGGTGTCTTAGGTGCTGAGTATTCATGGAAAATTCCTTTAACATTGCAATAGTTATCAAAACTAGCATTCTCAAATTCTTTACCATGGTCAGACCTAATTTTAGTCACAGAAGAGCCATATAAGTTTTTAATACTAGCACAAAGAATTTTGAACTGATCAAAAGCTTCTGACTTTTCTTTAAGAAACTTTACCCAAGTATATCTAGAGAAGTCATCTACAATAACAAAGGCAAATTTCTTACCATTCAGACTACTCACCTCAATGGGACCCATCAAGTCCATATGTAACAGTTCAAAGCACCTACTAGATCTAGAATTAGCATTCTGTACCTGTAGGGGGGCATGAACTGCTCTAGTTTGTTTACCCTTGAGACAATCACCACAGACAAGCTTACCTGGGCAAGATAGCTTAGGTAAGCCTCTTACAGCATCAACTTTTTGCAATTTCTCAAGGTTCCTGTAGTGAACATGTCCAAGTTTCCTATGCCATATAGATGCTTCATCTATTTTAGCATGGAAACACTCTGCTTCCTCTTGAGCTAGGTAGCAGTTGTCCTTGGACCGAGTACCTGTCATAACAAGTACATTATCACTATCATAAACATCACAAGATGAACTGTCAAATGTAACCAGCAAGTCATCATCACATAGTTGACTGTTGCTGATTAAATTTGCCTGTAGCCCATCAACCAACAACACATCCTTCAGGGGTGGAAATCCATCAACATTCAGTGTCCCCTTTCCAATGATTTTCCCTTTTGTACCACCACCATAGGTCACAGTGCCAGTACTCAAGGAAACCATATTCACAAGATTGTCAATGTTGCCTGTCATGTGTCTTGAGCATCCACTGTCGAAGTACCACTTACCTGAAAGGTTAGAATACACAGCAGAGAAAACAACATTGCAAACAACTTTAATCTTAGGGGTCTTAACTTTTTCTACCCAAGTTCTACCTTTCTGTCCTGAACCTAATGTTGGTCTAACATCAGAAACTGCTGTTGTTCTAACATTGGGTTCAGTAACTGTTTTCTTACCACATTCTCTTATAAATTTTCTACAGAATGGTTTTATGTGGCCTGGTTGGTAACAGTATTGACAGATAAAAGTAGGTTTACTTCTCACAGTGTTGATGGTACCTAAACTCTTAGAATCAGATTCTTTAACAAAGCTAGAAGATAGATAGGCAGAATTTACAATAGAAGAGGAAGGTTTCTCAACAAATCCCAGACCACATGAACCTGAATTTCCCATGCTTAGTACCTCATCAAGTTTGGAAGTACCTGCATTCCATTTAGCTATGATCTGTGTGTCTTTCTTGAGTTTATCCTTTACCTCTTTCAACTCAGCTTCAGCTTTGTCAAGATCTCTTTCATAGAGTTTCAACATGTTTTTCAGACACTCGATGTCATGAGTCAGTGCTTTGTTCTTCTTTATGAGTTTCACATTCTCTCTCTCAAGCCTGAGGAATGTTGTGTGCAGATCATCAAGAATATCCTCCTGGGATAATTCTTCTTCTTGGGAGTACTCTTCTTCTAGATCAACTGTACCATGAAAACAGTCAAAGTTAGTATCATCACAATCAGAGAGTTCATCAGAGATAACCTGGGAATCATTGCTGTTCCAGTCTCCAAAAAAGATTTCCTGCTTTGCTGTTGGTTCACCAATGTTAGAGTAACATTGTGATCCTAGGCAATTTCTGGAGTCTTCATTGGTCCAGGTGATCCTTGTGCATAGCGCAGCAGTTTTGATTTCCTCTGAGTGTTCTTCGGTACTTGTTCCAGATTCAAAATCATCTTCATTGAAGTCATCTACACAAACCCAATGGGAATTCCCTCTTGTTCTGAGGGTGTTAGCACATTCATGTTTATAGTGACCATACCCTTTACATTCATAGCACTGAACATCCTTTAATTTTTCTACATCTTGAGGTGTGCTCTTAGATGCCATGTACTTAACAAATTTAGGGGGCAATTTCTTGTAACCGGGGCCATCATTACCAGTTAGTTTTTCTTTCTGTTTACCTTTGAAACCTAATTTACTAAACTTTTTGGTAATATTGCCATAGTTAGAAGAGATCAACTCATATTCATCCTCATCACTACCTGCAGAATCTGAACTAGTTCCAAGAAGGGCTAAAGCTAATTGCTTGCTAGACTTTCCTAGGAATTCTAATTCAAATTCTTTCATAGTGTTCATCAAGGTCTGGAAACTCATGTTGGCAAGATCTTTAGACTCATTCATAGCAATTCTTTTGACTGTAAACTTAGAAGATAGTGTTCTAAAGGCTTTATACACCATGGTCTGATTAGGAATCACAAAACCTAAGTTCTGACATTGATTAGATATATCAAGAAGTTTCTCAAAATAACTATCAATAGTTTCCTCTTCTCCCATCTCAATCTTCTCAAAGTCTCTCAAAAGTTTCCTATACTTAGAATCCCTCACAGCCACATCACCCTCACAATGTAACTCAAGTGTTTCCCATGCAGCTTTAGCAGTATCACAAGTTTGAACAAGTTTAAACATATGATTACCTATCCAGCTAAAAATAGCATTGAGAGCCTTCTCATTGTAGTTGTAGAGAGCAATTTCAGCGGCTGTCCATTGTCCCCTTGGCTTTGGCACCAGGTCAGCATCTCCATCTCTTGGCAGATAAGGGATGGTATAGCCTTCTAGTACAGCTTCCCAAGCTTTGAGGTCGATGGATTTGATGTGGACTCTGAGTCTGATCTTCCAGTAGGCATAGTTGTTGGGACCTTCCAATACTGGCAACCTGCTGGTATTGGGGTTGGAGCTGTCCATCTTGTCGTATCAACGCCAAACACCGGTGAAGTTGGTGCTTGGCTCTGATACCAATTGAAATTGTGGATCGGGTTGATACGTTGTTGATGTTAACTTAACACTGAAGTTCTAACAGCAGTTTGTGTTCGCTGTTAGTTCGACGATGTTACTTTAACAACAGACCAGAGTAACAGTTTGCAGCGGAATAAACAAACACGAATTTAAGAAGTGAATATAGGATTATATTAACTTCCGAGCCGTAGGCAAAATACCACAAGGGTTTAACAAAGGCGTTCTCACAACTCTCAAGCTCCTCACTCTCGAATTGTTCAAACTAAGCAAAGCACACAAGAGTTGCTTCGACTATCTCTAAAAGCTCCTCACTCTTAGATCTATTCTAACAACTTAAAAACTTTGCTAAAGCAAGACAACACTCAACAACTGTAAATTAATCTCTCGGATTGATTAGCTCTTGTCTCGTTGTTTGTCTTGATGTACTTCACACCTATATATAGGTTCTTGATCTTCGACTTCAAGGTGTGTTGTACACGGTTGGTAATTCTCTTTGTTTCCTTCTCGAACTCCTCTTCCTTGTTCTCGCAGTCCTTCTTGAATAATAGTTCCTTCGCCAGTGATCTAGCTAAGGAAAGACTCCTTCTTCAATTCAGGACTTTCCCTTGGAAGCTTTCCTAGTCGCACTAGACTTCTTCTTTCCTTTTATAAGCCGTTTGCTTTAATTAAGGAAACTTCTCATCTTGGAAACTTTGAGCGTCCAACCTAATGCAAGTTTGTTTCCTGAATAATAATCAAAGACAACTACAACTGTGGAACTCAGTTAGTTAAGTGAATAAGGCAAAACAATAATAATAATAATAATAACTAGATTGTAAAACAGTTTCTGGACGTGCAATGTTACTCTAACATTGAAAATCTCAATGTTATCCTGACATCCAGAAAACTTGCACTTTCAGGATTGTTACTCGCTGCCCAGCATAGATTAGTTGGTCGATTCCACTGTAGGGTGTGCGCTACTATCTACGATGAATGGAGATCAGGGGTATCACCAAATTCCGATGGCAATTATAGAATAAGATAAGACCATTTTCATTACCTATGTGGGTACCTTGTGCTACATGGTCATGCCTTTTGGCTTAAAGAATGCGGGAGCTACCTAATAGCGACTGGTAAACCTTATGTTCGTGGGGCTAATCATAAAGTCAATGAAGGTATATGTTGACGATATGATCGTCAAAAGTCATCGAGCAGAAGATCATCTAAAGGACCTGCAAAAGGCACTAGCAATTATGTACAAGTTTGGAATGAAGACTATCCCCCGAAAGTGTTCCTTAGGAATCAAATGAGGAAATCTCCTAGGGTTCATGGTGACTGAGAAGGGAATATAGGTAAACCCTGAAAAGGCTAAGTCCATCGTGGAGATGCCAACCCCGAAAACTTGAAATTATAGGACCGTGGATTGACACAACACTTTTTGAGAGTTAAGCTGGAATTGCATTAACTCTATTTTGATCTTCTTGATAATAATAATGTGCAGCGGAAGTAAGAACACAAGAAGATATAATTTTAAAAAGTTTTCAATATTATTAAAAACTTTCGAGCCTTAGGCGAAATAACCATAAAGGTTTTATCAAAAACGTTCCTCACAACAATTCACTCACGCTCTTTGTTGATCGGACTCAACGAAGCAGACAAGTAAGAACTACTTAACTTCTATGAACTAGACTTAAGCAGTTGATACAAAAACTTCGCAAAACAAAATGAAGACTATACAAAGAAGAATTAATCTCTTGGATTATTGGCACGATTGTCTTGTATTCATCTTGATGAACTTCACATCTTTATAGATTTCTTGAGTCTTGAACGCCAAGATGTGTTGTTCACAGTTTTGGTAACTCTTGTTGTTTCCTTGTTGAAAATTGCCTTCTTTGTGAACTTCATATCTTTCCAGAATATGTGTTTCCTTCATTACTGATTTAGCAAGGTAACACATCTTCTTCAATTCGGAGAATCCTGGAAAGAATCGCGTTGCAAAGAACAGCTCACTTGTTTCCTTCTTTTGAAAGCGTGTGAGTTGACTATTCAACTTAGCTTGAATTATGGAAACTTCAAGTAAGGAATCTTCCAAAGCTCTTCTTTATGTTTAAGATACTTTCCTGGACATAAACATAAACAACCAAAACCGTGAAACTTGATTAATAAGTGAATAAAGGCAAAACTTAATTTTGGCAACTAAAGAACAGTTTTCGCAAATGCTCTCGGCTTTCAATGTTATCCTCAATGTTATCTCAACATCGTCTAACATTTCACTGTCTAACATTGATTCCAGAAAACCTGCACTTTCAATCTCCCCCTTTTTGCCTTTCTTCACAAAACCAATACCTGTTCCAATCAAGTCTTATATCGAGAAAGTTATAATCAACAAGAAACAAATTAAACTACCAAACTGCTCCCCCTTAATACAAGATATCATATTCAAAATTAAATTAACCAAGACAAGCATTAAGGTCATCACTACAATCACATATGTACACATGTTCAGACCTCAACATTCATCAATGTTGCCTCAACATTGAAACCAGTAAGTTTCCTGCATAAAGGTTAACAAGAAAAGCAGTTCAAAAAGTTCCTTCATAAGAAATAGCAATTCAGGTTAGCTAGAGCAGTTCAACAGCAGTACTTAGATTTACAGGCCATAGCTAAAATATCAAGGACATATCCCTTGATCAAATAAAACCAAAATGTACCAGCAGTTCAAAGAAATTAGCATTTCATAGAAACAGACCATAAACTAGAAGACTATAATTAAAATTGGAACTACTCTCCCCCTTTTTGTGAAGAAGGGAGTTCCTCCAAATTTTTCACAATATCCTCCAGTCCTTTGAGGTGTTCCTTTCTCTCCTCGATCTCCCTCTGAGTGTCAGCAATCTACCCCCTATACCAATTCAGCATATGATCCACAAAAGCAGAAGTAATGACCATGCAATCTTCCTCCTTGGACATAGGCACTGCCAAGGATTTTGCGGATGAGTGAGGGATAGGGTAGCATCCCATTCTTCCTTCCAGCAACTTCAGACATAGACTTCACAATCCTCTCCCCCATGTTTACAGCTAGCCCATTCTTGATTTTGTACACCAAGATTGCTGATTCCTTGGTAAGTACAGTCACATCCTTGCTTGGTAGCCAGTTGAAACAAGCTATCTTGTGTAAGTCAGCACTCAGGGAGGTGAGTTTTGTGGTTGGCAGAGCATCTCTCCAGATTTTGACCAACCCTCCAGTCAAGTCTTCCATTATATCATCATAGTAGGGGTCCTCAGATTCATCAGTAGTAGGGAATCCACAGATCTTGTTGATGGTGTAGGGGTCAATGTTGAAGACTCTCCCCCTCACCCAAGCCTTTCCAAATTTTGGAGATCTGTAGTCCCTGATCCATTTGGAGAGATTAAGGTAGAACTCCATGACAATCTCAGGAGCATAGTCACTCAGCTCCATCACTGACTGTTGCAGCCCTCTTGCCTCAAGCAAGTCCATCACCTTGTTCTCTTTGAAACTGGGCATCTCTATAGCTCTCTCAGTGTGAATCTCCCTTCTTTTGAAAGAATCCCACTTCTTCTCCAACTCTTGAGAGAGATAGTAGGGAGAAAAGTAGCTTCCCTCATCATCAGGATAGACCACATATAGCCCATCAGTGTACTCCTCTGTTCCTGATGTTGCCCCAACATCAGCAGCAACATCCTGCCCCTCCTCAGTTTCCTCTTCCTTCTCTTCTTCTTCTTCCTCATCCTCAACATATACCACCTCTACTTCCTCTTCCATCACTTGCTTTCCTTTCCTCTTTCTCTCAGCAGCAGCAGCAGCAGCCTTCTTCTCTTCCTCAGCTTTCATCTCATCCTCAGCAGCCCTCTTCCTAGCTGATCTCTCAACCTGTCTTTTCCTGGCCTCAGCCCTAGCCTTAGCAGACTCATACATATTTTTCAATTTCTCCCCATTTCCCTTTCTCTTTTTTCTTTTGAGCCCTAATCCACTTCCTCACCATCTTGTCAATAGACACATCCGCGGATATCTCCACAGATTTTTCAATAGAGCCACTACCCTCCCCCTTAACAGGTATATCAGCATCAAATTCAGGGATGGGTTCAGTAGTGTTTACCTCAGTTTCAGGCTCATTGGTGATGGGAGTGGTTGGTTCCACTGTTGGCTCAACATTGGAGGTTGATTCTCTCTGTTTGGTCTTCCTTCCTCGTCGCACATAGGGAATCGCCTTCCTCTTAGCAGCAACAAGGGCCTTAACTGTTTTTGCAGCAGCACTTCTAGTGTGTGAGCGAGTGCGTGCAGCAGTGGGTTCAGTTCCTAGAGCAATATCTGCAAAAGTTTGCATGGGAGACTTGCTTGCCATTGTTAGTAGAGAAGGTTTGAGAGAATTTGCAGAGAGAAAACGAGAGAATTTGAGAGCAGAGAGTAATTTTGCAGTTAAGCACAAATAATAACCTTGCAAGCACAAATAAGGAAAATAGGGTTTTGATTTTTGAATTAATCGTGAATTAAGGAAAGAGAATGAATGTTAGTGGGCAGTTACCAAATTTGAACCATGTAAAACTTTCCCACTATGTTTTTCCGCGCACAAGCTTTGATATTTAATTAACAGTTAACTAGAGCGGTTTTCAAAAAAAAACTGAAAACTTATAAGTTCCTGTTTTCAATATTGACCTGCGACTGTGCACAATGTTGGGATAACATTTGATAACATTCAAAACCGAAGGTGGAGGTACAGGCTTCACCAAGGCAAATTCATGTGAGAGCTTGAGATACATCCAAAAAAACATCTGAAACTTAACCAATATAGCAAGTGAGTACCTCAGACATATTGTTCAGATCAAAATCATGAGTAATCAACATAGATAACAAGAAACACACAGAGATAAGCAGTTATGAATTCAAGGAACAATTCACTTCCACGGCATAGAAAGTCACAGAATAGTGTGTCACCTGCAGTATGTCACCCAAATTGTATGCTTCAACACATGAATTATACTCCCCCTAAGCCTAAACCGACACAACTCACAAACAAGAAAGAAAACAATGTAGTTCTATATGAATGCAACAATGTGATGTCAAATAGGCAGATGGTAAACACAAATGAAAAACTCCTCAAACCAACACAGCACACATCTCTTTCTAATCTTTATTGTTTTCATAACTCATCTGAACAAAAACAGAAGGTTGCTAAACACAAAGTTAATGTCACTACTGAATGAGGGTAGCCTGAACTCCATACACCCCAGTAATAACATTAACAGCAGCAAGTAGGGCAAGTACAAAGGCCTTGAATGTTGGCAATTCATTTATCATGCACCCCAACACCCCAATTCCTCATGCATACTTGTTTACCAACCTGCATTCAAGAGAATCACCAAGTGATCAGTGCTACTAAATGTAAGAAATCGAAACCTCAAACACCCTAGTAGAAAGGATCACCCTCATGTGTTCCTTGGCCAAACAAACATAGACATGTAGCTAAGCACAACTGAGTAACACTGAAGCTGTCAACATTATGCACCCCAGCTTCTCCACATGTCCTGTACACCTTCCATATGAATAAGACACAACTGAATAGACATCAAAGTACTGAACTTTGTGTACCCCAGCTTCTCCATATGTTAGGTAATCACAACCTCAGACAACCGGAAGAGTTTTATTAACTTTTTCAAAAACAAAGATGTAAAACTGATAACTAGAAAGAGTTGTTAATCAAAGAGTTCAACCACACAAGCCACATATGACAAAACACAGATGAAATGAGACTCAAAAAGAAATGCAACTCAACAAAGGAATAACAACAGAATACCTACTACACAACAACCAATATACCAGTGCTAGTCAGTGGTGTTATGACAACACTAGTTTTCTCAACATTTTCACATATCACACATGCCAAGAGATTTCCTCAAGCTGAAGAATCTCTCACTATCTAAAGGTTTTGTAAACATATCAGCTAGCTGATTTGTTGTCTCAATATGTTCAATGTTGATTACTTGGTCCTCTACCATATCTCTTAGGAAATGATGCCTTATGTATATATACTTAGTTCTAGAATGTTGGACAGGATTCCTAGAGATACTTATGGCACTTAGATTGTCACAAAACATGAGAAGTGTATCACTATCTAGCCCATAATCTGAAAGCATGTGTTTGAGCCACACAAGTTGGGTAACACAGCTGCCAGCTGCTACATATTCTGATTCAGCAGTTGATAATGAAACACAATTCTGCTTCTTGCTAAACTAGGAGACCAAATTATTCCCCAAATAAAAACAGCCCCCACTTGTGGATTTCCTGTCATCCACATCACCTGCCCAGTCAGAGTCACTGAAACCAACCAAGTTAGTGTTAGTGTCATAAGAGTACCAAATGCCTAAAGGTGAAGTTCCAGAGATATATCTAAGAATCCTCTTCACAACAATCAAGTGAGATTGCCTTGGCTCAGCTTGGTACCTAGCACAAACACATACTGAAAACATGATGTCAGGTCTAGAAGCAGAGAGATATAGCAAACTACCAATCATGGATCTGTACAATGTTGGGTCAACATTGCTACCAGTGCCATCTTTTGTTATCTTCACTGAAGAGGACATAGGAGTTTTGCAAGGCTTTGACTCTTGTAGCTCAAATCTCTTCATCAGATTCCTTGCATACTTTTCCTGGTTCAGGAAGATACCATTCTCCAGCTGCTTGACTTGTAGTCCCAGAAAGTAGTTAAGCTCACCAATCATGCTCATCTCAAATGTTCCTGTCATAGACTCAACAAATTTGTCTAAAGTAGACTTGTTAGTAGAGCCAAATACTATATCATCCACATAAATTTGAGCAATGCATATATCAGAGCTTTTTCTAAGGACAAACAATGTTCTATCTCCATCTCCTCTATTGAAATCTAGGCCTAACCGAAAATCAGTTAGCCTCTCATACCAAGCTCTAGGGGCCTGTTTTAAGCCATACAAAACCTTTTCAAGTTTGTACACATGGTCAGGATGTTTAGGGTCAACAAAGCCTTTAGGTTGTTCTACATAAACCTCTTTGTCAATTAAACCATTCAGAAAGGCACCTTTAACATCCATTTGGTAAAGTTTAATCCTAAGACAACAAGCAATAGCAAGGAGTATTCTAATTGACTGTATCCTAACTACTGGAGCAAAAGTCTCATCAAAATCTATACCTTCTACCTGAGTAGAACCTTGTGCAACCAACCTAGCTTTGTTCCTCATAATTACACCATTCTCGTTAGTTTTATTTTTGAAAATCCATTTTGTACCTATTACATTCACATGTGATGGCCTAGGTACAAGATTCCAAACTCCAATTTTGGTGAATTGTAAGAGTTCCTCTTGCATGGCATTAATCCAATAACTATCCTTAAGAGCTTCAGTTACATTCTTAGGTTCAATGGAGGACACAAAACAAGAAGCATTTTCAACAGTACATGAAGAAGACATACAAACACACAACTTAGCCATATCCTTGTAATTTACCCTTTCTTTGTTGCGTGTTCTAACTCTTTCAGTAATTTGACCAATTACTTGAGAAGCTGGATGATCTCGTTGTATTCTAAGAGGGGGGTCTCTTCTGGATACAGGAACCACTTCATCTTCAGAATCTAACAACACAGATGTTGGCCTAACATTGGGGGTTTCTGGTGTTAAGTCAACATTTGTTCCAGTTTCCAGTTCAGCATCTCCACCGTCAGTGTTCAATGTTGAGTCCAATGTTGGAGTAACAACTGAACCAGTGACTTCTCCAGTACCTGCAGAAACAGTTAAATCATCAAATATGACATTCACTGATTCTTGAATAGTATGCAATCTTGGATTGTAGACCCTGAAAGCAGCACTATTAGGAGAATATCCAACAAATATACACTTTTCACTTTTGGGATCAAATTTGCTCAAATAGTCTCTATCTTTTAGCAAATAGCAGTTAATACCAAATTCATGAAAGTGTGCTACTGTTGGTTTTGAACCCTTCAAGATTTCATAAGGTGTCATAGTAGTAGTACCAGGTCTAAGATAAACTCTATTACTAATATGACATGCCGTATTCAAAGCTTTAGCCCAGAGTTTCTTAGATAGGTTTTTAGAATTCAACATAACTCTAGCCATCTCTTGAAGTGTTCTATTCTTCCTCTCAGCAATACCAATTTGCTGAGGTGTCTTAGGTGCAGAGAACTCATGGAAAATGCCTTTAGATTCACATAAATTAGCAAAGCTTACATTTTCAAACTCTTTTCCATGGTCAGACCTAATTCTTCCTACAGAAGTGCCGTAAAGATTCTTAATACTAGCATGCAAAATTTTGAATGTGTTGAATGCCTCTGATTTTTCTTTCAAAAATTTAATCCATGTATATCTTGAAAAATCATCAACAATAACAAAAGCATACTTCTTACCATTCAGGCTACTAACCTCAATAGGACCCATGAGATCCATATGTAGCAATTCAAAGCACCTATTAGTTCTAGGGTTAGTACTCTGTACCTGAAGTGGTGGATGAACATCTTTTGTTTGTTTACCTTTCAGCCAGTCTTCACAAACAATTTTACCTGGGCTAGTCAACTTAGGCAGTCCTCTTACAGCCTCTAATTTCTGTAGTTTCTCCAGATTCCTATAGTGCACATGTCCTAACTTCTTGTGCCACATGACAGATTCATCTACCTTGGCATGGTAGCATTCTGCTTCATCTTGAGCAAGATAGCAGTTATCCTTTGATCTTGTACCTGTCATGACACGGACATTGTCACTATTAAACACATCACATGAACTTTTATCAAAAGTAACTAGCAGATTGTCATCACAAAGTTGACTTATGCTAATTAAATTTCCTTTCAATCCTTCAACCAACAACACATCCTTGAGTGGTGGAAATCCTTCAACATCCAGTACTCCTTTTCCAATGATTTTCCCTTTAGTGCCTCCTCCATAGGTAACTGTTCCAACAGTCAAAGGGATTACATTTTTCAGGTTGTCAATGTTTCCAGTCACGTGGCTTGAGCATCCACTGTCAAAATACCACTTACCTGCAAGGTTAGAGTAAACAGCAGAAAAAACAACATTGCAAACAATTTTAACCTTAGGAGTTTTTATCTTCTCAGTCCAGGTTCTACTTTTATGTCCTTCAGATTTGTTACCTAATGTTGAGATAACATTCAGATCAGATGTTTTCCTAACATTGGTACAGCTATTAATTATTGTTTTCTTCTCAATCACAATTTTATATTTTTTACAATAAGGCTTAATGTGACCAGGTTGAAAACAATATTGGCAGATAAAAGTAGGTCTTTTCACAGTGTTGGAAGAGATTTCACAACTCAAGTTATTGCTTTCCTTGATAAAACCATCTTTCAAATAGGCAGAATTAACATCTTCAGAGGAAGGTTTCTCAACATAGCCCAAACGATTTTTACCTTGATTTCCCATACTCAGCAATTCATCAAGCAGAGATGTAGAGGAGTTCCATTTGTTAATGGTATGTTCAGCTTTATCTAAATTTACCTTTACCTCTTTCAGCTCAGCTTCAGTTTTGTCAAGGTCTTTCTCATACAGTTTCAGCATCTCCTTCATGCATCCAATCTCTTCCTTCAAGCTTTTGTTGCTCTTGATGAGTTTGTGATTCTCAAGCAGCAGTTTGTGGTAGGTAGACTTCAGGTCTTCAATGATTTCCTCCTGGGACATTTCACCTTCAAAGAAGTATTCTTCATCTAGATCCACTGTGCCATGAAAACAATCAAAGTTAGATTCATCAAAGTAGGACGCAAAATAAGGTTCAGAATCAGTATCATATTCATCCCAATCTTCAAATAAGGTCTCCTGTTCTGATGTTGGATCCTGAATGTTGGGGTAACATTGAGATCCGAAGCAGTTCAGGGAGTCTTCTGGTGTCCAGTCAATCTGAGTGAGTAGCACAGCAGTTTGAACCTCTTCTGATTGTTCTTCAGCTTCTCCAGAACTAAAGTCATCTTCATTGAAATCATCTACACAAACCCAATGAGAACTTCCTCTTTTTCTAAGAGTGTTAGCACATTCATTAGCCATATGACCATATCCTTTACATTCAAAACATTGAACATCTTTTAACTTATCAGCTTCTAAAGGAGTAGGTTTTGATGCCATGTACTTCACAAACTTAGGAGGTAATTTCTTGTAACCTGTGGAACTATTACTAAGGTTCTTCTCTTTACCTTTTCCTTTAAGATTCAACTTATTGAACTTCTTAGTAATTTTCCCATAGTTTGAAGAAATTATTTCAAAATCATCATCACTTTCATTGTCAAGATTAGAACCTCTTAAAGCAACAACCCTATGTTTGCTAGGTTGTGAGGCAAGCTCCATCTCAAATTCTCTAAGAGTATTCATCAAGACTTGAAACTGTAGATTATCAAGGTTTCTAGATTCACTCATTGCAATTTTCTTGAGAGAAAATTTAGATGACAGTGTTCTCATAGCTTTATAAACCATTTCTTGATTAGTCCTAGCAAAACCTAGATTTTCACATTGGTTAGCAATATCAAAAATTTTCTCAAAATAACTGTCAACACTTTCATCTTCTCCCATCTCAAGTTTTTCAAATTGCAAAAGCAGTTGTCTATATTTAGAATCTTTAACAGCAGAATCTCATTCACAATGTAATTCAAGTATATCCCAAGCATGTTTGGCTTTTGTACAATTCTGGATTAACTTGAACATGTGATGATTAACCCAACTAAAGATAGCATTAAGAGCTTTTTCATTAGTGTTATAGAGACTTACCTCTGCTGTTGTCCAGTCTAGTTCTGGTTTTGGAACTAGATCACCTTCACCATCTCTTGGTAATGTTGGAAGAGAGTATCCATTGATCACGAATTGCCAGGCTCGAATATCAATAGCTTTGATGTGAGACCTCATCCTGATCTTCCAATATGCATAATTGGAGCCATCCAAAACTGGAATCCTGTTGGTGTTAGGATTGACACTGTCCATGGTGTTGTATCACCTCCAAACCACCAGTGTAGTCGGTGTTTGGCTCCGATACCAATTGAAATTGTAGGACCGTGGATTGACACAACACTTTTCGAGAGTTAAGCTGGAATTGCCTTAACTCTATTTTGATCTTCTTGATAATAATAATGTGCAGCGGAAGTAAGAACACAAGAAGATATAATTTTAAGAAGTTTTCAATATTATTAAAAACTTTCGAGCCTTAGGCGAAATAACCATAAAGGTTTTATCAAAAACGTTCCTCACAACAATTCACTCACTCTCTTTGTTGATCGGACTCAACGAAGCAGACAAGTAAGAACTACTTAACTTCTATGAACTAGACTTAAGCAGTTGATACAAAAACTTCGCAAAACAAAATGAAGACAATACAGAGAATAATTAATCTCTTGGATTATTGGCACAATTGTCTTGTCTTTATCTTGATGAATTTCACATCTTTATAGATTTCTTGAGTCTTGAACGCCAAGATGTGTTGTTCACAGTTTTGGTAACTCTTGTTGTTTCCTTGTTGAAAATTGCCTTCTTTGTGAACTTCATATCTTTCCAGAATATGTGTTTCCTTCATTACTGATTTAGCAAGGTAACACATCTTCTTCAATTCGGAGAATCCTGGAAAGAATCGTGTTGCAAAGAACAACTCACTTGTTTCCTTCTTTTGAAAGCGTGTGAGTTGACTATTCAACTTAGCTTGGATTATGGAAACTTCAAGCAAGGAATCTTCCAAAGCTGTTCCTTATGTTTAAGATACTTTCCTGGACATAAACATAAACAACCAAAACCGTGGAACTTGGTTAATAAGTGAATAAAGGCAAAATTTAATTTTGGCAACTAAAGAACAGTTTTCGCAAATGCTCTCGGCTTTCAATGTTATCCTCAATGTTATCTCAACATCGTCTAACATTTCACTGTCTAACATTGATTCCAGAAAACCTGCACTTTCAAAACTGTTAAGGACATTCAAAACTTGACAGGGAAGATGGCATCTTTGAGTAGACTCATCTCTAAATCAGCTGAGAAGGGGCTTCCCTTTTTCAAAATATTGAGAAACATAATGAACTTTCACTGGACCGAATAGTGTGAGCAGGCCCTTAACAAGATGAAAAGTTACTTGGTGTGGCCTCTGTTGCTAGTAAAACCCTTACCACATGAGGAATTGTTTCTATACTTGGCAGTGGGAGAAGAAGCTGTGAGCGCGGTGTTGGTACAAGAGCAAAATAGAGATTACTGCCAGGTGTACTACATCAGTAAGACGCTACAAGGGGCAGAAGATAGGTATACCCTGACCAAAAAACTGGTGTTAACCTTGGTCACGGATGCCTGTAAATTACGGCCCCACATTCTCTCACATCCCATCACTGTTTTAACTAAGCATCCCCTACGCACCATCCTTAACAAGCCTGGATCCATAGGGCGGCTAGTAAAATGGGCAATAGAGCTCGTGGAGTATGATATCTCTGATGCCCCTAGACCCTTGATTAAAGCCCAAGTGTTGGTTGACATCGATATGGAAATAACGGGCATGGAACTAGACGAAAACCCACCCTTGTGGCATGCATTCGTCAACGGGTTATCGACGACGACACATGGGGGGAAAGAATTGTCTTGTTAAACCATGAAGTAGAATAAGAAGTGTTGTACTTTCCTGTCAGACTCGACTATCCCCTGTCCAATAACGAGGTAAAATACGAGGCCCTTCTAATCGGGAAGGGGTTAGCACAAAAAGGAGGCATCAAGAAATTGATGATCCACAGTGATTCGCAAGTGATTGTACAACATGTCAGTGGCGCCTACGAGGCCAGGGAAGAGAATTCGAGACTATCTTTATGTAGTCTTTTAGAGATGGGACTGGTTTGAGGAGTATGATATAGTTCAAAATCCCCGCTCAGACAACCAAGAAGTAGATACTTTATCTAAAATAGCCACCCAAACTGCTACGATACATACCCGTCATATCACCTCTATTCAGGCCCCGGATTTAGAGAAATCCAAAGCCGAGAAGGTTAATACCACGATGAATCCAATCAAAGAGGGATGGATGTCAAGAATCAAGGCCTATTTGAGACATCCGGAGGAACATTATGCGAACAAATCTGAACAACAGTTGATGGCATGAAAAACTGCCCGTTACTTTTTGCACGATGACATATTGTTCTGCATATCCTATTCATACATCCATACGAGATGTCTCAACAAAGAAGAAGCTGAATAGGTTATTAGGAAAATCCACAAAGGCACCTCCGGGAGCCACACCAGAGGAGAAAGCACGGCCGGACGTATAATCCGCCAGGGCTATTACTGGCCCACAATGGCATAAGACTACAAAAAAATATGCAAAAAAGATGCAAGTCGTGTCAAGCCTATACCCCACGAGTCCACCAACATGCAGCGCCATGGGAACCCAGCCTGAACCCATGCCCCTTTGCAAAATGGGGCGTCAATGTCATGGGTCCCCTAATCCCCAATGCAGGTGAGAAGAAGTTCTTTTTAGTAGCTGTAGATTACTTTACCAAATGGGTGAAAACGGAACTCTTGGATAAAATTACTACCAGAGCGGTTATCAACTTCCTGTGGAGATACATACTATGCCGTTTTGGCATCCCTCGATACCTGGTCAGCGATAACTGGCTCCAGTTCATTAGTAAGAAGCTAGAAGTTTGGTGCGTCCACTAGGAAATAAAGCACTGCTTCACCTCCGTGGGGTATCCCCAAGCTAACAGCCAGGTTGAAAGAACCTACCAAACTTTGCTAAACAATCTAATGGCAAGGCTGGATTAGCACAAAGCTAAGTGGGTGGAAGAAGTCCCTGACATCTTGTAGGCCTATAGGACCACTCAAAGGACCGCTACGGGAGAAACCCCTTATAGCTTAACTTACAGCAGAGAGGCACTGATACCCCCCGAAGTGGTAGTGGAAAGCTGGCGAGTCAAAGAATACGAGGAAGTGAGCAACAGCTATAACCTAGCGTTACCCTTATATCTATTGGAAGAACGAAGGGCGCGGGTGGTCATCAGAATGGAACAATATAAAGGACGTATGGTGCGATACTACAACACCAAAGTGCGAACTAGAAGCTTCATGTAGGAGATCTGGTACTAAAAAGAGTCGATACTTCCAAGAGCATAGGAAAGCTTCAGCCCAAATGGGAAGGACCCTTTAAGATCTCTGGGATCATTAGAGTCGCCACATATTAATTGGAAAACCTTGAAGGAGAAACATTCCATAACACGTGGAACACATCTAACCTTATGAAGTACTATGCCTGATGTAAATAACAACCATTGTAAATAAATAAAAAGACTAATTACAATAGATGAACTTTACATTATCGAAAGTAAAGTGTGGTTGCTGATACAAAATTATGGTCCCGAAGAAGGCCACAAGCAACCATATCCTACGATATCATCTATCTACCCACAAAAGTGGATCGTAGGAAGCTACAAGATTCACCTTTACACATACATATATACGTAGATAAAAAAATCTATCATAGGAAGTCTAAAGATCCTTCATAGGACGCTTTCCTTCTCTGATCAAACGGCGATGCTAATACGTGGTTAGGTCCATCAGATTAGCTATATCTATGGAGGGCACTGTAAAATCCTTGGAGGTTCAGATAAACCTAATAAGAGATGCAGAGGGAGTATCAGAAAGCAGTTGCGTAATGTTCAATTCTAAGATGAAGACGGTAGAGGGGGAAATCAAGCAAAGATCGCACGACCTCTTGACAAAGCCTATACCCAATGTGCACCATGTCGTGGAGTTCTCCTCCGAGAGATTCACGAAGCGGAGAAATAGTGGACATGTCATCATAGCTTGAGCATGAGCGCTAACCAAAGTCACTTCATGTGTCCTCGCCATCTCAGCCATCTTACGATGGGCAGCATCACTTTCTTCGAAAACCTTGGAAACGATTTCCTATAATGCGTGGATCTGGTCAGAGATCTCTAATTCTTTCCTCCAGACAAACCACTCGCGCCCTTTTTAGGATGAGGCGTGGTTCTAAGTCCCACGATTTCTCCAATTTACCTTTCAAAGACTTGTCATGAGTGCTCTGCACGGCCTTCTGGTTAGTCTCTAACTCTTCAACTTTCTTTTGAGCAACGATGAGGTCTCTTTCTAGATCATTTCCTATGGCGATATATCAATTTAGTATCGCATGAAACTTGGTCCCTTCTAGAACCCACATCATTTATAACCATAAACAGTTGCAAACGAAAAAGAGTAATTGAGACATGGATACACGTAACACATAAAAGAAGGCTCGAAGGAAATTCATACCTCATAAAGGTCTTTGCAAGCCAAATCCTGTAGAGTAGACAAAGGAAAGGTGTTCAGCGATGCACAATCTAACATGTTCAACAGATCATTTAAAAAGGTACGACAAAAGTTCACATCAGAAGCTATTTGAGGAAAGGCATCAACCCCCGATGGCACCCTGTCGTGACCATCTCCAGTAACATGGGTCCCTTGACAAAGAGGAGATGGTGGACACTACTCAACCACATTTACAACTTTTCGACCCAAGAGTGGAACCGAAACGATCGCGGAGATAGTAACATCCCCGAGATTCGATAAACTTAAACTCAAAGAAGGATTCAAGGGTGGGGGGGGGACAACAACAAAAGCTAATACCCTAGGGACGCCTCGGTGGGAAGAACTCGGCACATCTATAGGAGATATCCCAGTAACCTGAGAAGAAGGCCCACCACTCGACATCAAATGATGGCTATCCAAGATAGCATGTCTTGGAACTAACTCGAAACCCAATAGGGAAGACCCTTCCCCATCTTCACTACTATAAGTGTCGTTAGACATACAACTTAAGAACGTCTTGTCGAATGCCCTCACGGTAAATAAGTCCATCTTTGACCCTGCAAGGGACAAGAAAACACAACGAGTCAGATAATAATGAAATGCAATACCATAGGGAATGTAGACACATTAATTTTGTGTCTAATTAAATTAAATAATGGTAACTCTTAAGATGGAAGAAATACAAAATATATTTTATTTAATCTTAATATTTTGAGGGATTAAAATAAATATATTAATTAAATCTTAAGACAAGTAAATAATTGCTCATCAAATCTCAAGACATGAAAAGTCTTCTCTTCCAAGTCTCAATCTTCAAGAGATGAAAACAATTCTCAACCAAATCTTAACACATGAAAGAATTCCCCACGAAGTCTCAGTCTTCAAGAGATGGAAAGAAGATTCTCTTAGATAAAGTCTTCCATATCAAGGAATTGTAGACGCGATCACGACCGTTCATCTCATCAGGAGATTCTAATTGTGATTCACTCCACAACTATAAATAGAGGTGGTCTTGAAGAAGAAACAACACACACAAAATATTCACAAGTTGAAGAGGGAAAAGCTCTAAGTTTTTCGCTCCACCAAATTCATCCATCTTCAAGCGTTCTTAGAGGCATTCAAGGCATTTTCAACAATCTTCAAGGTGTTCTTCGTAAAGAACTCCTTTTAATGTGTCGTCAAGTCTCATTTCCATCCAAAACCCATTTTTGAAGATTGCACTTCTGTCGAGAAAGATCAAACTCCAAGAAGTACAACAAATCAAAAACCTAGTTCATACCATTCTTCATTCGTCTTCAAATCAAAAATCCGTTGAATCTCAGATCAAGTCCTAAGACCCTCGAAATACCGTAAATACCGGCTCAACGAGGCATCGAAAAATGAGTAAACCCCGATGCGCCAAGAAAAAACGAGAACATCCCCTCACTGAACACTTTGAAGTCTAAAAGCCATTGGAGCACTCACCCCGAAGGTCAAAGCACGAGAACAATTCTATAGTGAAGTCTAAAAACCATCGGAGCACCCATCCCGAAGGACAAGGCACAAGAACAATGCCCTATTGAAGTCTAAAAACCCTTGGTGCCCACGTCATAAAGACCTAAATGCAAGAACATTGCACTGCTAAAATAAAAATGCCATCGGAGCTTACATCGCACGTGAAAAAAGTGCAGATCTACCTATCGAAGCACATATCAAGAAGGAAACAAACCGCTATCGAAACTACTATCACATTGGACGAGTACCCCGTTTCACTTATCAAGCCTTCCTAATAAACCCAGCTTATCAGAGAGATAAAGTTAGAAGAGCCAACTCGTTGGAATCCCCTGAAGCCATCGGAAGAGATAAAATTCGTCGTAGTCAGTGCCCAGTTGACAAATATGAAGTTTATCTTATCCTTTCACACATATTGCAACACATGTACTTTTCTAAAGACATGCAGAGTGACACATGTCCCCAAATACCCCTATATAAAGGGTATCCCTTATGAAAAAAAAAAACTCAATTCCGATATCAAAGGCATCTGCCTCGGGAGAAGACCGCACCATCAAAGGGGGTGTAGAAGGACCCATCCAAAAAGAAGTTACTATCGAATCCTCGGGCACGATAAGTTCCAATGGATTTACTGGGGGCGTTGCTATAGGCAAAGCCCTCTGATCCTGCTCCTCAGAAGAAGAACTTGCCACTACCTCAAAATTCAAATGATAAGAGCCATCATCCTTAGAGAGGGCTTATCCGCCATTCGGTATGTGCCCCAAATAAGCCTTATCGAAAGGTTTGATGGCAAAAATCTCCATCTCTGCACCTACCAAGAACACAAGCGTATTACAAGCATATCATTGAGGAGTATCTTAAATAGAAGACAAAAAAGAAGAACTTACGAAAAAAGAAGTTACTATGAAGGGGCTGATGAGAGAGATTAAATATCTCTACCCCCTCCTGAAGACTAGCCAATATCAAAGACTCTGGAAGCTCTAACAAACCGTTAATATCGTAGGTGCCCGAGAACAACCCTGAACTAGAGAAAATCTCTCATTCACGTACCGATGTCTCGAGATTTGGGCGATATATCCTAAGGCCCATCGGAGAGGCACTCCCCACACACTAGCCGATAGGCCCTTCGGATGGACAAAGAAGAACCTATGCCTCCAATCCCCCCGATGAGAGTGATGATTGGAAACATGCGTGAAGGCTCTGGTATTGTCCCGATAGGCCAGGCTAAAAAAGGAAGTGCTAGCCGAACAAGGGCGTAGGATGAATATTGCCCCCACCCGATAGAGAGATATCAGGAGGTTTAAAAGGTCGCAACACAGAACATACCCCATCAAATGACGATAAGAGTTAGGCATCAATTGACTAGGGCATATCTGCCAATATCAAAAAAGGACCTCAACAAAAGGGTGAAAAAACACCCTCATCCCACACCGCACGTGCTCACAGTAAACGATTAAATAGCCTGAAGGGGGATTATATGCCCTCTGATCGGGGTGGGGTATAACTACGTCATACTTATCAAAATTTAAAGCATACTCAGCAAAACGGGTCATAATAGACTCCCCGTATTCGGTACTCACGGCAAATCCAACGCGCCCTCGTCCCATCATCCTTGAAGGCCTCAAGGGAAGCATATTGAACACCGATGAACGGTCAGTGGGGGAATAAGGCTCTCTATCCATAAAAAACTCACAAATATGATTCATCCTACGGGAATCCTCGTACGAAGGCCCTGGGATGGCCCTCGCCGAAGAACTCCCCACGAAGGTAGTCGAACCTTCATCGGAAGCGTGACGGACGCCCAACAGCAATGAAAGATTTCGAGATGAATTGCGAGAGGAATTCCTTGAGGAAATTGAGCCACCTTTCTTATAATAAGGTGATATCATCTTGCTAAGTAAGTTCCTTGTTACTTTTTAATGCTTAGTTTAAACCCTACCCCAGAGGAAAGTAAAAGCGAAAAGAGAAAATTTAGCTTTTCTGAAAAAAGAGATAAATAGCTCAGTGCAATAACTTGGAAATTTTTGAAGAGCGTGTGAGAATTATATACAAAACTCCATAAATATATATATATATATATGTATATATACCTGGACATTCCTCTTGAGAACCGAGTTAAAAGCTTGAGCTGTCAAAGTAAAAATATAGGCAGGGACACGTGTCAGTGGGCATCTCTATTTAGAGAAAAGTAACTCCAAAGTTTGTCATGCAAACGGGCACGTCCTGCTGAACAAATTACTTGGCCGACAAGAATAAGAATAACTCAAGATTAATGAGGGGCTCCCAGTATTTATATATAATAAAGAATTTCTTTTTTGGTCGACTACAAGTACGAAAAGAAAGAAATTAACAAGGAACAAAGAAATTGATAAATGATAAAGGACTGTTCATTCATAAACCCGAGAAGCCCTCGGAAAGCTCTTATAATCAGGAAAAATAAATACCTATGAATGCTAAAAATACGAAACAAAGAGTTCAAAAAATAAAACCTAAACAATCTAAGCACTGAAAGACTAAAACAAAAAACTCTAAACTCCTGAGGACGGAGGAGTAGAAGTTGTCCTCGGTTGGAAGAGCCCTCAGACTCAGCAAACTGGTCGGCACCACTATCAGAGGCAGCTGGGTATCAGGTGAAAACACCCTTCCGGAGCTGCTAGGTCTCGAACTCGCACTCCCCAACCTAGTGGGAGAAGTAAAAGGGGAGGCCCGAGGAGACAATCCAGTATGCCTCTCGAAAAGGGCATAGGCCTCCTCGGGGCTGGCTGGGTTCTTCAACTTGTGGATATCGAAGGCCTTCACAAAGTCAACACCCGGCCGCAACAATCCAATTGCCAACGTGGCCTACTCAAGGTACTCCCATAGTGTATGCCCTTTCAGAACACCCTTGTGCCACTTCTCAAAGAAGTCCAAGCACTGCCAAATAGTTTTCGCTTAGGCGTACTTCACCACCGCTTCCACTTGGGCCTGCAACTCCTTCGGAGAGACCACCACCGCTAGTCTTCCCGAAGTCGACTCGGCCCGATCAAGAGCTTAACCCAGTTGCTCCTGTAGAACGCTCTCCCTTTCTTGAGCCTCCTCCTTCTCCTTTTTAAGGAGTGCTATTTTAGCCTTCGAAGCTTTCTCCGATTCGCCAGCCGAAGCCTGCAAGCATTTCATCATTTCACCTTGACTCGCTATCTCCTTTTGATCTTCCTGTCATCGGAAGTCATAAGATGATATCTTCATACAGAGAATGACCATCTCCATCAGATCCTCCTCCCTCTTAGCAGCAAGAGACGGCACCTGCCCTCGGACAATTTTCATCTCCTCCCCACCATAGTTATACCCCTACTCGGTCACAATGGCCGCCTCCCTAGCCTTTTCGACCTGAAAAACAAAGAGACATCAAGCATAAGTTCTTCTATCGGAAAAGGAATTCCTACAAGGATAGAATTACAAAAAAGGACAAATTGAAAGGGAGGGGAAAACATACCAAGAACCTCATCCAGTGAGGCATGTTTGCATAAGGTGGACGCCATCGGAAGGCATGGCATGAGAGGAAACAAAGAAGCGGAGGACTTCTCCGAAGGCATCCTCCAAAGTTCGTAGTGACGACAGATCTTCTAAACGGAGAGGACCCCCTGGAACAGGCATCCCAAAAGAGATGCCCCATAGGGAAACAGTCACCAGAACCGAGGCGATGGTAGTGGAGTCAATGAATAAAACTCGATGAACACCCATAAGGATTGAAGGAGGCGCCGCCCCCAAAAAAGAATCCAGAAGCGAGACCTTAACGTCCAGTTGCGATGAATCGTCGGGCTGCCCCTCGAGAATCTCCGTAACATCCTCGGAATCACCTAACGATATGTCTGAGTGGGACTTGATGATCTATGCCAACAAATCCTCCCCTATAAGAAAAATCGTAAGTTATAAAAGTACGGAGTAAATAATTAGTAAATATAAATCATAAAAGAGAACCGAATAATTTCCTGAAAGAAAAGACTCCATTTCCTGAATCATCGGAGCCTTTCCCTTATCTACATAACCTATAGAAAAAAGAAAGAGATAACTTAGCCTAAGAAAAAAAAAGAATACCAAAAACAATTGAAGAAAGAATCGCAAAAACTTACTAGGGGCAGATGGCTCTGGAATTGGCCCCACGGAAGGCACCAAGGAAGAATCTTCCATTTCCTTCCGAGGAGAAGATGAAGAATCATCGGAAGAAATGGTCACGTACTCTGGCGGAACCGCCGAGGAAGGCCCCCCTCAGTCGGACTTCTTTCCGAAGGGAAGCATCCCTCTGAAGCAAATTCCCCCCCGCCCCCCAAAGTCCTCGGAGAGCCCTCAGTGGCGGAAATGGAACCCGATATTAGAGCCAAGGCTGATTGTAGGTCCACGACGGCCAAAGGGACGACTCTGTGGATCACACCATCCTCTCCGATGACTAATGGCGAATGATCCTCCTCCTCTTCCACCAGAAGCACGTCCATGTCTTCGGGTGTGCTAACCTCCTCATCATCTTCCTCGGAAACATTGAAAGTACCGCTTGACGAACGAGCCAATGAAGTCGCCTGAGCCTTAGACTTCTTTCGACCACTCGGGGCCGGGATATCCTGTCCCTATAGCATCGCGATCACGAATGGATCCGAAGGACTCTTACGCAAAAAATATTTCGCCAAAACCTCTCCTGTATCAAGCAAGAACACATAAGAACCATGGAAATCAAAAGTCGTTCGAAAGAAGGCACAAACAAGATTGAGCCAAAATTACTTACCGAAAATAGTTCGCCCCTCAGAAGACATGGATAAAGGCTCCAAGATGGAGGCATCGGTGAACACCACGTGATGCAGCCCTGACATTTCATACAGCATGCTGAGGTCATCACACTCTATCAAAGATCTCTGCAAAATTATCGTAGAGAGACTCATCTCCGCGTCCAGAGAGCGCACATGAGCATTAGCCTCCCTCCAGTCGAAGGGCATATTTCATTCACCCTCTACAGGCTTCACGAAGAAGTACTAGTCCTTCCAAGTACTGTGAGAGCTGAGTGTCTCATCTAAAATCTTCTTCGTAGAGTTCTTCACGGTATCCTGATGGCAAAAATGGTAAAAAGGGAGACCCTCGGCCGAGATTACGATGTCAAAAATTGAAAAGAACTGAGCCACAGTACAGCTCAATCCTTTCACTTGGCACCAGAAGACGAAAATACATAAGGCGGCAAAGCTATTCGAAGTTACCTGACTTGGACAAACGTTACATGCCTTGAAAACCTCGCAGAAGAAAGGAGGCATAAATGTAGCCGGCCATACCTCATCTGGGCGAAATATACCGTGAGGTAGCCCATCGGAGGGTTGTTGGCCATCTGCTCCTTCTTCGGGATCTTGAAGGTCATATTCTTCTGGTATGCCCCCAGATCCTTGAACAACGAGAGCACCTGATTCCGAGTAGCAGTACTAGCGGTCTTCGTGGACTTCTGAATATTGTGAGTATCAGGCTTCTTTGTTTTCGAAGCCCTAGCCTTATTTGAGGAAGCAGCACCGCTCTCCTCCGTCGTACAAGTTCCCACCTTCCTCTTACGAGTCGCCACAGCAGGACCACTCGCTGTAACCTCGCCAGTAACCGCCAGTGAATCGGTGGCGGAGGTGAAAGCCACGGCCTCCGAAGCCGACGTGGTAGTGGTAAGATCAGTAGCTGAGGATGCCATCTGAGTTAATTAAGGAGAATTAAAAAGTGTTTGCAAAACTTTTAAGGAGAAATCACGAAATTGAAGAACAAGGCAGAGAGAATTTGCTTGATGAATTTGCTGAAAAAAATTGAAAAGTGGGAGTGGGGAGAAAAGGGGGGTGATGGCTATATTTATAGCCAACGCCATGAATAAAACGTGTAGCGCGTTTAACGTCCCACGTTGCCCACTCGCCTGACACGTGTCCCCAAGCACGTCGCAGCCCAACTAGCCGTTGAAAGGAGACTGTTACCAACGGTCAGCTGCTCGTGCCGTTACACCATCAACGGATCGTTACATCTCCACCATTATTCACAATAAATGCCCAAACACGCCGCTCATCCGAGGACAAAGTTCCCAAAGACCAAAAGGTAATTTCCTTAGAAATTTATATATATATGTAATATATACCTGCGCCCCTAAAAAAAGAATAAAAAGCCCCTCTCCCCACCGAGGTAAAAATAAAAGAATAAAATTCCTCTCGCCTCTACGATGGCGATTGAAATTTGGGGGGCTAGCGTTAACACTAGAAAATAAATATAGGGATTAACCAAAACGTTAAACCCTAAAAATAGGAATTAACCCCAGGACGATACTATCGTCGAATATACTCCCGATGAGGAGGCCCGCCGAGTGTCACAAACCTAAAGTGGTTACAAGTGGCACCTGAAGAGGCACTAAAGCGTCCCTTAGAAAATCACGATGAATAAAAAAAAAGATATCAACGCGGCATCGGAAAAAGAATAAACTCCGATGGACCCGCGCGACTCCGATATCCATCAATGCGCCAAGAGGGACCACCACGGACCCCGAGTCCCAGAAACTGCGAGAACATCCCCTCACTGAACACTCCGAAGTCTAAAACCCATTGGAGCACGAGAACAATGCCCTAGTGAAGTCTAAAAACCATCGGAGCACCCATCCCGAAGGCCAAGGAACAAGAACAATGCCCTATTGAAGTCTAAAAACCCTCGTAGTCCACGTCATAAAGACCTAAATGCAAGAACATTGTACTGCTAAAATAAAAAAGCCATCGGATCTACCTATCGAAGCACATATCAAGAAGAAAAGAAACCGCTATCGAAACTACAATCACATCGGACGAGTACCCCATTTCACTTATCAAGCCTTTCTAATGAACCTAGCTTATCGAAGAGAAAAAGTTAGAAGATCCAACTCATCAGAATCCCCTGAAGCCATCGGAAGAGATAAAATTCGTCCCAATCAGTGCCCAGTTGACAAATATGAAGTTTCTCTTATCCTTTTACTCATATTGCAACACATGTACTTTACTAAAGACGTGCAGAGTGACACTTGTCCCCAAATATCCCTATATAAAGGGTATCCCTTATCAAAAAAAAAAACTCAATTCCAACTCAAGACAAGCAAGACATAAAGTTAACAGTGAATAAAAAGATGGATGTTTTCGTAATAAGCAAGCTTCTGAACCTTCGGATAGGGCGTTCTAACCCTTATTATCTCGTTAATCTGGTTAAAGTACCAAACCTGTTAACAATCGGCGACAATGTCTTTGTGTCATCCATAACTCTCTCAGGGTATTTGGCTCCCTCTATGAAAGGGACATATCACATGCCCCATTGAGGGTCCTGCCAAAGAAGAATTTGCTCTTCCATGTGTTGTGTGAACTAACGGTACCCTCTAGGATACGGTTATTGGAATCTTGATGCCAAAAAAAATAGAAAGGCGCCCCTCCAAGGGATACCAGCAGTTCAAAAATAGCTAAAACTCTCTCCACGGTACAATATATGCCCTTGATCAAACACCATAAAACCAATAGGGACAACACCGCGAAGCTGTTCGGAGTTTGCTGGCTTGGACATATATCACAAGCCTTAAACACCTCGTAGAAGAAGTGTGGGAAGAACGATCGGAGTCCCGCCTTCACCTGCACATAGTATATCGTGACATGCTTTGGCGGAGGAGTGTTTCCCCTCACGCCGGCCTACAGGTATCTTGTGCAGCACTTTTAGAAACTAGAGTTAAAAAATGCAATGTTGATTAGATTAGCAAAAACCTGGGACAACACTGAGAGTTACTCCATAATTACTCACACCATGGAAATGGTAGGACATGGCTCATCTGGAAATATGACAAGATGGATATGCAGATGATTACCTGCTTTGATTAATACCTACATTGTAAGATGCATAGGAAAGATGGGAACCTCATAGGATACATGACAGTTATATATGCCCATAACAAACTAGATCAGATAAGAGTACTATGGAATGATATTAGTGACCTGGCTGGGAATGTGATTGGTCCATGGATGATTATAGGAGATTACAATAATGTCCTTACTCTAAATGACAGAATTAGAGGGCAGCAGGTCCAAGCACAGGAATTTGAAGACCTTGCAAACATGATGAGAACCCAAGAACTATTTGAGCATGATACTAACGGGGAACCCTTCACATGGTCTAATAGACATCTTCAAGGCACCATTTATTCAAGAATTGACAGAGTAGTGTGCAATAAAGAATGGTTCACCACATATCCCAATAGCATTGTGGAGGTACAAGCTCACATCTCAGACCATAACCCTCTCAGGGTTATTTTGGACCACAATATCCCATATAGGGGAGGGAAATGCTTTAAATTCCTAAACTATATCACTGAAGCACCTGAGTTTCTAACCAAGGTAAAGGAGAGTTGGCAAAAACCTTTAGAAGGAAGACCTATGTATGTGTTGTGGAACAAATTACTCAGGCTTCAACCAACCATACAAAACATAATGAGGAAGATTAAAGGGACCCCCAGTCAAATTTAGAAGGCTAGAGATGATCTACAAGAAGCACAAACGAATCTACACAAAGAACCGTTTAAAGAAGTAAATATACTTAAGGTGAGACAAAGCTCAACTCAACTCCTGGAAATGCTTGAGGTTGAAGAGAAGATCTTAATGCAGAAATCCAAAGCAACCTAGGTTAAATTGGGAGTTGGTAACAATGCTTACTTCCATGCCACGGTAAAAGGAAAGAATAAGAGAAATGGTATTCACAAACTGGAAGATGCTAATGGAAGAAGCTTAACAAGCATAAATGAGATTGAACAGGAAGTGTTGAATTTCTACAATGGGCTTGTGGGTACCAGCACCTAGAAAATGACTTGTGTGGATATAGCGGTGATGCGAGAAAGGAAACAATTACAAGCTGAATCATGAGAAATGCTGTGAAGACCAGTTTCAGAAAATGAGATTTGGGAAGCTCTCAAATTAATAGGAGATCAGAAAGCACCTGGAATGGATGGATTCAATGCAAGATTCTTCAAATGTGCGTGGCATGTTATTAAGACTCAGGTTATAGAGGCTGCTAGAGAGCTCTTCACCAAATGGAGAATATATGTTGCACTGAATTGCTCACTGGTTACTCTGATACCAACAAGCAATAATTCAAAGACCATGAAAGAGATGAGACCTATATCATGTTGCTCAACATTCTACAAGATCATATCTAAAGTGTTGACTAAGAGACTCTTGTGGTGAATGAGGTGGTACATGAGAGTCAATCAGTTTTAATACCAGGGAAAGTTATTCATAACAATATTATGATTGCACATGAGCTAATTAGAGGATATACTAGAAAGCATACATTACCCATGTGTATTATACAGATGGACCTACAAAAAACTTATGACACTATAGAGTGGCATGCACTGGAAGTGATCATGAGGGAAATGGGATTTCCTAATCAATTCACCAACTGGATTATGATATCCTTGACCACATTGTCTTATAGATATTCCATAAATGGTAGCCCTAGCAAGATACTAAAAGCAAAGAGAGGATTAAGATAAGGGGACCCTATCTCACCCTTGCTCTTTGTAATAATCATGGAGTACTTGCACAAATGCATGGTGAAGATGCAACTGCAACCAGATTTCAACGGCCACCCTAGATGTGAGAAGCTTGGGATAACTCACATCTGCTTTGTTGATGATGTGTTGATGTTTAGTAGACGAGATAAACAATCAGTAAAACTGCTAATGGACAAATTCAATGAATTTTCTAAGTCTACATGCCTGAGATTTAACTCAACTAAGTGTAAAATCTACTTTGGAGGGGTGAAGGCACACACACATGATCTTATATTGCAAACTACTAGTTTCACTAAGGGAGAGCTTCCATTCAAATATCTGGGAGTACCACTCATAGCAGGAAACTATATATACATATGTGCAGACCACTCATAGACAAGATACTGGAGCGCATTCATCATTGGACGGCAAAGCTCCTTAGCTATGCTGGAAGAGTACAACTAATCAAAAGTGTGATATTTTCTATTACTAACTATTGGATGCAGATCTTCCCACTGCCCAAGAAGGTACTAAGACACATTGAAACAATCTGTAGGATATTTCTATAGACAGGAAATGAGGAAGCTAGCAAAAAAGCACATGTGGCATGGGACAAATTTGTTATACTAAACAAGTAGGAGGGCTAAATATCATTTCATTTGTAGAATGGAACAGGGCTACCATAGTTAAACTCCTATGGAACTTGCCAATGAAAGCAGATAACTTTGGGTACAGTGAGTGCACACATACTTTATGAAAGGTGAGAGCATAGAGACATACCAGCCCAACAGTAATTGCTCCTGGATACTAAAAACTATACTTAAAGGTAGAGATATGTTGCAAACTACTACTTGAGGTCATATGGTCAAGACTGGAAAGTATAGGATGGCAACAGTGTATAAGGAGCTGAGATGTACAAAAACTCCAGTAATCTCGAGGAAAATGTTGCATGGGAACAAAGCAAGACCGCGGGTTGTATTCATGCTCTAGTTCCAATGCCTTAACCGGCTCTCAACAAAGGACAAACTTTAGAAATTTGGTATCCAGACTGATGGGGTATGCAGCTTCTGTACAGAGAGGGAATCAACAGAGCACCTATTTTTTAAATGCACAATCACACGAAGCATTTGGAAGTAGATCCTGGAGTGGATGCAAATACAACACATACCGCACAATGGGACCAAGAAATAGAATGGATACTACAATATAGGACAAAGAAAAACTAGAAAAGTAAACTCTTGAGACTGGCAGTTGCAGAAGTGATATACAATATCTGGATGAACATGAATGATATACTTTTCAACCACAACACAATTAATCTACATCTGGTAGAGGAAACTATAAATATCATTTTGAATAGATTAAAGACAATTCTGAAATTTTATACTCCCATGCAAAGGGCATTAAAATGTTAGAATGTAATTGTTTGTCTAGTAGATAAACCTAGATCGATGTATCGGTATGTAATGACTAGATTTTGGATTTTAATAAAGTTTAGCACTTTGTTCCAAAAGAATGTATTTTTATATAAGGTAAACCAACTGACTCGGGCTTCACCGGGCATTTCAAAATGGCTCCCTCCACCCCTACCCCACCTTTTGGGAAACACGCTTCTATAGTGAAATTGCCAAACTGCCAAAATGACATTTTTAACCCACAAAATACATGTACAAATCCACCTGTAACATTCAAATAATGTGGATTTTAAAAAAAAAATAATTCACTTCATTCCCATAAAAGCTAATACATTGTCTCTCGCTCCACGCTCAATCAGAGTAATGGACAGCGATTCATCGCCTCTTCTCCAGTTTTGATTCGACCACGAAGCTCGTACTCAAATGCGACCACAAATCTGTGAGCATTGGCGATGAGGAGTTGATTTTTATATCTCTAAAGTGCAGGACCTTGACATTGTTGAAACTTCGGCGGTGTCGGATGCTAACGGACGACGGTATGCCAGTTTTAGCGATGAACTGTAGGTATTTGAAGAAATTCTCGTGTGGGTCTTGCAACTTTGGGACTAAAGGGATGAGTGTTTTGCTTGAGAGTTGTGGGTAGTATTTTGGTCATATTTCTTCCGGGTTACAATGCACCTATTACTGTTACAATGGGCTTTATTGATGCCAAAATAATGCTAATTGAATATAAAATTGGATTAACTTGGTCTGGAACACCTAATGCAAGCTAACTAGCCAGTATAAATAGAAATACAACTAATTAAATGTAGATCTAATCACAAAGGTTCAATTGAGTGAATGTCAAATCGTTCATATTCGAGGAGCGTGCCTCGAATCGGATGAATGTCGAATCGGACGGCTTCAATAGATTTAACGGATCGAATCGGATTGCTCGAATCCATGTGTATCGAATCTCTAAGTTCGATCTTGAGCAGTGGAGTGATAGTAATGAATATGTCCTGATAATGTTAGAGGATGGGGTATTAATAGACCTTGTCTCGTGGGCCCCAATGGTAGTTAGGGAATGAAGATCGAATCCTAATGATTTGATCTACCTTTTCGATCGAATCCTGCGCATTTGATATTCGTTTAAGGTCGAATTCCTTATGTTAGATATTCAATTTTCTGGGTCGTTCTCTTGTGGGCCGGCCCAATATCTCTATTGAGTCTTTCCTAAAATACCCCCATCATATAGTCTCCCTAGTGTGGGAGTCGGTCTTGGAAAGAGAACGGGTGCCAAACTCTAAAAGTTGCATTGACTCAGTATTTACTGTACGTCTGTTTGTTGAAAATTATGCCCTCAATTGGGAACTAGGATTCGAAGAACGTGGGTCCAAAATACTTTTCTTGGCTTCAATGGTTTGATCTTAAGAACGCAAGCTCGAATCCGACTTATAGACAATTTCAAATTCTGCGGATTCAATTTTGAAATTTGTCGAATATATGTGCATTATACATATATTAATTTAAATTTTAGTTGATACAGTCGATCGAATGGAGGCAGATTCGATTTTGGCTAGTAAATCAAATACCATAAATTTGTTCATAATTTAGTCTCTTTTCTGACATCGATCGAATCGTGGGCATTTGATTTTGCTTCAGTATCGAATGCGCTCGATTCGACATTGTTTTTGATGGGCCTAATGGGCCTTTTTCTCTCTATATAAAGGGGAGGAGAGGTGGAGGACCTCATTCTTGTCTTTGGAAAATTTTGGTTGACATGTGAGTAGTATCAAATGGGCACGGTTTGATACTCCTTGTATTGAATATAATTGATTCGATACAAGGTGTATCAAACGTTAGGTCATTCGACCTAATGCCTTAGAAAAAAAAATTCTAAGATTTTCTTGAAAATGTAGTATTTACGTTTCTAACTTCCTTTCTGTTTCTCTTTTTGTGCAGTGTTCTTCCGCAATCAATTTGGTGATTTGCAGTTATAATCAAGGTAGTTGATTGTTTGCTTTATTCGCCCCTTGTTATTTTGTATTAGCTTATGTGTACTTCTAGCGTATCGCATAGTTGTCGTAAGTATCGGGAGTGACATACATTTGTAGTCAGCTTTTCTTTTCTTTTTTATTTTATTTCAGTTTGGGTCCATCAATATGGTGAGTTCGGAGTCTTCATCTTGTAGTGAGTCTAGTAGCGCCTCAAGCTCTGTTTCAGTTAATTTAGTAGCGGGTCCTGAAGGTGATCCTGCAAGTTCGAACCTGGCTAAAAGAGATGGTTATGAGGCCATTGATATAGAGGCGGTTGATTTCGCGAGGGGTGACGATCAGGATAAGGATGATGATCAACCCGCGTCGCAGGCTGAAATAGATGAAGTGCCCCTTCCCCCTATAGTGGATAATCGTGTCGATAGCGAAGCAGATGAAGAAACTGAGATTATCGATAGGGATTTTGATGACTATGAAAAAGTCTTGGGTATACATACACTACTTATGTGTCGCATCTACAGCATAGTCGCCCATTCATGCGCAAAACGTATAATATTGGGAATAGCTATAAGTTAGTGATTCCTGGCCCGGACCAACGTGTGCACACTGCTCCTCCCGGACACCTCACCATCTTTGTCGGGCAATTGGCTAATGGGTTATAGTTTTTGGTGCCTGCCGAAGTCAGACGTATTCTAATGACTATTGGATTGGTACTTATCCAGCTGACTCTGAATTCGTTTGGGCATATTGTTGGCTTTATCATCGCCATGAAAGGCTTAGGCACGCCTTGCGGGCCCAATGAGTTTTGGGTGCTGTTCAAGGTGTGCAAAAAAAGGAAAAGGCTTTTATCATATAAAGGCATTGAGGCATCACAAATTTTTGATGGGGAATTCTCCGGTTACGAGAAAGATTGGAAGAAACGATATCTCTATATCAAGGAAAGTTTTGCGAAGTATTTTTCCATGTATCGTCGGGACTGGGTAGATGTTTCAAAAATTGCGATTCCCTAGGGGGTGGGTCTTCCTAGGTGGGGTGATCAGTTTAGGGTGAACCTGATACACAACCATCAGTTTAATCTTAGAAAGCTTGTCAAAAACCGTGATTTTTCACTTGCGGGGTTGTCTTCGATTCCGTATACTGGGAGATTCACCCTTGGTATAAATTTGTATGTACTCAATTGATGGTGCGCTTTGTTTCAATTTTGGTGTGTTAATAACGTTCGGTTTTCTCTTTTTTAGGTGATTTCATCATGAACCGCCACGCTTGCATGAGTCAAGTTCTGGCCGCAGAAGCTGAGAGCTCACAAACCACGGCTCATATTCCCGTGCCACCTCCAAGGAAGAGGAAGGCTAAGGGAAAGAAAGCCATAGGCGAAGCTTCTGGATCTGCCCGTGCCGATGCACCGCGTGATCCCTTTGATGATCTTATCGGCGGGGGTCGCAAAAATTTGCCTCCTCTTGCTGAGAGGCTTTGACGGACCTCATGTCGATGAGAGCGAGACTGCTGAACAAACAGAGGTTGTCACACCGACAAAAAGAAGGTGGGCACCCCACACTCATTCTCAAACATGAGGTGTTATCCCCCTTGTCCCGCGTACACCCGGTCCAGTGCATGCTGGTGGTCCCATTCCTGTTACTGGGGCAAGTGTTATTGCTGAAGCTAGCCAAGGTTCACGAGCTCGAGTCGTGGACTATGTGCATTCTGAGGAGGAGGCCATCAATGCCATGAAGGTGATCCTTCTGAATCTCATGGTGGCTTTCCCAGCATCCGTTAAGGAAATGAAAAGATTGGAGCGGCATGCACTTCACATGATCAGCTCGATAAAGTGACCATACAGTCCGATATAATCTTTAATTTATGCTTAAGTGCTTAATTTTTGTTGTTTCTTTTCTAGACTGGAGGGGTTGTGGATGCAATGATTGAGGGATTGAAGCAGGCCCATGAAGAGAGAGTGAGCGGGCTAGAACTCTTGAGGGAAGAATTCTGGGATAGTGATCCCGATGCACTGAGGGCTGCGTTGGTAGAGAAGGAGAAAGTCTTACAGCAAGTTAGGGATTATGTTTGCCTAGCTAGCAGGGATAGGGATGCTGCAAAACTCTCTCAGAAAATCGTTGATCTGCTTGAGTCGCAGCTAACTAGCATGCGGGGTAGTAAGACAGCGCTGGAAAAGCGAGTCGCAGAGCTTGAGAAGAAGCTCGCCGCTGAGAAGAAGAAAGCTGCAGAGGCTGAAGAGATCTGATATGCCCGTGGCTTGAGCCAGGTACTTTGCCTCTTTACTCTCAATTTTCTCAGACATATTTTTCTATTCTTCCTTGTTAATCTCGTTTTGTTGTTTGAGTAGGTTCCTACAGTTCAACAACGGGTGGCGATTGTCGAGGATTTTCTTCAGAGTAACACCTTTCAAGAAATCAGTGTTCAGCGAGGGGCCCGAGATGCGAAGAGAGCTCAAGTGCTCATAGTGCAGCAAATCCACAACACTCGCTACCTGCGTGGTGGGTTCAGCCCGCTGTGGTTGGACTTGTCATTGGGTCCTAATAAGAAAACTTAGTCGTTGGCCATTGAGGACCCGTCTGCCGTAGCAGACGAGTTTGCTAGCCTTCTTGAGAGCAAGACCATGATTTATCGAGGAACATCTCCACCTCCTTTCATGCCTGCCACTTATCCCTCCTCAAAAGATGAAGATTACGCCGCAGGCTGAAGGCCTTGGTTTAAATTTTCCGTTTTTATGAACAATTCGTTTAATTTGGTTTGGCGCTGCGTTGCCCTATCGTTTTGAACAATCTGCTGCTTTGAACTCCTTTTTCATATATTTACTATTTAGTTTCCGCAATTGTTTTAATTGCTTATCTATTTGCATTTCTAGCTTGCCTTTTCTTTCAAATGTGATATTCGCTATTTACTTCTTATTTTGATAATTTATATGTCGTCTCATACTGTATAATGGATTTGGCATTTGCTTTAATGCCTTTTTGCCGTATCGGGCATTGTGTTAATTTTTACTCTCCATCATCATGGGATTTTAGATTAGCACTTGTCGTTTTAGACAGAGTATCTGTCCCATTACGTCGTCTTTGAGGGATATTTGGTTAGCACTTGCCATTTTAAATAAAGTGTCCGTCACTTTTCTTCGTCTTTAAGAGATTTACGGTTAGCACTTATCATTTTAGACAGAGTGTCCATCCCGTTTCTTCATTTTTAAGGCATTTATGTTTAACACTTGTCGTTTTAGACAGAGTGTATGTCCTGTTTCTTCGCCTTTGAGGGATTTATGGTTAGCACTTGTCGTTTTAGACAGAGTGTCCATCACTTTTCTTTATTTTGAGGGATTTAGGGTTAGCACTTGTTGTTTTAGACAGAGTGTCCATCATGTGTCTTCGTCTTTGAGAGATTTACGGTTATCACTTGTCGTTTTAGACACAATGTCTGTCTCGTTTCTTCATCTTTGAGGGATTTATGGTTTGCACTTGTCGTTTTAGACAGAGTGTCCGTCCCGTTTCTTTTTCTTTGAAGGATTCACGGTTAGCACTTGTCATTTTAGATAGAGTGTTTGTCCAGTTTTTAGTCATGTGGCCTCCTTTGGGTCCGGCAATTCATCAATGTTATGCATTTAACCTTGTCAAATGGGATTTTGCATTTTTCTACATTTGTTAAGACATTATTCCAACAAATCAAATCCAAAGTATCTGGCATGGAGTCTAAATCATATTAGAAATAGGTCTGGGCTTGACTTTTAAGCTCGGTTGCCTATGTTTCTCGAGGGTGTCCTTGGAACTCAAGTCTTCGATGTCCCTCTTTTAAGTTAGTACATAGTAGCCCCTCATACTCATCAAGGTAGAGGGGACGAATAAAAGTTGTTCAAAATGTGCAGAAATCTAAAGACTCGCTAAAAATGAGAAACGAGCGATTCAGTCAATCTGCTCTATGTCCATGGATCCCAGAGCGTCCAAAGTGTTCAGCGCTTCTTGCTCTTCTTGCGGCAGCAACCTGAGCAATGCCACATAACATTGCCAACCGTCCCTATGATCCTCTATAACCTCGCCCGTTCCTAGGGGTGTTATGGGCCGGGGTCCCGTCGGGACGGGACCCCGGCCCATCGGGATCTTCCGGGGCGGGAGCTGATGAATAGCTCCCGTCCCTCCCGCCGGGAATGCTGTTCCCGGCAGAATGGGAGTCCCGCCGGGAAGGGAGGGATCCCGTGATCCCGGCGGGCAGTATCCGCCTTTGGGGCTGGACTTTCTAGCCCCTTTTTTTTTGTTTTCCATACTCAAGTAGGTAATAAAAATTAAGAACTCATCAACTCAACAAAAAAGAGGCATAAATGAGCAGTTTTTTATTTCTTTGATACTACTAGTTTTTGCTGAACCGAATGCATTTTGTTGCTTTCGATCTGTAGACAAACTTCTCGTAATGTCATCACTTTTTTTTTGTCCTGTTCTTGAAAAGAATGACAGAGTGATTGATTATTCTATACCCCCCGGGTGTAAGTGTAACCCTCGATCATGATCTTGATGTGAGTTATGATGGTTTGAAAGTCTAAAAATAGAGACTGAATGGAGAGCATGGTGTGCTTTTAATAATAGAAACCGTTATATTATGATTATTTTGAGAAGAATAGGAGCCTGGATTTCGTTACTGGAGGTTCTCTTTGACTTGTATGACTGGGGTTTTGGATTGTAAACCTGTTCTGCCCCAAATATGTTCATCTGCCCGTGGGTTCTCCAAACTGTACCATTTTTCTTTCATATCTCTGCAGAGTGTATCGCCACTGGGATCTTTTGAGCGGAAAACGACACGTCGTGAATGCCTAAGCGTGAGTGAGATATGTTCTTGGTTGCTTCGTCCCTGACCTATCCAGTACAGTGTGTGTGTAGCGGGTTGTGTGTGTGTGTTTGTGTGTGTTTTGTGTTGATATAGAATGAAAGAAATAAACCAAGAGCAGCAGATTAATGAAAAAAAAATCCTACTGGACCCCGGGATCCCGCGGGAGGGAACGGGATCCAGTTTGGATCCCGTTCCCTCCCGGCGGGAGTCAGACCGGGATCAATTTCCCGGTCTGGCCGGGAAGGAAACGAGCCGGGTTTTTCCCGGCTCGGGGAAAACCCGGCGGGTCGGGTCAGACTCCAAAGTCCCGACCCGTCCCAAACACCCCTACCCGTTCCTACAAGAGTTGGGAATTTGACCATTTGATGGTAGGTTGATGGCAATGATTGGAAAGCGTTCAGTGTTGACATTCCCAAAATTGCGTTGTACGAAAAGGGCAGATCAGTCATGGCATAATCTACTAGCAGTGTTCTTCTTGGGCGCGGTTCCTAGCGAAGGCGGGAGCGATACCATACCGTGAGGCACTATTTCTGGGCCACCAAAACCATGAAGCGAGGTTCTGACTGGCTCTAATCTTTCGTCTCCCAAACCTATTTTTTCCCATGTTGACCTCATGGTACATTTATAGAGCTGCCCTGGTCCACGAGGACTCTCATCACGCGAAATTGGCTATGTCCATCGTTATTACTAAGAGGCAGCTCTATTTTCCTGCCTAAATGGCTTGAGCGCTCAACTTGTGCATATCTACCGTTGAGAAGCTAACCTCTTCCTGTGGCATATCCTCTATTCTCAAAAGATCTACAAAATTGACAAAGCAGTTCGCATCCATATCCCTTGTGATCTTCTTTCAGCCCTTTGCGGAATCCGCTCTGACCAAACCTCCTGAAGTCATATGTATGATTCAATTTCTGATGTTGATGTCCGTTATCTGGGGATAATCCAGCACATGCACCTTGTTAATCACCTTCTACTTGTCTTTTCTCAGAGAGCGAGACCTATCTCTGTCTGTTCTGTCCTCCTACTCCTTCAAATTTTTGACATACTCCACGCGTTTGCCATCCTTGATCAATAGCTCGATCTCGTCCTTTAGATCATTGCAATCCTCGGCCTCATGCCCGTTCTATTTGTGGTATTTACATTAGGGGGTCGACAACCTCGTTGCCTTGGATTCTCTCATCTGTCTTGGCTCCTTTAGCCAACCTTTCCTCTTTGATGTCCCAAACACAGTCATGATGTCAGCATTCAATGGCATATAACGCCTCGGAGACGAATTCATGTATCTGTTGTTTCTGTTCTTATTGTGGTTATGTTCCTCTCTTTTTCTTTATTTTTCTTTAGGGGCTGCAACAACTACTGCTTTGGTAGCCATCATATCCTCGCGGTGCACCACTTGCAGCGCAATCTTGTTTATCTCCTCAATTGTCTTAGGCTGCAACCTAAGCAGGTCCTCGCTAAAGGACACGTTGTTAATATCACGGAATATTATGCTCATCATCTCTCCTTTGGGACAGTCTATCCTCAGCAGTTCCACGTTGAAGCAGCTCATGAAGTCCTTCAAGGTTTCTTTCGCACCTTGAGTGATAGAGTATAGATGGGAGTGGTCCAGTACCAATATTGATTGACTGGAGAATTGATTCTCAAACACTTTCCTGAGCTGCTTGTAAGTTCTGATCGATCCTGAAGCAATTCGGGTGAACCAATCTAGTGCTACCCCGACCAAGGTGGTGGCAAAATATTCTGGCTTGCATGTTCTCTTTGAAACCGTACAGACTTAGTGTTGTGTCCAATTTGAAAATATGATCGTGTGGATCCATCTTTCCATCGTACGGTTTCAGCGCGGGTATTTTCCCACCGTGGCCCAAAATTTTTGCCTCTATCTCTCCACAGAAAGGAGTGCTCCGGAGAGCACTTCCCAATTGCTCCATTCTGTTCTCTACGACCGCTCTCTCTATTTCGAGCCTGTTTAACTTCTTCATCACTTCGGCTTTCTCCCTTCTGGATCCCTTGCCTCGACTCTCCCTGTGTCTTCTCGTGTTGTCGTACCGGCTTTCTTCTCTTCCCCTTGCATCGTGGTGTCTCTTCGATTGCACCTCTACCGAGTTAGATCTTCCCTTACGGTCCTCCACATGGGCTTTGTCTCTATTTTCTACATCTGGGCCCTTGGCCACAGATCGCTACTCCCGCACGCCCACACCGCGAACTATGGGCAGCGACATTTACATTGGTGGTACGGGCAGTGCCTCATCCACTGCTGATCGGATCATTGCCAAGATCTCATCTCTGAAAGCACTTGACAGCGACTGTCATAGCTGTCGCCGTTGTTGTGCCTATATCTGGCGCAAGTCGATTTTCTCCCAATGGTCTAGGCAAGTCGCACCTTGTGAGTGTAGGCACCCCATCGGGTAATGTTGATGGTCCTTCTGTTTCTTGGATTGTCTGATTTGTCGTTGCTCATTCCATTTCAGCATTATTACTATCTGCTGCTCTGCTTTGCGATCTAGTCCAATTAGCAACCATGCCTAATAAACTGGGAAATGTGGTGTTCCCACAAACGGCGCCAATATTTTGGTCTTCTTTCGTTCGGGTTACAATACACCTTTTACTGTTACAATGGGCCTGATTGATGCCAAAATAATACTAGTTGAATATAAAATTGGATTAGCTTGGTCCAGAACACCTAATACAAGCTAACTATGCAGTATAAATAGAAATACAACTAATTAAATGTAAATCGAAACACAAAGGTTCGATCGAGTGAATGTCAAATCGTTCATGTTCGAGGAAGCATGCCTCGAATTCGATGAATGTCGAATCAAACGACTTCGATAGATTGAAGGTCGAATTGGTCTAGGTCGAATCAAATGGCTTCGACCGATTGAGTATAGAATAGGTCAATGTCGAATCAATGGATCGAGTGAATCCCTGTGTATCGAAACTCCAAGTTTGGTCTTGAGCGGTGGAGTGATAGTAATGAATCTGTCCTTATAATGTCAGAGGACAGGGTATTTATAGACCCCCATTCCATGGGCCTCAATGGTAGTTGGGGAATGAAGATCGAATCATGATGATTCGATCTACCTTTTAAATCAAATCATGTGCATTCGATATTCGTTTAAGGTCGAATTTCTTTTGTTCAATATTCAATTTTTTGGGTCGTTCTCTTTTGGACTGGCCCATTATCTCTATTGGGCCTTTCCTAAAATACCCCCAACAGGTAGGATATCGATTTGCTAGAGAATTGTGAGAAGAAAGTTTCAGAAATTTTATGATGATTGTGAACCGCCGGTAGAAGTTCTAATTGAGACTTAGAGAGAGAAAGAGAGATAGAAGAGAGAGAAATCGTGATGAAGATTGATGATGACAGTTGTTGGAATTATCCAGATTTTATATCAATTTGATTAAATAGCTATTTGAACATATTACTAATTTGTTTTAAATTAACTTTTTTTCAAGTGACAAAGTGAAAAAGAATCAAATGTGACTCTAGAATTTTTATTTTCTAATCAATGGATTTTTTTTTAATCCACGAACTTATTACTAATTCATAGACTTATGTTTTTTAATAACTGAAAGTAATATATCATAAGAATATATATGAATAAAGCAGTAAACTTTCAAACTTTCATGTGATATGCCTCTACCCTGGTTTTAGTTCTATTTCAGGGTATATATTCAAGGACATTAAAGAAGTTTCAGACATAATCAGCTTTAATCTGTATATTAGGAAGTGCAACCAAATGAAAGGTTAAAAATGGGCCCACAAGGTGAAGAGGGTCTAAAATGTTAAACCAAGATCATACCTCTTGCAACCAAATGTGCACCAAGGGTTTTCAGGAGTTTCTTTGGCGTCAAACTCTGATAATCAAGCCAGCACAAACGAATCATATGCTATCTCTAATTGACAAAAATTCCCTATATTATATTATTTTATTAGCAAAAAACGTCATGTATCATTAATTAACTGGCCCCAAGACTAATTTTTGTAAACTTTGAGTTGATGTAAAAAGCATAATAATTATAAGTGAATGATTTTATTTATCACAACTTGTGGTATTTATATAATGTACATAATTCTTAAAAGAGGAAATATCCTAAACAAAATACAAGGAAATACCCTAAAAGATATATACTAAATACAGGGAAATATCCTAACCAAAATACAAGAAAATATTCTAAATATATATACTAAGGACTATATTTAATACGCCCCCACAAAATTTACGTCCCATCGGCGATCAAAATTTTGGAATGCAAAAGTGAAACCTCGCACGAGGAAGCAATTTGGTGAGCAAATTCGCAAGTTGATCGACAGTGCTAACATATGAGACAATAAGAAATTTTTTGTTGGCAAGATCACGAACGAATTGAAAATCAATAAAGGTATGCTTCATGCGGAAATGCAACACCGAATGAAGAGAAAGATGTGTAGCTCCCAGATTATCACAAAGTACCCGAGGTGTTGGGAGAGAAGCATACAACTCAAGAAACAGAGGTTGCAACCAATGTACCTCAGTAGCAACATTGTCAAGGGGCGTGGTACTTAGACTCCATAGAGGAACGCGAGACCGCATGTTGGCAACGAGAGGACTACGAGATCGGATTCAAACCAAGAAACACCACATAGGCCGAAGTTAACGGCGTAGAGGTGTGATCACCAACCCAATTCGCATTCGAGTAGGCAATAAGGCGGACAAATTTCTCACGGTGTAATAGAAGACCATGCGCCAAGGTACCCTTCAAGTATCTAAGTACACGCTTAAGTGCACTACAATCGAGTTTTGTAGAAGCATCCATTCGTTGCTCAAGCCTATTGACGACAAACGTTATATAAGAGCATGTAAGAGTAAGGTACTGAAGGACATTAATAACGATTTGATACTTCTTGGAATCAGCAAGGAGGAAGATCTAAAAGTCGAGGAAGTGGATGCCATGGGTGTAGCAAGTGGTCAGGCACCATCCATTTTATGGCGAGCAAGAATATCACATATATAGTTGTAATGAGACAAGAACAACCCTTAACGACAACGGAGAACCTCAACACCAAGAAAATATGACAACTCACCAAGGCCCTTGACAGTAAAGTTAGACCCCAATTGCATAATAAGGGGCGCAAGTAAATTCAATTTGTGCCCATGATGATGATATCATCAATATATACCAAGACATAGATCAAATCTGAGTTTTGAGAGTTAATAAAAAAAGTAGTATCAGACTTGGATTGCAAGAAGCCAAGAGAGTCAAGACCAGAGCTCAATGCAAGATATCAAGCACAGGGGCTTGCTTAAGATCATATAGTGACTTCTTGAGATAAAACTAGAGTCTGAGAACCCCGGGGGTTGAGACATATAGACATCCTCAAGAAGATCACCAGGCAAAATCGCATTTCTCACATCAAGTTAACAAAGGGTCCAAAAGGACATAACGTCAAACGAAAGGACAGTACGCATCATGGTAGGCTTGACAACAGAACTGAACGTCTCCTTAAAGTCAAGATCCTCTCGTTGGTGAAAGCCCTTGGCAACAAAGTGAGCCTTGTACTTGATACTAAAAACCCATTTGAAGCCAATTATATTCTTGTCAATCGGACGAGGAACAATGTGCCACGTACCGTTCTTCATAAGAGTTGTATATTTCTCGGCCATGGCTGCACGTCAATTTGTGTCCTTGAGAGCAGTGCTAACACATTTGGGCTCAAGAGGACCCTCAACCGGATGTTTCATGGCAAGATAAAGTTGTTTAGGTTGTAGTCATGCGATGTGTGCGGGGTGGGTCAGTTGGAAAAAGAGATGGTATATGTGACGTCGTTTTATGAGAGGAAGAAGAAGAAGAAGAAACAACCAAACTTGAAAAGGACGTGATCAAGCATGGCGCGGGCAGTAGGGGGTGGAGCAACGAGTCTGGTCGAGCGTCAGATCACGTCACTAAGTAGTTTGATCACGTGGTCGAGGCACGATGGCATCAGATTGCACGGACGAGGCGCGACCATCATTGCTCACCTTAGTTTCTAGAGTATTGTCGCGCGACAAGTCTGGTTGCACCACATTCTGAATGTGGCGCTTGGCAGCCGCGGCTAGAAGCGCAATTGGGCCAGATCGTGCGACATTCTGACTGTGTGGTGCGGTTGGTGGCACGACGGGCACAATAAAAAGAGATCGTTTAGCAGTTCGATACAGAGATTGAGACATAAAGCAAGCGAGAGAAGTACCTGGAAATTTAGTCTAAACAAAATGAACATAGCGAGAAACAGAAACTCTACCTTACTCAATATCATAGCAACGATAAGCACTCTGAAAGGTGGAGTACCCGACAACGATGCAAGCACAAGAAGGAGAGTGAAGTTTACCCGAGACATCAGGTCGTAACCATGGGAAGCAAAGGCAAGCAAAAGTCTTTAACTTCGGATAATTGGGTGGACGACCAAAAAGAATATTGAATGGGAAGCCCTTACGAAGAACTGACATATAAAGGCTATTAGATAGATAAACCGTAGTGGCAAACGCAGAATCCCAAAAGAAGGTAGGCAAATGTGCATGCTGAAGTAAATTCCAGCCAAGAGAAACCACTTGGCAATGACGACACTCAACATTGTCGTTCTATTGAGGCATGTGCGGAGCAGTGGTAAGCTAATTAATACCAGTCTCAAAGAGATAAGATCGCACAAACTCCCCTCCATTCTCAGAATACAAATTCTTGAGATTAAAACCAAATTGCGTCTCAACTAGTCGGAGAAATTGGCGAAACACTGGGAGCACCTGAGACTTGTGAGATAAAGGATAAAACCAGCAATACTTGGAGTAATGATCAACAAGTAACAAGTAATAACGGTTGCCAGCAATAGAAAAAACCAAAAAGAGACCCCACACGTCCCCATAAACATAATGTAGAGGATAAACAGAATGCAGATAACTCGTAGTCAATGGTAACTGGTACTTTTATTTGAGTAGCAAAAACAAGAACATGTAGCATCCTTAGAGGTGAAATTACATGGTAAATCAAACTTCTTAATAATCAAAGAACTAATAACATTAGAAGGATGTCCTAAATGACAATGCCAAACATCCCGATTCATCCGAACTCCCAAAAATGCCATTGGTGATGGGCGAGTTGAAGAAGGAGTTGTGAGGTGATAAACTCCATCAGTGCAAGCTCCGCACAGCAGCTTCGCCCGCGTAACCTGATCATTAACAAAAAAGATAAGATAAATAGAATTCAAGGGTTACATTATTAGCCAAGGTAAATTAGTGAACCGATAAGAAATTTCTCTTCAAAGACGGAACGTACAAAATAGGATATCAAAATGGCGATTAGATAGATGAAAAGAAAAAGAACCAATATGGAAAACTGGAAAATCTGAACCATCGATAATGACAACCTCATCGGTGCCATTATACTTAGAGTGAACAGAGAGATTCTGAAGATCAGAGATAACGTTGTGAGTAGCACCAGAATCAACTAACCAAGTGTTCTGATCTTGAGATTGTGGATGCGAGGTCATGGCTAAGTTGGCAAGAGGATGTTGAGGTAGACGACAAGTACGAGTGCCATGACTATAGATGCCACATATCTGACACGTGATATTAGGACGATTTCCCAAAGAACTCTAACGACCATTGTTGTGGGAATTTGCAAAATTGGAATTGCCATTACGCTGTCCATCACGACTATTCGTACAACCACCTAAGCAGTTCTTGGTGTTTCCCCAACCACCGGAGTTGCCACGAGATGGAGCGGAGTGAACGCCAGCAGTGTTGGCACTAGTAACCAACGATTGGATGTGCACATCTAGACGTTTGATGTATGTCTCATGTGCAACTAGTTTGTCATGCAATTGCGCAAAGCTGATAGATGAATCTTGAGCATTGATCTGGGCGGCAATGTTACGATAGGCAGCACTAAGACCATTGAGAACGTACGGAGTAACATCATCGTTGGAAAGAGGATGATCAATGATTGTCAATTCATCCACCTTCATCTGGATAAGCTGAAGGATATCAGCAATGATGTGAGAGCCAATTGTCATGGTGGAGAGGGAATTCTTCAATTGCATGACACGGGAGCAAGATTTGTTAGCATAAATGTGTTGTATGGTTTTCCAAGCTTGGCATCAGAGATCAGTCCCATGATATCATTGGAGACGAAAGCGAAGAGAGCAGACAAGATGATGGAATCTTGTCGTGTCCAATAGATGAACGTTGCAATAGACTCCGGAGAATCACCTAAAAGAGGGCACAGATACGAACCATCGACAAAGCCAAAAAGTCCATACCCATAAAATAGATGGTGGCACCGAGCATTCCAGGACGCATAGTTGATGTAAGTAAGCTACAGGGGAAAATTAGTGTGTGCAACAATAAGCACAAGATGGTCGAGAAGAGGACCAGTTGGTGACACCAACAAAGGAGAGGAGGTCGTCCACATAACGAAAAGAGAGGCAGCGGACTACAGTGAGGCAACGATGGCAACAGCGGCATCAATATTAGGGTTAGGGTTTAATGAATCCTCGGAAAACATCGTAGGGTCTTTTTCTTGTTAGAGAGATTTTTCTGCTGATACCGTATAATAATTATAAGTGAATGATTTTATTTATCATATGGTATGTATACATTGTATATAATTCTTAAAAAAGGAAATATCATAAACTAAATACAAGGAAATATTCTAAAGATATATACTAAGTAATATATTTTAATAAAAAAACATTTCTTTCAAATTTTAAGAGGTGTGCATGCATGTGATTCAAAAATAAAATAGAAATGTTTTACTTAAATAAAAAATGGAGCGTTTGAGTGGTTGTTCCAATACAATGCAAGATAACAGTCCACATTTTTATTTTTATTTTGACTTTTATAAGCATTTAACACCAGTTGGATAACTAAACTAATACAATATTTCCTTCTTAACATAAATAAATTGAGGCTCCACATCAATAAGCAATTGGAGCCGTATGTCACTACACAATCCAAATCCCTAACTAGCTTTAATAATAATACTATGGGATTGGCAGGAAACTAAAAACCAAGAAAGCATATATTTACATTTGTTTTTCTCGTACGTTAGACCATCCGTCACGTCACCAATACAATCATTTCTCAATATTCTCTTCAAAGTCCAAACGCATCATAGCAAACATATATTAAATCTAAATTCTAAAGAATAATAAAACTACCACGTCGAGCCACCATTCACCAACAATTAGGCGGCGGCGCGTCTCCTCCTCCGGCCACCCCACAACCGCACGACGCTGCCGTCAAACGCCGCCAAATCCTGGCACCGATACCACCCCATGTCCCCCTTTCTCACCGCCATCAGTCTCTCCCAATCATCACAAACCCACTCCAACTCCTCATCGATCGCCTCCACGCCACCGTCACCGTCAACACCTTCTGTGACATGTTCATCCTCGCAACCGTAATACATCGTAAACTTCACTCTCTCCAGCACTCCGTACGATGTCGTTTTTGATACCGATGGCATATTCTTTGTTTCATCATCAAGAGTAGTGGAAACTGCGACCGGCCGCATTTCATTAATCTCCGGGTGCAAAACAGGCACCGGCATCTCGGACAAAGGCTTGATCATCCAGAAGCTAACCGCGGCGGTCACGGCGGCAGCCCACGCCCATACGCTGTTGACGGCCGTTAAGAAGCCGTATCTCAAATAGTTGAGAGCTAGAGCTTCAAGCGGCTCGGACTCTATTACCACATTCATTTTTTGTATCTCTCTCAAGTTTTGTTATCCTGTATAGAATTGAGATGAGAGTGGGCCGATTAATAAGGTGGCTATTAAGTAGGGGAGAGAGGGGAGATGTGGACCGTTGGATGAGATGGAGATGAGAGCATCTGAGAGTAGATGCCGAGAATCGAGAAAGAAGATGCCGAATGGAGAAGGTAGATCCAATATTAACGAGGGGAATATTATTTTAACAAGTGGGATTAATATATGTGGAGTACGTACAGTACTGTAAGATATGGTAATAAATAAATTAATAATACATGGTATTCGTGCTAATACCGTACTCAAATTGCTCACCACAACATGCATCTCTTCATGTGTATTTCACTGCCCTACGTTGATACCTGATATATATACCCAATTACCCTACTTATGGGGATATTTTAGGATTGGCCCACCATTATGTATTTGGTCGGCCCATAAGCGCATCGAACAAGCTCAATTCGATGTCCGATGTGCATCGAACGCCCCATGTTCGATGCACGCATCGAACCAACCTGATTCGATGCGCATTCCACAGCTGTCAAGGGGTCCCACATAACGGGGTTTATAAATACACCGCCCCTTGATCTTCCAAAGGGGGATCGAACCTGACTCCAACCATCTTCCAAAGGGGGATCGAATCACTCCTATTTGAGGCGAACATCGAACGTCCTGAATTCGATACACACGTTAATTTGTCCTATTAGGATATCTAAAGCAATTCAATACTTGTAATAGACAGTAGGTGTTCCGGACCAAGTTAGTCCGCTTATTATATTGGATTAGCATTATTTTGGTTATTTGTATTCAAACCGTGACGAAATAAGACCAAAATATTGGCGCCGTCTGTGGGAACACGGTTTACATTGTATTTAGATATAAGTAGCTAGGATGACAAATAAACGTCGTTTGTATGCGGTTGAAAAGATCAAGACAGAGAAGAAGATCAAAACAGAGACAGACGAAAGTCAAAAGCGATTTGAGCCTAAAGAGCAGGAGTAAGTTAAAGCTGAAAGTCAGTTATTAAAATAGTGGCAAGAATGTAAGATGGAGCATTTAGGGGAATTCAAGATTGTGCAACTGTTTATGGAAAGCGCCAAGAAGATAATAAAAATAGGGGCAGAAATGGACCGAATAATAGAGGCGGCTTTGGTGGACTGTCTCCGGCGCAATTCAGATATATTTGCATGGTCTAATTTTAATCTTCTCGGGATAGACTCAAGGATCGTAGTACCGCTTGAACGTAGACAATAGCGCAAAACCGATACTGCAAAAGAAGCGAAATTTTAGCAAAGAGAAAAATGAAGTCGCTGAAAAAGAGGTACAAGAACTTCTAGCAGCACGACACATTTATGCTATAAGGTTCTCAGAGTGGTTGAGCAATATCATTTTAGTCATGAAAAAAGAAGCGACATGGAGAATGTGCGTGGATTATACAGACTTGAACAAGCATTGTCCAAGAGATCCTTTTCCATTGCCTCAGATAGTCCTACTGGTTGATTTGAGTGCAGGATGTGCATTGCTAAGCATGATGGATGCGAAAAGTGGATTTCAACAGATATTCATGGCAGTACAAGATCAGAGCAAAACAACTTTTATCACGGATACCAGAGTGTATTGTTATAGGGTAATGTCGTTCGGGTTGAAGAATGCATGAGCAACATTTCAAAGGCTGGTAGCTAAAATGTTTCACCACCAGATCGGAAAGTCAATGGAAGTGTATATTGACGATATGCTAGTAAAGAGTCTCTTGGTCGAGGAGCATGTGCGACATTTGGATGAGGCTTTTGCCATCATGAGAACCTACGCAATGAAGTTAAACCCCAAAAAATGCACTTTTGGGGTAACAGCGAAAAAGTTTCTAGGTTATGTGGTGAATGAAAGAGGAATTGAAGCCAACCCTGATAAGATAAAGGCAGTATTGGATCTACCGTCACCAAGAACAGTGAGGGACGTCCAGTATCTGGTGGGCCGTTTAACAGCTTTGGGAAGATTCATATCGACATCTGAAGAAAAGAATATTCCTTTCTTTAAAGTGATGAAGCAAAGCAAAGATTTCATTTGGATGTCGGAATGTGAAGAGGCTTTCAGACAAATGAAGAATTATTTGGTGAGTCCGCCATTGTTAGCCAAACCGGAGGAAAATGAAATGTTGTATCTATATCTAGCGGTATCCTCGAATGCTATCAGTACGGTACTACTCAAGCAAAATGGAGCTCAACAATTACCCATTCATTACGTGAGTAGAGTTTTAAAGGGGTCAGAAAGGAATTACTTGGAAATAGAGTTGTTCGCATTACCAATTGTTGTTACCGCACGGAAACTGAAACCATATTTTCAATCTCACCCAATCACTGTGGTGACAGACAAACCGTTGAAGCAAGTGCTAGCCGATTGGTTAAATGGGCAATTGAGCTCAGTAAATTCGGATTGGAGTTTAAGTCACGAACGGCAATCAAAGCACAGGCTTTAGCAGATTTTATGGCTGAGGCTCTGGGAAACAGTGTATCCGAGACCGCAAGATATATCTTTTCTATATCAAATCAAGTTGGAACCACCAGGGCAACCACAACATGGATATTACACACGGATGGACTGCAACCACTCACGGAGGTGGAATTGGAATCCACTTTCTGTCCCCAGAGCGACGAGAGTTTGAATTTGCTATCAGCCTAAATTACATGGTAACGAATAACGAAGCCGAGTATGAAGCAGTTATTGCCGGTATCAAAATGGCACTCGGACTCAACATTGAACATCTAAATATATTCACCGACTCACTCTTGGTGGCAAACCATTTTTCGGGAAGGTATGAGACGCGTGAGGAGACAATGAAGTTATATGCCGCAAAGATAAAAGAATTGGTAAAGAACTTCAAATTCTTTGATATTACTCAGATCCCTAGGGACGATAATGCAAAAGCAAATGTGCTTTCTAAATCGCGAGTTCTTCGGAGATTCTGGTGGAGAAACGAATCACACTTATGGTTGCTGATAAACATATGATCGGGATATCAAAATATATTACCACGGAAGCACGGGTAATTCATATTGGCAATACAAGAAGACCCATCTTGGAAGGACGAGATTATGATTTATCTTCAGCGCAGGGTATTCTCCCAGCAGATCCGAACGCACAGCGCATAATGCGATATAAGGCCTATAGATTTACTATCAGCAATGGAGAGTTATACAAAAGATCTTTCAAAGGACCATTGCTGAGATGTTTGACTCCAACCCAAGCCGAATATGTCATGAAAGAAATCCATGCAGGATGTTGAGGAAATCCCTCTGGGGGACGAGCTTTGGCTCAGTGGATATTGCGTCAAGGATATTATTGGCCAACTCTACTAAAAGATGCGACAGCCTTCTCGAGGAAATGTGACAGCTGTCAATACCACGCTGTCTCATTCACAGACCTGCACGACAGCTACAACCCATCGACGTGGCATGTCCTTTTGACCAATGGGGAATTGATATTGTAGGACCTTTTCCCCCGGCCAAAGGTCAAAAATGATATTTGGTAGTGTCAGTTGAGTATTATACCAAATGGGTCGAGGCGGAGGCTATGGCATCAATCACGGAGAAGAATATGATCGAATTTATCTGGAAATACATCAAATGTCGTTTTGGGATTCCGAGGTCTATTGTATGTGACAACGGCGCGCAGTTCAGTGGAAATGAGATTAAGTCATGGTTCACGGAGTTGAAAATATCACACAATCTGACCTCAGTATATCATCCCCAGTCCAATGGTCAAACGGAGTCCACCAACAAAACATTGAAGGATTGTCTCAAAAGAAGGGTGAGAAGCACAGGAAAAACATGGCCAGAATAGCTTCAAGGAATATTATGGGCATATAGAACAACTCCGAGAACATCGACAGGGGAGACCTCGTTTGTTCTTGTCTACGGTACCGAAGCTGTTTTACCTGCAGAAATAGGTATGCCCGACACGCAGGATTAATGATTATGATCCAGAGCAGTCGGCCCGGTTAAGACAAATGGATCTGGATATGATAGGATCGGCGAGGGATGATGCGTATCAACGTACTGTAGCTCTTAAAGCAGCAATGGCCAAAAGCTACGATGAAAGGGTTCAATTCCGAAATTTTGAAGTAGGAGATTTGGTCTTAAGAAGCATTGAGATAACTGCACTTCGATAGATATCAATCTTAATCCTATTTGAGTTACTAATTATAGTTTCTATTCGTCAAATGACGCATGTGGAGATGACGGTGGGATAAGAGGCCGACGAGGTCCAACCCCTCATGCACGACACAAGCGTCATGACGGTGGGATAAGAGGCCGACGAGGTCCAACCCCTCATGCGAGACGGAACATTCATGACGGTGGGATAAGAGGCCCAACGCGGTCCTACCCCTCATGCCAGACGGAAGAACCATAGCGATGGGATAAGAGGCCCAACGTGGTCCAACCCCTCATGCCAGACGGAAGAACCCTGACAGTGGAATAAGAGGCCCAACGTGGTCCAACCCCTCATGCCATATGGAAGAACCATGACGGTGGGATAAGAGGCCCAACGTGGTCCAACCCCTCATGCCAGACATAAGAATCATGACGGTGGGATAAGAGGCCCAATGTGGTCCAACCCCTCATACACGACACTGACACAATAACGGTGAGATAAGAGGCCCAAGGTGATCTGATCTCTCAGGTATAGCACAAATGCCCTAACGACAATAATAAATGCCCAAAATGCTCATACTTCTCATATCAAACGCAATCGTTATAACGGATATGCTCAATGATATCAAAAATCCCTATAAAACATAAAATAACTATGATGTCAACGGCAAGCAAAAGAACGAGAAAACATGTCTTGGAATGTATTAGAAAGAAAAAGTTGTGCGAGTAAAACGTAAATCAAAGATTATGATATCAAGCGGCAGAATCGATTTCTATCAAAAACCACTGCGAAAGAGTTACAAATACTATACAAAACAAAAAGGCCTAATATCGTCAAAATAATATAACCTAAATACTACTACTCACTCGAAGACTGGGGAGACTCTTCACGAAGGATCACACCCCACCGAACGCGCAAAATTGGCACAATTGCCTTGAATTTGATCCTCTGTAAGAATCAAATCATCTGATTGTGCCCAATCTTTGGGCAAAATAACTTCATTTCTTTCAGAGGGATCGTCAAGTTGATATCTGCTCGGAGAAATCAAATTCTAAGCATTAAACGATTGATCAGGCACATTACTTTTCAGCATAGAAACTCTATCATCTCGAGAAGGATACATTCCAATTGGCAAAATCATTGTTGGAACAGGAATCTTTAATACGGGTTTCACCTTATTTCCTTTACTCGTAGCCACAGCAGGCATGCTTTCAAAACCCGACGTCTTTGGAGGACTCGACAGAAAATCGTAGACCTGGACGTTCTTGGAGGCAATTCTATTTCATCATCACTTTGACCAAAAGTGTCGTGAAGGGCTTTCTTGATTCTCTCTGACTCGCTCAAAATAGAGCTAGAAGCGCATTTATCTTTTCCTTTGTGCGTTTGAGGTGAGCTTGATTTCAAAGAACTCGAGCATGTCGGGTTTTTGCTTTTACGATCACGCCACATGGCATAGAATGAATCACCAGGCCTCTGGGTATGTAAATCATCATTATCATCACCCCTAGCCTCCGAGATTTCCATTCTCGAACCGCGACTCGCATCTAACATATCTTTACGAAACCCTCTCTGAGGTACCTAAGATAACCAGCTTGATCGACGCCAAGTTCCATTCCATATTTCATGTCCGCAGCACCACGGAGTAATTCAAGGAATTTATAAACATTACTTTGCGTAAAATTTTGAGCAATGGAACATCTATAATCCTCCGACTCAAAATGTTGAATTCAATGACCCAAATTGGCAATGATATCGCCCGCGGCAGCATTCGACGCCTTAAGAAAAGAATTATCGCGCTTCAAGGAATCATTCTCCCTTTTCAGTGCAACTATTTCAGCACACAATGCATCAGCATTCTCTTCAGATTTCTTAGCCTTAACTTCAGCTTTATGTGCGTCGCATGCAGCCTTATATGCCATTTTTTCTGCATCTCTGGCGCATTTCAATGCATTGCGGCGGCTATAATCGCCGCTTCGTATATTGGTGCGTAGGTTATCAACAACAGCGTTGTGTTGGCTCTGAACCTCAACCAAGCTGCTATAGTCCCTGCACAATCGATATACTACTAAAATAACGGCAACAAAAAATAAGCACCCAAAACGTTCTAGATCCTGATATCCTAACCGATCTATTACGTTTCGACGATCCAACTGAGGTTAGAGACTCCGCATTATCTCTCCTACTTGCTCCTCTCTCAACCTATATCCGCCCAGAGTGGCGCTCAACGATTCTGAATCTCGTCGTTGAGAAAATCATAACTAACAAGGCTCCCTGAAAGGGCCGGTCTCGGATTCCCCGAAGGTCGAGGATGCCTAAGTGGGGGCAGAGAGATTTCCAGGGGGCGTAGTCGCAGAATCTTTTCTTGCAGTCTCATCTGGGTTATCCTCTGGAGTAACACTGATAAACGATGAGCCCACATCGGAGGCATCATTTTCCTCGTTTCTTCTCCGAGCCTCATAAATATTATCGGGTGATACCACAGATTTACTCCGATATCTAGACTTTTTCCTTGCCATGTCTAATAAATTATGAATAATCTTTGGATTGCTGTAGCCAGAAAATATTAAATACGCATCGAATTCATGAAATTCGATGCGCCGGGAATGTCGAACAGTAGTAGTTCGATGCTAACTGTATCGAATGCTGGTGATTCGAAGGTGCCTATGTCGAACAGACACCGTTCGATGCGGTTGAAGAGCGAATAAAAACTTCTTTTAGAGAAGAAAACAAGAATGAGCTCAAAAGTGGCCCTTATATAGGCCCATGCACCGCCAACTGTCAAGACCGCATCGAACAAACATCATTCGATGCGCGTGCATCGAATAATTCAAAATTCCATGCACTACGCTATTGCATGAAAACAACACAATTTTGTCTCGTTCAAAATTTACCACCAACTAAAATATCGCGCAAGATCTTTTTAAAGTTTGGCAACCGCTCTCTTATCGACACCGTCTCCCAAACTGGAGGGGACTATGTGATGGGGATATTTTAGGATTGGCCCAACACTGTGTATTAGGCCGGCCAATAAGCGCATCGTACAAACCCAATTCGATGTCCGATGTGCATCGAACGCCCCCTGTTTGATGCACGCATTGAACCAACCTGATGCAATGCGCATTCCACAGCTGTCAATGGGTCCCACAGAACGGGGTCTATAAATACCCCGCCCCTTGATCTTCTAGAGGGGGATTGAACCTGACTCCAACCATCACCTCATCGAACGTGCCTATTCGACACACTTTATTGTTCGATACCACATTTCATTCGACACACATTATTTGACACTAACATCATTCTTTCATATTAACATCGAATTAGTCCTGTTCGACTCATAGTAAAATTGAATCACTGGGATTCGATACAACCGCATCGAACCAACGATCATTGCATTATACCAGCATCGAATCACTCATATTCGAGGCACACATCAAACGTCCTGAATTCGATACACACGTTAATTTGTCCTATTATGATATCTAAAGCAATTCAATACTTGTAATAGACAGTAGGTGTTCCGGACCATGTTAGTCCACTTATTATATTGTATTAGCATTATTTTGGTTATTTGTATTCAAATTGTATTATTTTACCGTGTTCTATTATCGTGACGAAATAAGACCAAAATACCTACCAACATTTTTTAGGGCTAATCAATATTTATGCATAATTAAACTTCTCAAGTTATGTAAAATTTAAACATTAATATTTATGATTCTACCTGTTTGGATCCTCTCAAACAAAATTGTGTTACATCTTCTCATACACCATATAGATGAATGTCATGTAAAAACATCTTTCAATTAATTATGAGGAAAAAATGCAGATACCAATCCAAACTTTGGCATTTTTGCACTTACCTATCTTACATTATATTTTTGCAGTTTTCGATCCAAACTTTTATCTTTTGGCACTTTAGTATCCACACTATGATTTCGACGAAACCCCGCCCAATAACGTCACTTTTTGCCAAAATGACGTCACGATGACATCATGCGAGAAGAGTAAAACTGTCAATTTAGAGATGGGGAGTGTACTGCAATATTTATGATTAATTTATACACCCTAAATTTCATTTTACCCCAAATATTTTAATTATTTTACAAAAATACCATCTCCCCCAAATAACACACCCTAATTTTATATTTTTTTACACAATGCACCCCAAATGTTTTAACTTTTTAAACAAAATACCATCTTCTCCAAAATAATACACTTTAAACAACAAAATAATTAAAATTTTGTACACTTTCTTTTAATTAAAAAATATGATAATTTTTCTATATGCTCAAATTTAAAAACAAAATATCACATGTCATTTTTTTGGCAAAAAGTAACAATTAATTTTACCTTTAAAAACTAAAAAAGGCATATGATATATCTTTTTCTCAATTTAAAAATATAAATTTATCACATATTATTCTTGTAATTAATTTTTAATTTTTAATAGTTAATATTTTTATAAAACAATCATCATTTGTTTCCTCCCCTGCCGTCGCCCCCTTCTTCAGTTCTGCACCACCACTAAAACCACCACCACAGCAACTCCAATTTCACCACTAAAACCACCACCGACCATCCAATTTCATCTTTAATCCACTCCAATCCACCACCATATCAAAACGACAACCCCTTAATTCGCGTCTCCGGTGGTCATCCACCTTCGCCGCTGCGCTCCTTTTGTGCAATTTTTCCACCTAAACTCAAACCAATAAAGCTTTAACGCACAACCTCTCCGCCACGACAATGACATCAACCCCGACCATCTCATTCGCTATGATTTACAAATTCGATCAGCTCGAAGTCAAACCCTCGAATTACTCTCGAGAAGCGCAACAATCAGCAACAAATCAGCTTATTCGCGAGTTCGTCCATAATGATGAAGATGGTGGTGCTGGTGGTTTAGAGGGGAGGAGGTGGTGATTTGGTGTGGTGGGGCTAGTGATTTGGTTTGGTGGGTATTTTGGTTTTACTTCGTTCGGGTTACAATACACCAGAATTTATTGCAATTGGGCCTAACAATGCCAAAATAATGCTAATCTATTACAATAAGCGGACTAGCTTGGTTCGGAACACCTACTGTATATTACAAGTATTGAATTACTATAGATATCCTTTTTATACAATGAATTTGATAGATCTAATCGGCGTCGTTCGGTCTATGAATGTCGAATTGCAATGGTTCGAAGTTGCTGTAGATCGGACCTGGTGTATATCGAATGATCTGAGTTCAATCTTGGAGAACCTCGAATGGGTGCGGTTCGATCTTAGTCAAAGTCAAACTAGCATGTATTGAATCAAGTGGAGGATCGAACACTGAGGTGTATCGAATCCAAAGTGTATCAAAACAAGTGGGTTCCAAGCTTCAAATATCTGACTTTGTTTTGCTGAAAATCATACCCCCGATTGGGAGACGGTTTCGATCAGAGAGCGGGTTCCCAATTCGCGAAAGTTTAGACGCTTTGACTGGATTTTGGGTTATTTTAATTCACATCTGCCTCCCAGATTGCAATTTATTTTAAACAAAACTCCTCCTTTGGTAGTGGTGAAATTCATGCTCGGGTATCAAAGATTTCTGATCATTTACGCTGAATAGTTATGTCTATATAGTTAGTTATATTAAAAATAAGCAAAATTGCGCTTAGATTGAATTGGAGCAATTCGATCTAATCAAGAATTAGCATTGAATCTAGCTAATTCGATCAATAACATCGAATTTGTTGTGTTTGATACATCAGAATCGAATCTGGAGAAAAGCGGTGGTAGGTCTATATAAGGGCCCAATTTCCACCTCATTCTCATTTTTCTTTCCGATAAGGGATTTTTTGTCCATTCTGCTGCCTATATCGAATTGTCTAGATTAGATCTACCAACAACGAATAATCGAAATTCAATCTATCGGATAGGATCGAATCCTGGCGATTCGATATTGAAAAAATTTGCCTCTTTTTTAGGAGATTACATTTATTCCCGCCTCCAACCTATTAATGGCGACGAAAAAGTTCGAGAGTCGTAAAAAACCAGTTGTGTCTCTCAAAAAACATGTACGAAATTCAAGAAAGAACCGAGAAAATTAGTTCATCGAATGTGGGCCCGTCGTCTGAAAATGTCTCTGCGGAAGGGTCCGCGGGAGCTGCCCCAAGAAACCAACCCGTGGTGCAGCCTTCCGGGAGCTTATCCGAGAATTGGGGTGATGGCCATTCTGCCCCATCATCATTCGATTGTTCTAGTATCAGGCTCGATGGCGTGAGTGCTGAGTGCCCCTAGTGAGCAACTTTGAGAGGCATTGGGACTTTGTTCCACGGAAGTTAGTAATGACACCAACTGTTGTCGGTGGTCGCGTTAAGGTTGCAACGAGTTCTCAAATCAGATTGATGGAGGAAGGTGATGCGGTGGATGAGTGGATTGCCGCCAATTTGGCTAAGTTTAATGCTGAGAATCCAACATCCAGGCGTGTGCCAAGGTCTTTTGGAGAAGGTCCTACCCATTTGGGTCGCAAAAATTGGTATACTGCCGCCAAATGAAAAATCCTCGAAACAAAAGCCGCTGTTGAGGCTGGTGAAATCCCCCCTCCTCCCTGTAGACGACTTCGGTCATATGGCAATCCAAGGCCGGCTCCGCCTGGAAGCCTTGTCGATTATGAATTCCTAAATAACGAGAATTCATAGTCGTTGAGTATCACATTGAATGGATATAGACTACGAGAAGAGCAGTCGGCAGAGATAATGAGGGGATTGTGGCCTCAACTAGACCGTCATGTTGTTGTGGATAGGCTGGGGTATCTTAGTCTAGCGCGCTTAGGCGTCTATTTTTCGTTGCTCTTACGATAGTGGTGTACCGAATGTGTCGGGATTATAGCAGTTTGATGGAAGTGCGTGATAAACATAATGTTGTTATTCACAAGTTGAATGATAGTATCCATAGTAGCGACTATAGCCGACGCACTGCGCTGGCGCGTGCCAAGAATTTAGCGAGAGTTAGTGCTAAAGTAGTTCAATATGCTCATCAGGTGGGGTCGGTAGCCAAGAAAGCTGAAGACAGTGCGACAACTTTGCATGTTGAAATCACCTCTTTGAGGAGAGAGAGAATGACTTCGTGAAGCGGGAGAATTCCTCCCTCAAGGCATTGAATGCCGACGCTGGGAATGCCTTAGTTGGTTTAGGTCACAGAGTGTGCTATTTTGAATCGTAGAATTATAAATGCTCAGTCGTCAAATCATTCATGGGAAGTGGCGTTTATAAGTTGCTTGAACTGCTTCGCGGTGCTGTAGATATGAAATATCGTATGGAACTTGGTGTTGATCAGGATGATCATCTCAGATATCTGAAGGTGGGTTTCCGAAAGGATATTTTGCATGTTAGTCGCGGTCCTAGGATGGAGACCCCAGAAGTCGGTGATGAAGATGAAGAGAAAATTCGTGCTCCAAAACCTGGCGACCCGTATTATGCTTTGTGGTGCAACCTTAAAGGTAGCGGTGTGCATGAGTCTGACACATTAGATCCGAGTCCGCCTTTGAGGCAGGAAGAAGTGGGTGTGAATGTTGCCAAGGATTCTCCAGCTGATTTGGACATGGTAAATAATGCCATTCGTGCTACTTATGGCAACAGTGGTGATGAAGTCAGTTCACCTCCCCCGAGAGTTGTGCCACCGTCAGGGCTACAGTACCTCTTTCGAGCTCTAACAGGACAGCTGCTTATCAGGAATCGTTAGTTTCCATGTTAGATAAAGGAAAAAAGGTTTCGCCCCGCATCAAAGATTCCGGGGCCGACGTTGATACCGCGAACTGGCATGTATCCTCAACAGGATGTCAGGACTGATGCCTCCGATGCTTTGGTGTCTAATCAAGCATTGAATGACTGGAATTTGATATCTCCCCGCAAATATCAACTTGGCGTACGCCTAAGCGGTACATTGGAAAGTAATGAACCTGAATTACCAGAGGCTTGGGCGCAAGCAGATGAACTGGTGCATACAGAGGATCATATTCAAAAGGAACTATGCCAACTTTGTTCGGTCAATGGGTCTTGTTCTTCGTCCTGAGTCCCCCCAGTCGTCCACCGAGTAGCGACAATTGGACATACCATTTTGATGATATTAGGCCATTTTAGTTTTACTTATTTTTGCTTGTCACTTCTGTAACGGCTTTCTTAGGAAGTCGATTTTGTAGCTTGCCATCATAGTCTTCTGATCTATATTTTAGTGTATAGTTAACGAAATCAATGACTAAATTTATTCTTTTCTTTGATCGTCTTTTGTCTACCTTTATCTGCATTTTTCATGTAAGGAAATGCATTTTGTTCTTTGAACTTGTGAATTGAATGTGCTTTTTATTTGGCTGATTTCTGCATTCGGCCACTTTGGGTTGAACGTGTCTCTAACATGACGCTTTTTCGATGTATGCAGGGTGAAAGTTTTGATTGGCGTTCGACCTCTTGGGACCGAACATACCTCCATCATGACGCTTTTGTTGTGCAGATGAAATTTTTGATTGGCGTTCGACCTCTTGGGGGTCGAACGTTGTCATGACGCTTTTTCTGTGCATGCGGGATGAAGTTTTTTATTGGATTTCGACCTCTTGGGGGTCGAACGTACCTCTATCATGATTCTTTTGTTGTGCATGCATGATGAAGTTTTTGATTGCCGTTCGACCTCTTAGGGGCCGAATGTACCTCCGTCATGACAATTTTGTTGTGCATGCGAGATGAAGTTTTTGATTGGCGTTCGACCTCTTAGGGGCCGGACGTACCTCCATCATAACGCTTTTGTTGTGCATGATGATGAAGTTTTTGCTGATCCCCCATGATTCCTCATCTGGGTTTCTAGCGTCGGTTCTTTAAGACCTCACTTGCAGCATTAGCATAGAGAGATAGAGATACATTTTGATTTTAATTGAAAGGGGCTGAGCTCAGCTTCTTACTGAGGTGCCTTTGTTTCCCAGACTTTGCAAGGGACTCAAGCCTTCGTAGTTCATACAATTCGTTAGCATTCAATCGAAGTTGCTTTAGCTCCTATGCATAATAATGTCTAAGGTGTTGTACGTTCTACGAGAGCTTTAGATTGATACCTTGCATGGTCTCCAGATAATAATAGCCTCGCGAACTTGCTTGTATTACCTTGAAAGGCCCTTCCCATTTTGGTTCCAATTTTCTGATATGTTGCCTTGCTGCTATGCTTTTCAGGACCAAGTCACCCATTTCAAAATTTCGGAATTGGAATCTTTTGTCGTAGCTTTTGGCCATTACTCCTTTAAATGCTACGGCACATTGGTATGCGTCCTTTCTCATTGAACCTATCATGTCCAGATCCATTCGGCATAAACGGGCTGATTGCTCGGGATTGTAATCGTGAATTCTGCGCATCAACATTTCTAGTTAGGCTGGCACAACCACCTCAGTACCATAAACAAGAACGAAGGGGGTTTCCCGTTTTGATGTTTTTGGAGTGGTTCTATAGGCCCATAGTATTCTCTGAAGCTCCTCTAGCTAGGTTTCACCCATGTCCTTCATTCTGCTCTCGAGATAGTCTTTCAACGTTTTGTTGGTGGATTCCACTTGTCTATTCGACTGTTGGTGATAGATCGAGGTCATATTGTGAGATATTCGTAGCTCCGCAAACCAGGATTTGATTTCCTTGCCAACGAATTGCGTGCCATTATCATATATCATATACCTGGGGATTCCAAATGAATTCAATCATGTTGTTTTCGGTGATAGATGACATAGCCTCTACTTCGACCCATTTGGTATAATATTCTACTGCCACCACCAGAAATCTTTTCTGACCTTTGGCCACAGAAAGTGGCCCTACGATATCAATTCCCCATTAATCAAAAGGACACGCCACGTCGAGGGGTTGTAGCAGTTGTACATGCCTATGAATAAGACGAGCGTGGTACTGACAGGTATCACATCGCCGCGAGAAAGATGTGGTAACAAAGTTGGCCAGTAATACCCCTATCGTAGAAATCGCTGGCCCAATGCCCTTCCCCCAGAATGATTTTCACAACATCCAACATGGATTTCTTTCATTACGTAGTCTGCTTGAGTTGGAGTCAGGCAACATAGCAGCGGACCTTCGAACGACCGTGCAATATGTCATGATCTCATCCTTCCAAGAAGGATCCTCTTCAATAGACATTATGTATTCCACTCTTGCCGTAGTGCCGTTATATTTTGATATATTGATCGATGGCTTGTTTGTGGCTAATAATGTAACTCGTTTCTTAACAAGAATTCCTGAAGAACTGGCGAACTTTGATAACGCATCGGCCATGCCGTTCTCATCTCGTGGGATCTGAGTGATGTCAAAAAAATTGAAGCGGGTTGTCGGTGCTTTAACCTTAGCTGCGTACAATTTCATCGTCTCTTCTCTTGTCTCGTACTTCCTTGAAAAGTGATTTGCTACCAACAATGAATTGGTAAATACGTCCAAATTCTCAACATTGAGCCCCAATCCCAGATTTATTTCTGTTATAACAGCTTCATACTCAGCCTCTTTGTTGGTCACCATGTAGTTCAGACTAATGGAGAATTCGAATTCTCTGCGATATGGAGATAAAAGATGAATTCCAACTCCTCCTCCATAGCTTGTGGCGAAGCCATCAGTATGTAGAATCCAGGTGGTGGCGGCCCTACTGGTTCCTGCCTGGCCCGATATAGAAAAAATGTAATTCGTGGACCCTGCCACGCTATTTCCCAGCGTTTCGGCCATGAAATCTGCTAACGCCTGCACTTTAATGGAGGACCACGGCATGAATTCCAAAACGAACTCGCTGACTTCAATTGCCCACTTTACCAATCTAGCGGAGGTTTTGGGTCTCGCTAGCACTTGCTTTAACGGCTTATCTGTTACAATCATGATTGGGTGAGATTGAAAATACAGCATCAATTTCCGTGATGTGGCCACGACTGCCAGAGTGAACAGCTCTATCTCCGCATAGTTCCTTTATGCCCCTTGCAAAACTCTGCTTACATAGTGGATAGGTAATTGTAGTTTTCCTTTCTCTTTGACTAGAACCGTATTGATGGCGTGGGAAGACACCACCAAGTACAAATATAACATCTCATTTTCCTCCGGTTTGGCCAAAAGAGGTTGGCCCTGCTGGATAGCCTCCTGACAAACTAATCCCCAAATGAAATTCTTGCTCTTCCTCATGACCTTGTAAAATGGTTTGTTCTTTTCTTCCGACGTAGATATGAATCTGCCCAAGGCTGTTAAACAGCCCACCAAACATGCACATCATTTACCATCCTCGGTGAAGGTAAATTTAGCATTGCCCTGATTTTATCTGATTTGGCTTCTATTCCTCTCTCGTTTACCACATATCCCAAGAACTTTTCTGTTGTTAACCCGAATGTACATTTTTTCGGGTTCATTTTCATTCTGTACGGTCTTATATTGGCAAATGCTTCATCCAAGTGACGCACATGCTCTTCAGCCTTTAGGCTCTTCACAAGCATATCATCAATGTACACTTCCATGGACTTTCTGATCTGATGATAGAACATTTTCGCGACAAGTTTTTGAAAAGTTGCACCAACGTTCTTTAAACCAAAAGAAATCACCATGTAACAATATACTCATGTATTTGTCACGAATGTCGTTTTGCTCTAATCTTGCACTTCCGTGAAGATCTAGTGAAAACCACTCTTAGCATCCATCATACTTAGCATTGTGCATCCCGCAGTCGAATCAACTAACAAGTCTGTTCTGGGCAGAGGGAAAGGGTCCCTCGAGCAATGCTTGTTTAAATCTGTATAATCTACGCACATTCTCCATGTCGCCTCCTTATTCGAGACCATAATGACATTGCTCAGCCATTCCAAAAATCTCAAGGCATAAATATGCCGAGCCGTTAAAAGCTCATGTACCTCTTTTTCAGCCGCTTCATCCTTCTCCGTACTAAAGTTTCGTTTCTTCTGCCTCACTAGCCTTGCATTTTTGTCCACATTTAGCTAATGTCCCATGATTCTAGAGTCTATTCCGTGCAAGTCAGAATCGGTCCAAGCGAATATATCTGAATTACGCCAGAGACAATCTACTAACGCTACTTCTATCACCGGTTCCATAGCTGCTCCAATCTTTATGATCTTCTCGGCACTTTCCCTAAATAATTGAACGATTTTGAATTCCCCTAACTGTTCCATTTTATATTCTTGTCACTGCTTTAGTAGTTGGTGTTCTGCTTTCTCCCGACCCTGCTCCTGAGGCTCGAGTCGTTTTCCATTGTCATTTTTAACCATCCGAGTTATCTTCCTCGCTTTGACTATGCCATTTGATTACACACGACGTCTGTTTGTCATCCTAACTACTTATATCTAAAAGCAATTTAAATGGCGTTTATTTTGGTCTTATTTTGTCTAGGTTACAATACACCGAGAAATCGATACAGTGGGGCCCAACCTAACCAAAATAATAATATTCTATTATAATGAACGGACTAGCTTGGTCCGAAACACATATTACAAATAAAGAGGTATAAGATAACCGCAAAAATCCATAAATGGAAAAGTTGAGGGAATAGTCGAACGGGAGAGATTCGATGCTCTTTGATTGTCGAATTGGTGGCGTTAGATACTTATGATTTCGGATTGAACTTGGTATCTTGGCAAGTTGCCTACGTATCCCATTGAGGGAATCAAGCCGAACATAGTTCATTGAACTCTTTTGAGTAGCCTTTATTGGGTCGACCCCTAGTAGAGCTACTTGGTTCAGTTTGTTCTGCATTGCGCGACTCCACGGTTTTGATCATATCTCCTTAATGGTTGGTCAGAACCAAGATTTGCTTCTTGATTATGGACCCTGACTCATATAGATTTCTTTTCATGTATGGGTTCAACCTAAATGAATGTCTAATCCCTTGGATTCGATCGATGATGGGTCGAATTGGGAAATTCGAGACTGCATAGCGCGACTTCATGGTTTCGAACATATCTCCTTAATGGTTGGTCAGAACCTCAATCCGTTTCTTGATTAAGGACCCTGACTCATGTAGAATTCAGAGAGTGTATGGATTCGACCTAAGTAAGTGTCAAGTTAACTTGATTCGATCAACGATAGATCAAACTCGCTATGTTTGAGGTATGAACTGCAGTGCGCGGCTTCACGGTTTCGATCATATCTCTCTAATGGATGATCGAAACCTATATCCGCTTCTTGATTCGAGACCCTGACTCATGTAGCTTTCATAGCATGTATGGCTTCGACCTTAGTTAGTGTCTAATTGACTTAATTCGATCAATGATAGATCAAATTGGCTTTAGTTCGACCTATCAATGTCGAATCGACTTGGATTCGATCTAAGGCTTCTCAATCCGTCCACCTTACTTGTAAGGAGTGATGAGGTATATATATAGGCATGATCAGAGGGTCTTAAAGGTAATGTTGGACTCAATATCAAATTGAGGTAATTCGATACTCTTTCAGCATCGAATTGTGCAAATTACATACTGACCTGCGCAGCTTTACTATTTTGGGCATAACTCTTTCTTTGGACCTCCGAATAGCATTCCGCTTGTTCCGTTGCATCTCATACTCATATGGTTTTTCAATGACATATTACTCAATTTCTAATTCACTATATAGATATAATGGTGAACCAAATACGGCTAAGGTAGTTTTACCTTTAAGCCTTCTCGACACTTATCGGTCAGTTTCGCGCCATTGTGTCTTCTTCTTTACATGACACATTATGTCACACCATTTATTCTCCCAGTTTGGAGTGTTATTTTGGAACATAAGCATACTTCAAACTATAATGAAGTGTTAGAGTTGTTTTGCCTTAGTTTTGGGGTGATTAATGTCATTATGCACCAGTGTAGCCTACCGAATAAGCCCATATCATATAGTCCCCCCATTTGGGAGTCGGTCTTGATTCAAGAGCGAGTGCAAAATGATAAAAATATTATGTGCCTTTAAAATGCGCCCCTCACTTAGGACCCGTGATTCGGAGGATCAGTTACCAAATAACTTTTATCTCGCTTGATGCAATGCACGTACTTGTGTGCTAGCGATCTGCTTTATGAACTTCGCGCCATGGGTAGTGATCTACTTTATGAACGTCGCGCCATGGGTAGTGATCTTGTTTGCACTTACCTTAAGGTGTTGTTTTGACTAAGTGTCCATCACTTTGGAGTCCTAAGACTTTTGCATTGAGCTGAATTCTCGCATATGAGTACCTGTTTTATCTTGCAACAAAAACATGTGTAGTGCGCTGGCAGCCCTTTGTTCGTCTCTTGAATGATATGTGAAATCTCAATTTTGTGCACCTTTTTACATGTCAAGTATTATTGTTTCTCGACGATGGAGTAAATGTATTATAGTCTTTTTCGGCGACTTGGTCGCTCAGAAGTTTATCCGCTTTGGTTTATGTATATAAGCATAGTCTGCTCGATTCTTTTTATCGTTCTAATGCATCTTGTCCTTCCTTATAACGGATTATTTTGCCTTCGGTAGGACGAGTCTCATTTCTATGAAGATCGTGGCTGAGTTAGAAATTATTGCAGCACAACTGGTTAAACTCCCGTCTTCGGGGATTCGGCAATAGTTGAGACTGTTAAATGATTCTACAAGTTCCTTTTGTTGACATAAAATATCATTGTGTCCACTTTGACTTTGTAAGAGCCATTGGAAGGATTAGCCACAAATTTCTAATCTGTAAAGACCCCCAGGAATTTTACTCATTATGAGCTTGCCATTGATATTCTGACGAGAATAGCTTTGTATTCTACATCGTTGTTGGTCATAATAAAGCTCAACCCTGGGTGCGCTAGCCAGTTGTTGTATGATCCTATAGAGATTTTTAACCTCCAACTTTGATGTCATCTCTGTTTCGACAATGTTGTTGATAACAAGGTGACAAGCATAATGAATTCTGACTTTGGAGTCCTTAGCCTTCGTGTTGTGCACTGATTTTGCAGTTATGTTTGGTTTAGATCTTTATCTATAGTCATGAGATTTAATGGCATGCATTGCCATCATTGAGGGAGAATGTGGTGACAATCGAAGAGACGAAGTTGCACCACGCCGCTTAGAGCGGATTGCTCTTGAAGTAATCAACCAATATGGGGAAAATGTGAATCTCGAAGCTCGAGCGTAAATATCTATCGTGCAATTCTAATTTTTATCTATTTGGACATTGTGTCGCCTTTGTTCGGATATTTTGTTGTATTCGTATTTAATGACTGCTCGCGTTTTGTTTATCGCACTTTGTGCTTTTACATGTTATTACTCGTCGACGCTGACAGTTAATTTGGCACATGGGTATTCGTACCTCCTAAGGTAATGATACCTTTTATAGTAGTCTAAATATGTACTTATTTTGATAGGTTTTTACCGTACCATGCTGGATTGGTGTCTGTGGTGCTGCTTTGGACATGTTTGCTCTATAGCATGATAGATGAACATTTGTCGTATCGCTTCGGGTAGGTTTGCATCGTACCATGTGGGTAGATGTTCTTGGTGCCGTTTTGGACACGTTTGCTTTATAGCATGATAGATGGATGTTTGTCATACCACTTTGGGTAGGTTTGTATCGTACCACGCGGGTAGATGTTCTTGGTGCAACTTTGGACACATTTGCTTTGTAGCAAGATAGATGGGCGTTTGTCGTACCACTTCGGGTAGGATTGTATCGTACCACGTGGGTAGATGTTCTTGGTGCCTCTTTAGACACATTTTCTTTGTAGCAAGATAGATGAATGTTTGTCGTACCGCTTCGGGTAGGTTTGCATCGTACCACGTGGGTAGATGTTCTTGGTGCCGCTTTGGACACGTTTGTCGTACCGCTTTGGGTAGGTTTTCATCGTACCACATGGGCAGACGTTCTAGTTGCCGCTTTGGACACGTTCGTCATACCGCTTTTGGTAGGTTTTCCCCGTACCACATGGGTAGACGTTCTTGATGCCGCTTTGAACACGTTCGTCGTACCGCTTTGGGTAGGTTTGCTCGTACCACGTGGGTAGATGTCCATCTCAGTCTCTCTTTTTGTTTTTATATACCACCTACGGATAAGATTCTTTGATTCCACCTACGGGTAAGATTCTTCGATACCACATAATGGTGAGATTCTTCGATACCACATACGAGTAAGATTCTTTGATATCACATAAGGGTAAGATTCTTGGATACCACCTACGGGTAAGATTCTTCAATATTACATATGGGTAAGATTCTTCGATACCACCTACGGGTAAGATTCTTCGATACCATATAATGGTGAGATTCTTTGATACCACCTACGGGTAAGATTCTTCGATACCACATAATGGTGAGATTCTTCAATACCACCTACAGTTAAGATTCTTCGATACCACATAATGGCGAGATTCTTTGATACCACCTACTAGTAAGATTCTTCGATATCACATAAGAGGAAGACAAATCATGACACTATTCAGAGTGTAGTTGTTTGTCCCCGCAGAGGAAGCTCCTATCAGTCGTTGCCTGTGATAAAATAAGGCATACGCTTTCTTAGAAATCTGTCAGTATTTAAATAGAAATGCAAATGATTAACATATAGGATTGGGATTGAAGACTCCCTAATCTTTCTTCCAATGATGTAGGTTTCCTTAGTCGTATCGTGGATTTGATTATTTCTCTTTGCACCACTCATTGTTGGCTTGGGACCGAGTTTCATGTTGTAAACTCCGTAGCTATTTCCTGACCTCGATATAACTACTGGGAATGTTCGCGGTTCTTCCCCCGTAGGGCCATTTCCTTTATTTCCACAGACGAAATGGTGTAAGCGAAATGGTGTTCCCATAGACGGTATCAATATTTTAGTCTTATTTCTCCTAGGTTACAATACACCGAGAAATCGATACAATAGGGCCCGACTTAACTAAAATAATGCTATTATATTACAATGAATGGACTAGCTTGGTCCGGAACACCTATTACAAATAAAGAGGTATAATATAACTAGAAAAATCCCTAAATGGCCAAGTTGAGGGAATAGTCGAATGGGACAAATTCGATGCTCTTTGATTGTCGAATTGGGGGAATTAGATACTTATGATTTCGAACTGAACTTGGGATCGTGCCAAGCTGCCTATGTATCCCATGAGGGAACTTCGATCTGCTTCTTGATTATAAACCCTGCCTCATATAGCTTTCTGTCCATGTATGGGTTAAACCTAAGTGAATGTCGAATCCCTTGGATTCGATCGATGATGGTTCGAATTGGGAAATTCGAGACTGCATAGCGCAACTTCACGGTATCGATAATATCTCCTTAATGATTGGTCGGAACCTCAATTCGCTTCTTGATTCTGGACCCTGACTCATGTAGACTTCAGGGCATGTATAGCTTCGACCTAATTGAGTGTCCAATTAACTTGATTCGATCGATAATAATCGAACTGGCTCTGTTCAAGGTACAATCGAACTGCAGTGCGCGGCTTCATGATTTCGATCATATCTCTCTAATGGATGATCGAAACCTCGATCCGCTTCTTGATTCGGGACCCTGACTTGTGTAGCTTTCAGAGAAAGTATGGCTTCAACCTAAGTGAGTTTTTGATCAGGGTCCCGAATTTATGGCTTCAACCTAAGTGAGTGTCGAATTGACTTGATTCGATCGATGATAAATCGAACTGGCTTCAGTTTGACCTATGAATGTCGAATTGACTTGGATTCAATCTAAGGCTTCTCTGTCCATCTCCCTTACTTGTGAGGAGTGATGGGCTATATATACTATATAGGCATGATCATGGGGGCTTAAAGGTAATTTTAGGCTCAATATCGAATTGAGGTAATTTGATACTCTTTGAGTACCGAATTGTGTAAATTCGATACTGACCTACGCAGCTTTACTATTTTGAGCATAACTCTTTCTATGGACCTCAGGATTGCATTCCTCTTGTTGCGTTGCAACCTAGACTCATATGGCTTTCCAATGACATATTACTCAATGTCTAATTCGCTATGTAGATATAATGGTGAACCAAATACGGCTAATGTAACTTTACCTTTAAGCCTTCTCAACACTTTTCGGTCAGTTTCGCACCATTGTGGCTTCTTCTTGACATGACACATTATGTCACACCAGCGTTCCAATAGACAACACCAATATTTTGGTCTTAATTCGTCCGTGTTACAATACACCAGAATTTGTTACAATTGGGCCTAACAATGACAAAATAATGTTAATCTATTACAATAAGTGGACTAGCTTGGTTCGGAACACCTACTGTCTATTACAAGTATTGAATTACTATAGATATCTTTTTCAGACAAAGAATCTGATAGATCGATTCGACGTCGTTCAGTCTATGAATGTCGAATTGCAATGGTTCGAAACTGCTGTAGATTGAACCTGATGTACATCGAATGATCCGAGTTCAATCATATAGAACCTCGAATGGATGCGGTTCGATTCTGGTCAAAGTCAAACTAGCCCGTATCGAATCAAGTGGAGGATCGAACACTGAGGTGTATCGAATTCAAAGTGTATCGATTCGGCTGATTCGATGTACGTGAATATGTTGTGTGTGTCCAATGAATCTTGAGAATGCCAAATAAAGACATGGTGTTTATAGACCCCGTATGTGGGCCCCAGTGGTAGTCGGGAGATGAGTATCGAATGTCACTGATTCGATCTATCTCTTAGATCAAATTCTGCACATTCGATACTCATCCAGCATCGAATGGCCCCATGTTCGATATATAATATTTTGGGTTCTCCTGCATGGAATGACCCAATATTCTAATCACTAATTTTATTGCAATTTTAAAATATTATTTTAATTTTATTAATAGCTATTTCAGTATTTGTTTAAGAAACATTAATATTTTATTATGCCCTTATTTAAACTGAAACTTACTTGACAATAAATGTTAAAAAATAACTTTTACTAAAACTATTTTTAGGTAGATAAAATATTAATAAACATTATATGCCCATTAAATTTAACCATCTAAAACACTGGAAGATTAAAGACAAACACCTGTGGAAGATTGTGGAAGAAAAGAAAAGTCCAATAACGAAAAAATCGAATATCAAGACAAAATGGGAACAACAATAGAAAATAAGAAACGCAATTTTAAGGACAAAATATCAAAAATGCCCGCTAACTTTTGTGTTTAATCCTAAATGTTCATTTTTTTCAACACTGCTGAAAATGCCCGTTAAGTTTTAAATTTTCTAACAAAAATGTCCAATTTTAAAAATTCGGACATTTTATCCGACGTGGCATTCGAGTCAAAGAGGCGCGTTGCTGAATCAAAAGGTCGCGTTTTAAGAATCGGGCATTTTTGGTAGAGTTTTAAAAGATACATGGCATTTTTAGCATTATTTTTCAGACACAATAGGTTTTTTTGTATGTAAATTTCATTTCGGGCATTTTTAGTAGAAATTTTAAAAGATACATGGTATTTTCAGCAGGGTTGGAAAAATGGAAATTTGGGATTAAACACAAAAGTTAGCGGCCATTTTTGATAATTCCTCCCAATTTTAATAAAGGATGATCCATTCGACATGAAGTATGGGCCCATAGCTTAATTTTTCTAGACAAATATGGCCGATAAACTCAAAACATTAGAAAGGAACTACTTTACTACATGTTAAAAACATAAATTTTAGTTGGAAAACTATATAATTAGTTTACATAAAAAGGCCACAATTGTGAAACTCAAAATGAAAAGGCGTAAATACGCCAACGTGGGGTATCAATGGAAAAAAATGGCCTCTTAATTAAATTAACAATTATAAATCTTTAAATTAATGGGGGTCTTTCAACAATTATAAAAGTTTTTTGGTGTGTATGAAGAATTTTGGAGTTTTATGTGATCTTTTATAGCTTATGAAGGGCCAAAATGAAATAGCACATGATTAATGGGGGCTTTGTACAATTATTAAAGTCTTTTGGGTGTGATAAGAATTTGGGAGTTTTATGGGATCTTTTATAATTTATGGAGGGCCAAAACAGAAATAGCACACAATACTAAGTCAAATATAGTGGCTTGAAGAGGAGACAGAGAAACTAACCAGTGAGAGTAGAGAGAAATAAAAAAGGTAGAACTTGAAATAACAAATAACTACAAAGGCATAAAAAGAAATTTGAATATGTTATCAGAGTATTTTTTGGAAAACTCAAAAGTTAACGGACACCAAACTTGAAACTTATAGGTAGTAAAGAAGTGATATATATATATATATATACACATATATATATTTTGATTTTTCTGGTTTTTTGTTTATTAGTTTCTATAATTAGGTTGTTGAAATTAAAATTATATAATGTTTTTAAAGATTTAATACAAAAATTGTATAATATATCTTAAAAGTCATAGTGCATTTTTAAGATAAACATTTTAATTATATTGAAATTTATGATTTAGATAATATAAAGTAAAGTTAAATATATTTTTGAACTAAAAGAAAGTATGTAAAATTCTATTTTTCTGTTTAAAGTGTATTATTTTGGAGAAGATGGTATTTTTGTTAAAAAAAGTTAAAACACTTGGGGTGCATTGTGTACAAAAAATAAAATTAGGGTGTGTTATTTAATTTTTGGGGAGATGGTATTTTTGTTAAGAAATTAAAATATTTGGAGTGCAATATATATTAAAAGGAAATTTAGGGTATATAAATTAATTATATATATTGCACTATACTCCCTATCTCTAAAATGACATTTTTACCCTTCTTACATGATGTCATCGTGGCGTTATTTTGGCAAAAAGTGACGTTTTTGGGCGGAGTTTCGTCGGAATCATAGTGTGGATACTAAAGTGCCAAGGAATGAAAGTTTGAATCGAAAACTACAAAAAATATAATATTGGATACGTATGTGCAAAAAATGTCAAAGTTTGAATTGATATCTGCAATTTTTTCTTACTTATTAATACCATGTTTGTTTTGCACTAAAAAAATTTAAATGGTATCTTATTCTTATAAACTTAAAGATCTTTACCTCCACACAAATCTCACTTTCCTAATTTTTACTGCTCGATTATTGCTGTTGGAAGAGATTTCAGCTTCCAAGCTACTTTTCTAACTTATTTATTTAAAAAATATTTTTTCCTAATAATTTCTCAAACTAGCTAAGTTAATAAAACTCATCTCGTGTTGGTAGTTTCTGAACATTATCATTTCAAAATGACAGTTTAACAACTTTAAAAATATCAAACCAAACTATATATAACTCTATTTCGAAAAGAAAAACAAAAATAAAACTATTACTAATAATTAGCGTCCAATGCTATAAGTTGGAGAATAAACTATAATAAACAAACCTTAATTCTGCGATCTTGAGAGAATCCTTATATTCTTTTCTTCGTACTTAACTGATTTTGTTGTTATCGTGTGATATATGTTTGTTTTTAAAACATGAAAACAAACAAAAATAAAATATATTATTTATATGGAATAATTATTTTTTGAAGAATTGCATTATATTCGGTCATATATATTTCCACATGAGTAATTATGCGCGTGAGTACGTGACACTAACTAAAATAATTCTTGTATAAATTAACTTAAGGGGAATTTATAAAATGATTGTCAAGTATTATGTGCGTGGTAATTAGAAGAAATTATTTTTTTATAGGAAATTATTATTGAAATCGAGCACAAGGGGTGCTCAATCCAAAAAAGCCAACTAACAAAGGCAAGTTCTCAAGTTAAAAAACCACTATGTTGGAGAGTACAAAATCCTTGTTCTTAGTTTTAATCCAAAATCACATCCGAAATTTGATTGAATCAATCACGTCTTTGAACCTAAGTTCATCTTCTTCCACCTTCACTCTGATCTGTTCTTTCCAAATAGCCCAAACAATAAAAAAAAAAAAAAAAAAACTCTCACCCTCCTTAATACCACTTTTGCTTGTTAAGATGTCCGTGCATTTAAATTAAATTAGGCAAAACAAAATTTGGAAGCTCGCATGCAACATTATAGGAAAGTGAGATTTGTGTGGAGATAAATATCTTTAAGTTTGGTAAGAGTAAGATACCATTTAATCATTATAGTGTAAAACAAACATGGTATTAAGTAATTTAAAGATGTTTCCACATGGCATTCATCTAGATGGTGTAGGAGAAGATGTAGCACAATTTTGGAGGAGATGATTCAAATTGTGATTCTGTTGTACCTTTAAAAAAATTATGGAAATTAGGTTCTGCTTCGAGAAACATAATAATTATAGGTAAAATTCGGAGAAATCAAAAAATATTATTTCGTAACCGTTCGTTGTATAACCCGACTTTGGTGTTATTCAAAACTCACTCGTAACAAATTTGACATTAAAATGCTATTAGCTTCGTCCCAAGAAGTTGAGAACATCAAATAATTAAAAATATACGTACAAATCTAATAGAATCATCGATTATTTATGATGGCAAAAAATAAAAGGCTCGACACTTGAAGGTTCTTGGCAGTAGGTCGAGCCAGTAAAATTATAGTTTAGACGAGATCTTAGAATTAAAAGTACAGTCTTAGTCGAGTATGTGTAACAAACAAAAACTCGTATACGCTTTATTAAAGTGTGTAGTTTCCTATTTATACAAGTATGGTGGCTTCAAAGAGAACTACCAATCTCGAACTTATGGTATCACATGTAGGTTTATTTATATTTGTAGTTAAGGAGGATGATGTTGAGACCGACAACTGCTCTGTCCTTAACATGCATTAAAGACAAATAATGATATATAGTAGAATCACGTTGGATGGCCAAGAGATACCAAAAATCTCATAATTTTGATACATAGGCTCCATACTACATCAGGATGAAGAACTCGATAGTGATATCGACGTCGACCACCTCATCCAAGCAGGTAGAAAAAACAAAAGAGTAGGGCATGAATCGTGATTGTATGGGTTTGAATGTTGGACTATTAAGTAAAACCACACACATCAGATGAGCATAACTACTATAAGATGGGAATGTTATATCAGATGTGCGGTAACACAAGAAGACATAATGTACGAAATAAAGCTATTTTTTATGAATTAGGAGTGCCGCTCATGGATGAGAAGATGGGAGAACACCGCTTATGGTGATTCGGACATGTAATAAACAAAAATACACCAGGAAACTCTTGACTTAAGAAATACAGACATAGCACGACGAAGACCAAACAAGGCGTGGTTGTATGTTATACGGAACGATATGAAGCTTCGGAGATGCATGAAGACATGCACTCAACTAAAACAAATGGAGACTGAGAATTCTTGTGCTCGACTTGACATGATTAATATTTGGTTCATATAAGGGGTGTTTGAAAGAGCTTATAAAAGCTACTTCTTAACTTTGACTTAAAGACTTAAAGTTGTGTTTGACTTAAAGGTATGAGTGATTGCAAGTTTTTTTACTAAAAATAACTTAGAGCAGTCAAAACAAGTTATGTGGTGTTTGCAAAAGTTTAGTGAGAAACTGCGTTGGAGTATTAATTAAAACGCAATAAGATTTAATTACCCTTATTTAAAGTATGTGAAACACTAATATTTCGGTCACATTTACACAATCATGAGATGAATAGTTACATTCAAAGAAAGTTTATTTTGTGTAAGCGCGCTTATATCTTTCAAAAATTATAACTTTATCTAAAATATATTAATATAATAATCTTGTACATATTGTCATTAAGTAAATATATTATATTTTTAGAAAAAAAAGAATCTATTCTTTTTCATTATTTTTTTTATTTTTTTCGTTATTACTTTATTACTCTAAAAATGCCACAATCTAAAATTATAAAAAAGATCACGTAAATAAGAAAAGATAAGAATCATGAGATTTTTTCCACTTAATTGAGACAAAAATAGGACGTTTAGAAAAAATTAAGTGGATAAATAGAAGTTGCTTATGGAAGCACCTCATGACCAGATTTTAGACTTCTGCTTTTTTTTATATACTTTTTAAAACAGAAAGATAAGCAAAAGCAACCATCAAACACTAAATAAATACTTTTAAGCGACTTAACGCTCATAAGAAACTTATAAAAGCTCTTGCAAACCTCCCAATAGTCCAATGCTTTGAGATTTCAGACTAGTTGTTGTTGCAAATCTAGCTACTTGCGTTCATGTGAAACAAAATTTTAATATCTATTATCTATTATTACTATGAAGGAAAGCATTTTTATCTCACAAAATGATGGTTATAAGACCAATTGGACCAAAACTTCGCAACGTATCCACTTTCTCAACTACACATTCGGTTTCTAATTTAAAAAAAACAAATTAACACAACAAATCCGTTTTGAAAAATTAGAAAAGAAAGATAACCTTAACTTTGAATATTGGGATAAGCTTAAAAAAAAAAAAAAAAAACCACTAAACCATTACTCTCTGTGTAATTGAATATGTCCACTATCTAACCAACAACTAAACCATTACTCCATGTGTAAGGGTTACGTCCTCTCCTTCTTGAGGTGTGTGTGTGTGTGCGCGTGCCTTCTCTTGTAAGGCCTTCTCGAGTCCATCGTCTCTGCCTTGTCCGGTGAAGGTGATGTGGATCCTACTACGCTCGTTTTTTTCCTCTTCGACAACAACAACAATAACAATAACAACAACAACCACAACCAAGCCTGTAATCCCAATAAATTGGGGTAGGCTATATGAACCATGAATGAATCATGTTGAGTCGTGAACATGAATCTTCTGTCTCAATATGGAATTGTTGAAGAGCATATATTCATTTAGATCTTTGAGCTTCATGTCCTTCCGTATGATCTCCATCCACGTCTTTTTCAGTCTCCCCCGAGCTTTAATCGTCTGTCATAAGTCGAGATCTTTAACACGTCGTACCAGGGCATTTATGGGTATGCGTTTAACATGTCCAAACCATCTTAAGCGGCTTTCTCGCATCTTTTCGTCGATGGATACTACACCCAATTTATGTCGAATATCTTCATTGCGCACCTTATCTCTCTTGAAGTTACCACACATCCACCGTAGCATGCGCATCTCTGTAACGTTCATCTTTTGTGCATGACTTTGCCTAATAACAAGCACTGTCTAATGGTTGTGCGGTAGAACTTTCTTTTAAGCTTTAAAGGAAAGTTACGATCGCACATAATCCCTGTTACACTCTTCTACTTTGTCAATAAAGCTTGGATGCGGTGATTAACGTTGCCATCTAACTCTCCATTTGTCTGCAGTATGGAGCCTAAATACCAAAAAATGCGAGCTTCTCAGTATTTCTTGGCCATCCAACCGAATCGTACCATTGTTGTTTCTTCGTTGTTTGCTAATGCTACACCCAATTTATGTCGAATATATTTATTGCGCATCTTATCTCTTCTGAAGTTACCGCACATCCACTGTAACATGCGCATCTCTGTAACGTTCATCTTTTGTGCATTACTTTGCTTAATAACAAGCACTGTCTAATGGTTGTGCGGTAGAACTTTCCTTTAAGCTTTAAAGGAAATTTACGATCTCACATAATCCCTGTTAAACTCTTTCACTTTGTCCATCGAGCTTGGATGCAGTGATTGACGTCGCCATCTAACTCTCCATTCGTCTGCAGTATGGAGTCTAAATACCAAAAATGCGAGCTTCTCGGTATTTCTTGGCCATCCAACCGAATCACACCATTGTTGTTTCTTTGTTGTTTGCTAAACTTGCATTTGAGGTACTTTATTTTTGTTCAACTTAGTCGAAACTCTCGTGCTTCTAACATTTGTCTCTATCGTTCTAATTTAGCGTTAACTCACGTTCTCATACATATCCTTTATTATGCTGATATCTTTAGTGGGTACCCCCTTCTTCACTAAGGTCCACCATAATACCTCTCGAGGTACTTTGTCATATACCTTTTCTAAATCGATAAAGACCATATGCAAATCTTTACTTTTTTTCTCGAAAGCGTTCAACAAGCTGACAAATTAAATGGATGGCATCTATGGTCGACCTTCCAGGCATAAATCCAAATTGGTTCTCAAATATGGGAATAATTTGTCTCAATCGGTGTTCGATCACCTTCTCCCATAGCTTCATGGTATGATACATAAGTTTTATCCCACGATACTTAGAACAATTTCGACGTCACCCTTGTTCTTATATAGAGGTATTAGTGTACTCTTACTCCACTCTTCTGATATTTTATTTACTACCCATATTTTGTTAAAGATGTTTGTCAAACAGGTCATACCTATCTCTCCCATACTTCTCCAAGCCTCGATAGGGATGCCACTGAGCCAACACCTTTTCGTGTCTTCGTGCTCTTCAAAGCATCCTTGATCTCCGACCTTCTAATATGGCACATAAAGTTGAGGTTCAAATTCTGAGGGGACGGCGAGATGTCACCCACTTCTTGGGTGGGGCCTCCATTAAACAAGCCCTCGAAGTACTACACCCTCCATCGTGCTTTGATCTAATCCTCACGCAAAAGGACAAACTGGCTTCATTTTTAATGCATTTCACTGCACTTAGATCTCTAGTCTTCCTCTCTCTAATGCACGCAACTGCTAGATTTCTGTTAGGTTTTTCTTTTATCGTTCTTTCTTTTTTAGTGTTATCGCTTTAGGTTTTTTTTATTCGTCTTTTGTTTTTCTGTATTCTCTTCTCTCGGTGTTTTCAGGTTTTTGACTTTTGATTCACATTTGGACTACTCTCTATAGTTGTCTTGGTTCACTATTGTTTGTTTCATCACTTGTGAGGATAATCTGAATTAGAAATGTTAGGACAACGACGTACAATCTTTGAAGATTAAGGTGGGGGTCTTTTACTTCCTGACTCAATTTGGTTGAATGAAGAGGTATTTGAGTTATCCTTAGTTGGGAGATTAATTAGTTTGAAACCTTACAACTTTGGAGCATTTGTTTTAGTGATGAAACCGCTCCTTAATCCGATAAGGGGAGTGGAGATTCAAAAGATCAAAGGAGATCGTATCCTTTTCCAGTTCAATCACATCATTGATAAAAGACGAGCCCTTAATGAATGTCCATGGTCTTTTGATATGCAGGTGCTTATCTTGAACAAAATTTGTTCGGAGGAGAATCCAAAGTAAGTTAATCTGGATTTATGCGCTTTCATATACATATACACGGCCTGCCTCTCCCAAAACAGACTAAAGAGATGGTGCAGTTGATAGGGAACAGATTGGAAGAGTTTGTAGATGAAGACAAAGAACTGAGGGGAGGGACTAGTATGGGGATTAGGGCCATGACTGATGTTACTAAGTCGTTGATGTGCTGTTTGAAATTGAGAGGGGAGGAATTAATGGTTGGTTTTACGCATGAGTGTTTGCCAAATTTTTGTTATTTGTGTGGCATAATTGGGCATACCACTGATGATTGTGACATTCAGTTTGAGGTTGAAGAAGTCAATAAGTATACGATATTTTCATATGGTGCGTGGTTTCGTGATTCTCCGGATAGTATGGGGGTATCAGGCGAGTAGAGATTTGCAAGGAGCTGATTGAACTTTTACTCGCTCAGTCATTGTGAAGAAAAAGAACAATATGGACGACACTGCCACGCCCTCGGTCTAAAAAGATAAGCAACTGATGGATTTGCAGAATTATAGTGATTCAGTGTATGGGGATTTGCAGAATTTATATCTCATTAGAGTGCTGAATCTGAAACTGATAATCAAGAGAAGATTTTTAAATCTCATCAGAATGTTGAATCTGAAAATGATGATTTAATTATTTAAATAATGACATGCATGCTGAATTCGAATAGATTAGTGAGGAGTATGTGAAGGAGCTCGAACAGGACCTGGGTGGGAATTTGAATAAGGGTAAGAGTGTTCTAATGGTTTTGTCAAATGGAGTTGTTGCTGGAAAAGATGGAGCGGGCGCTGGTACTGTTAAATATGTCGAAATTTTTCAGGATCTCGCAAATTATGAGAAGGCTTGGGGGTCTGATTCTAATTTGTTCAATGTGCCGATTACTTTTGGAGGTATTGGGAAGGGAGGGAGATGGCGAGGTAGGGGCAGGGACGAGGGAGTTTGTTGTGAAAGGTTAGAAAATAGAGGGTGGAGAAGTCAGGGGATTCAGTCAAGGTGAGGGGAAATAAACGAGTGAAGGATGCTGACGAAAATTTGGGTCCTCTGCTGAAAAAGGCTACCATTTCTAGGAATGAGGATCTCCAAATTATCTGCTATCCGGTGAAGATGCAAAGTAGTCTCACCGATCACTATGAGTATTCTAAGTTGGAACTGCCAGGGTTTAAGGACCTCTTGTACAATTCGAGAACTTCGGTTTATTGTTGTTCGATATAATACCTTTCTTATCTTTCTCATGGATACGAAAAGCTACACGAGAATAATAGAGAAACTAAAATAACAGATTAATTACTTTGGTGTCAAGATGAGAAAAAAGGGGTATCCCGAAGGCCACTTGGTACATGAGAAGTTTTAGAGAGGCTTTTCTTGATGTTGGTCTGACAAATCTTGGTATGAAGGTAGATGTTTCACTTGGTGTAATCAGAGGAATGATGAGGATACTATATGGGAGAGACTTGACAGAGCATTTGCTACAGATTCTTGGCTTGAGTTGTTTTTAGGGGCCAAAGTTGAAAATTTATCCATGAGACATTCTGACCACTCGTCTTTGCTTATCTCTCTTGAACTAAATGTATCTTTCAAAATGAGTGGGAGAGAGAGAGAGAGAGAGAGAGAGAGAGAGAGAGAGAGAGAGAGAGAGAGAGAGAGAGGTTCTTTAGGTTTGAGGCGACTGAGTGTAAAGGCCTGGTTAACAATTCTGGAACTAGGGTAGGAGTGGGGAACATCACATGATCTTCAGAAAAGCTTGCGCACTGCCATGTGGAGTTGGTGAAGTGGTAGGACTGTTCGAGATCTGAAATTAAGAAATGTATTGAGGAGTTGACTAAGAGGATTAAGGAAATTAGAGAATGAGTCATCATGGTCGAGTCAAAACAGGCTAAGGCAGAACTTACTCGAGATTTAGAAGTTACGCTTGATAAGGAGGAACTTTTCTGTAAGTATAGAGGAAAGATTATGTAACGCCCCAAAAATAAAGAAAAAATTAAATTTATACTTTAGTCCTTGAACTTTTAAAAATTTCTATTTTTAACCCTAAATGTTTAGAAAATTTTGCCTTTTAGTCCCTGAACTTAAAAGTTAGTCTTTAATTATTTTTATATGTCTCAAATCCTAAAATTTATATTTCAATTTCAAATATTAACCAAGATGATCGAATTATCTAGAAAAATTACATAAGTAAATATGTATGTAAAAAGATCTAATTCTACCTATTTAAATTTTAATTATAAATAATTGAGGGACTTTTATATGCAATTACCTAATTGATGAGGTAAGTTATGACATCGAGCATGATTGAAGTCAGATTTTTATGATTTATTATAAAAAAATCATGGTGGGACATGGATATTAATGGTTAAACTATGATTTTCGCCTATAAATAAGCACCCTTATTCAACAATTTCTACAGCCTAAAATAATTCGATTCTCTAAAAGTTTCTACATCCCTCCTTTTTGTGTTTTTATTCGGGAAAAAATTATTCCAGATTTTTTTCATGTTATTTTCTACCCAAAAACACGCCCAAACCTTTACTGTGCAGGAAATATCGAATTTGCCTTGCACCTTAGAAACATCATAACAAATAGTAAAAAAATTATTTTTGCTCTCTGTTTTTGGCTACGTACTCTCCTTAGTGTCTTCTATCTTTTGTATGAATACATCTTTTCCAAATAACATGATCTAGAAGGCCGTAATATATAAACCATAAACTGCTGCCAAGAAATCCGATATCACCTCTTATGTTGCAAGAATTATTTACCATAGCAAACCTTTGTGTTTTTACAAAATCTTGGATACCCACATTTTTCATGACATTAGAAATTAGAAACCGTAAAAGGATTTGAAAACCAAGTTCATTTGGATGTCCGATCAAAGGTAAAACAGAAACTGCGGTGATTTTTCAGTTTATTTTACACAACCTTTATTTTCTTAGTTTATAAGTTAAATTATCATCATAATTCAAGTATTTATCACACACATGAATTTAAAATGATATAACATTAGGTATAATTTGATTTTTATAATTTATAATTACGAATTGACATTTTTATGATTTTATTTATAGCATTTAAATGGTAAGTTTACCTACCATGTTTAATATACTACTTTCATAAGTCTTAAAAGATTTTTCTTGCCACTTCATGGCCTAACTATCAAATAAGATTATTTATCATAATAAACACTCCTTATCACATGTTTTGATAAGTTTCCCATTTTTATATCTTTATATTTAAGATATAACATAATTCTATGTATTTTAAACTAACCATGTAAAATAAATTAATAATGGACTAAGTTATACCTTTTAAGGTGTTACTTCAAATTATACTTATTTAATGTGTCATTATTAAAAGTTTTGAATTGATTAAAGGTTTATTGGACGAGTTTTCTTAAAGCTAGTTAAGTAATATGTTTTAAGAATTTATTGTGCATCAAATTAGATAGATAATCAAGTTTTTACTTGTTACGGTTACTTGTCTTTGGAAATGACTTTAACATAAAAATATAAATACTTACAATTATAAGTTTGAACATATGTTTGTTTAAGATGATTTTGGAGATATCAATAAGGTGGTTAATATAATTGATATTTGATATTTAACCGAACATTACGGGTTCAATTCATCATCTATGATTTTCATGTTTAGTGTAATGACATGAATTAAGCTTATGTGTTCTTTACTAAGATTTATATCGTGACTGGCATCCTTAACAAGAATGTTCTCAATTTCACCAACATTAGAATTGAAGAAAAAATACTGATATTTGTTGTGGTGAATTATAAATTCAGTTGATTAATGTTATTTAAATTTGTTAAAGGTTTGACGAACTAATCAACGCCATCAAGGTTCCCCGTAAAGGTGAGGTTCCATTTATGATTTGTTCTAGCCATGTTTGGCATCCGGCTCTGAGGAACTTGGACAGAAAAGCCACTACCCCGTTACCAAACCTCGAACAATCTACATTTCATCATGTTCTCGTTTTGCATCTCATCTTATAACATGATTTTCTTACTTATCATTAAATCATATCCAATCATTTATATCTATCATTTTGATTCATAAGCATGGTAATTCTCCGGTATTTTAATCTCATCTACTTGTTCTTGAACTGTGCAAAGAGCAACGAACAATGTTCAGGACATGTAGCTCAAGGAGCAATGGATATTATCCAGTTTACTAGCCTATTTGTTAATTTGTTACACCCATTGGGACGCCTTTGGGAAGTTGGGCCCATGAATTGAGTCGAATTACTACTGGGCAGTAAGGACTGCCGGCTTAAGTAATTTTGCTTGATACCCATCAATCTAGGCGCCGCTTGCAGTCAGGAGTTGGTTGTAACACGCGTGCTCGATCGACATGTACTCGAGCATGTCTCTTGATTCGTTTGCGAGGTTGCTCCTCGTCGGGAGGTATAAGGTAGAATATTAGAAGTTATAAGGTTGGATTTGTTTATTGTTAAGCACGAGCTTATTAACTATTCTATGAAAATTCCATTACCATTGCTACATCAAATTATCTAGTTGAATTGTCCCTACCGGTAAGATCACTCCTCGAAATGTATCCATTAAATCACAGTTAATTCTTGCATTGCCAGTTCTTTTATATGAATCTCACTAAGTCATTAAAGACTTATTCCTCGTTTCTTCTGTCCATTCTTCAAGATAAAAATCAACATGGCAGCATGGATCAAGTGAATAATTATTCAAACGTGCATTTTGGAATATTTATATTTTGTCACCAGTGCATAAACATTAAAATTGTCACATTGTTTGTAATACCAAGACTTTTGCTGTATATATCAAAATATATTTTATAAAACTTGTATGGTTTTTGATCCTGACAAGTGAGACTCATTTCCTATGAGTTGCGTTTTAGTCTAGGTTGGTGAAAGTGGTTGGCCACCACTGAACCAACTCGGATCGGAGCATGGCTCATGGGGCGCAGTCGTCATAGATTCAATGGTTAAAAGAGAGAGATAGGAATACAAGATATTTCCACAGAAGGGCAAGTGATAGAATAAGATAAAATATTATCAGGGGGATCCGAGACTCAGAGGGTAACTGGAGAGATTCGAGAAAGGGGGTCGAAGAGGTAGCAGTTGACTACTTTCGATCTATATTCAGTTCCAATAACCCTACAAGCGATGAGATTGACAATGTCTTGCAAGTAATTCAGGAAAAAGTGAGTCCCGATGTGAATCAGGAGTTGAGTCAACCTTTTACACCGGAGGAGGTAACAAAAGCTCTCTTTTGATATGTACCATGTCAAATCTTCAGGTCCAGATGGCTTTTCTCTCGTTTTCAATCAAAATTTCTGGGATATTCTAAGTTCTGATGTTATATGTTTTGTCATTAATTTTCTGAATAATCATGTCTTTCCTTCTGCTATGAATTTTACCCATATTGTCCTTATCCCTAAATGCATAAATTCGAAACTTATAACAGTTTCGGCCTATCTCTCTGTGTGATGTGTGTTATAAGATAGCATCTAAAGCAATGCAAATATGATTAAGTCGTTCCTCCCTGATATAATATCATACATGCAATCTTCTTTTGTTTCGGGGCGGCTTATTATTGATAATATCCTTGTGGCTTTTGAGATTAACCATTTTTGAAGAATAGAAGAACATGTAAGGTGGTACATATGTCACTCAAGCTAGATATGAGCAAAAAGCTTACAACCGGGTTGAGTGGTCCTTTCTTCAAAAGGTACTTACTAGATTGGGTTTTTTGAGTCATTGTGTGGCCCTTATAATGATGTGTATTAAAACAGTTTCTTATTCTCTTTTATTTAATGGTTGTGAGATTGGTCATATTGAGCCAGAGAGAGGATTACGGATCCTTTGTTGCCATATATTTTTCTATTTGTTACTGAAGTGTTTTCATCTTTAATCCGTGATGCAGAGAGGAGACATGTTTTCAGCTTTAATCCGTGATGCGGAGAGGAGACATGCGCTAAAAGGTGTTGTCGTGAGCAGACATGCACCAAGGGTGTCACATTCATTTTTTGCTGATGATACTTTGGTTTTTTCTCAGGCAGAGGCAATATGGCTCATGAAATTACTTTTATTTTGAGTCGATATGCACGTGCTTCAAGGCAAGTGATTAATTTAGAGAAATCAGTGGTGGTATTTAGTAAAAATACTACATGTGAATGTCGAGGGGAAGTAGAACAGGTTCTTGAGGTTCGTGTATCTGAAAAACATGTTATCTATCTTAAGATGCCTTCCATAGTGGGAAGATCGAAAAAAATAACTCTTTAATTATCTTAGAGATAGATCATGGAACAGGTTTCAAGGTTGGAAGGAACTGACCCTTTCGTGGGCGAGAAATGAGGTCTTAATCAAATCTGTGGCCCAAGCTATGCCTTCCTTTATCATGAGTTGCTTCCGTTTACCAAATCCGTTGGTTAAAGAACTTGAAGCAATGGAAAGTAATTATTGGTGGAGTAGTGGCACAAAAAGAAAAGTACATTGGATTGATTGTAATAAGATGTGAGGTAGCAAAGAGAAATGAGGTATGGGGTTTTGTGACCTACATGCATTTAATTTGGTGTTACTTGCTAAACAGGTATGGAGGATATGGAAGTGTCCATATAGTCTAGTGGGACAAATCTTCTAGGCCTAATATTTTTCTAATTGCTCCATTTTCGAGGGAACAAAGGGGAGTGGACATTCTTTTTCCTGGCGTAGAATGAGGGAGTCTGTTCACATACTTGAACGAGGGTTACAATGGCGGGTTGGGGATGGTAACTCGATTGGGGTTTGGCGTGGCGTATGGCTGGCACGCCCGTTGTCTTTTAAACCAATCACACCTATGCATGTGGACTATTTGGATTTAAGAGTGAGGGATCTTATAAATGAGAAGACGGGGTGGTGAAATCAAGTGCGGGTTCGAGAGTTATTCTTGAAGGTTGATGCTGCGTTAATACTTTCAATTCTGTTGGGTCATTTGGAGCAGCCGGACAATCAGGTTTGGCACTACACTAAATCCGGATACTTCTCTATTAAAAGTGCACATTACCTTATTATAGAGCAAGGACAGTTGTCAGATATCACGGTGACTTCAAGTAGTTTGGTGTTAGACTGGCATAAAATCTGGTGTTTACCATGCCCAAATAAAATAAAGCATTTCCTCTAGCATGCATGTTCTAATATTCTACCAACTCATAGTTTGTTAACTCATCGTAATGTGGGAAGGGAATCGGAGTGCGGAGTTTGTACGGATGAGAACGAAGATGTGCATCATGCCCTTTTCTCCTGTCATGTGACGAGATAAGTTTTGGCATCATCCCATGTGCCAAGCGTTTTTTTCCTAAGGCTAGGGAGGAGATAATGAACAGTTTTTCAGAATTTCAGCGCTAAAGGAGAAGGATTTGGTGGTAAAAGTCGTTACATTGTGTCGGATTATTTGGTTAAACAAGAACAAATTCATGGCAGGGGAAAAGTGTTCTGCACCACCGGATATTGCTACATTTCGTGCGAATTATCATAATATGTGGAACATCTCTAATGTCCGTCCTTCGAGAGATCAAGTGGATGAGCAAATTGTGTCGAATCCGCGAGCGAGCCGTGGATCAAGTGCAACTTTGATGGTGCTATTTTTGAAGAAGAGAATGGTTCGGGTATTGGTATCTTATTCCGTAACTCTTAAGGAAAATGTCTTGCAAGTATTCAGAAACAATTTTCTGGAAATTTAGGATCCCGTAACTCGAAAATTATGGTTGTGTATAATGCGATTCAATTTTCCATGTCGCCAGGTTGGAAGAATGCGATTTTTGAAGGGGAGTAATCAACTCGATTTCGCGTGGGAATTTCCTAGGAGTTGAAGGAGGAAACTTGATCTAGGAAATTAGAAATTGAAGGAATAATCACGCGGCGTTTTTCTTCAGTTGGGTGAGTAGGGAAAAAAATGGTGATGCTCATATTCTCGCACGCTCAGCTAGAGCAGATTATACGTGGTTACTCCCTCATATGATAAATCCTGATTAATTTATGTTACTTTGTGTATTTCTCGTGTTTTGCTTGTATTTGGTTGTAGCATGTTTTATCATGCATTACACTTTAGCTTTGTGGTCTGTTTCCTTAACGAAGGTTTCATTTATATATATATATATATATATATATATATATATTAAACGTGTGTTCTCTTTCATGTGTAAATATTTTCTCTATATTTCATTTGATTTATTTTTTTCCTTGCAATTCCATTGTTACAAAACCGCTCTTACATAATGAAAGGTGTAATTCTATTGTCACAAATTTGCTTTATCTTTTTTGTTTTTATATATATTTGAGAATCTCAAGTTGACAACAAATAGTAGGTATTATTCTCAATTCGTTATTTCTCTAATCTTTATGTCATTTTTTTTCTTCTGAAAAATACTAACTACATTTGCAGGGGTTCCTGGATATGCTTCAAAACTCTAGAGATGTTTTTTGACAAGTTTGATTACAAAAAGTTGGTTCGATTCTCAGTTCATTCTATCTCTTACTATACTAATTCAACTCCATGTATATTTATTCTTTAAAATTTTGTTTTAAGCACTCAATTCCATGTATATAACGTTCATTCAAGAGTTATTTAAATATTTGATGTCCTTAATTTTTCTTACTCTAATTCTTCTTTTCATTTTTTTTGTTTACGGAAAGGAAAAGATTTGAGGGGAAAATTTTATGTTTTGCTCTCATAAGTTGGCTCTAGCGCGATGTTGCTCCCATAACTTGGCAGACATAGATTTTGGTCTCTCAACTTGGCACATTGACTCGATTTTGGTCTCATGGTCAACCCTCCGCCCAATTCCGCCAAGAAACACATACGTGTCACCCGTTGACCGCAAACTTTACCTATTTTGACCAATTTTCTGGACCCATCTGTACACATGGCGGTCATGTGAATTTTTTTTAAGGATTAAAAATTGTTTTTTCATACACATTAATTTTCTTTAAAAAAATCAAAAATAAAAGACAAAAAACATAAATTATTTAGTGTATTTTAATCCCATAAACACAAAAACATAGAAAAAAATAAAAAATTTATTTAGTAATTCAAATTAAAAAATTAAAAGGTATCCTTCTTCTGACCACCCCCGCCCCCCTCCTCAATGCCGCCGTCCTCCACTGCTCCACAGTGGCCCTCCTCAATGCCGTCGTCCTCCACTGCTCCACAGTGGTGTTGCTGATTTTGAAATCAACAACACCACACACGACCTCCACTGCTCCACATACACTCCTCAATCCCGCCTTCCTCCGTTTGTGGTGGTGCGACGATGGTGGAGGTCGTGTATGGTGGTCCGACTATGGTGTAGGTCGTGTGTGGTCGTGCGACGATGGTGGAAGTGGCAGCGTCATACTGGTGGTGGTGCCGTGGTGTGTGGTGTGTGCGTGGGGTGGAGGTGGGTGGGGGGGGTTATAAGGTAGGGGTGGGTGTGATTAGGGTAAAAGATTAAAATTTTAAAAATTATTAGATAATTAATTATTCTGAAATTAATATCTAATAATGTATTAATTAGTTAATTTATCTTTTATTTTTGTTTTTTTTTAAAGAAAATGAATGTGTATGAAAAAACAACTTTTAATCATTTTAAAATGTTTTTTTTTCACATGAGTGCCATGTGTACAAGTGGGCCCCAAATTGGTCAAAATAGGTACGGGTGCTACGTATGCGTTTTTCGGCAAAATTGAACGGAGGGTTGACCATGGGACCAAAATCGAGTCAAGGTGCCAAGTTGAGGGACCAAAATCGAGGTCTGCCAAGTTATGGGACTAAAATCGCGCTAGAGCCAACTTATGGGACCAAAACATAAAATTTCCGAGATTGAGGGAGTAAAAGATGCACGGAAGCTAAGAAGCCGACTGTCACGATGAAAAGGCGCTCATGTTTCTTTGTTTTTGTCTTTTGAGAAAATACAATTTTTTATTGATTATCGTGGGAGAGTAAAATGTATGTGGAGATTTAAATTGATTTTAATACTACTAATTTTATAACTGCTCATCTTTATTGAATCTTTGGTTTCTTTCACAAATAAATTTTGTTTCTTTTAATTTAATTTAAGGATAATATATTTTCCTTAATCTTATATTTTCATTTTGGTAGGATTGCATGACATTTTCCCATTGTTTACCGTGATTCTTGACTTCTTAAAGTATTTAAACTTTGCCTTTTCAGTTTCTTATGTGTTTAGATAAAACTGCCCCTAAATAAAATGCATACAAATGCAAATGTATTAAGCATCGTTAGAGACATAAACTTTTATTGGAAAATAACACAAACACGTATTTTATATATGTAAAAAGAACTTTTTGGGATTTACTCATAAGACAATTGATTAAATTATCATTACTTTAATATTATTACAAAAATTGTATTAAAAAAATATTTGCACTAAACAAAATCTGCACGCGGTCCCCTGGTGCACTCGGTGGCTAGTAGTTCTAAAGGAATGGTACATTGCCTTTCGTTCATCTCTGTTGTGTACTATTTAAAATACTTTTAGTATTGTTAGTATTTTCTTCGTTTTGGAATATATATTTCATTGCAGAACTCTTCTTTTATATCTAAAAGTATAAAGACAATATATTTACATGCATTTTATCACGAAATCTAAAAAATTGATGTTAGCTATTTTTTAGTCTTAATTTGAAGTGTAAAAAAGAGAGTATCCATTTAACACTAAAAACTCAAGTATAACTGTCTTCTTTTTCTCGGAAAACACCCCGCTCTTATCCATCGTGAGTAGGAGTGGCGTGGTCGGGCACCCGCTCTGAAAAGGTGTGCTGTTTGAGAAAAATCCGGATAGGAAAATTGGGGGACTCTTCCTGATCTTGATCTCGAATTGATCGGATACCCGACTTTGGCTATCTAAGATCATTATTAAACTAGTACATTCAGTGTACCTGTTTTCCCTTATTTACAGCTATCCGGGATACCCGTTTTCCTTTTCCCTGAGAAAATTCATACCACTGTCCAAAAATCAGATCTTTCAATGCTAAACACAAAACTATAATTTCACATGAAAAACATCCATCTAAGAGTGAGTGGTTTACAACGAAACAAATGAAAAAACAAAGAGAGAACAAAGGTGAGGAGTCATTCGCGAATTGAGTTTTAGAAAATTAAAACTAGAACAAAAGTGAACAACAATTTACACACTGTGACGAGCGGCAAAGATTGGTGGTGAAGAGAGAAGAATGGGGGTCAACCATGTGTTTTTCATGGTTTCTAGTATGTGTGAAAATTGAATATGATCGTGTATTCGTGTGCTTATTTGATTAATAATATAATATATTAGATTTAAGATACATATGTTATATATAAATCGAGTTACGAGTTATTTAACTAGTAGTGTATATATATGTGTGTATAGTAATATTACTTATATAACATAATATATTTTATTATTCTATATATTTTGAACACTTGATTGGGGGTCTTTCTTTATCTTCAATAACGTTCAGAGTTGTTCTGAAGCTATGTCTGCTGACGAGTGATTCCTCCCTTCTGTCTTTTCCCGCTTTGCTAATCTTTCCCTATAACGCAGGATGGGCCACGACGGATTCAAACTGAACTAAGACTAAGACTGTCGGAATCACGGAGATTAGTACCCAATCCCATTTAGTACCCCTAAATTAATATGATTTTTCATGTCCTAAGCGGGTAATGAGTGAATCACGCCTCACAATAATAGTAGGCGTTATACTACATATCAAAAGAAATGAGAAGTAATTTGTTCTTATATATTACATTTTACTAATTGTTTTAAACAACTACAACCACATGTACATGGCGACACGATTTTTTTTTAAACACATTCCTACTTTAGGTATATTCGACACGACGTCAAACACGATAATACTACACAACACAACACAACATGGGTACGCATGCTTTTTGACGTATCGATTTGGCACATCATTCTAACTATATAAATAAAGTAGGGGCAAATATGTCTTTTAACCCATTTTGCAATTTAATTGCACACATATATTGCTGAATCCGCATTAGGGCAAATCGGTCTTTCGAAATAATATCCCCTGCACACTTAAAAGCCCTAAGGCGATTCGATCAGCAGCCGTTATCATCTAATCCAACACAAAAAAATTGGCCGGAATGGGAAGAGAATTGGGCAACGATACGGCCTCCGATCAGTCGGCGATGTCGTACACGGTGGAGCAGCTCGTTTCCGTCAATCCGTACAACCCCGACATCCTCCCCGATCTCGAAAACTACGTCAATGAACAAGTAAGTATATACTCGTATCTCTACTATACCCCTACACATTTATGTATCTATCTATCTATCTATCTGTATGCGTATTTACCTATGCTTGAATTTGTTATAGGTGTCATCACAAACCTACAGTTTGAAAGCAAATCTTTGCCTTCTGCGTCTCTACCAGGTTTGAAGCTGGATTTTTAGCTAGCCTCACGGTCTTCGAAGTTTGCGATTTAATTTTTTTTTTTTTTTTGGAATTGTAGTTTGAACCGGAAAGGATGAGTGTTCAGATTGTTGCTCGCATTTTAATCAAGGTACAGTTACGCTTCACGAAGATAAATATGACAAATAAAAAAGATTGTTTATTTTTGTGAAATTTTCTGTTCGTTTTTTTTTTTTTTTTATAAAATTTGGTTTGTTGTGGCAGGCTCTCATGGCGACTCCGGGGCCAGACTTCAGCCTTTGCCTCTTTTTGATTCCTGAAAGAGTGGTACTTTAATACATTGCTCACTTGTGTATTGTTCAATTGACTCGATTTTGCTGTTCATACTAGTTTCAACTTTCAAGCATTCTAATGATTCTAATTCTATGTTGTGACTGTTAGTTATTTGCGTAAAGATATGTCTATGATTAGGTACTTTGCGTTTATATGCTATTTAACCATTAATATGCTACGTATGGGTTCCATCCGAATATTTGAAATAGACTCTTCATGTCAATTTGGGGTCACTAATTATTACTGGAAAATTAGACATAGATTAAGTGTTTTGTAACTTGTTGCGTCGTCTCTCTCTCTCTGCAGCAAATGGAAGAACAATTCAAGACCCTTATTGTTCTCTCTCACTACTTGGAGGTAATTGTCTTCAATAAGATTCAGTATCATTCACTGGTATTCAGTTATATATATCAAGGATTCAATCATGTATATTTAATTATTTATATATGTATCTCATCACATTCCTCTAACTTCATATGCAGACTGCTAGATTCCGTCAATTTTGGGATGAGGCTGCAAAGAGCCGCCACATATTAGATGTTGTACCAGGTATATTGAATCACTGATGTTACTTGCATTTGTTTCTCTGACCTATGAGCATCCCTTCTGCTCTTTTGAATTTGGCGTTGTATTGAATTAAGAAAAAAGGGGCGTATGCTAAACCCTTGTAGTGAAAAGATGCTTGGCCTGGATTACACATTCATTTCTTAAAATGGACTGATTTGGATAATAAATACATTTCAGTGTACGGTTCACAAACAAGAGTTGTGTACTCACCTGTGACTGATCTACATAAGTTTTATTCTGCTGTATTTATAACCTGAATCAACGTCCTGTGAATTTTGATTCAGTGCTTATGATTTGTGAAGGATACGGTGTGCTATTGTTATGGAAATTTGGTGGAAATGCGTAATCATTATTTTTCTTCTATTTTCTTTTTTCATTTCCCATGTGATTTCTCCAACTGACTCTCCTATCTTGAAAGCATGCTAAGGTTAGCTAATTAATCTGTGTTGTTTATTCAGGTTTTGAACAAGCAATTCAAGCATATGCAGTTCATGTCCTTTCCTTAACTTACCAGAAAGCCCCGAGGTCCGTTCTTGCTGAGGTATGGACCAACTGAAAATTCTCTCTCTTGTATGTGAAATTTCGTCTGCTCAAGTGGCTGATTATTTGTCAAATATAGTTGCAAAATCCTTGAAGTCATCAGATTTTTTGACTTTAATTACAGGCTATTAACATTGAAGGTCCGTCTTTGGACAAGTTCATTGAGCACCATGTTGCCAACTCGGGTTGGGTGATAGAGAAGAATCAAAGCAAGGGCCCACTTATCATCTTTCCCCAGAATGAATTCAACCATCCCGAGCTGAAGAAAAGTGTTACAGATGGTGTTCCTTTGGAGCATATCACCAAAATCTTGCCTATTCTTGGCTGAACCCTGCAAGAAATCTAAAATTCAGCTATATTGGTTTAGAGTTGATGAAAGTTCATTACATTTTGACATTTTTAATGGTATCATGTGTTGAGAAATTTATTATGAAGAACCATTCAGCTTTACTCCCCCCCCCCCCCCCTCCCTCTGCGAATGAGAATATATTGTGGTGTAGTGTAGCAATTACAGCTTGCATAATGACAAGAAACCTCACCCAAATTTTGGTCAATATTTAAGGTTTCTACTTCTCGTTTCTCACCTCAATAGAAATGAATAACAAAAAAATACATTATATTAAACTTTGATATCAATATTTAAGTGTACGTGTTATTCTCAGAAAGTTATTAGAATTTGTGAGGCTTACGTTTTGTCTTCGAGAGCATGAAGCGCCTCGTGTTACACCTTAGCCTTTTAGTACACACTTGTACTATTTCACATCTTTTTCAAGTCAAGATTGTTTCCTGCTGTATTTAAGAGCTTGTATTACTATTTGAGGAAGTAGGCATATTTAAAATTCCATTTGGACGTCAATGTAGCTTAAAGAAACAGGAGAGTACATAAATTGAGCATAACTATAATCGATCGGGTTAGTGGCATCTTACACTCAATTGTATTTTGTGGTACTTTCAACCCTCAAATTTTATCTTTGTCGAAGTTTGTACCCGTAAAATGCTAAAACACGCACTTTTTTTTTTGACACTACTAAAACAAGCACTTTACACCTGTAGGTTTGCATTATTGTTGCGTTTTGCACACAGGCACTTGTTTGCTTTTTGATAGGTAAAACTTAAAATTGTCATTTCGTAATTTGGATCAAAGAATGACTTCAGAATGTTTTCTAAAATATTGCATTAGCAAAAGTGAGAAAAGGGAACAAAAATATTTGGTACTTGCAGCAAAACTCTTGTTTTTTGCTGCTGCGAATTAAAGCAACAAACTCTCGATATAACTAGTGATTGCTGCTGCGAATTATATATTTTATATCTTGATTTGTAACACATCAGTTTATATAGTAACATTATGTATGTCGACAATCTTATAAAAGAATGAGTAAAATGCAAAAACCTACCCTGTGTTATTTCTAATTGGCAAAAAAACCCCTATGTTATTTTTATTAGCAAAAACCCCTCTATGTTATTTGGTCAAAGGCAAAAAGCCCCCTTTCAGCTCCATATTCTTAGTTCTTGGAGTCGCCACAGCTCTGCGTGTAAACGAGTTAGCTCAGCGTGTTCTTGGATCGAGTCGACCCAACTACGCCCAAGTTGACACTCGAATTGCAACTACTATTTAGGGCAAAATATAATTGATGGGGGTATTTTAGGAACGACCCAATACTAATATTGGGCCGGCCCAAGAAGCAAGCCCAAATAGAATAGTGCATCGAACAAGCCAAATTCGATGCTAAACAAGCATCGAACGAACATGGTTCGATCAAACAGGATGATCGAACCATATCTGTTCGATGCACTTTTCCCAGCTGCCTGTGGGCCCGCGGAATGGGGGTTATAAATATCCCGTCTCTAGACATTCTTGGCACGCTTTTCCAACTAGCATTGATTCAATCAGCATCGAACGGCCAGCATTCGATCGAATTCCTCGAGTTCGATCATAATCCCATTGTTCGATACACTACGCTCGATCGAAACAGGCCAATTTGATACACAACTAATCAGCTCATCAATACATCGGAGAAGCCTAGTTCGATACACTTTTATACATCGAAGAGCCAAAGTTTGATATTGGACCGTGAGGTTGATACCGTATCGAACGTACCCGATTTGATACAGAATAGATCGGACCCTAGCCGTTCGATACACATTCTATTCTTAGTAATTTTATTTATAAAGTCTAGTCAACTTGTAATAGGTGTTCCGGACCAAGCTAGTCCTCAGTATATTTGATTAGCATTATTTTGGCAATTGATCAACTCATTGTAATTATTACAGTGTTTTGTTATTCGGACGAAATAAGACCAAAATATTTGCGTCGTTTGCGGGAATACCACGTTTCCAGTTTTATTAGGCATGGCATCTAGAATTACTAGATCGCGTAGTAGAGCAGTAGATAGCACAAATGCAGAGGTTAATCGAGCAACAACAAGTGAGACTGTCCCAGAAGCCGCGCGACCTTCGATGTTACCAGCTGGGGTGCCAACGCCCGCGAGGCGAGAAATGCCAGGCATACAAGCAAAGGATATACCTACGTCGAATGCTGGCGCAACAGGAGCAACAACAACCACCGCTTCACTCCCGGACAATATGAGAGATGAAATAATGGCCATGGTCAAATCCGTACTGGCTGAATGTCTGGCCCCCGCGCCACCAATGCAAGAATCACAGCCGGTAGGACGCATTGAGACAAAAAAGGAACAGGCTTCCGTTCAAGAAAATCAAACAAGGAAAAGTCCCATCGGGACGGCAGGAGAGACAAACCGGACTCGGTGGAGGTCCAAAATAGGGAAAATCACACATGAAAGATCGCAGAGACAAACCTAAGTCGGTGCAGGTGCAATCTAGGAGGCACCGTGATGAGAGAAGAAAAGAAAAAGAGGAAAGTTGGAACGACGAACCAAGTAGACAAGAGAAGAGTAATGAGAGGAGACGCGCAAGGAGCCGTGATTCCAGAAAAGAGCGCGATGAGGTGGTAAGAAACCTGGAAAGACTTGAAAGAGAGAAAGCAGTGGACGAAGGTCGAATAGAGCGGATAGGAACTGCCCTGCAGAGTTCTCCATTTTCTGAGGAAATAGAGGCAGAAATACTAGGATACGGGGAAAAGATCCCCGATTTGAAACCTTACGATGGAAAATATGATCCCCGTGTTCACCTCTGCTCAGGGGGTGGTTCACCGTGAAGAGATGATGACAACCAAGTTAGCCATAATCGCACCCCCAAAAGATAAAGAAAGAGGAAAAGAGGACCAAAACCGCAACAACAACAACAGAAACAGGAATAACAGGTACCGGGACGCGTCACCAAGGCGATACACGCCCCTAAATGCTAGCATCATGACAATATTCAGAGCGGTGAAGAGGAAAGGATGGATGAAGGAGCCCAGCCAGATGAAGGATTCAAAGGCAACAAGATTTTCGAACCACTTCTATAAATACCACAATCAGAAGGGTCACGAAACTGAGGATTGCATGGACCTCAAGGATGAGATCGAACGATTAGTGAAGGATGAGAAACTGGTGGAGTTTGTTAAAAATATGAAAGAGCAAGAGGATGACATTGAAAGGGATAGATCGATATCGCCCAAAAAAGACAAGCAAAAGATAGTCAATCACCCACCCTTGTTGGGCTATCATCAAACCGGAAACAACAACATCAGAAAGGGAATGATAAGTATGATATCAGGTGGTCCAGTAGGAGCGGATTCCACAAACGGCAGAAAAAAGATTTCGAGGCTCGTTGAATCAGACAGGTTCGTCGACTTCGCTGACATTTTAAGGATTGAGGAAATGTTGCAAGAAGAAATCACTTTCTCAACAGCGGATCTACGCAAGCTGAGCCCCCAGGCCATTCAAACGACAAACTTGGATTCGCCGTTGGTAATAACGGTGGATAAAGCCAACTTTGGTGTAACTAAAATGCTGGTAGACCATGGCAGCTCAGTTAACGTGATATTCAACTCCACATTAGAGAAAATTGGGCTAAATGGTGCAATTTTGGAATCGGTAAGAACCTCGCTTCATGGATTTCGAGGCCCGAAAATAGTGCCTCGTGGATTGATTATGCTCCCTACCTCATTGCGAACCGCGCCTCAAAGGAGAACATTGATGGCAAATTATGTGGTTGTTGACATGCCTTTCTCTTATAACAGCATCATAGGAAGGCCAACACTGAATGCATTCCGAGCTTTGCCGTCAACTTACCACCAGATGATAAAATTCCCCACCTCAGCCGGAACCGGTGAAATGATTACATATCACATTGATGGTTGGAAATTCTATGTGGCATCGCTTCGAACGCAACTACCGGTGGAGCCAGATGCAGGAGAAGCACTAGCCCAGATGGAGATGGAGCACATTGACTAAAGTGCCAAATTTAGTTTTTGCAAGTCTTTATTTTCCCAAATATATTGAACAACCTTAATTCGCCCCCTCTGTCTTAACAAGCATGAGGGGAAGGCATGTATTAACCTTAAAACAGGAACTTCGAAGACTTGAGCCATAACGGCCGCCTCGAAGCACATAGGAGAACATATTTTGAATCAAAACCCTCTCCAACTCTCCTTATAGGAATTCATTTTCAAAAGAAACGCTTTAATTTATCAATTATATTGTCATCGAACAATGCGGATGCAAGCATAATCTCAATTTTATGCAGGACCTAAAATAAGTTCACTCCAAAGATGAAAAAAAGGACGGAGACTCTGTCCAAAGCGGCACGAGATACCGTAAATCCAGAAGAGATGAAAGAAGAGACAGAGATTCTGCTCAAAGTGGCACGTGATACCGTAAATTCGGAATAGATGAAAGAAGGGACAGAGACTCTGCCCAAAGTGGCACGAGATGCCGTATATCCAGAAGAAATGAAGGAAGGAACGGAGACTCTACCCAAAGTGGCATGAGATATCGTAAATTCGGAATAGATGAAAGAAGGGACGGAGACTTTGCCCATAGTGGCACGAGATACCGCAAATCCCAAAAATGAAAAGGCACGAAAACTCTACCCAAAATGGCACGATATACCGCAAATCTTGCAAAATGAAGGAAGGGACGAAAACTCTGCCCAAAGCAGCACGAGATACCGTAAATCTCGTAAAATGAAGGAAGGGACGGAAACTCTGTCCAAAGTGGCACGAGATACCGCAAATCCCACAAAATGAAGGAAGGGACGGAAACTCTTTTCAAAGTGGCACAAGATACCGCAAACCCCAAAAAATGAAGGAAGGGATGGAAACTCTGTAAAAAGTGGCATTAGATACCGTAAATCCCGCAAAATGAAAGAAGGGATGGAAACTCTGTCCAAAGTGGCACGAGATATAGCAAATCCCGAAAAATGAAGGAAGAGACAAAAACTCTATCCAAAGTGGCACAAAATACCGTAAATCCCAAAAATAAAATGGGGGCAGACACCGTACAAATTGCCGCGAGATACCACAATCCCAAAAAATGAAAAACGGAACAACCGTTATATCAGTAGAAATAAAACATTAATCTTACGTCGCAAGAGATACATATACTTTCATAAATACGAAAGATGCTTTAGTTGTCAAAATAAGATAAAATGCAACAATAGTGATTGAAAGAAAAGACAACTAATATGAGCCAACAAACAATGAAAAATAACACGGATAATGTTCTATCGCGAAGCAATAATTTATATTGTTCAAAACATCAGAAAGGCGTCGCAGCGCCGAAAAATTAAATAAAAACTGTTCATTATTAAATTAAATTAAAAACCGAAGCATTCAGGCATCGGCATCGTCCTCATCTTTAGAGGAAAGATAGACATGCGGCATAAGGGGCGGTGAAGAAATTCCTTGATAAACTAGGTTGTCGATCTCGAGAAGCACAGCGAACTCATCCAGAGTAGCCTGGTCATCATTCGCAGCGGGCAGAAGAATCTCTCTGTTAGGCCCCAATGATAGATCAAGCCAAGCAGGGTCGAAGCGTCAACGAACGTATTTGGTGCTGTAGAACTGCTGCACCGTGAGCACTTGAGCTTTCCGGGCCTCCCCGGCACCCCTTCGAGCACTTATCTCTCGAATGGTGTTGCTTTGGAGGAACTTCTCGCCAATTTCAACCCATTGCTATGCAGAAGGGACCTGTCCAGCGCAAATGAGATTAACAAAAATAAATAAAAATAAAAGAATAAAGATTTCAACCCAAATAAAATTACTATACCTCACTGAGGCCACGTGCATGTCCTATCTCCTCTACCCGCTCAGACTTTTCTTTTTCGGCCGCCAGTTCCTTCTCAAGCAAAGTAACTCGCTTCGCCAGCTCACCTTTGCTAGATAAAAGATTGTTGACTTGCATTTGTAGGTGATCGACGGCCGCCTGTGCGAGCCTCACTGCTTCTCTGTCATCGGCAGCTCTAGTTACATACTCCTTCATCTTCTACAGCGCTTTCTCCTTGTCCTCGAGAGCAGCTCTCAAAGCATCCGGGTTATTGCCATGAAAGTCGGCCCCGATCTGCTGCTGTCCATGAGCCTGGACTAAACCAGTAAACATGGCATCTACTATTCCGCCACCCTGAAAAGAAAACATCACGGGAATAAAGAAAGTTATACAATGAAATACCTATGTAATACAATGCAGTCGGAATATAGAATATTACCGCGCTTAGAAGATGAAGAGCGTTACGCGCAACCATCTTTCTCTCCTCAGCAGAGACAGGATGAGGAACTGCAAGATTTGGCAGGAGGATTTTCAAGGCATCGATCGCCTCTTCCTCAGAAAGCTCGAACTCCCCCCCCCCCCCCCACCCGCGGGCCCGCGGGCCATGGATTGGCTCCTCTCTAGTTCTAGTGCCCTCCGCAGCAGCACAACCGCCAGCAGTCACTGCGCTAGTGGAACACGACGCTGGGGGAATAACACCTCCGGTTCTGGAGCGAGTCTGATGGACTTTCCTCCTTTTAGCTTGAGCAACACCTTCAGCATTGGCGCCCTGTTCGACTGCAGTTTCATCAGCCCCCCCTACATGGCTGATATCGTCAAGGGGGAGTAGTCGCACGACCTTGCCCCAAAATATCCTCGAAAGGATCTCTTGGAGCCTCAACGGGCACCGACACCGATCATCGCCTCCTGTTTTATTACTCTTGCCTTTCCTTTTCCTTGGAGGAGGAATTGAGGGAACAATGGTTGTCTGAGAATCTTCGTTCTCGGCAGCCAGAGCTTGGTTGATCCTGGCATGGCGGTTCATTATGAATTCGCCTGAAAAGAAAAACACACATTAGTATTATCATAACTATGAAAACGAAACACTAGATTAAATAATAAATGCAATATATACCAAGCATAAACCTCCCATCATAGGGAACTGGAGATAATCCAGCCAAAGACAACACGCGATTATCGACCAGTTTCTTAACATTAAACTGGTGATCGCGAACTAAATTGGGAACAAAATTGCAGTCCCATGAAGGTGGGCGCACACCAGGCGGTATTGCAACCTTAGCACCACCAAACCAGTCACTGCAATATGCCGCGAACTCTCCCTCATAACTCTCCTGAACGTATAAAAAATGTTTCTTCCAATTCTTCCCATAGCTACTAACCCTGCCACTAAAAAACTTACGGTTCCTCAGAGCCTTCATGTGGTAAAAGCCTACCTCCCTCTTACAAACCTCGAAGAGAGCCCAAAACTGATCGAGACCCTGAGGCTCGCGCAAGGCCTTCATCAGGATGATAAAACCGATGATTTGCCCAAACGAGTTCGACGTCAACTGGCATGGCACAATCCCGATGGATCTCAGAATGAATTTGACTTCGATAGGTATGGGAAATCGAAACTTGTTTGCCAATTGACCTATAAAACTGTGAGATGGCCAGGCAGGGGTGCGTCTATGCGCTTGTTCAGACTGGGAATAACTAATTTATACCTAATGGCTATATTAAACATTTCGCGCAGCGACGAGTGGCTATGCTGCAGCCGTGACACATAAGTGTTATATGCCATCCCTGGAACCTCTGCGTAGTCATCAATTTCCCTATTGATGGCTTCTATATCCTCACCGGCTTCACTGGACGCACGGTTATCTTTCGATGAAGATGTTTGCAAATTATCGTCCCCACCTTGCGAAGACGCCGGATCATCCCTAGGAGAATCGACAGAATCAATGTCAATAAGCTCATTATCACTTCCTCGAGGTATACTTGGACCCGCGGGAGCACTAGTGGGGCATACCATAAAATTGATTGAACTGGAGCTTGAACCGCTACTAGACTCACTCCCTGGGGTCGACTCAGATCTCACCATCTTGATCGACACAAACTGAAATAAAATAAAAAGAAAAACGACTGACTAAGCGCGAATACGCCACTCTTGGTACTTACGACATCTACTCGACAGTTTCAAATAAACATTCCAAAAGCAAAAATAATGTGCCAGAAGGGTAAGAGCATAATCGATTACCTTGCTTAGAGCTGGAAATTCGGCAACGACTCCGAAGTAAATCGCCTGAAAAAGAATGAAAAATCGTTAAATAAAACAAAGGAGGAACATGTTCATACAACACAAATTTTTTTCTAAGGCAATCGATCGAACAACAATCGTTCGATACAGTTAACACCGAACGAGAAGCATTCGATGCACTGTGTATCGAACCACACTTGTTCGATACTACTTACAAATTAGCTAGAGTTCAGCAGAAGGTATAATGAGCTTCTCCATCATCTCCCCTTTTATATAGACGCAGAAAAGGCCCATCAGGCCCGTTAAAATGCGCATCGAACCGTTCTGATTCGATGCACTTCTGAGCATCGAACGAACATGGTTCGATCGAACGGCGAAAATACACAATATCAGCATCAAACCATTATTGTTCGATGCAGCCCTCCAGATCGAACAAAGAGTGTTCGATCTCGGACAACTATTTATTAATAAAAGCTTCAATAACAAAACACTGAAATGCACGTCTTTCAGAGCAAGTTTCCCAATCGGGGGCATGATTTTCAACATTATCAAAAGAAAAGAGCGCCAAATCTAAAATACAATTTATAAGTTTGGAACCTGACCTCTGATCGACATCGTCTCCCAAACTGGGGGGGGGGACTATATGATGGGGGTATTTTAGGAACGACCCAATACTAATATTGGGCCGACCCAAGAAGCAAGCCCAAATAGAATAATGCATCGAACATGCCAAATTCGATGCTAAACAAGCATCGAACGAACATGGTTCGATCTAACAGAATGATCGAATCATATCCGTTCGATGCACTTTCCCCAGCTGCCAATGGGTCCGGGGAATGGGGGTTATAAATACCCCGTCCCTTGACATTCTTGGCACGCTTTTCCAACTAGCATCGATTCAATCAGCATCGAACGGTCAGCATTCGATCGAATTCCTCGAGTTCGATCGTAATCCCAATATTCGATACACTACGCTCGATCGAAATAGGCCAATTCGATACACAACTAATCAGCTCATCAGGACATCGGAGAAACCTAGTTCGATACACTTTTTTACATCGAAGAGCCAAAGTTCGATATTGGACCGTGAAGTTGATACCGTATCGAACATACCCGATTTGATACAAAATAGATCAGACCCTAGCCGTTCGATACGCATTCTATTCTTAGTAATTTTATTTATAAAGTCTAGTCAACTTGTAATAGGTGTTCCGGACCAAGCTAGTCCGTATTATATTTGATTAGCATTATTTTGGTAATTGATCAACCCATTGTAATTATTACGATGTTTTGTAACTCGAACGAATAATACCAAAATAATATTTAACATAAATAACGAATAATAATATGACATAGCTCCGATTTTCCTTCTACACGTCTCCAACGTATATACAACTCCATTACATTCAGGAATGAGGACCGAATTTTATGTTAATTTAAGTCTAATTTTTTTAAAATATAAATTATGAACTTATAAAGTAAACTTAGTGAAATAAACTTTTCCAGCTCCTTCGTATCTGTTTTTTTTTCTCCCTATCATTATAAACTGATGGTGAATCAATCATTCATGATCTATTTCTCCATCTCCATGACTCCATGTCCTAGTTTTCATGCATCGAGAACCTATCAAGAACCTCTTGTTTATTTTGTCTTTATACGGCTATTCCTCGTGTTTTATGTAGAATTTGCTCATATAACTCGTTGATTATCACCGTTAACTCGTAAAATTAATGAAAAACAAAAACAAATTGTCTTCTAACATATTCCCCAAGCCCATTGCAGGCTTTCATATTTTTCACTGTGTTTGAAAATAAAAATACGTAATTTTATATTTATATTATCGCTCATGATATTTACGTTTTCTCAATATTAGCTCTTCGTATAAATGTCAATATAAGAAACAATGTCCGATCCAGGAGAAATTATTATATACACCCGATGTATGTACAACCGATGGTTGACATTTAAAGGAGACCCCTAAATTGTAAGAAAAATCATCCAACACCCCATTCAACCGATGCACATACAGCGACAACACCTAATAATCTTTTCCTATCCAGACTTGCCGTATGCAAGATTTGTAGAAAGTCCTTGTCACCGAAATATTATTTTTGCATTCCATGTGACACAAATTATAGGCAACAATTTTTTCGCCCGGTGTCATTTTGGGACAATTTTCTTCTTTAAAATTTAGAATTTTATATGTAAGCTTGAAACGAATCTATAGAACCTCAAGGTTGCAACACATAGTGCTGTCAGGTAATCAGGTTGAGCTATGGACTTGATCCACAAAAGAAGATACACTTTGAAGGTGACAATCGACAAAACGAATATGAAAAGAGAAAAGATCAAAATCCATAGTTACCTTGTAAACCCCCCTTCCCTATCAATGAAAAAACCATACATCGGGTAACATTAACCAACTAACTGGCTACAATGAGAACATCAAAGAACTAAATATTTTCAACACCCCCCACCCAGCCCATCCACTAGCTACACAGGCACATGAACCCACAAAAGCTAACACAGTTGAAGGTCTCACTAGGCGAGAATGTGTTCCTTCGGGGACATCCAATAAAATTGGAACTATACACAGAAGATTAGCATTGCCCAGCGCAAGGATGACATGCACAATTCAAGAAATGGTCCAAATTTTCACTAGGCGAGAATGATTGATGTTATGATCAGAAATTGCCCAACAACTACAGCCACAAAAAGATGTAGAGAATCAACTGTGGCCTAGCACCCTTAGAAGTGGAGCTCCTATATTTGTTTTATATATTTACAGCATAGAGCCCATCACTAGCTAGCGAGAAAGAAAAAATGAAAAAAGACTAAAGATTTAGACAAGAAAAAGATGGCTAAAGGACAATGACTCCGCAAAAAGAATATAGAAACTGTAGTTATGTACTCCTTAGAGCCAAAATATCCAGGTTCATCTGAGGTTCCAGGATCTGACAGTTCACAATTTCCAGGATAATTTCGAACCAATGCGAACCGAAGAATGCTGGTACAATCTAATTTTTTTCTTCTGAGTCGTGCTTCTCTGTGAAAGGGTCCTTTTGCTAAAAGTGTAGGGACATGGTTAAACTCCTCATTGACAGAGTGTTTCTCCATAGTCCACCCAACGCACAAAACTATCTGAGAATTCCTCGAGAACTCCATAGTTAAGGTCTTCACCAGAGCACAAATCAGATGCAGTATGCTCCCTCCCCTACAAACATAGCACATGGATATTAATGCATCAAATACAATTAGGACAAAACGATTTGATATAAATTTGGATGCCCACCCGTCATGTTTGGTCAAATAACATCATCTCTCACGTTTCACAAATTAAATTTACATCATATACTCCTATTGGAAAGCATGGGAAAAGGTTGCAGTAACAACCAATTGCAGTATTAACCAAAGCAAATGGGCGTGCAAAATATGCAAGAAAATGATGCATATTTGAATATTTTTTGAGGTCAACTAAATATAGTTGGGTAAAAGAAAGACTAACCTCTGTGCTAGACCCATATACACTTGTGAATGGTGTTGATTCCCCAGCCATGTCACTGATAACATTTTCTGATGACTGTACAGCAGTAGAAGAGGCTGACAGCATTAACCTGGCAGCAAAAATGGTAAATATAATCAGCTTTATCAAACAAACTAAACTCCCAAATATCCATAGTTAACCGAATAACTCCGCATTAGAAACCATAGTCTTAATATCGCAAAAGGGAGGAAATACATTATACTTGCTTGATACTACAATTTAAATTAAGAATCAAAAACAATGCAGGGCAGCCGGTAGGACATTCCATTCGATTCAATGACACAATGTATGAAGAAATAGGAAGTTTATTTTTCTTTCATGAATTGGAACTGGGGCACTTTAAACCACATTTTAATGGAATATGTTGAACACAATTCCCCCACAGACCAAGGCTGACGCCACATCTGAGTGTATTTCTTCTTGTTGCGGCTGCTCTGCATTTGGTTTAAATCCTTCACCACTTCTTTGCGCAGATAATGGTAGCTGCTGCTGACTATGTCTTTGGTCTTGTAGTCCGAGAGGATGGAATATATGCACCATTGTTCTTCCTTATTTCACTCCCATTCGCCTCTGAATTTTACTCTAACCACGCATGAGAGCTAATTGACCAATGAAACATATTCACTCCAAAAAATAAAAAGAACTAGAAATCGTACAGTACGCACTTCAAAGACCCATGAGGTCAACATCCAATAAACCTTTTCAACCTTAGTGAAGAATCATAGGATGTTCAGAAAAAATGGGGAAATAAATGCAATTGAACAGAGAACCAGTCACTAAATCCATAAGTAATGATCCCGATTTGAAATAAGAGATGCCCACCACTTTTTGTACCTTGTACATTAGTGATGGGAACCAAGCAGTACAAAAATGCAAACAGTATGATAGAGGATGAAATCTAGATTCATAGATAAAAGACTGTCTTAATTCTACACAAGTAAATTTAGAATAGAGATACGATCAAATTCTAGAAAGAAGTAACCCAAGTAACTCGGAGCAGTTAACAAGAAAGTATAAATGAATCCAGATGGAGATCCAAGAGCCTATTAAGTTATGAACATTTCTCCAGGCTTGCTGCTTGCAACAATCTAAACCAGGATGCTGTGTATAAACTTTGAAAAAAAGTCTTGTAATATATTGAGAAGTCGGAGCATGGGCATGACACTTTTGCTCCCTAGCCAAGTTATATGATTAAATAAAAAAATAGAATTTTTGACTGCGAGCAACATTACTTGTTGAAATCAGTGACAAGTGGCCAGCTTAGAACGGAGTTATAACTTACGTGATAAACGGTAAAAAGATACTTAAATTATAATAGGTAATCATACTTTTAATTGACTGGTATACGAGCAATCAAAACGGTGAACCATGAAACAGAAACACGAATGCTGACCTCAAAGGAAAACATGACCCAAAAAAAAAGGTCAAGACGAAATTCGATGAAAATAATCTGATCACTATAGGAAAATATCAGTTATAGAGCCTGCACAAAATGCAGCAGATATGGAAAGAAAATATAAAAAGGGAATAGGATTGCAATGAGAAAGAGAGGAGCTAAAGAATACTAACTTTTTAAAGCACTAACTATATACATCTTCACCAAATCAGTGGCAAATATAAAGTCAAAATTCTCCAAATTTTCATGATTAACACTAGCACATCCACTAACCACCAAGTGTCACTCCCGTATCATGCTTAACGATAACGGACATTTACTTAAAAAAAACAATGATAGATTTTTACTGATTTCTAGACAGTCGAAATGTACAAAACAGTCAAGTAACTCCAGTAGAAGAATTACCTCTCCAACAACTCTTCCTCGCATGAATTCCCAGAGGAAGACAGCCAATCTAAGTCAACAAAGTTTGAACAATCAATTCCATCACCATTATCATGCTGAAGGGATCTTTCTGTTTGAGTTTGGGTATAAACATCTGTGGCAGACATTGAAAGATTACATCTGCAGAAAGAAGAGATTAGACAAGTAACGCACCGAGTAACTTTTCCAACAAGAAAAAACTATTTATAAGCCAATTAATGCACAAAATACTTCAGCTGACATCAGAACATCCCCAAACAGTTCAAGGTTAAGCGAATAGGTAAGAGAAACGGCGCATAATTTTCGTAATGTACTAAGTTGCTGATATGTGTTTCATGTAAGTCATCATCCTTAAAGACATAACATCTCTATGTGTCAACTTCATTAAGATGTATCTAGTGACTAGTGGATACTGTTTGAGATGCCAACGAAGTAAGGAATAAGAATTACAATCCAGAAATATCGAACTAAAAGTTGGGGCCCAAACCCCATGCAACAGGCATCTATGCCTAGAAGGGTCCTCATTAAACCTTTTTATTTAGTTTTATCCTAAGCATTTAAATACCGACTACAAATGCTAATCAGGAAAATGTAAGTCAAATTTATTGGACATCTACAAAACTGGTAGGCCAGAGTTATCATCTATCCAGACCACAGTTTTCTTAAAATCCAAACTAAAGTTTCTTGGTGGAGAGTTTAATCACCCTTTTCAACTGTACACAACCTACTAAGGTTGCCTATTATGACACTGTATCAAAATTAACTAGAAACAGGCATGTAATACTTTAATAGTTAGAACCCATTGGCCACAAAGGAAACTCAACTAACAACGTTCCAGTTCAAAAAGTAAAGCACCTTGAATATGACAACTCGCTTTCAGGGGGTAGAATATCTGGTGTCGACTCGGAAAGCATTTTGCTGGCTCCTTTTGAATCAACTGAAAATTTGGCTTCAGGAACACCTATATCAATGTCTGAAGTAGATGTGGGCGAGCGGCTTTCACCAAAAATATTCCAATCCGACCATGATCTTTTAAAAATTGACCTGGAGAGCAAAACAAAATGGTGAAAATGTCTGACGTCCCTGCTTAGCGGTACACAAGATTATAAATGATCCACGTTCTAAGAACATCGTGCAGATGACATCTTGAGGATGATAAAGAAAGGGCTAAATGGGAGGAAATCACCCATTTGTGGTTCTCATTTAGGTGATCATGATTCACAGAAACAAGCATGGATTCTTAATCATGTTGCTCCCACTCATTACCATGCCATCTCAATGAATGATATGACTAATCTTTTTAAACTTCAATAATCAGAAAGGCCCCTCTAACAATTATTTTTGGCATTAACAATCACTTAAAAATATGGACGACCAACTTAAGCCCGTATCTTGAAACCAATGCTTGCACTGTATCCAGTTATTCTTTGAGTAAAGTATAAGGTAAATAAAAATTCACTCATACTTAACCATACGATATTGAAATCTGAAACCATAAGAAGACATTTTCTGTATGAGATCTATTTGCAACAAACTGTATACGTGTTAATCAAGCATAGCAATTTCCATAAGTTGTTATAAACACAGAAACTTCTTGAACCAACACGGTCCTCGGTGTTGGCTATGATTGAGTAAAACTCAAAACAAATATTTGTTATAAGAGCAGGTATTTCACATAAAGTAGTAAGCTCAAATTTCTAATTTATAAACTGTATATGGAATTATAACTATTTGAGCATAATAAAAGAAAAATCTAAAAGAAATGTGAAAGAAGGGGGAGATAGAGGGATATCTTATTCTCCAAAAATCATAGTTCCTAACAATCTTTCCTCAAGGAACCTTAGAGTGATCCATTCAGTTCCCAAAAAAATCAACATTTCCAGATCCAGCCTCCTTAAGGTTGTCCCTTTACTCTGCGTTCACTCTTACTTATGTTTCCTTCATCGTCGCCTTTTCAGGTTGCCCCTGGGATCTTCTTCACTCTCTCTTAATGCTTCTCTAATTCTCTAGTATTTCATTTCTTACTCTTCTTCTCAGGAGGTAACTTAGTAGGAGGCATTACTTCTCATTATTGGTGAAGGTCTTTTACTTTGACTCAATATTACCAAATGCAACCCACAAGTTCTAAAATGAATCTACAATAGACTGCTACTAGCTGATTTTAGAACCCCTGAGACGGTAATGAGCCCAATTTTGAAGGGGATAGTTAGTGCTTTACTTCAAATGACTGCATCACGACTAACGACTCATAATACCTATCCTAGATGAATTTTCCCTGACTAGATATATTAGGCATTGAACATCTACAAAAATAAAGTACCAGAGCAAATTTAGGCAATGTTCATTTGGTATATAACAGCAGTCTTCCAGTAATATTTAGCTATTAATAAGGGTTCACCTTCCATTTTCATAGATATTTGACTGCCCGTTTCCTCCAACATTGTAATGCTGGTCAGAATCAAGCTTCCACACGTCTGGTTTTCCTGATTTAGGTTGAAAATGTCCCAAAAATCTGCTCATGTATCATCAAACAAGAATCAGACTTGCAAGGTACTCTATAAGAGCTAGCACAAGAAAGACCTGAATTAATGACTTACATATTAATGGCATTTTGTTTCTCTGCATCTATGTAAGCATTGCTGTAATATCTTTGCAGAGTCCGAAAAAGTTCCTGTGACTGTGTGGCAGCTTTCCATTGACCTCTTCTCTCAGAAAAAATCTAAGATGAATTGTCATTTTGGAATGTCACTAGATGTATAAAGAATGGCTAAAAAAAAAACAAAAAAAAAATAGTAACATAAATTTCTTTTTCTTATTTCTTTCCCCTATTGGTGACGATCCCGTAAAAGCACTGAATAACCAAATCCAGAAAAAGAGGAGCAACAGACAACCCGTGCAAACTGACAACTCCAATCAGATTAGGCTGGGAACCAATTGTTACTAGCATAAGCCTGATTGGTCACTTTTGTTTCTAGTATTTAATACTTGAAAGCTCAAATAGTTGAATGACCACATATGAGCTCAATTTGAGATCAAAAATCACTAAGAGCTTGTTTATTTTAGTATACTTCGTCTCAATTTCAGTTGGGGACAAAATAATTTGTTTGTAATTGTTATGCGATGAAATTATACCTTTCGACTGGTTTCCAGACTGGTTGATAACTTACATACCGTAAAAAAAATTAAACCCCCCGAATTATCACCTCTTTTACAAACTACGCCCAAACGTATCAAAAGTTGCACTGTACCCAAAACCCATTGATTTTGGAGAGTTTTTTCCCCTAAGAAAACAAATATTCAGCAGGCAGTTCAATAGGTTGGGGGTTTAATGCAAATTTTTATACGTTAGCTTGGGGGTTTAATGCTTCTAACCTATTATATAAAATACACATACATTCAAATGTATGTATATATACATATAAAGATGTGTAACTTTTATACTACTTACTGAAAAATAAATAGCAAAATTATAACTTCGACAATTCATCAACTAAAAAACGAACAAATAATTATCAAATCAACATATATTTCTTGATTTCACGTGTACAATTCCAAGGCACTTACATTTAAAATTAATTCATAAGAAACATTTTTCTCTTCACACAAAAACCAACAGAATAATTCAAACATCTTTGTACAATCCAAAACACCAAACCCAAAAACAAGCACACTTTCGTTTACCTTGTTGTGAGCAGCCGATCCACCATACTGATGGGCAAGAGTATCACCCATTCTCTCATAAAAACCCATCAATTCTTCAGCCAACGGATCATCAAGGTTAATCTTTGTCGAGGTTGTGACCCCTAAGGCATGTAGCTGATGCCCCAAAGCAACCAAGCCATAAGCATATTGTGCAACGTTAGTACGGTCCAAACAGTCGATGCAATTGGTGCGGAGCACTCCCATCTGGAACATTGGTGAATCCACAGGACTATCATTGCCAGTGTTAGTGCCTCCAACAAATGTTTTGCCCAAGCAATCTGAACCCTCATCCTCCTCATCATTGTGCTGCTCAATATCAACATTAGAATACGCTTGCTTGGATAAGTCAGAAGCAGCAGAATCCCTGTCAGACAAGTACCAAAACTTCCATTACAACGTTCCAGATTGATCTATAGTAACATAACCATCTGTCAGTCTGGTGGTGAAACTAATACAACATTCCATTATCAGTTTTTATTTTGGTCCTAATAAATCTCTAACAAAATGATGGCCAACTCAGCCGATTAGCGACCAACAAATAGAACTGACGATGAATCCTCCACAAAGTGATGACATTCCGATTTCAAGGTTATCAGTTTCTTAAAAAGAATAAACTTTAAGTTACGCAGTTCTTTAACATGATTGACAAACGGAATGAGCAGACTCACTTGAAGATAGGCCAATTGAGATGCCAATCTGATAGCAATGATGGTGTCACTTGGCAGTAAAAGAAACCTGTCAGCGACAAGGCATATGAAGCCATCTTTCCCAAGAGAACCAACACGTTTGTACCTTTGCTGATGAAAATAAATAGAGTAAAATAAGTCGGATATTCCACAAAAGAGGAGCGGCACTTAAAAGTAGAATAGTCAATACCTCCTAGAATGTTTGTACAAATCCCAATGGAGGAATTTTAGTTGATTCTCCTCACTTAGATCTTTATTAATGACCTCGATGGCCTTCGCAAACTCTGCACGAAGAATGCATTCTCGAGGCTTCTTTTCATTTGTCTGTCGATTAAACTTTTTATATCAGGTGGTTGATAAGATTGTTTCTTTGAAAAAATAACTGATCCGATCAATTGTCGGAGACAATACTAATATTTTCTTTCAAACATTAAAAATATGTTTGATATTCAAAAATAATATGCAATTATTCAGCCTAAAACTCTGAAAGCAAAAACCTAAAAACAGGAATCTTTTTACCTTAATCAAATTCAAAATAATTACAGGGGCCCCATATCTCTTGACAAGATTTTCAAAATGAAGCCGGGTGGCTTTGTATGTCGGGTCCTGCTTTGATACTGAAAAACACAAAGAACTATGTCAATTTGCTTATAAAGAAAGGCTCAACTAAAAGTTACATTTTAGATGGAAAAAAGAAAATATATTGATCATATAATTGCCCAAACATACAAATAATATCAGGCTTCATGTTCAGACGAGAAGTTTCTTGTGACCAGAATAAAGGGATCGACCCACGATTTTGGACGACAGAGCTAACTTGCATCGGCACCCCTTCAGGAACATCTTCAATTGCAATCTGCTCAGTCTCGACATCATTTGCTACTCTTCCTTTCTCATTGACCCCACGCTTTAGATATCTACAAGAATATAAATTTTGAAGTTTTCTATGCATACTGGGAAATAAAGAAAGAAAGAAAGAGCTTACAAGTTAAACTACAAAATAAAACGAACGATGAAGGGATCACATTCACATCTAACTAAAATTACATGGTGAATTTGTAATTATGCCGAATATGGGCACCAGAAGAAAGCAATACAATTAATGAGAAAATAGATATATCGTGTATACTTGGATGGAGATGGGGAGAGAATTGGGTAAAAAAGCAAAGAACAAAAATGGAGGTAATGTGAAAAGAGAAAACTATAAAATTAATGAGAAAATAGATATGTCGTGTACTCTTGGACGGAGACCCCCAGAGCATGCGGTAAAAAAGCAAAGAACAAACCAGGGAGGCAATGGGAAAAAGGAAATGATTGCTCAAGTACGTAATGAACTATCTGTCCTCAACCGTGTTGAGTGAAGGAGAATTTATGTGCTTGACCAAGAATGATTCTCATTCTGATTCAAATAATGTACTCCAAACAGTTGGGAGTTGCGCCCAGTTACTGCTACTGTTGTAAATTCTGTTGATACTATAACACAAATTGTTAAGGTTATCTGCTCTGATGGACGCAGGTCCTTCTCATACATTTCAAGATTGTTTTGTGGACTTCGATGCGTTCTAGAGGTTAAACCACCACCAAGAAAACAATGATGAATGGAATTTCAATCATGAAATCGATTAATACATGACTTCTTGACAACCTTTCACTCATTGCCACCACGATAGTACATGCGAAGCTCAATGTAGAACATATATTTAACATTAATTACTATACAAAACTTAAACAGATGAGATCGCTTATTGGTGAATCCTTGCTGGATCCTATGATTTGTATCTTCACAACAAAATAACACCATCTAAAGATAGTAACTGGGAATTCAGTAGAAGTACATAATATCAAGATTTACGCCATACTAAGGTTGTTCTCACCTTGTGCCAGCATAATGCCGAGAACGCCTTGCAAGTAAAGTTAGTTTGAGATTCCGTCCCGAAATAGAAATTGGAGCCTGTATGCATGAGGAATATAGAAATAAAATCATATCACATTTATATGTGCAAAAAATACCATTCAGCTGGCTATATGATTTCTCATTCAAAATGCACCATAAATTTCACTGTTTGGAGAAGATTAACTAAATTTATATTTAGTGTCGGTGAAACATGGAACAATGTCTATAGATAACTTTGCAAGAGTAAATGCCTAAACAATGAGACTTGAAAGCAGAATACACGTTACCTGCATAAAAAAACCGTAAACCAGTGCTACAGTCCATATAGTATTTTGAAGAACATTCCGTATTCCACGGGTAAGAAACTCATTCCAGACAAACATGGTCTCATACAGAATTTGGCCCGTCTCCTTATCACGCATGTTCTTCTGGAGACTCCTCATCACATGGTAGGAGTAACTAAAATAGAAGTCTTTTGTAAGATCAACCATACACAGAAGTTTCTTGTACCTATTTGATAAACAGATTACAAAATCTTAGAAACCATAATCAAGCAAAAAATCCAGGAAAGGCAAATAGGTAGTTACAGGTGTAAAGACGAATAATAGATGTATTTGACAAATACTATACAAGTCTTAAAAAGCAAAAAAATGATATAACGAAGATATCGAAAAATTATGCAACTCTTTTATATTATCTTAAATGGCAAAGGACATACACGCATAGTGACTAAGCAAAATTAATAGGATTGTTAAGGACCTACAAAATACAAAGGGGTGTTTAGCCCAAATGGTGGGACTCCATTTAAACCAAATTATACTAACATATTGGTTAAATGCCTCAAACATGAATTAAGCTTATTAATAAGCTTCACATGGATATTCCCTCGTTGGAGCTGGGGGTGCTGTACTGGAGCCGATGTTTATTGGATGAAAAGCTGCTAAGATGATGAATCAATTGGAGGAGATTTGTGGCAATTGGAATGATAGAAATTCGTAAATGCTTTACGTAGGATCGTATTTAGATGAAGTTAAAGCAACTTGAAAAGTTGATTGCAAGGTCTCCAGTTTGGTTGAGCAACCTCTTAATACATAATGATACGCATGGAGTATACATCACCTATCTTATTTCGTGTTTCTTCGGTCTTTGTTTATGTAATTTAGCAACGGAATTATTGTATCTGTTTTGTGTTCTACCAAATATCATTCTTATATTCATCCCCACCCCCCACCCCCAGCACGTCTACCTTTTCTTTCTCCCTCTCTGAAGTCCATGTCACTCCCAATCCATATAGCTTCACTTCCCCTCTTCCCCTTCCCTCCCTCTGTAAGCATCAACCCACTCAGTTTGCTGTTTCAAGTTCAATAGCCACAACCTAGCAGATGGTGTCACTTAGAAGCTTCGAATTAATTAAAAGAAATCTCGACAAGACTATGTTATGGTCATACCTAATTGCTGGAATTATATTTCTCACTTTTTTATGTCATGTCGTTTGCTTCAAAAACAGTCCATTAGATGGATAAATTCCCTTTTGATGATTGGGAGAAATAACTGTGCATGATAATGCGTAGGATACAAGATGGACTTATCTAAATGAGGCGATAGAGAAAAGACGCAATCTTTTGACGACATCATTATTTCCAACATGAAGCGAGAAATGCATTTAATTCCGGAGCATGAAAGAAAAGAGCCAGAGCAACAGCGTTTATTCTTCATAAGGAAAAAGGAATCGAAATGGTCACTGAATGGGCTACGAAAAGAAAATGCAAGGCTTTGGAAGAAGATAATAACATAAAATAAAATGTTACAAGAATGTGCACCATCTCTCCTCCAACCTCAAAGAAAAATGAATGTGAAAGCCAGATCTCAAGTGTACACGGACTAGAACCTGTTCTCGTTGTTATAGTTAACCATGCCGGATCTAACTGTGAAATTCGATAGGGGAATTATTTCACTTTTGGAGATTGCGTAAACATTGTGACCACAGATTGAACCAATTTGCCTCCTTCTTGTAATGAGTAGCATGTAATAAGGCCCTAGAAATTTAATGAATCCTGACAAAAGAAAGGAAAGAGAATGAGATGATACCGAATACCACACTAAATAGAAGAGAACTTACACTCAATCTACATACCAATAATACCATAACAAGTCGTCATGAAATTTAGTCCTCCTGTATCACTGTTTCCTTCGTGTATCCTTCTCAAAAGGTCGGAACACTCCCTTTCAGTATATGTTGCAGAATCTTCACGAATGCTAAGCTCCGAGGCTTCCGATCTGTCTATTTTCAAAACTTTCCAGTATGTTCTACTTTTGTCCCTTCCTACCATGTAAAATTTCTGAAGCCAAATAGAAAATATGTTCAAAAAGGAGGCAAAGTGAGGAGAAAATATATAAAAGAAAGAAAAGAGGTTTTGAGAAGTAATGAGAAGTTTCAAACATATGAATTTACGAGTGCGGGCATCACTAATTCATGTATTCAATCGGTATGACTAAATAAAATGAGCTTGTGCACTCAACTCGACATTGTCTCTTGGTTTGGCTGGCTTATCCCAACTAACTAATTACAGGCTTGGATAAATTGTATGCGAGCAACCATTACAAATGTACACCTTATCTTGTCTCCGGAAAGAGCAAAGAACAGAATAAATCTACTCACTGTGCTTAGAAACATTAAAAAAAATGACCAAATCAGTACATATAGATAACACATTTGTTTTTTTCAATTCAGACACAACTATGAGGCAATTATAAATCTGAATAAAGAGTTCATTTTATGCTCACCTAGTCACTGTGTTTAGCAAACCGCAGCACCAGACAATGACGATATAAAATGAGTACTTTCCACCATGAATAAGTGAATAGTTGATCAAAAAAAACTATTTTGTTTCCAAAAGCTATACATTCCACGCTATTAATGCGTAGAAGTTGTAGAGAGTGTGAAAAGATCTTTAAACTCCTTTTATGGAGACATATGGTATATGGAAACCTCTCTTAGCAAGTCCCAGGAAAGCTTCAACGTCATATTGATGGATCCCATAAGTAGGACCCACGAGATTCTCAGACTGTTATGACTTAAGAACAATGAATGGAAGATATAGCGTCCCTTGGAGCTGTTTAATAAAGCCGTGCCCTAGGTAACTAACAATTAAAACATTTAAGTTGCAAACTCGCTAATAACCAAAAGTCCATAAATATAGTAATCAAGCACTACAAAATCATGCATTTATGACGAGTCACAACATAGTATGATTTAGGAAATCCTGGTACTAGAGCAATACTATATAGCACAGGCTCGATGATTCAAGATTCAAGCATAATAAGCCCTTATACAGAGAAATACAGCAACATCATTTTTGTACCGATTGCGTCTCGTAGAGTCTAAATTTCTGTAGAAGTCCATCGGTAGGCGGCAAAGAAGGAGTTGAAGAATCAGGGTGCATTTCCTCCTGATTCTGTTGTTGTGCATTTTCTAACATGTCTGCCATTAGTTTTGTTTCTACTTGAGGATCCCGCCCCGAGCCTGGAGCTCGGGCACAGAGCACTCCAACATTAAATTCTTCTAACACAAATCTCTCTTACTTTTTTTTATCACAAAGCTTCACAATCATATGTAGCCTCACACACAACATTACCAGAAATATAAATAAAAATTGAAAATTATAGAGATCGTTAAAAATGCATTCAGACAGAGATTCACGTCAGTGATCCAAATTCCAAAACCCTAGGTTCAATACAGACAGCTGGTATCTGATCAAGCTGGTAAAAATGAAAAATTAAGAGCAAAACTGGAGGTATTTCTTCCTCAAAAAAAAAAACAATTGATCTAAGGATTATTAACAGATATATGTTTTTATGATAATTGTAACAAATTCAAACACGGATAGAATGAGAATAGAAATATGTAAAAGAATTGTTTTGTGATGGAAGCATACAGATTACAGACAAATCTGTTTGTTTTGTTTTGTTTAAAGCTAATAAATAAATGAAACCCACAAATGAAATTACACTAAGGGCTCGTTTGCTTTCAAAATTAATAGTCACATGACTATTAATTTACCCTTATTAATAGTTTTGGATATTATTATTAAGTTGCATGGTTAGCTAAATTGGTACCCTAGATTAAACCCAACAAAAAAAATAACCATATGTTTGCTTGGGCTAATTGACCAAATATTTTTAATCTTGACAGTTATTTGTGTTTAATGACCTTCTTACCCTTATTCTACTTTTTAACTTCACCACTATGTATAATTATTGGATTTGTGCTAATTATAAACATGCCATTTTGAGAAAATAACACGACCATGTATAATTATTGGATTTATGCTATAATACACAAGAAGGTCACAACCAATTATTACACTAATGGCTCCTTTCCACTAACAATCGATCACGGGCGTTGGTATATAACTCCAAACACACAAAATTTGATTTGATTGGTGTAAGATTAAACAAGAACAAGGAAAAAAATGCAATTTCAAATTATAATAAAACAATAGACGGGTCTAGGATGACATATTGCATTATTGGTGATATATATCAACCAATTTAATATGCACTATAATATAAAGATCCCACTTATAAATACAATATCTAATACGACTGAATTTCTATTGTGGCCAGACAACACTTCTAATATCGTTGTTGCGTGAGGTTTTGATATTTGTAATGTGCTATCTCAAACTTATTTATAATTATGTATTGATTTGCTTGACATTCTGTAGTATAAGGTTTGGAGATTTAATATTATTTGTTTGTTGAATTGCGAGTTTGCTCATGTGTCGTTTTGTTTACCAAGTTGAATATAAATATTTTCAAATCAATTAATATTTCCATGTTCCCGCTAAATTACTACTAAGTGATGAGTTTCCTAAATATGTGTATCTCGCCAAAGACACTAGATCAATTATGAAAAAAACAATTAGCAGAGGAAATGGTTTGATCAATTTAATAAGCATTATATTTAAGCAATTGTTGCGTAATATATACAATAAAAATATGAAGTTCCATTCCTAGTTCGAAAGTCCAATATGAAAAAATGATTTAAGCAAATATAAGTAAATAATGATAGATTTACTAATAAGGATATTTTATTCATTGGAACGAGGTACAATGCTATTTTACAATGGTACAACTTGGTAAATAACAATACCCACAAGGATACTTTAGTCTAATAAAGTAAAAAGATGGGGGTATTTAGGTCCATGAAATTTATCCTTATTAGGCTTAATTGGGGGTATTAATAATTGGGGGAGGGGGTACCCAATTATTAATACCCCAATAAGACCGCCACGTAGGACAACCCAATTATTAGTAATGCGAAGCAAACGATCTTATAGCTACGACTATTAATATAATTTGGTTTGATTGGGCAAAGCAAACGAGTCCTAATAATCTCTCTTGTCTCTATCTACATAATAATAATAAAGAATAAAAACGGGTTTTTGCATCCAAAAGTGCGACCTCTTGCCACCTTTACTATGTAATTCTCTATTTATATTCTTAGCTAAAAACCCCACTTTGCCCCCAATTTCACTACACAATATATATATATATATATATATATATACTAGCAAATGTAGCACGCGGTTCCCGCGAGCATAATTCTTTTTTCAATGTCATTCCATGTGGGTTAAAGAAGAAGATTTATCTAGATAACATGTCCCATTAATTCTGAGTAACAATGGAAGAAAAGTAGATTATGGGAAAAATAAGTCATTAATTATAATTAGTAATGTAATTAATTAGTCTACTTAATTTGTAAGGCTATTTTGGGGATTTAATAAGAAATTTTCACAATATAGCTAAAACACAAAGGTTAAAGTTGGAAATCAAAAGATTGGTGTCACAATGGGTTTCTTTATATAATAGTACTAGCAAATGTAGCACGCGGTTCCCGCGAGCATAATTCTTTTTTCAATGTCATTCTATGTGGATTAAAGAAGAAGATTTACCTAGATAGATAACATGTCCCATAAATTTTGAGTAGAACAATGGAAGAAAAGCACATTATGGGAAAAGTAAGTCATTAATTATAATTAGTAATGTAATTAATTAGTCTAACTTAATTTGTAAGGCTATTTTGGGGATTTAATAAGAAATTTTCACAATATAGCTAAAACACAAAGGTTAAAGTTGGAAATCAAAAGATTGGTGTCACAATGGGTTTCTTTATATAATAGTATAGATATCTTTCTTCTTTTCTTTTCTTCTAGGTAATAGTGTTGTCAACGTAAATTGCAAAATAGTCTTTGTAGTTTTAAACTCTTTTATTTTCGTCTCTAAATTTTTTATTAATTATTTTTGGAGCTTATGGTAAATTATAACCATTCCTTAAAATTTTAGATTTTCTTATTTTCGCCCCCAAATATTTTTATTATTTGACTTGTAAATTTCAGAACAATCCTTGCGCCTTTGAACTCTTTTATTTCCGCCCCTAAAGTTTCCTATTATTTGCTTTGGGCTTTATGGTAAATTGCATAACAACCATTATGATTTTTATCTCTTTTACTTTCGCCCTTAGAGTTTCATGTTATTTGCTATTGGGCCCCATAGTAAATTGTAACACAGTCCTTCAAGTTTTAAATTTTTTTATTTTTGCACCAAATTTTTTTGTTATTTAGCTCATTTTGTCGTCCACCTTTCGTTATTTCAATTTTGCCCTTATAAGTTCAACTAATTACTATGTTATGTTATATTGTGTTTATCTATATGTAATATATCTATAAATTGCTAAGATTTTAGTCATGTAATTCGGTATGCCCAGCCCATGTTATTTCTTGTAATTATTTTCCAATATACGGAAGCTCAAACACCAAGAAAATGGGTGGCCGCCTACGTTGCACAGACACGGACAGACACGGATATGAGGACACGTATCGGACAATATACGAATACGAAGATACAAATTTTTACAAAATCACATATTGAGATACATCAAGGATACGTCGAATATTTAATATTAAAAAAATTATATATGTATATATATTATTTAAGTAAATATGTAAATTAATGAATATTAAACACTTATAAAATTCAAACACCACTAGTAAATTCTACCGCCTCACTGTCCGGCATTGGTTCGCCGCTCATAAGGATATATTGTGCACTCCTAATCTGATGCACACTTTTATACGTATCATTATCGAGATTCTTAATGAGATCAACCTGGAATAGAATTAAATTGAAACATAATCAAGAGAGTCTTGTGCTCGTAAAAATGATCAAAAAATGTAATCTAATGCATGAAGCAAGTAAAGCAGGATCATCATTGCAAGTAATGACATGTAAACTAAAAATATTAAATGAAAACGTACGTTATCTTTAATAACGTAATCCCATTCATTTTTACATAACTCATTTGCATGTTTTCGAACAGTACCCAAGGAAGTAACAAGAATACCTTCTCTCTGTGAAGAAGAAAATGGAAAGATATGTCATTGAATGCTCAACACACGAAAACCATCTAGATCATTTCCCAAAAGAAAAATTCCACCGAACAACTCTTCCAATTGCAAAGATGATCCCTCACTAGAAAATCTTATGGAGACCATAAAATGCTTACACAACACTCCCATCAGTATATTAACTCAAGATCTATCTACCAAAATTATATTATATTTAATACTCCGTTTGACAATCCTTACCTACCAATTTAACCACAATACATGAGATACAACTTACTTGGGGAACAACCTCAATATGCTATAAAAGTTTCATTGTATAAAAGCATATGAATGTTATAAAAGAAAACTTGGTTTAGAAATCCGAGAATGGGATCACTTTTTTTGTTCTTTTTCTCATTAAAGTTGCAGTACAAAAGAAAGTTTAGATATTGATACAAGTCATAGCACTTGTATACAACAATGAATTATATTCGAGAGAATATTATACCTTTTGTTGAGCAGAGAGAGCCCTACTGTCTTTAGATTCGGGACCCAATTGGTTGATTTATCAAAGTTAGATACAACAATCAAAACCCTTGTAATTTTTGATTCACAACCCGGCAGAAAGGCACAAATCTAAATAATAAAGTGGAGCAGTAATGTGAGGACCGATCCGAGTTGGTTCAATGGTGGCCAACCACTTTATCCAATACAGACTTAAGCGTAACTCATAGGAAATGGTCTCACTTGTTTAGGATCAAAACCATACACATTTTATAAATTATATTTTGATATATACAGCGAAAGTCTTGGTATTACAAATAATGTGATTATTTTAATGGTTATGAACTAATGACAAAACACGAATATTCCAAAATGCACGCTTGAACAATTATTCACTTGGTCCATGCTACCATGTTGATTTTATCCTGGGGAATTGACGGAGGAAATGAGAAATAAGTATTTAATGACTTAGTGAGATCCAATAAAAGAACTGGTAATGCAAGAATTAACTGTGACCTACTGGATACATTTCGGGAGTGATCTTACTGGTAGAAACAATCCAACTAGACAATTTGATGTAGCAATGGTATTGGAGTTTTCATAGAATAGTTAATGAACTTGTGATTAACAATAAACAAATATAGCCTTATGACTTCTACTATTCTACCTTATACCTCCCGACGAGGAGCGACCTCGCAAACAATCAAAAGACATGCTCAAGTACATGTCGATCCAACACGCGGGTTACAGCCAAATCCTGAATGCAAGCGGCGCCTAGATAGTTGGATATCAAATAGAATTACTTAAACCGACAGACCTTATTGCCCGGCAGTAACTCGACTCAATCCCTAGGCCCAACTTCCCTAATGCGTCCCAATGGGTATAACAAATAAACAAATAAGCTAGTAAACCGGATAATATACGTTGCTCCTTGAGCTACATGTCTCGAACATAGTTCGTTGCTCTTTGCACAATTCAAGAACTAGAAGATGAGATTATAATATTGGAGAATTATCACGATTATGAATAGATATGGTAAATAATAAATGATTGGATATGATTTAACGATGAGTAATAAAATCATGTTATGAGATGAGATGCCAAAAAAGATTATGATGAAATATAGGTTGTTCGAGGTTTGGTAACGGAGAAGTGGCTTTTCTGTCCAAGTTCCTCAGGGCCGGATGCCAAACGGGGCTAGAACAAATCAGAAATAGAACCTCACCTTAACTCGTACGGGGAACCTTGATGGCGTTGATTAGTTCGTCAACCCTTTGATCGGATATCTAAATGAACTTCGTTTCTAAATATTTTTGTGGCAACTGATCCCTAACATCACTAGGAACATGTGTACCCGAATGGGAAGGAAAATCTAAAGGTTTGATATTCTAAATAATTCTGGAAAACATAGAACCTATTTTTGGATTTTAAGACAACAGTCTACGGTTTAGGAATTTCGACCTTCTAAATCACATTATTTGAAAAATATTTTTTCATATGAAAGTTAGAGTACATCATGAGGAGTATTCAGTCATTAGCCTTGATCAAAAAGGATTTTTCTACAATTAGTTAGGATTTTTCTAAGGTGCAAGGCCTAATGGATAACTTCTACGCAATAATAGTTTTGGGGTATTTTCGGGTAGAAAATGATGAAATAAGAACTTGGGATGAATTTTTCCTGAAAGTAAACTAACTAACTTAGAGATTCATAGGAAGAAAGAAGGAAAAACTGAAATGATTTTGGTTGTGAAAATTGTTGGAAGAAATCCTACTATTTATAGGCAAAAAATCATGTTACAATACTTTTAATTAAGGTCTCACTTTGATTATTTTATAATAAATCACAAAAAATCTGAATTTAATCACGCTCTTAAAGATGTCATGGCTTGCCTCATCAAAAATATGTCATGGCTTAATTCATCAATTGGTTAATTGCATATCAAGTCCATCAATTATTTATAATTAAAATTCAAATATGTATAATTTGATTTCTTTGTTACATACATATTTACGTATGTGATTTTTGTAGGTAATTCAATCAACTTGGTTATTATTTGAAATTAAAATATATGTTTTAGGATTAGAGACCTGTAAATATAATAAAAGACTAACTTTTAAGTTTAGGGGCTCAAATGCGAATTCTTCTAAATATTTAGGGTCAAAAATAGAAATTTTCAAAAGTTCAAGGACTAAAGTATACATTTATTTTCTTCCTAATTTTTGGGGCGTTACAAGTAAGGCATGGGAAATATTTCAAACCTTTACTACTACAGCAGTCCGTAACAAAATACATTCTCTTACCAGCCTTCTACTTGAAACAAGATCATCTCCAATAACACCCCCAGCACCCAGGGTGCGAAGTGATTGGAGCCATGTAAGCACCTGGTTTTTATACACACTCCAGTTTTCTAAGATACGAGACGGGAAGTTATGCTGACCGCCCAGGCCAGAGGGATCATCAGGGCGTGGGATGATCAACAATGGATTGTGCATTAGAACTCCTGACCCGCGGTGACGGTGTCACAAGATCATTACAGTAAGAACCATCCCATATTGCGGATTCAGCAACGATCATCATAGACCGCGGTGGAGTATCAAAAATTACAATTATTTCTTGAGGCGAAAAATCGAAGCGCGAGGGACCAGAATACTGGAGGGGGTTGTTTTGGTCAATAACAGATGAACGAGAGACAATGAGAGTAGAAGAAACTTTTTCTTTGATTTGTAGGCTGAGAAACTTCTTTTGCTATTTATAGAATATTTTAAAGTTTTTTTTTTACAAAAAAAAAATGTGCGCCTACCTCATTAAATGAGGCATATGGGAAGCATCAATGTCCATTACAGGCATATGGGAAGCATCAATATCCATTACCTCATTAAATGAGGCCCATGGGAATCATCAGTTTACATTAAATAATTTGTTCCATCTCAGTTACTATTCCAATCATTATCACAGTAACATTCACGAAATTGAGCACCAATATTCAAACGGACTAAGATTTATCGGAAAAGGACTTGAGATGTAAAAGGAAAATTCACCAGATAATATTTCTCTTTAACATGCAATATTTTTCTGTTCAACATCTCATAAGTCACAACAAGTAAAAAAAAAAAAAAGATAAAATACATAAGCAAGGAGGAAATGTTATGTGTCTCGCACAAAACCATGTAAGCATTAAGAAGAAAACATGGTGAATAGGTGTATGAAAACTGTAAAAATATTAACTGAGAATTTTTTATTTTTTTGGCCAAAATATTAACTAAGAATTTGAAATCAGCAAAGTATATTTTTCCACTAAAGCTTGTTGCAACTAGATTCACTATAGACGTATCTACCGGAAAGTTTTTCTGGGAGCATGTTCTTTAAAATATCTAAGGTTCATGCAAAGTAGAGTTCATGCACCAGTTTACCACCACCAACTACAACATGTTTATCAGAATCCAAGTGAATCAATTCTGATCATCCTGAGCATAGTAAAGCTATACATTAGCCAAAAGAATGAATCAACCAATGGTGTATTAGATACTATGTGCTTCTAGAAATGGGCACTTTCAGAATGCACGAAATCATGTTTAGAAAATGTTGAAAGAATGAATTATAATCATTACTGCACTTTCAGATGATAGTATATGGTCTTGCTACAACAACACGAGGAGATTGCAGAAATACAATTATTAGCTAGCAAAGCATTATAAAGCTTTATTTTAGAAGGACATCAGTCCAAATAACTCCTGGAAAACTAAATATTCTCATTGAAAACATAAAGACATGCCTATGAGATCACAACATTGTCCTGAAAGTGACTTAAAATACATGCTTTTCCTTATGAAGAACTTAGTAAACATGTAGAAAGAAAACAAGTACAAAAATCTTATAGAACATGATCTAGCAGGAAGTCGGTTACAAAAGTAAATTATAAAGATGAATTGATACAGGCTTCAAACGCTTGGGTAACATTTGATGGTCATGAATAATAAGTACAGTGAATGAGCTCACTTACGAAGGATTAAGACTAAAAATATTCAACCTAAACACAAAAGCTTACAACAGTTTATCACCTAAAAAGATGATATTCCAAACTAAAAGAGAAAGAAAAAGCCATTCTTTGTAACAAGATCTGCAACTTATATAGTTGTGGTTCTGAATGCAAGAAAAAAACTTAAGTCTATATAAGCTTGGACTGATTCCCTAGATTCACGAATAGAAGCAAGTGATGCTTAGAGATTGTAATGTTTGGAATTGTGAAAGTAGCAAACTGAAGAATTGTAATAGTGCAACAAGACTTAACTAATTGGTTAATCCTTGGATCAACAAATACGCAAAAACACATTCAATAGTGACATAGAAATAAATAGACCACTAACATCAAGGTAAGAAAACTCGCCAAACGAACTACTTTCACCAGTTATGTTGCCAGAAAGAAAAGTAAAACTTTTGTGTGACGTCCTACCTTGAAATGACTGCAGATTAATCGGTAAAACTGAAAAATCTTGCAATTGTATGGAAAGTTGTTACAAAAAATCTAGAAACCAGAGTAGTGTCATGATCCTGCAAACAGAGAAACAAAATTGTGAGTTGTTGGAGTCAAAAATTGGAAGAATTAAAAAGAAATGGAAGAAAAAAAGAGAGATTAGCTTATCTGCACAAAAAATGGTGAAAGAGAATTGTGGACATGAAGAAGCTTCAATAAGATTAAGGTAGAAAGGGACGACACCGTTTTGACGGATGAAGGGAAGGCCCAGATCAGCACACGTGTCGAGCATCAATATCAGTAGAAGACTCAGTTGAAACCGCATTTCTTCTAATTAAGTTGCAGTTTTTTGTATTGCTTTTATTCTATTTTTATTCCATTTCAAGCTGGACCAAGGAAAGTACTGTGTTACCCCTAAGTTGTTATAATCTTTTGTCTTGTAGCTAGCACATGCAGGTATATGCTGGGTCATACTACTGTTATGTTTTTTTATGCAGAAAATGTTATCCCAATTCTCTCTTCTTCTTCTTCTTTAAATTCCTTTTCGCATCTTCTTATCTGTTATACCAAAATTACAGAAAATACACACAAAACATTACATTGGTACATCAAAGTCAATTCAAATTACTGGGCACCATATGGTTGACACTAGATTAAAGGTACCATTTTATTTAAGCAGAGAATGACCTATAATACTGAATATTTACCTGCAACATTTAGAACAACATTTTAAAGTTATTGTATTTAAGCTCATAAGATGTGAGGTCTCTAACTTTACCATTCATTCTTTATAGAGACATACGGAAAAGGGCTAAATAAACTTTACTGATGCCTAATGGTGTTAGGTGCTACACAAATTGAATTCAATGGTTCCGCCACGCTAATCATATTCTCTGTACCGCTTCTCTTATTTGCAATTTTGCACGATAACAGAAAGCTAAAACATGGTAACCTTGAAACATATTGTTTCATAGATCTGAAGAACAAGACAAACAATGAAAGGGTCTTAACTTTTATGAGTGTGGTGCGGTGCAATACTAGAATTCGTGAGCAGCACTAGGAGAATCAGATCCAGTTACCTAACCCTTAACGTTGAGGAAAACCTTCCTTCTAATTCTGGAGGAAGCTACCTAATACATATGTAGCTAAACTCATAATGCAATAGTTTCCACTTGTCTGCATTTATCTTTTTAGCATTAATCTTAATCAATTTGTCTCTCTCATGAGTTATTTCATTTAATACATGTGGCCCAAATTCATCTCTCAAAGATATGAGTTTTAAAACATCTCCCACATAATTTGCATGATATTAAACCAAACACTTTTAGCTTCTAACTAGCAAAGCACCCTAGTAAATAACGATAAACGCCTAGTTCATGTAATACACACTACATAAAATATGCAAACTTACAATTGCTGCTTGTGTTGCTTTACTCGCTTCTGAACCATCATATTTATGTAAACATTCTTGATACATCTCAGCTTTTATTGGACATCTACCAGGGCGATTCCTCTGCATCAGATATTGTCCATATTGAAGCTTGTGTTATTAGTTAAAGAAAATTGTCAGTTAATACAAATGAAAACTATATCACCAATCTTTCTTTCACAATTGCCATGCTTTTCTTGCCCATGCGATGTAAAAAAGGAAGATTTCCACTAGTTTCTTTGTTCTTTAGACTTAACTCATAAAACAATCAAAAAAGAATATCAAAAACTACACAAGTAATAAAAGAAATAGATTAATGAAGTATTTGCAAGCTCATACACTGGTTTTTTCTAGCATCCAATGTCCAGCCAGAATTTTGTATTGACCTCCATCAACTTTGCTAGGTATTTCACTGAGTTGTGCTTCAATTGGCACTTTAGGCTTAAAACTTGATCTTTTCACAGAGCTTTTCTAACTTTTCCACTTTTTGTTTATTGATTTTAAGATAAAACTATCACTTCTAGGAGGTAGCGCAAAATTTTAAAGCACACACCAAATAAAGATAAAAAACTTGATATAAAAATAAAAATTCATAGAAACCTTGGCAAAACAGAAGTAAAATATGTCAAAAACCTTGACAAGATCATGCATATCTTTCTTATATTGATAGGACATCAATCTCAAGTCTTTATAGAACAATAGATAATGTCTTCCATCTCTTGCTATTGTGCCCAAAAAATGAGCTAAAGTGTTGTTGTTTACTTCGTCAATTGGTTGTCCGATGTCATTGAATGCAACATCTATCTTGTTTCTATCTCGTTTACACCAGATCTTCGGCATACAAGTTTCTTCGCGTCCCCGCTTCTTCTTTTTAACAGCTGTAAGAGAGAATCATACAGTATATGGCTATATGCATAACTATATATGGCTAAAACTTATCTACATCTATAAATCATTGCCCCATGACAAAATCATAATTAGTGTTAGAGAGGTTAATATACTTGGAGGAGTTGTAGGAGCTGGGGATGGTAAAGTATCTACAAGAACACAAGTGCTCAAAAAACCAGACCCCAATACAGATGACAACATGAGAAGATAGAATAGCACCTCGATTAACAACACCAGAACCACCATTATCATTAGCAAATGAAACTTGAGTTGTAACTTTAGTTGCTTTATGTTCCCTCCTTGTTTTTTTAACTGCAACAAGGAAATCATAATGAATTATTAGAATAATTTTTCAACTATAGCTTGTAAAGATGATAGAGCCTTGAGGCTGTTTATCACCAATCCACGTGTCGAGATTTAAATAGACACAAATTTTACGGGTCTACATATTGCCCCCTTGTGACTTGTTCGCGTAGCTATTGTAAAAACACGTTGCAAACGAGTCACAGTTTTATTTGGTGCTTGAGGAACAATTTCACAACAAAGTTGTTTTCTTGCTAAATAATTTAGGCCCAATTTCATGTAGTTGCCGCTTTATATATCGTTTTGACATTGTTTCAAACTTGATCTGTTTTCAACTCTATTTTGGTCCTATTTCATCAAGGTAATAGAACACAATAAAATTACACAATTGGAATACAAATCACCAAAATAATGATAATCCATTATAATAAACGGACTAACTTGGTCCGGAACACCTATTGTTTATTACAAGTATTGAACTGCTTTAGATATTCTAATTTGACAAATTAACGTATGTATCGAATTTAGGATGTTCGACGTGCGCCTCGAATAGGACTGGTTCGATGTGCACCTCGAAAGGAACTTGTTCGATGATGATTCAGTTCCATGATAGTCGGTTCGATGCGGTTGTATCAAATCTCATTTATTCGATATTGCTGTAACTCGAATATGATTGATTCGATCTTGGTATGGAAAAGTGATATCAGTGTCGAATACTCTGTAGTATCGAACGATAAAGCATATCGAACGGGGACGTTCGATGTGGTAGTTACTGTTCTCTAGTTTTTTTTCTCTTTGAAAGATCAAGGGGCGGGGTATTTATAAAACCCTGTCCCGTGGGACCCCATTGACAGCTGTAGAATGTGCATCGAATCAGATTGGTTTGATGCGTGCATCGAACATCGAATATGGCATGTTTGATGCGCTTATGGGCCGGCCCAATATACAGTGTTGGACCAATCCTAAAATATCTCCATCACATGGTCCCCCCAGTTTGGGAGACGGTGTCGATGAGAGAGCGGTTTCCAAACTTAAAAAAGGTCTTGCGTGATATTTTTGTTGATGGTAAAATTTTAAGCGCGGCGAATTCCTGTTGTTCATACAACAGTGGAAAGCATGAAATTTTGGTAATTCGATGCGGCCGCATCGAACAATGGCCGTTCGACGCGTGTTGGTGCAGACATCGAATCAGATAAATTCGATGCGGTCGTGACGGCTGGCAGTGTGCGGGCCTATATAAGGGGCCACTTTCCACCTCATTCTTATTTTCTTCCCCAAAAGAGTTTTTTACTCGCTCTCCAACCGCATCGAACGGTGTTTGTTCGACACAGGCAACATCGAATCGCCAATGTTCGATACAGTTAGCATCGAACCACTAGTGTTCGACCTTCACACCGCATCGATTTTAGGGGTTCGATGTGCATTTAATATTTTCTAGCTACAGCGATCCAGATATTACTTCATAATTTTTATGACATGGCAAGGACAAAGTCTAGAAATCGGAGTAAACTTGTGGTGTCACCCGAAAATATTTATGATGCTCTGAGATGGAACGAGGAAAATGAACCCTCTGATGTGGGCCTGTCTTTTGCCAATATTTCTTCGGAAGATAACCCAAGTGAGACTGCAATAAATGAATATGCGACTACGGCTCCTGGAAATCTCTTCGATAACTGGGGTGCGGGTCATTCTGATACTCCAGTGGATCATTCTACCACAAGGCTTGGTGGCGTTATTGCTGCTACTCGGGTGCCCATTGTGAGCGATTTCGAACATCACGAGGATGTTGTCCCACGGGGATTGGTGATGACACCTACCACCACTGGTGGAGATATTAAGGTTGGGACCAATCGTCAAATCCGAATAATGGAAGAAATTGATCCGTATGTAATATCCATGTTGTGGTTGCCCTGCTGGTTTCGGCTTGGTGTGATATAGTAAAGATACAACTTGCGGTCTCGGATACACTGTTTCCCAGAGTCTCAGCCATGAAATCCGCTAAAGCATGTGCTTTAATTGTAGTTTGCGGCTTAAATTCCAATCCAAATTCACTAAGCTCAATTGCCCATTTAACCAATCTTCCAGAGGTTTCGGGCCTTGCCAACACTTGCTTCAATGGTTTGTCCGTCACCACCGTGATTAGGTGAGATTGAAAATATGGTTTCAGTTTCCGTGCAGTAACAACAATTGCTAATACGAACAACTCTATTTCAAAGTAATTCCTTTCTGCCCCATGTAGAACTCTACTTACATAGTGAATGGGTAATCTGAGCTCCATTTTGCTTGAGTAGTATCGTACTAATGGCATGCGAGGATACCGCTAGATATAGATACAACATTTCATTTTCCTCAGGTTTGGCTAACAATGGCGGGCTCACCAAATAATTTTTCATTTGTCTGAAAGCCTCCTCACAATCCGGTGTCCAAATGAAATCTTTGCTTCGCTTCATCACCTTAAAGAAGATAAGGTTCTTTTCTGCAGACATCGATATGAACCTTCCCAAAGCTGTCAAACGGCCCACCAGACACTGGACGTCCCTCACTGTTCTTGGTGATGGTAGATCCAATATTGCCTTTATTTTATCAGGATTAGCTTCAATTCCTCTTTCATTAACCACATAACCTAGAAATTTTTCAGCCGTTACCCCAAAAGCGCATTTCTTGGGATTTAATTTCATTCTGTAGGTTCTCATGATGGCGAAAGCCTCATCCAAATGTCGCACATGCTCATCGGCCTTGAGGCTTTTCACTAGCATGTCGTCAATATACACTTCCATTGACTTTCCAATTTGATGGTAAAACATCTTGGCCACCAGTCTTTGAAATGTTGCTCCTGCATTCTTCAAACCGAATGGCATTACCCTATAACAGTACACTCCGGTATCTGTGACAAAAGCTGTTTTGCTCTGATCTTGCACTGCCATAAATATCTGGACAAATTCACTCTTCGCATCCATCATGCTTAGCAACGCACTAAGCAACGCACATCCCACAGTCGAATCAACCAGTAGATCTATCCGAGGTAATGGAAAAGGATCCCTAGGACAATGCTTGTTCAAGTCCGTATAATCCACGCACATTCTCCATGTCGCTTCTTTTTTTAAGACTAAAACGATATTGCTCAACCATTCTGAGAACCTTATCGCATAAATGTGTTGTGCTGCTAAAAGTTCTTGTACCTCTTTTTCAGCGGCTTTATTTTTTCCTTGCTAAAATTTTGCTTCTTTTGCCGTATCGGTTTTGCGCTCTTGTCTACGTTCAAGCGATGTACTATGAACTTAGAGTCTATCCCGAGTAGATCGAAATCATTCCATGCAAATATATATGAATTGCGCCTGAGACAATCTACCAAAGCTGCCTCTATTATTCGGTCCATTCCTGCCCCAATTTTTATTATTTTCCCGGTGTTCTTTCTAAATAGCTGCACAATCTTGAATTCCCCTAAAGGCTCCATCTTACATTCTTGCCACCGTTTTAATAATTGATTCTCCGCTTTGTCCCGCACTGCTCTTTAGGCTCAATTAGCTTTACAATTTCATCTGTCTCCATTTTGATCTTCTTTCCTGTTTCCCTCTTTTCATCCGCGAACATATGACGTTTATTTGTCATCCTAGCTACTTGTATCTAAATACAACATAAATGGCGTTACCACAGACGGCGCCAATATTTTGGTCTTATTTCGCCAAGGTAATAGAACAAAATAAAATTACACAATTAGAATACAAATAACCAAAATAATGCTAATCCATTATAATAAACGGACTAACTTGGTCCGGAACACCTACTGTTTATTACAAGTATTGAACTGCTTTATATATCCTAATTTAACAAATTAACGTATGTATCGAATTCAGGATGTTCGACGTGCGCCTCGAATAGGACTGGTTCGATGTGCACCTCGAAAGGAACTTGTTCGATGATGATTCAGTTCCATGATAGTAGGTTCGATGCGGTTGTATCGAATCTCATTTATTCGATATTGTTGTAACTCAAATAGGACCGATTCGATTTTGGTATGGAAAATTGATATCAATGTCGAATAGTCTGTAGTATCAAACAATAAAGCGTATCGAACGGGGACGTTTGATGTGGTAGTTACTGGTCTCTGTTTTTTTTTTCTTTGAAAGGTCAAGGGGCGAGGTATTTATAAAACCCCATCCCGTGGGACCCCTTGACAGCTGTAGAATGTGCATCGAATCAGATTGGTTCGATGCGTGAATCTTACATGAGTCGTTCGATGCACATCAAATATCGAATATGGCATGTTCGATGCGCTTATGGGCCGGCCCAATATACAATGTTGGGCAAATCCTAAAATATCCCCATCAAACTCTCACCATAGGTCCGTAGAATCAGAGACCGTGTAAATACTTCAAACCGACAACTGAATATTCACATGCAATCAGTAATCAAATCCACATCACCTCATTAATAAAGAACCACAAATATCACACAACACATTCACCAATTCGACTAATGAACTGAGCTATACTCATCTCAACATTAATTCACAAATCGAGATACATAACTTTGGAGATCTAGTAACAACCACAAAAATCATCGATTCGACTAACGACCTAAGCTACACAACCCATTCAACACTAATTTACACACCAGTGATACACAAATTTCAAAGATCCATAACCAAAATACAGAAAAAAAAACACGAAACAATTAAACTAAGCCTCACAACTCTTACAACATTAATATACTCATCGCGACTCATAATCTTCGGAGATCTACAGCAGCCACGAAAATCATCGATTTCACAAATGAACTAAGCATCACAACTCACTCAACCCTAATCTACACATCGAGATGCACAAACTGTTGGAAAATTGGTTCAAGGAGCCGGGTTTTGTACAATCGACTTTAGGTCGAGTTTGGTACATGGGTGAATGAGAAATTAATCTCAACGTTGACTAATTAAAGTCGAAAATATTGTATATCAATATTTAATATTTATGTTATATTTTATAGTACGGAAAATAATATACATCAAAGTTGATAATTAAGTAATTAATTATCTTAATGAAATCTTTCCACAAGATTTCGTAATCAGTATTATTAACTGAAACGTGTCTACATTCATCCGAAAAGTTTTACGAGATTCGTAATAATCTTAACCACATTTCTTGGTGGCTAAGTTTTTCATCTTTCTCCTCATGACCTAGTCTATAAAAGGGGTCCATGATACATAAAAAGGCTTTTCTGCGCAGCCAAAATATTTTATCATCGTGTGGTGGTAGATGAAAGTTACAGTTCGAGTTCACCAGAGTTGTTCTGGTTCGTGCCAACGGTTCAGCTCGTTAGTCGTTGTATCGTCGGAGACAGTCGCTCACGTATTCTCAAGCACCTAGGAGAGGGCGAATTCGTTTTAAGGAAACCGAAAGGTCATCGACTTTTCGTTTCTTCGTTCATTCAATTGCGATTGAGGTTTGTTTGGTAACGGTAATTTTGTTCATTGTAATTTCCTTGTTTAATTTTTCGTCAATGAAATTAGCTATCTCTGTTTGTTCCTCTCGATTATGGTGCTATATTTCTAACAATCTTAAAACATATGAGCTTTATTTGAGACGAACAGGTTTCTCTTGACAAATTTTATTTTCCGGATATTAGAAAATCCGGAAGAAAAGAAATTGCAAAATATATATGTTGCGTAGGCAGATTTCTGATTGCCGATTATTTTCGGTACTTATGGGATCCAATTGATTAGTGCCTTGTTACTAATTGCCGATTCGTTCTTTTTGATTCATGGCAAGGTAAATATAGAAATTAAAAAAAGGGAAATCGTAAATTACTATTGGTATGTGCATATGGTCTATGGATTGGTTGATTTGTGTCAATCATAAGGAATAATTCATGCATTGTATACGTTTGACCTTGAATTTGAATGCATATGTAAATTGTATGCAGACATGTTCGGATATTTGCTAATGAAGATTAGGAATTAATTTCGATCATTCTTTGTTGGGGAAGTCACCCAGGGAACTAAATCCATGTTTATGTAATTAAGTAACGTGTTATTATTTGCCAATTGCAATGACATATATGTTTCCACTTTGGTGCAATTAATCTCGGTGCATTTTGAGAAAAAAGAACTTTGAAGAGTTTTTTTTTCTTCACTAATTTTTATTTTCCTAACGTGATTAATATTGAAGAATTTTATTATTCTTCGCGTGTTCTTGTTTATTGATATACTGGTTGGGTTGCTGATCACACGGATGTGTCCGTTTCGTGATGGATACTCGAGCAACAAATCATCAAAGCACTTCAACCTGCAGAGCATGGAATTTCTTGAATCTTGTTACACGTAGCTCAAAATTCAGAGTTAAAGTAAATTTGAGATAAGTGGTTTTTATCTCTTTTTTAAATAATTATTTTTTGAGCTTTGATATATGTTAGATTAAAGAAATTGATGGTATTTAACGTGCGGATGGAATTTGTGCACATGATTTTTGGGATTATGTCCACTCCATTTATATTCGTTAATCACGACTATATTATTGTCGTTTTTGAAGGAATATTTATAAAATTTAGTATGGTAGTTGAGTACTGCAGTATTTTCAAAACCGGACCGAACGTTGAACCGGTAACCTCACTGGTTACTGGTTTTAGTGGTCGAACCGGTCGAACCACTGGTCTGACCGGTACAACACAATATATTATAAAAATCATATATATATAATATATCTTCCTACATAATTTTGTTAGTATCAATTTTGGAAAACGAGAAGTTATAAATTTGTTTCTTCACTCTTAATTGATATGTTTCTAATCATAAAACTCATATTTTAATTCATTTAGTTAATTTGTTATTTAAAAATAAAGAAAATTAAATTAGAGTATTTGATCGACGTATAATAATTAAAAGATTAAACAACGCATGTGTTGGTTAAAGTTTAAGCAAATATGCATAATATTTCATGAATTCTAATTATTAAAGTGTTTGGGAAAAAATAATACTAGTCTAAGAACATCTACTATATAGAAGAAAATAACATAACAAAGATGCTTTATAATATAGTACTACTGAGTTATAAAAATAATAGCATAATATATTTGTTTTATATGAGAAAAGTATATCCTAGCTATTTAATATATATATTAATAATTGTGAATACTATTAATTTTATTGTAGATCAATTGGTTAAAGCATCTAATATTTACTTAGAGGTACATGGTTCAACTCCACTGCCATGAAAAAATTTAATTTTTCTTCATGCAATATACAAATCGGTTCAACCATTACCAAACCGGGTTATTGATTCTCGGTTCTTGACCAGTTCTTACCGGGTTTGACCAGTTTTGTATTTCAACTGGTTCTGTATTTCAACCGGACCGGTTAAACCGATTCGATCGGCCGATCCGATTTTAGTGACTCTGGAGTACTGTATGCAATTCATATAAAATTAGGAAGGTTTTAATTTCCTTAACAATCACCATCTTATAATTTTCAGAAAGTGCAGGTTTCCTTTCGGAAGCATCAAGAGAACTGAGACTAATTGTTATTATTAATTATTCTCATATCATTCATGTAAGATGCTCATTACGTGGCAATGATATATGTTAAAAACCTTGATGATATATACTATGGTTGTGACTTGCTAATTGCATAAATCATCCCTTGGCCAGGTAGTACATTATTTCCTTTGGTACAATTTATAACACGTTAGTGTGTTATATCTATTGTCCCATGATTAATTAGTATCGGTTAATGGACTTATTTGCTAACCGTGATGTGCACTGGCAGGATAGAAGGTTTATCCTTCTCTTTGTTAGTATATAATATTTTATGTAATAAGCTGTTTCCTTCTTGGAATAAATCCCGATTACGTATATAAGGGAAACGCAACCAACAGGACTGAACATAAAATATCTTATGGCATAAGTATTATTTATATAAGATTTATGAATGAGTGATAATTTTATTAATCACAAGGTGCACTATATATAGTTTTATAATATGGTAAGATAAGTACAACTAATTATGGTAAGATAATTACAAGAAATATTCTAAAATATATCAACTAAAGAATATCCCTAATACGTCCCCACAAAATGGACGTTCCATCGGCAACGATATGCACTGACTAGGATTAACGTCGATCTCTTCCGAGGACCTCAAAGGTTCCGAGGGGCTGTTTTTTCTGATCTCTTTTCCATGAGGGGCTACAGCTCTCGGAAAGGCTGGATCATGTGGGGCGGTATGTTCGTCGTAGCTTCTGCGGGGTTTGTCTTCTTTGGGAGGTGCCCTCCGAGGGGTGTTTTTGTTTTACTTTCACTGGTGGCGTCTGTTCCGAGGGCCCTGTTGCTTCAGTAGGGTCACGTTCTTGTTCTGGGGATTTAGTAATGCGTGTTACGATGGCTTTCGGGTTTTAATACAATCTTGTTATTAGGACTCGGCCTTCATGGTGGGTGTTCCGAGGGGTTTTAGGTTTTGGTAGGACATTATTTTCCGTATTCCGCCTCCGTAGGAGGTGTTCCGAGGAGTTTTAGATTTTGGTAGGACATTATTTTTCGTATTCGGCCTCCGTGGGAGGTGTTACAAGGGCTTTAGGATCATAGAGTGTTTAGTGAGGGCATATTCTCGCATTTTCTGGGACTCGGGGTCCGTTGTGGTCCCTCTTGGTGCATTGATGGATATCCGAGTCGCGCGGATCCATCGGGGTTTGCTCTTTTTCCAATGCCACGTTGATATATTTTCTTTACTCATCGTTGACTTTCCATGGGACGTTTTGGTGTCTCCTCGGGCGTCCCTTTACACCGCTTCGAGTCAGTGACCGAGCGGATTGGCAACACTCCGAGGGCCTCCTCGTTGGAGTGGTCACTTTTATCGGAAGTGCACCTGACGATAGTATCGTCCATATATTGGTCCCTATTTTAGGGTTTATCATTTGTGTGTAATCCCTTCATTTTTTTTTGGGTTAATAGAAGTAATTTATAAATTTATAGAATGTCTAACATAGAATTCCAATGAACAGTAAAAATGAGGCAAATTCGAGATTATTTATCTTAGGGGTAGAGGTGAGATTATTTATCTCAAATTCTAAGATAAAACCAAAAATTCTGATCATATCTTATTTCTACCCGAAAAATCAATCGTTAGTACTAAACGAGAGATAAAGTGAGACAATCTGAGATATCTCACTTTATCTATAGAACAAAACGACGTCTACTATGATAAGTTCATCTGTTGCTGGATCATGTTGGCCATTTTTATCTGGCCGACCTTATGTAATTTGATTTATCATTATTGATGATACATAATCCGCCACACCCTCGAAATGAGGCAAAGCGGGTACCCCACAAAACGACCAAAGACTAGGAAAAGGTACCGACGGGTCATGACCAACTAACACCCTAATAAGGGTACATGGTCTAAATACCAGGAGAAGGTACCCCGGGTCACAACCGGCTAACGCACCAATAAGTGTATACGGCTCGGATCAAAAGACCCAGGTATATTTCACCTAACGACACAGAGTCACCCACAATCTGGGGTACCTTCAAGGAAAGTCCCAAGAGCACCCCCCCATCCCCCCCCCCCCCCCCCCCCCCCCGCCTAGGCCGATGCGTCGCCCCTTAATTGGCTAACTCCCTTGGATCTCACATGACACGCGACAAGGGACCCCCGGGTGGTAGTATCCAACACTTAGCCAAAATATCTTTGAGGAAGGAAAAGAATACAAAATGATAAGGAAACGAGTGAATACAATGAAGGGTCAAAAGAAAAAGACCTCTCATCTACGGTCTCAATATAACAAAGATATGCATAACAAGGAAGATTTTGCATCTACTCGGACAAAACACGACTCGAAGAACCTCCTCAGAATACACGGGGATAAAAATAACTCGGAGGGTAACTAGACCATCAAGGCAGAAACAAACGCCATGACGACACGACTTGACTCGAAGGAAGTATCAACTATCCATAATTAAAGCATCTCCCAACCACCCCTCATTAAGATGAAATACCATACCTCATTGGTCCAAGATGGCTATTGTAGCAGAAAGCTACAAATCCTACCGGTTCAAACCAAAGATTGGAGCAGGACCGAATCTCCCTCATTGGTTCAGAACAACTCAAGAGACGATTGGAGCAGGCATCATCATTATTCAATCAGAAGAAACTCAGACAACCCACGCTATTGGGCGCCTCATGCCAGACGACCCACATTGGCGCAGAAGGCCCTCGCAGTATTGGCCATCACTACCACTTAGAGTTAAGACAGAAGACTAATCCTAATTGGCGTAGAAGACCCTCGCAACATTGGCCATCGCCATCACCCAGAGTTAAGACAAAAGACCAATCCTCATTGGACGAAGAACCCAAGGCTAGCACTATAAATAGCCCCTCATTTCAGAATCAAAGGGACAAGTGTACTTTTACCAAATTCACAACAAATACACTCAGTTGTACTTAGCAAAACGACAAAAAAGCACTCTCTACAAGAAGTAGCTATCTTCCTACACGACCCTCTTGTGATTCACTCAAGATCCTTAATAAAATAATATTTCTTCATTTTCCTCAAATTTAAGATAGGCATTCCGAACAGTATTCAATGACAATATCCCCGACTTTCCCGACTCCACGGCCCCAAACGATTTTGCATCACCAAATAGTGTCGTTTGTGGGAATACTGTAAGTTCTTTGAGCAAAGTTTGAAAGAAGAAAGACAAGAAGAGCACCCGCGAGTACATCATCTCGACCGGTTCTCGATTATGAATCAATGGAAAATCGCGACACTAAAACAGAGATGCAGCAGAGTCTCCCACCTCCTAAAGAGGAGGCCCAGGCCCGGATTGGCCCAACTCTAAATTCGAATGCCCCTGTGCCTCAAGCTACCGGGGCTCCACCTCAGCAAGAGGCCAGACCCAGCATGGGCTACGTACAAGTGCCATGGGACATGTATCGTAACATGCTTCCCGATTTAACGGAAACAGAAGGCCCACCTCGGAAGAGGGCCATGGCCGTAACCAGGACCGCCCTGAGGAGCCTCATAATCCTCCTCAGCACCGGTCCGCCCCACCTCCGCGGGCCAGATCTGATGGCTCACCATAAAGTGAAGTAGGGGTGGGAGGGCCGGGCCGGGTCGGGTTCCCGCGACCCCACCCGACCCGATCGGGTTTTCCCCGAATCGGGGAAAACCCGAGTGACGATCCGACCCGCTGCTACGGGAATTTGCTCCCGCAGTAGCTCCCGCGGGTCGGATCGGGAGTTAACATTAGCTCCCGATCCGACCGCGGGAATCCGACTTTCACAGTCGGTTTTTTTTCCCCTTCTGTTTTTTTTATACACTGACTTACACACACTCAACACACACATAACACACACACACAGCACACACATAACACACACACAAGAACCCGGCGCACACACACACACTCAAACACATACTTCCGGCGCACCGCACACACACACACTCCGCCACTCACCGACGCCATTACCATCTCCGCCTCTAATCCGACGCAATTGTCGAAACCCTAGGTATGTTTTTCAAATTCAAAATTCAAAATTGAATCGAAATTTCATGTTAGTTTGTTAAATTGATTAATCCATTAATGTTAGAATACTTGTTTATGTTAGAAAACATAGTACCCATTGAAAATTAGATGTATTTCGGATTAGTATTTCGAATTAGGGTTTAAATTGGGGGTTTTTCGAATTTTGCCCAATTTGTGGATATTATTGATACGTAGTATTATTAAAGTTGGGCGTGAATGATTGATTGTAGTAATGTTTTGTAATGTGGTGAAAATACATCGAGGCGTGAATGATATGATTTGATAAGCATATTTTCTTGTTGTTGGTGGTGGTTTGGTTGCATTAGTAATGTATATGTGTTCGTAAACATGTAGAAATGGTAAAGAAGAGTGGCAAAAGAGGGGGTGGAAGTGGTAGTTCTCCATCCAAACTAGCTCCCCGACGAAGTCCAATAAAACGTGCTAAGGGAAAGGGGAAGGTCGCGGATACATCACATGACAAAGGAAAGGCTCCGGAAAGTTCACGGGGTATAGAAAAGGGAAAGGGGAAGGCACCAGAAACTTCACGAGGTATAGAAAAGGGAAAGGGGAAGGCAACGGAAAGTGGACGGGGTAAGGGAAAGGGGAAGGCACCTAAAAAACCATCAAAAAATAAGAGTCATGAGCTGGAGGATAGGCATGAATCTCCCCCCAATAGATATAATCATGATTACCCCCAAGATGAAGAAGAGAATGAAGAAGAGGACACACAAGAGGGGGTGGAAGAGGATGGGAAAGAGGATGAAGAAGAGGATGAAGAAGAGGATGAAGAAGAGGACGAAGAAGAGGATGAAGAGGATGAAGAACCTATGGAGCCAGTGTATAAGACTTGTATCACTTTCCACACTAAGAAGGATACGAATGGTAAGATCGTGAAGTTCCAAAAGAGCCACCATTTTACGTCACCGTATTGGGCAACATTTGAACCATTCCAATGCCCTTTAAAGAAATACGTGAAGGCTCGGTGCATCAATTGCAACAAGGAAATCGCGGCGGATGGACACATACACGGCATGGGTAGTCTTCAAAGTCATAGTAATAGGTGTCCAAAACGAGTTGACAAACTTAGGACAATACAAAAGAGGTTGGCGGAAGTTCATGGTTCGATGGGAAGTTGGAAGTTTAATCAAGAGTGGATCTTGGAGGGTGTGGTGATGTTTTTGATTGACAATGAGATGTCGTTCATTACCGTAGAGAAGCCATCTTTCCGGCGTATGATGAAACGAGCATGCCCGAATTTGAGATTGCCAAGTCGAAAGACCATCACCCATGCATGCTATGAGTTATATCTTAAGGAAAGGCAGAAGATGATTGCTTTTGTAAAGGAAAATGCTCAGAGTGTGTGCCTCACAACCGACACGTGGACTTCCATTGCCAAGGATAACTACATGTGTGTCACTATGCACTTCATCGACAATCAATGGAAGTTGAAGAAAAAAATTATAAGTTTTAGCTTGATTTCGGGGCATAAGGGGATAGACATAGCTCGTGATGTGAACAAGGTTGTGGTTAAAGATTATAAGATCAATAGAGTGTTCACAATTACGGTTGACAACGCGGCGGCAAATGATGTGGCACTTGATGAATTGAAGGAATTATGGTCGGCTTGGGGGTTCATTACAAAAGAGCAAGGGGAACGTATGCATATTAGATGCATTGCTCATATCTTAAATCTCGTGGTGCAAGATGGGTTGAAATTGAGAGGCGGTGATTGCACGATCGATCGCATTCGTTCTTGCATTCGTTATATCAAAGCCACTCCCTCTCGGTATACAAAATTCAAAGACACCGTTTCGGAACTAAACATTGAAAGCAAAAAATTGCTTAGTTTGGATGTCCCGACACGGTGGAATTCTACGTACATAATGCTTGAAGCCGCCCTTGAGTTGAGACCCGTATTTGATTGTTACGAGCATGTTGAGACCAACTATGGAAAGGATATGGAAGGCTTGCAACCAACGAAGGAAGATTGGCATAAGGCTCAAATGTATGTGGATTTCCTAAAACCTTTCAAGGTTTTGACCGAAATTGTCTCCGGCACCACATATGTGACTTCAAACAAGGTGCTAACACAACTAATTTGCATCGATGAAGTTTTGGAGGGGTGGGCTAGCCGTCCGGATGACAATTTGACCAATGAACCCGATGATTTGAAAGCAATGGCATTGATAATGAAAGAGAAGTACGATAAGTATTGGGGTACAAATGGGAAGATGAACTATTTACTTTACTATGCCGCCATTGTGGATCCCCAATTGAAGTGGAAGTACGTCGAGGCTATGTTAGACTATGACGTAGTATTGCGGCGGAAAGTGAGGGATGGTTTCTTGGCTTTATTTGATGAGTACAAGGAAAAGTACGAGGAAAGTTCAACCATTAGGCAAACTCAAAGGCCTACCCCCGTATCTACCTATCCTTGGATCTCGACGAACCTATTGTCAGCGAAGCACGATACTTATTTTAGGTAATCTTTTATTATGTCGAATAAAACATTGATTTACTTATAATACACCTTGTTATTTTCGTATTTATTAACGATTGAATGTAACTTTGGTTAGGAACGCGGATGATAATGAACCTTTACCGAAGCACGAATTTGAGAAATATTTTGAAGATAGGGTCGAGCCATATGATGTAAACTTTGACATATTGAATTGGTGGAAAAAGAACTCCGAACGCTATCCAATAATTGCCAAAATGGCTAGAGACTTATTGGCGATCCCGGTCTCCACCGTTGCTTCTGAATCAACGTTTAGTACGGGAGCACGCGTCCTTGATCGGTTTAGGAGCTCGTTGACGCCGAGAATAGTTCAAGGTTTAGTTTGCTCACAAAATTGGATAAGGGACGATGATACGCCAATCCAAATTGAGGAGTGTTTGGCGGAGTTGGAGGAACGTGATAGAGGTATGTATATGTTTAAGTTAATTTAATAGATAACAATTGGTTCTATATATTCTTGTTAATATCACGTGAATTATCCATTGATTAGTTTTTGGTTTTTTCGTGTAGAATTTGCGGATATGGGTGAAGATTCCAATTTATTGCAAATTCATGATTGAGTGAAAACATTCACGGTTGATAAGTTCCCGTTGGTGTCTTGGGTTCTTTTAAGACTAATTTTTAATTTATGTATGTTTATGAGTTTAGCATATTGAATATTGAATTTTAATTTGGTGATGTGGGATGGATATTGATGAGTGGTGGTTTATTTTTATGGTTGGATATTGATGAGGGGATATTGGACCTTATTATTGTGTTCTTCAAAATGGTTTTATTTTTGGTGATGTCGTGATGTTGGATGAACATTGATTGATTGACAATGTTTTCTATGATTAATGGATGTTTCTTTTTGTGATTTGGCAAAAAAATTAGTAGGTTTTGTGGCTAAGTGTGGCTTGAATAAAGTGGCAAAATGATTAGGGGATTTCAATATTATGTGGCAAAAAAACTGAAAGAATTTGGGGAAAAAAGCTGAAAAAACAAAATTGTGGAAAAAAAAAATTCCAGTGGGCAAAATTGCCCACTGGAATTTTCGGTTGCTCGGGATCCCGCTGGGATCCCGAGAACCCGCGGAACTCCCGCGCCCCGGGAGTTCCGTTACCCGCGGGTCGGGTCGGGAGCTCCGAGTAGCTCCCGATCCCGATAAATTCCGTGGGCCGGATTCCCGATCCCCGCGGGAATCCGGCCCAACTCACCCCTAAAGTGAAGGCCACGCTCATTCCCCTCGTCAAAGAATGGGGGCCACCATCATTGCATTCAGTAAACTCGGTGGATGCACCCCTAGAAGCGTGGGTACAAGGATACCCTCCTCGTCAGCGTGAAGTAGCCTACAATCCTCTAGGCCTAGAAGAGGGCCACTATTTCGAGCCCCTTGGTCGGCATCAGGGTTCCCCGACCCCCAATGGACCTTTGAGGCACATGATGGAAGAAATGTAGAGAGAATTATGCGAGCTCCGGTGCAATCTCAACCCTGGGGAGGAAGTGGCATATCGAGGGTCGTCTTTCGCACCATACGTAGCCAACACTTCCATCCTTATAGGGATGAAGCCTGCAAGACTCTCGACCTATGCGAGGGAGGGTAACGATCGCGATCCCCATGATCACATTAACCAATACCGGGCATGTATGGACCTCGTGTTGCCACATGACTACGCCCTCTGCCGCATAACTCAAACAACCCTCACCGGTCGGGTGCAATCCTGGTCCTCTCAGCTCTCCCTAGTGATGGTGCACACCTTTGAACAACTGACCCAAATGTTTGTAAGGCAATTCGCTCACAATCGGGCCTTTCCTAAGATGTGTGGACACTTGTTCAACATTCGGCATAATCCAGACGAGCCCCTCAGGGACTATATGAGGAGGCTCTCTCATGGGGTCATCGATGTTGCGCATGTCGACCCTCGCATGCTGTCCAACATCGTTATCCGAGGACTCCTGACAGGAGACTTTTCCACCTACCTCATGAGGAATCAAGCCAGTAACCTCGAGGACTTAATGCAAAAGGCGGAATATTTCATGGAGTTAAAAGAAACCGAAAGGTGTTAGAAGCAGCAGAGGTCGCCAAGGCTCCGACCTCCTCCGCAAGAAAAGGGAAAGAAAAATGGACAAAAATGATGGAGGCAGGAAAGAGAAATCCAAGAATAATTTGGAGCCAACGCCCTTACCTCCCATGACGATAACCCCCGTCAAAGTCATGACCATCATGGGGGGAAAAGCATAGCTTCAGATGGCCACGGGCCCCTGAGGACCCTTAGAGGTACAAAAACTCAGGAAAGTTATGTACCTACCACCAAGGCTTCGAGCACCTAACCAACGACTGTTATCGCCTCCAAGAAGAGATTATCTAGTTGCTGAGCTTGGGCTTTCTAGAAAAAAATACGTGATGCCCGATAGGGGGATGTTCACAAAAAAGTAGGGTCGAGAGGAGGAGACAAGTGCAAGAAGTCGCGCTCTTACACTTTCGAAGACAACGAGCAGCCGCCTCAGACATAGGTGCAGTTACCTCCACCCCCATGGACCTATCGTGACAACGCCCCCAACGGTCACACGGTTAACATGATTAAAGGAGGGGCAATGTCCGTATTAAGAAAAAAATAAAGAACTACATAAGAAAGGCTTGGAATGTCGACATCAAGTTGGAGGTCTTCGCAGCCCGACTTGTGGACCAGCCCACCATCTCCTTCGGGGCCGACGACCTACTAGGTGTCGTATACCCCCACGAGGATCCCCTGGTAATAACGACCACCATACTCGGGACAGAAGTCAGAAAAATCCTTGTGGACAACAGAAGCTCAGTCAACGTACTTTTCACACCAACATATCTCGCCCTAAACATCCCCCAAGATTAGATGGAGCATATGGAGGTTCCCCTCGTAGGCTTCTTTGGAGAACAATGCCAAACAGTGGGGCTGATAACCCTTCTAATGTTCTGGGGCGAGGGAGCAACCCGCCGCACCAAGCCAACCAAGTTTTGGGTGGTAGAGGCCCTTTCACGAACGTACAACGACATATGCGGGCGACCTGCCCTCCGAGCCTTTGATGCGGTCTCATCAACCCTCCATCTAAAAATCAAGCTCCTTACCCCTTCGGAATAGGATAAGTCAAGGGATATCAGACCCAGACCCGGGAATGTCGCATGAACGCCCTACCACTCGATCCCAAAACCTCTAGCCAAGAAAGCTCGTACAGAGGAAGTTCGGGTCCAATCTGTTGAAGAACTCAAAATTATAGAACTGGTGGAAGGAGCCGAGGGAAAGACGATCAAGATTGGAATCAACATCGAAGAAGACGTGGAAAAAGCCATCACGGCCACACTCAAAAAATTTCATCACCTATTCGCTTGGAAGGGCAGTCCCACTTTGCAAAATAGCCAAGAAATATGTGTGCACGAACTAAATGTGTACCCCATGGCCAAGCCCGTCCAACAGAGGAAACACAACATGGGGCCGGAGCAAAACAAGGTGATCCAGGCTGAAGTGCAACGGCTACTCAACCTTCACCAGATTCGAGAGGTGTGCTACCCGGAGTTGCTAGCCAACATAGTTCTCGTCCCAAAGACAGGAGGTCTGTGGCGTATGTGTGTTAACTTCACCGACCTTAACAGTGCACGTCTTAAGGACTATTACCCACTTCCAAGCATTAATCTATTGTTCGACTCCACTGTCAGGTGCGCCCTCCTGTCAACAATTGATGGAGATCACGTTTACAATCAGATCGCGATGGCGGATAGCGATCAAGAATGCCAGGGCCACCTACCAGAGGTTAGTAAATCTAATGTTCGAGGGTCTGATTGGAGACACGATGGAAGTGTACGCCGACGACGTGATTGTGAAGAGTCAGAGAGAATAAGACCATGCCCGGGACCTCGCCCGAGCCTTCAAAATCATGGATCAATTCGGGATGAAGGTTAACCCTTAGAAGTGCTCTTTTGGCATCCAGAGAGGAAAGTTCCTAAGGTACATGGTCATCCAGAGGGGGATTGAGGTTAACCCTGAAAAAGTCGAGGCCATTCTCAAGATGGAATCCCCAAAAACGGTGAAAGATGTGAAAAAACTCACAGAAAGGATGGCCTCGCTGAGCATATATATCTCTCGCTCCTAGGAGAAGGGCATACCCTTCTTTAAGATCCTCAAAAATGTAAAACACTTCCAGTGGACCGACCAATGTGAAGAAGCCTTCAAGGATCTGAAGGAGTACATAGTCAAACCACCTCTGGTGAAGCCCATCCTCAAGGAAATGCTTTTCCTCTACTTGGCCGTAGGCCGAGAGTCTGTGAGTGTTGTCCTGGTCCGAGCTGAAAGGGAGAGAGCACCTACCAATCTACTATGTCAGCAAGATTCTCTTTGATGTCGAGAATCGGTACTCACGCATAGAAAAGGTCAGGCTAGCACTCGTTTCCGCAGCCTGGAAACTCTGAGCTTACTTGTTATCCCATCCAGTCGATGTGCTTACGCAACATCCCCTCCTCAATATCCTCAACAATCCTGAGGTCTCGGGACAGAAGACCAAGTAAGCAATACATTTAGGGGAATTTGATATCACTTATTCCCCCGACCAACCATAAAAGCTCAAGTGCTTGCCGACTTTATCATTAAATGTACGAAGAACTTGAAGAAGAAGAGTCGGAGCCCATATGGCACCTTCACATAGATGGGTCCTCTATCAACACCCACGGGGGGTGGGGGGGGGGGGGGGCGTAAGTTTCAGAAAAAAATAGCTCCAAACAAGCCAAAGACCATTTTGGAGTTCGCCATCCAGTTGGAATACCCTGTATCTAACTAAGAGGCTGAGTATGAGGCGCTTCTATTTGGAATGCGATTGGCCAAAGAGGTAGGGATGCGGATGATACTCGTGCACAGCTACTCTCAGCTCGTAGTATAGCAGATCCACAGGACCTACAAGACCCGAGAAGAAAATATAAAAGAGTGCCTAGAAGGCATCCTCGCAGGGACGACCACGTTCCAAAAATTCTCCAGCAAGCAGATCCCTCGCTCAGAGAATCAGGACGCGGATGCGCTGTCCAAACTCTCCAGTCAAGCTCAGGCTATCAGCACTCGGAGAATCACCTTCTTCACTGCACACAAATCGGAAAGGCATAACCAGGATGGTGAAGTCCATATGGTGGCAGCCATCGAAGAAGATTGGATGATAGAAATTATAGACTTCATCAAAAATCCAAGGAAGTACGCCTATGATCAGGCCAAGCAGCGTGCTATGTACTGTCGTACCATTCTGTACTACATTTAGAATGAAGTGCTCTTCCAACGCTCATGGTCCTACCCGACCTCTCAGTGTGTTAATAAGGAAGAAGCCCAACAAATCTTAAGGGAGATCCACGATGGGTGTTGCGACAGCCATTTAGGAGGAAGAAGCATGGTAGCCAAGATTATCGAACAAGGGTACTAATGGCCGACCATGGCTGTCGACTGTGAAGAGTATGCTCGGAAGTGCCGGAATGGCCAGCTGCATGCCCCCATGATACACCAGTCTGTAGTTCCCTGGGAACCCGACACTATCCCTTGTCCGTTCGCACGGTGGGGAATCGACATCTTGGGAGCTATGGTTCCGGATAAAGGTCAGAAAAGATTTTTACTGGTTGTTGTAGATTACTTTACTAAATGGGTTAAGGCAGAACCCCTCTCCAAAATCACCAGCCATGTCGTGATTAACTTCCTCTGGAGGAACATCCTTATCCACTTTCGGGTACCACAACAGCGACTGAGCGACAACTGGCTCCAATTTTGTAACAACCTCGTGGGAAAATGGTGTGATAAATTGGGTATCAAGCACCGCTTCACGGGTGTAGGATACCCCCAGGGTAACAACCAAGTTGAGGTAACCAAGAAAACCCTTCTAAAAATGCTCAAGGCTCGCTTGGATCAATATCAATCTAAGTGGGTCGAGGAAATTCCCATAGTCCTATGGGCCTACCACACGACCCCATGATCGGCTACGAAAGAAACCCCATATAGCCTCATATACGGGACAGAGTCGGTAGTCCCACCAGAGGTCGTGAAACAAAGTCTACGGGTACAAGAATACGAGGAAGCCCAAAACAGCACGAACCTCGCCTTGGCCCTAGACTTACTTGAAGAAAGAAGGATCCGGGCTGCTACCCATGTAGAGTTCTATAAGTTGTGAATGGCCAAATTTCACAACACTTGTATCCGGCCCCGATCCTTTCAAGTCGGGGACCTCGTTCTGAAACGAGTATAAGCCTCTAAAAAAATAGGCAAACTATAACTAAAATGGAGCGGCCCCTATCAGATTTCTAAGATCCTTGGGCCATCTACTTACTTTCTCAAAGATATGGATGGCCGGGAACACACCCGAGCCTGGAACAATCTCAATCTCTGAGATCGACCTCTTACAGCGACTCTGTTCTATTCGCGTAGTTAAATGTTTGTATTTTGACTTAGTGGTTATACCCGAGCAAACATACTATCGACAATAAAATAACTACGTTGAAAAAAGTCTATCGACTTAAAAACAAAGGGCTAAAAAGAAATATTCCATTAAAAAGCAATCAACTACCATAACAAAAGAGAAAGGGGGGGGGGGGGGGGGGGGGTAGACCCTTACAAAAGAGGTCCCAACAAAACAAGGGACCAGATCATTGAGCTTGGAAGCCGACACCCCTCGGCTCCTCGGGGATTTGGTCATACCCAGTCGGGCACATGAAAGGCTAGCTTTGAACTATTTCCTCACATCCTCGAGCTGGCGAAGCAGACGGTCCCGCTCCTCTTGTTGCAGTGAGATTGCCTCCAAAGCCCGGGTCGCCTCTCTCGCATTTTCCTCCCATTTATCAGTCTTAGCGCTAGCATTAGCTATTGCCTCTCCAAGGCAACTCTTTAGTTCCCCAATGTCCCGATCCGCAGACTTTCTTATCTTAGCGGCGCGTCCACGAGCTTCCTTCAAGGCCTTCTCCAGTCGAGTCGTCTCTTCTCGAGCATTCCTCAGAGAAGCTCGGAGAGTATCACACTCTTGGATTACAGTCTTCAGAGTGGTCGGACTTGCCCGATATGTGCCCAAGGCATCCTCAAGCACCATGAGCTAAAACAAAAAGAGGCAAAGAAGAAAAGTTAGAAGACTGGCGATAATAAAGGGATTAAAAATTAAATAAAGGAAACAAGGCATCACCTCACAAATGCTCTTGCAGAACCTTTCCTACAATGCCCCATCGCTAAAGCCACCAAGGAGCTCATGGTCTCCAGGGTTAACAAAACCACTCACAAAAGAACGGCAATAAGAATGATCCACATAGCCATCGAGAAAAATCAAAGGCGCAATAGAATCACGAAGAAGCTCCTCCTCCAACGAGGTCCTCCGAAGAAACTCCCCTTCCGGAGAAGACCTATTCCTACTTTTTGACCTCATCGAAGGAAAGGGGTCCATAGGGCTCTTCCCCTTGTTCTTCTCCGAAGAGTGAGCCAACGAGCCTTCTTTCTCCTTTCTTGAAGGACTTCCGACGACGAGGATCCGATCTGTCAAATGAAATAAAGAAATCGGCAATGGGCCAAAGTCAAGAACAATGCCAAAATGATGTACGAAGTGATCAGCAAAATGCTTAGCCATTACAAGGTCCAGGGGTTGAGGCATACCTTCGGAAGCCTCCTCGTTTTTGATCCCCACCATTGACCCCATGAGCTCCTCTACATCAGCATTTGTTGAGCTACCTGGAGCACGCGGGCAATACTTGCCATCAGAGGAGTCGAAAGACTCAGCTGTAGCAGCCTTTGAGAACCTCGCAAACTTGTGGCGCCGCTCCATGCTTTGCAACTCCCGGCCAGCAGACGAATCTCGGAACCTCAAAACAAAGTAGTCTGAGTCAACTATTAGTGCTAGAAAGCTCCCTCGGAACGGACAATGAACGTGGCTAGCCATCTCAGCACCTGGGAACAAGAGCAGAAACTCGGTAAAAAAAAAAGAGTATACTATATATACTCGGGGAATAGTTTCGAAACACATTAGAATTTTTTTCAAAAGAAATACAAGGATACTTACGATGGAGCATGGGCAAAGAAGGACGCTCATCTTCCAGCCCACCCTATAGACGCGCAAGTAACATGACCATCGGGTTGCAAAGCATCGAGGAAGTGTCGTACACTCCGCTAGAATGGCCCATGTCATCCAGAAAGACGGCGGTCTCTGTGAACACCTCGGTGGAAGGATAAAAATACCCAAGACCACATTAAGTGGGTATGCCGTCCCACTCCAAAATCGACTCTCCAACAGGGGCCACAAAGAAGTACCTTCGACGCCAATCCCCGTTGTTGGCAGGTTCATTCCTCGCAATCGATGCTAGGAACATCCCCTTGTTATCACGAATGGACAGGGAAAAGAACGGCAAACTAGGTGTGGTCGCCCTCAGCACAAACGCTCCAGCTATGGTTTGTGGGGTTACGAGGGATGTTCAGCAAACGGCAACAGAGTCTAAACCCCACTAGATGGCGGTAGGAGGCAAGAGTTAGTTAACTCGGACAGATCTGCCAGAAGATGAAAGATCCCTAAGGATCGGATGAAAGAAGTAGCAGAGCCCACAACAAAGTTGCTCCGAGTACACAGTCATTTAGCCCTCGTGGGGATCATATGTCCTCTGTAGGCCGGAAGGAATGATCACATCTACATGATCCGGGAAAATGTAGAACGACTCCAACAAGGTACGAGCCTCCTCCATGGTCACGACTGACGTTGTGGATCAACTCGGAGTCTACTAGTCATGCGTTTTGGCTCCAGGATCTCCCGAGTAAAAACAGAGCCCTCTGTGGGAGTAGCATAAGGAGCACGGCGGGAAAAAACCGCCAAAACACGATCTGCCGCGGTGATTGGCGAAACAGCACCACCACCAGAGTTGGAACTCCCCGCTTCTCTCCGAGAAGCCGAACGGATAGACGATGAACGAGTTGCCCTTCGACGGAGGCTCCGCCGAGACGTTGCAGCACTGTCGTGGAAGGGAGAAAGCGGAGAATTGAGGAAACCACGAGAGTCCTCCTCTCTCCAAAAATTGTTATTAAATTTTATTTATTTAATTAAATAAAATTCAAAGTTAAATACTCAAATTTATTTGAATATGCGTATTTAAAAACACACTTATGATTGAATATCAATGTGGTAAAAAGTATGAATGTAATCAAATGTTATCAATGATAAGATTAAATCTTCACTTTAATGTATTGTGGTTGTTACATGTCTTTTACACTATAAAACGAGGCCTTCACTTTTGTGAAAAATCATCAAAATCGAAAAGCAAAAGTTTTAGCATACATTTCATAAAATATCATTCTCTAGAGCTTTGCAAACATCTCTCGGTTCTAAGGGGAGCAAGTATGAGCATCACGGGCTATTTCAGGGAGAGGGTGTTGTACCTCGGGAGTTTGGTGTCCACGAGGACTTGAAGCTAGCCTGGCAAACGAGCTTAAGGGGATGGGTCTCACCTCTGACTCGTCCTACAAAGTTACTTATTTCGTTGTTGAGGTCCATTTCTTTTTTTGTCATTTAATTTATGTTAAATTTGATTTATGCCATTCATATTATGAAAATCTTTGTTTACTAATTTTAGGAAATTATACACCGTATCCAACAATTTTAAGTTCGTTATTATATGAACAATGCATGCTAAATTTTTACAAAATTTATTTCCTGTGATATGAAATTAAGTGTTCTGCTGCATATCTTTAAAACACTTTAAAACAAATGGAACGTTCAGAAAAGACGAAAAAGAAAGTAAATGCTATGTACTCGGGCACACTAATTGTTTGATGAAAAGTTCATTTCGTATTTTAATTTTGAAAAGTTCACGTAGAGAGAGTTATAATTTTATTTTTCAAATGGATACTTCAATCATTAATCTATGAGAATATTCAACTTAAGAAAATAAAGGGGAAAAAAAAACCTAAGATAAATTTGACGTTTGAAATGAAAGAACACAATAATAAATAAATATTAGGGCTAATTACAGTTACACTACATGAGGTTTGGTCTAATTACAAATACCTCCCATGAGATTTGAGTAATTATAATAACCTCCCCTCTAACAAGTAATTGTAAAGATGATTACAATTTCACCCCCTAAGGTTTGGTATAATTATAAGGACCTCCCCTGAAGTTTGAGTAATTATAATTTAGTGTATTTTTTAGTAATTAATTTAGTGAATAATTAAAATTAATTTAGTGTATTTTTTAGTTAAGTAATTAATTTATTTAATATTACATGCAAACTCTTGAAATTAAATAAATATCAAGTATTTTCAAAAAGACATTTAAATTCATTTAAACAATATAATTGATCAAGAACAAAGTTGGAAATGCATACACAATTACTAGTTAAAGAGGAACATATTCTCCAATCTCATACTCTTTAAAAGGTATATTGCAAAAAAAAAAACCTCACCCCCACTAGGTGCGAAAAACACACAGAGCGCGTGGCAGAGAGAGTGACATCACCCATGCGGCGCGTGGGAAGGCCGCCGAAGAAGGCGACCACGCAGCAACATGCGACGGAGTCGTCGATCACCACCAGATCCCAAATCCAGGTACGATTGGCTGGAAACGAACAATGTGGGGGGAAGAAAGATACGGAGGAGACAAATGAGCTAAGATCACCGACGGGGAGCAGATCGCCGCCGCCGGAGAACATTGTTAGGATGGATTTAGCTTCGCAGTTCCCTCCATTGAGCATACATAAGGAAACAGAGAGAGAACCAGAAAAGACAAAATCACCCTGGATTGATGCTATTACAGGTAACAGGGATCCAACGCATGGTAAAGCTATTAGATTCTTTGCCCCTAAAATTGTAGAAGGAGAGATAGAAGTGGATATTGAAGAAGAGGACATTGAGTCTGAGATCAAATACTGGGGGAACACCCTGATTATGTATGTCATTAATGATGATCTGACTATGAAGGCAGTGAAATTGTTCATAGAAAAGGTGTGGAGTTCTGTGACAATGCCTGAAATATACTATCATGATACAGGATATTTTATGCTGAAATTTCAAAATGAGAGGGATAGAGAAGAGGTTCTGACAAGAGGACCATATACTATCTATGGCAAACCAATGTTCCTGAAGAAGTGGGAGCCTGGTTTCTCCATATCTGATGAGATGAAGATAGTGCCACTATGGATCACATTACCAAACTTACCAGTGCATCTTTGGAGTGAGACTAGTATTGGGAAGATTGCTAGTGCAGTAGGGGCGTCAGTGGTCACAGATGAATGCACATCTAAGAAATTGAGGGTATCCTATGCTAGGATACTAGTGGAAGTAGATGTATCAATGCCACTGAAGGAGGAGATCATACTGAATGATCCAAGAAGGGGAAAGGTAACACAGAAGGTAGTTTATGAGAGTAAGCCACATTACTGTAACATATGCTTAAGACTAGGGCACAATTGTGAACTGAAGAAGAGCAAGGAAAAGAATGGAAGGAAGGATGGAAAGGTATGGGTGCCTAAACTGATAGAGAAGAAGAATGAAATGACCTGCAGTAATAGGGAAGAAGGAGAAGGAAAACTGGTCAAGGAACAAAGTGAGGCAGACAGAAATCAAATAGAGAATAAACAAAGGGAAGAGGAGGAAAATGAATGGAGTACAGTAATGTCTAACAAAAAAAGTACTAAGGAGAGAAGTGAGAACAAGAAGCTAAAGGAAGGGAGTACACATAATGGATTTGCCCCCCTAAGGCATGGAGATGGCTTCATAGGGGAGCTAGATCCAGGACCATGATTCTATCTTGGAATATTAGGGGCATGAATAAAATGACAAGGTGCAGAGAGGTTAGCTCATACCTCTCAACACTACAATGTGCCATTGTCATACTGGTGGAAACTAGAGTGAAGGAAAACAAAGCCAGTAAGGTTAGAAAGAGATTTCAGATGAAATGGAACTTTGAAGACAACTATAACAACCATCCTAATGGGCGCATTTGGTGCCTATGGGATCCTAATCAAGTCCTTATTGAGAAGACTTACCAAACTGATCAGATGATACACATGGAAGTCAAAAGCACTGGAGGAGATTTCCAATACTGGCTAACTGCAGTGTATGCACATAATACCCTGGTGCAAAGGAAAAACCTATGGGAAGACATGGAGAGGATTGGCAGAATGCAAAAAAGGGGCATGGCTAAGCATGGGAGACTTCAACAATGTCATGCACTTGAATGACAGGTTTGGGGGCAATAGAGTTAGACAACATGAGTATGAAGACATGATCCAGATGATGAGCAACTTGGAGTTGCATGAAGCTCAAACTACTGGACCTCACTACACATGGTCCAACAGCCATCAAGGTGAGGGTCTGATTTACTCTAGAATTGACTGGGCAATGGCTAACATTGAATGGTACACCATTCATGAGGATATCAAGTTTGAAGTCTGCCCTAATGGTATATCAGACCATGCAATGATTAAGGGTGTTCTGGAGAGGAGAAGAAAGATTAAGCATACCAGCTTCAGGTTCATGAATATTGTGGCCAAGGATAGTAGATTTTACAATGAGGTTGACAATAGCTGGAACAAGGAAGTAAGAGGTCACACTGCCATGCAATGTCTCTGGAGAAAGCTGGATAGACTACAAAAGCCACTGAAGAATATTGCAAGGGAGTACATTGGTATATCTCAACAGATCATGGAATCTAGGAGCAAATTGGAGAAGGTACAAAAAACTATTGAAAGTGATATGTTCAATACTGACCTCCTAGAGGAGAGCAAGATACTGAAAAGAGAACTGCTCAACCAACATCAAACTGAGGAAGATATTCTTAGGCAGAAATCAAAGAATGATTGGCTTCAGCTAGGTGATGGAAACAATGCATACTTCTTTGCATCTACTAAGGAGAAAAATAAGAGAAAGGGACTGCATTGACAGGAGAGACTCTTACTGAACAGAAACTCATTGAGGAAGAAGTTGTCAAGTTCTACAAGAGCTTGGTGGGTGAATCAGCTGATAGGGTCCAGGGAGTGGATATCACTGTGATCAGGAGAGGTAGATCCATCCCTAGAGAGGATGCCCTCAAACTGATCAAGCCCATTGAAGATAAAGAGATCACACAAGCATTGAACAACATTGGGGATCTGAAAGCCCCAGGAATTGATGGGTATAATGCTTTATTTTTCAAGAAGACTTGGAACATCACTAGAGGAGATGTCAGCAAGGCTGTAAGAGAGTTCTTCCAGGAAGGGGAAATTTATAGAGGGTTCAACTGCATATTGGTCTCACTTATACCAAAGTCACCTGATGCTAGAACTGTGAAGGATATGAGACCTATCTCTTGCTGCACCACTATCCTGAAGATCATCACAAAGATCCTGACTGCAAGGCTGGGGGAGGTGATTAACAAAGTGGTGGATGACAGCCAATCAGCTTTCTTACCTGGCAAGAATATTCATGATAATATTATGTTGGCACATGAGGTGGTGAAAGGATATGGAAGGAAGGGATGCTCCCCTAGATGTATCATACAGATGGACATCCAAAAGGCTTATGATACAGTGGAATGGAGGGCCCTGGAGATGATCATGTCTGAGATGGGATTCCCTGGCAGGTTCATCAAATGGATCATGGCTTGTGTGAGGACAGTTACTTACAAGTATATGGTCAATGGAGAAATTACTAAGGAAGTTATAGCAAAGAGGGGCTTGAGACAAGGGGACCCTATATCCCCCTACTCTTTGTGCTCATTATGGAGTATCTACATAAACAGCTTCAAGAACTCAGAAAAGAGCCTAACTTCAACTTTCACCCTAAGTGTGAAAGCCTTGGCATCACTAACCTTTGTTTTGCTGATGATCTGATGCTATTATGTAGAGGGGATGAAGTTTCAGTTAAACTCATGATGGACAGGTTTACACTTTTCTCTAAGGCCACATGATTGAAAGCCAGTCATGCTAAGTGCAGGGTCTTCTTTGGAGGTACAAAAGAGGAGGACAAGGAAAGGATCTTGGAGGAAACAGGTTTCATGGAGGGGGCTTTACCAGTGAGGTATCTAGGGGTCCCTCTGGCCAGCAAGAAGCTCAGGGTTGAAGATTACACCCCTCTCATAGTCAGGATCATGTCCAGAATTACCCACTGAAGCAGCAGACTGCTGAGTTATGCAGGGAGAATGCAACTGATCAGAAGCATTATTTTTCTCTATGGCAAACTACTGGATACAAGTATTCCTTATGCCAAGAAAAGTGCTAAGTCTCATTGAAGCTAGATGCATAATCTTCTTATGGATATGGAAAGATATGGCTAGTAGAAAAGCTCAAGTGGCTTGGGAGCACATATGTGATGCCAAGAAAGAGGGAGGGATGAATGTCATTGAGCTTGAGCCCTGGAATAGAGCTAACATTGCAAAGATGTTGTGGGATGTGGCCAGAAAAGCAGACAAGCTCTGGGTGAGGTGGGTTCATTGTATATATATGAAGGACAATGCAGACTGGACTAACTTCAAGCCTGGTACTGGATGCTCCTGGATCATCAAAAGGATGTTCAAAATCAGAGAAGAAATGAAGAACAATGAGGAGTGGACCAAGGCAGTAGAAAAGGGGAGATACAGCACTAGAAAAATTTACTGGAGCATTAGAGGAAATAAAGCCAAGGTGAACTGGAGAAAAATCTTCTATGGTAACCTTGCTAAACCCAGAGCCTGCTTCATACTATGGTTATGCTGCCAACACAGGCTCTATACAAAAGATAGACTGAAAAAGATTGGCATGAATGTGGAGCCTAAATGTGCCTTTTGTGATGAAGAGGAAAGTCTGAATCACCTTATGTTTAACTGCAAAGTGACTGGTGATATCTGGAAGCAGGTGATGAAGTGGATGAAGATCAGGCATGAACCTGATTTGTGGGAAAGTGAGCTGCAGTGGATCATTGAGAGAACAAAAAAGAAGGGAATGCAGAGCAAAGTACTGAAAATGGCTGCTGCAGAGACTGTCTATGCCATTTGGAGGGAAAGAAATGGAGTGGTATTCAACACATCTTACAAGAGGGAAGAGAACATAAGTGCTAGAATCATTGATGAGATAAAAGCTAGAGTTAAGGGACATACTAAAATGAGTATGTACTGTGACAGGTTAGGGAGCTAGTCCAGGTGCCTTGGTTGCATAGCTGAGTAGGATTACTTTGTTAGGGTAGGATGTCTAAGTTCTGATGTGGTCTGTTGTGGTTTGTTTTGCCTGTACTAAGGGCTGCTGTTGCACCCTACTGTTTTGTTTCTGGAATAAAGGTACTGATTTCCAAAAAAAAAATAAAATTACTAGTTAAAGAGGAGATCATTGTGATTATTCAAATCTGAGCGGAGGTCTTTGTAATTACACCAAACTCTAGGGGGTATAATTATAATTATCTCTTACAATTGAAGGGAGATCCTTGTAATTACTCAAGCTTTAAAGAAGTTTTTGTAATTACACGAAACCTCAGGGAGTGTAACTGTAATTATCCCTAAATATTAAATAGTATTATAGTAATATTAAGGGCCCATAGCTATTCAACTGAGGGTAATTACGTCAATTCACAATTAAATCTCTCTTACTTCATCTCCTCCAAACGATTCAACTGCTTAAATTCCCCATTGATAAAAAAAAAAAAGCCCTAACTAACTGAACTGCAAAATCTGCAAATAATTATCCGTTAAAATCGAGCTATGTCAACGAAGAAGAATCACAAGGAGAAGAGCAAAGGCCGTCACCATCATCAGTACGTATTTACTATTCGAATGGTGTTCAATACAACAACACAAGCTAAGAAGATTTCATTTAGCTATTATAATAATTATTATTATTTTGCTGAGTGTTTTTTTTTTTTTTGAATTTGATGTTTCAGTAAAGATGAGAAGCCGGAGGAGCCAGAGCTGCCCAAGTACAGGGACAGAGCAAAAGAGCGGAGGGAGGATCAGAATCCCGACTACGAGGTTACGGAATTGACTTCTTTTCACGCCGTTGCTCCCCCGGGAAATGTTGACCTTCTGTAAGAACACAGCTTTGGAGTTTTTGTTATTCTGAATTCTGATTTTTGATGTGTATCTAATATCTTCGTTGTGTGTGTTTGATTAGCTTTTCATTTTGTGGTGTTTGTTGTTAAAATAGGTCTGCCGATGCGCACAAGCTGTCTATCGAGAAGAGCAAGTATCTTGGAGGTAGGAAAACTTCCATGAATTACACCGAGCATAGCTCATATGATTCTGATATAGTTGCTTAAATTGCATTTGTTATTCTTCGTTTACTTTACCGGAGATTAAATGAACTTCAATAAACCGAGCTTTAGCTTCTACATTCGTTTAATGAAATCTTTGTGAGGTATTCTGGATGATGCCTGTAACATTTTTTTTTCTTTTTTTGTTTCATCAGATATCATATGTGCATTTTACTAGAATGGTTTGTTGACATAATTATTATCTCCCTTGAAATTCTTTTTAATTATGCTTGGTCGTAATTCCAGAAAATGCCCGTTCGTCTGTGTCCAGGGGAAATGCTTATCCTTTGCCTACTATCGATATTCAATTGATAATGGCTCTGAATTTGCTGTTCTTCTTTTTGTGCTTTCTCTTACTAGTGGTGACTATTTACATCCAGGTGATGTGGAGCACACACATTTGGTCAAAGGGTTGGATTATGCCTTGCTTAATAAAGTTCGAAGTGAAATTGACAAGCCTGAGATTGGTGAAGAGGATGGCATATCTAAGTATGTGACTTTTTTGTTTGGTTCGAAGTGTCTGAAGATCTGGTTTTCTCAGATTTGTGTTGGTTTCTCTTGAAAAAGCATGCTAATTTTTGAGTACCATGACAACTTTCATAGTATTTTCATTTTTCCTTTTGTCTGATATCTAGTACACTGAACGATTTGATGTTGGAAGAGGAATTTGTATATCAAAAGGGGACTAGCAAACCAGGCAAACCGATACTTGATATGCAAGTGGAAATGTTTAGTATGGGATAGCATTTCCATTCACTTCACAAATGAATTATTAACTGTTAATCAATGTGGGAGAGTACATCTGGTGCACCAACATCTATTTGCAGATATGAAGTTGGAAGGAACTTACTAGTTTCGAATGACCAAATTCTGATTTTTCGGTGTACTCATATAATAGACTGCCACGTTTAGCGAAAACAGTTGACAAGGGGAAATAGTCCCCTTAAAACACTGTCATAAGTTTTTATTTTTAGTTTTTAGAATGACTTCTATTTGAGGATGTTGAAGTAAACCCCAAACGCTAGTAACATATGGTTTTATACTGTTTCTGTGGAATATGAGGGATTATGAACCAACATGCGTTATGTGTAACTGGAATTTGACAAATGATAAACCTAAGTGGCTTTATATGAGTACTTGAATAGGCACCATTGAGTTTTCAGTTTTCACGACCCTATTCATCTGGAACATCTCTTGCATGAACAGGGTATCGAAGGATGACCAACCAGTAGCTTTCCGCACAGCAACAGCAAAGGTGTGTAATTGTTTCAGGAATCTGTATTTGGATGGTTTCTGTCCGTTGAAATAACTAAAATATTTTTCTTTACAGTCAGTTTATCAGTGGATAGTCAAACCACAAACTGTTATCAAGACCAATGAAATGTTTCTCCCTGGACGAATGACCTTTATATTTAACATGGTAAGATTCTGTATCTTCTACATTTTTTTTCATAGCTTTTTACTGAATTATAGGAACACAATTTTTTTTCTCATAAATCCATGATGGATGATTTACCTAATACAAGCAGCATTTGTAAACTCGCTGTAAGAAGATAATGGATGCGGAAACAGTTACACTAGTGAATCATCATATACTTCCTAGAACTGTCTGTTGGATATCTGTGAATTGATACTTGATCTCTTTATCTGATTGCATGAGAGGTTTTATCTCTCAATGAGATATTTGATCTTGATCAGTCAGCCTGCCTGTTTTATCGGAGTGGAGAACTTGGTTGTGATGTATTGTCATTCATGTAATAATAATTGATAAGATATGATGTCAGAGCTCATAGTTTTCCTTCTCTTTTTCTGGAAGTTGCTATGTGAAGTTGTGAATTATGGATAATGAAAAGGTTTGTTGCATACCAGGATAATGGGTTCTCTCACGATATCCCAACCACCGTGTATAGAAGTAAAGCTGATTGCCCTGTTCCTGAGGTATTTCTTATTTTTTTATTCTAATAATTTTATTGTGACTTTATGCATTCTTGGTGGTTCTGTATGAGTATTGTTTCTGATTTTTTTTTCAGGAAATGGTTACTGTCAGTGTTGATGGTTCTGTTTTAGATCGAATTGCTAAAATAATGTCATATCTTCGCCTTGGATCATCTGGAAAAGTTCTGAAAAAGAAGAAGAAAGAGAAAGATCCGAAAGGTACTGCCTGTATATCTATTAATGAAGAACACAGACTCATCTTCTGAATCGTATTTTCAAGACATTAATATGATTTTGTTAAAATTGTCCTTTTGATTGCGTGTTTACGTTTTTAACCTACTGTCATCAGTCTTATATTTTTCATCGGTATAGACAACACGCTAACATTGCATCCTGTCATACAGAAAAGATATTTTCTGCTTCTAATGGATATGAGGAACATAATGGGATATCGAAATCTGATTCAATGAAGAATCAAAATGGAGGGGAAATCCTACCACCTCCTCCCCCTCTTCCTAAAAATTACCATCCAGATCAAAAGGAGAACCAGGGACCAACTGCTATTAGAATAGAAGAAGACGATATTTTTGTAGGAGAAGGAATAGACTACTCTATTCCCACTAAAGATATGAGCCAAAGCCCAATTTCTGAGGACATGGAAGAATCTCCCCGCAATAAAGAGAAAGCCTCCTACTTTACTGAACCTGCCTATGGTCCAGTTCCACCGACTGAGCTCTCTCATGAGTGGCAGCAAGCGGTAAGTGATTTAAAGTTTCTTCCACTTCTATCGTTTTCCTTCTTTCATCAAAGAAATTTATCTGTAATGCCTCTACTATGTCTCGTATTACTTAAGTATCTTTTTGCCACATTTTCTAAGCGGTACTTTCTACTCTTTATTAGAATGGATATGATGCTTTGCAAGCACAAGCTTTGGCTAGCGGCTACCAAGGAGAGTGGCAGGACTACCAATACACCGAGCAAATGGCTTACCCCGAGCAATATCTACAGCAAGATTTTCAGGCTTATGATATGCAAGCTGGGTCAAATGTGCAGCAGGATCCACACTTTATGACTCAAGAAGAGAAGGATAGAGGTTTAGGATCCGTGTTTAAGAGAGATGATAGCCGTCTTCAACAATTAAGGGAAAGGGATGCTCGAGAGAAGGATCCCAATTTTATATCCGAGAGCTACTCGGAATGTTACCCTGGGTACCAAGAGTATAATCGTGAGGTTGTTGACAGTGACGACGAAGCTGATTTGTCCAAAATGGATATGGGTGGACGAGTGAGTTCTTTTCTCCATACTGAATGTTAATTCAAATATAGCACATGCATACTCTAACAAAACAAAACAAAAGAAATTTCAGTCTCATTTATTCACCAACCACATAATTTTGAAGAGGTGCGTGTGTAGGTGGAGATAACTGAATTCAACTATACTTGTTTTTAACAGGCCAAGGGACGGCTTCACCGATGGGATTTTGAGACGGAAGAGGAGTGGGCTAAATACAACGAGCAGAAGGAGGCAATGCCTAAAGCTGCATTCCAGTTTGGAGTGAAGATGCAAGATGGACGCAAGACTAGGAAACAGAACAGAGACCAAAAACTCACAAATGACCTGCACAAGATAAACAAAATACTTACAAAAAAGAGGGAGCAAGGCGACAAAACCGATGACAACAGGGTGTACGACGATGAGTCCCATCCTGGAAAGAAGCTAAGGATATAACTGTTATCTTTCATCTGATTATGCATTAACTGATTGTCCAAGCTAGAAGAAATGTAAGATGAAATGTCTTGAATGTGTTACAGTAAGATTATCAATCTGACTTTTGTAGAAAACTACTTGTCATATTTGTGACATGAAAATATCTCAATTCTATGAAATAGTGAGTTTTTCTTTTTTCACCCAATATGCTTGCGTGAGTTTATGTACATTTGTTGTAGTTTCGGGGATTGGGATTTTGATTTTGATAATATTATTTAGCTAAGGCTTATTTGTGTAATTGCAATTACTGCCCGCTGAGTCGCTGACTTATTGGGAGCTACATCCTTGTTAACCATCTTTAAAATCTATATTATTATTATATAATGCCATGTTGACACAATTTTTTTAATTTTTTTAGTTACCCTCAACATACTATTTTGATTTTCTTATTTACATTTCGACATATTATTATTGATTGTGACATATTATTATTGATTGTGATTGAGATATAACTGTAATCTATTTTAGCTTTATCGCTAATTAAAGAAAAAAATCATAACTTAATTCTCTCTTAAGGTTAAGAGATATAGACTTTTTATCCATATTTCAATTATAATCTTTACCACAAAATTATTTTTTATACTATTATATAAGAAAGACAAATTATGACACCAAATTTTTAATTTTCAATTTTAGTCTTATAATTTTAGCGTTGGCACAACATTTTATTATTAAATTTCAAATTTAGCCTTAAGATTTAAATAAAATAATTAATTACAATAATTATGGCAATTGAGAATTTAGTTTCCCAAAATTTGAACTCTATAAATTTCATTTCCTTATATATTTAATATTTATCATCTAAGTTATTTTTTTTACCATACAAATTATAATAAATTCTTAATAACGCTACGTGCCAGCGTTTCTAGTATAATATACCTAATTAATCACCCGAGGACCATGTTAACATTTCTAGTGAAATTTAAAGTAGTCCGTAAGTGACTGGTGTACTCTTTAAGTGAATTGAACAAAATGATAGTAATATGAATGCAATAAACATTGAAGTAACATTCCATTTTTACTAATTAACTTGAGCGAGTTTCAAATCAAAGAAATAAAGCAAATGGTTTTAGGCTAATCTGTTACATGGCATGGTCATTATAGCCTTCAAAAAAAAAAAAAAAAAGGGGAAAATTCTTCTATATTATTGTTATATTTTTTTAATAGATTATATTATTGTTATATTAGAAACGTCACACTTGCGCATTTAAGGTGAACCTCAAATCCCCAATTGTCTTGTAACATTTCTGCAGAGTTCACTGTTACAATCAATGTAGGTGACAATTTCAGCATTAATAGAAATGATCCTATTAATGAGGATCCTAAAGAGAAACATCAATGGCATTTGACAAAAGAATATACAAACATTGAGAAAAAGGTACAACAATGCCATCTCTTCTCCCCAGGAAAGATGATTTTCCTACATGTTCCAATTACAGTAACTGATAAAAGGATATTACTGTCACGAGTAAAAGACCTTTAGCTCGTGAGTGTTGAGGAAACCGTATCAAAATGAAAATGGAATTTACTGCAGAATTATGAGAACGCCAGTCGTAATCACTCCTTTGCATCCGTGACACCATCTGCAGATATCTGAAATCTTGCTTCAGCTTCAGCCAAACATGGAGAGCTTATTACTTTGCATATCCGCTCTTCTCCTCTTCCTTTCCTCAATGCTAACCTGTAAAGGGAGATATTAGACATTTACAAAACTCACCCACGACTGATTAGCAAGCAACGAGAAATCCAGACAAAAACCTAGTTGTTGTGGCATGAGCCATGATGTTGCCACCAATCGGTTTAATCTGTGGTCCAGCAAACATGGCAGAACCATCCACTTGGGCAACCACTTGGTTAGTTATAACAACTGCAACACCAAACTACAAGCAAGAAAGGGAAATAACACCGTCAATAATGAGAATGTTTTTTTGACTTTTGGAATTTTTCACATATTGCCTTTTTATCTGGAAATAGTTTTTATATTAAGAATGTGTAAGAGATATCACCTCATCAGCTAATTTCTGAAGGCTTCGCAGGAACTTTGCAAGATGCATTTGCCTGGCTGATAATTCTCCTCGTCCTGAGAAATCTGTTCTATAGAGAGCAGTAGCACTATCCACTATCATGAGAGCAAACCTGATTGATCAAAATTAATTAAGCAAGTCTACTAGAAAACAGGAATTACAGAATTCTACAAATGAATTTCTTCATGCAACAACAAAAGCATATTGTGTCATCATAAAGTTAAAAGGTAAACTTGCGTCCACAAGATTCTTATGAAAACATGCCATCCAATGAAATACATATACAATTTAACGAGGAGGTTCCAGATTAATTCATGCAACATTGTTAGTCCTCGATTGCTTAATGAGAGAAAACTTCCACTTCGGGAGCAAATTGTCTGAAACACAGTTTGTGGTTGCACGTACATGCAAACCAAATTCCTTGGCACAAAACTTTATGAAATTATATTTAGCAAGTTGGCATATTTGCCATGCCATAGTTACTATACAACTAAATCTCCAGAAGATCATTAATGCAAAACGAAAGTTCTGGGGCTGGCCTTTTGCATAAGCAGAAAAAGGGGTAATACCTTGTTTCCACCATCATAGAAGCGGCTTCAAGCAGAAGCCTAGATTGATGGTCAGTGTTATATGCCCGAGCATATGCCACATTCTCCAATACATCAGCACCATTCAACCCAAATCTAGAAAAAATTGAGATACTAATAACCTGAGCAAATATAGTGCAAAATAGAAAAGAATCAGAAGTACTGAGTCTTGAAGAATTTGTAGTACCTGTCTGCTATTTGTAAGAGTCTCTGTGGCCTGAATGTTCCCTCAGCGTCAATGTACATAGCTTTCCCTTCACCACCTCCTTGATCTAATGGAAGCTGAAAAACAAATTACAGTTGCATTCCTGGTGAGCTATAAGAAAGGTTCTTTTTGTGATTTTTTTTGTAGAACTTGTGATGGCAGAATCTTGTACCGACTAATTGGAAATTTCGTTTATAATTCATTTATAACAATTTGAACAATTAGACTAATTGTCATCACGTGTTGCATATTAGAACCAAGTGATCTTACTTGGCAAGTAACACATAGTGTATGACACAGTTGAGTCTTTCCAGAACGAAACTCCCCATAGAGTTCAGTTATAGATCCTGTTTCAATCCCTCCTGTAACAAAAAAGTTCAGATAAGGATATATTGCAGCAAAAAAATTGAAAAGTTTTTAAAGTCGGTGGAAATTCACCCTCTAAGATACTGTCAAGTTCTTTCGATCCAGAAGTTATTTGTATTATTTCGAGCCTCTGGGCATGCAGTTGGGTGGCACTAGTAAAGCCCAATGGTACCAACTTTGAAGCTGTAATAATATTTATTAAAAGAGGGTTAACTTTATCAAGTTCACGAGATAGCAATATTTGCACTACTAACTCCTACATTGGCAAAGACATCAATAACCAGATCTTAAACGAGCAAAACACATGCCTGCTTCAATGATCTTATCAACTTTTGCATCACTAATTCCTTTTATTAGCAGAAGCTCCTTCCTAGGAGAGTAAGCAACGGATTCTACAGTGCACAAGCCTGCATCTTTGAGCTTTTTAATGTCCAGTGCAGCAATACCAGAAGCCTTGCACAAGAAAATAAAAAAGCAACAACATTTAGCATTGCAAAAAGACTTTCAATAGTCGTGGATCTTGATAAAATAAAAGACATGGAGCAATAAATTCAGATAGGAAGTACAGCAAGGAAACAAAAACCAAACCAAAAAATGTTAACACAGACCTCTTACAAGCACACTTTTGCGAGAGAGTAAAATCATATTATATTCTATCATTAGAAAGAAATATTTTTTAACCCATACCCATATACTAATGGTTTCATCACTTTTTATGTTGCAATACTTCCAGTTCAAATAATAGACCATCGATCGACTAGTCCATTCACGGACACATTTCCAAGCACGTAGAACAATGATAGGATCTACCCTGAATCAAAGAGCAAATGAATCTCCAACAACTACCTGATATAACTACAATCAAAAGGGCTAAAGGCTTAACAACATCTATTAAACAACAAAAACTAGGCATTTGTCGCATATTAACTCAATTACACGACGCATCATGTGATACTAATTACAAATTAACAGACCTGGTGTTTGCGAAGCATTACAACTGAGTGTTCCATAAGAATGCTCAGCTCAACAATTATAGTCAGTTTGATATTCCGCACTACCCTGTTCGCCAAAACCTTAGCTCTCGAGCGAGCAACAACGGGGTTCAAGGGTACACCTTTGTAATACTAATTGACAGTATGTGGTAATAAAAGAGGTAATTAGCATATTACTCAATCCCCCCTCACCAACCCTGATTCATACAAGCGAAAAATATCTATAAGCCATTCCCAACAACTAGAAGTAGTTAGCATGCGTTACAGACCCACAACTAGAATAATAACAATATGCGGGTTCTTGAAAAGAACCCCACATCGTATGATGCATTTAGTCTCGATTTCAACATCGAACAAAACCCACAAAATAGGGTTTTAATTTTTCACCGGTAGCTCTAACCCAACTCCAAAAATTGCAAAAACCCATTTTTCAATAAGCATTAAAACAAAGTAAAAACAACCCAATTGGCAGTATAATTGTCAAAAATAGGTCAAATCGAAAAGGGTCACACAATATCGAAATGAAAGAAAGACTGCATTTTGAATTAATTGAAAGACCTGAAGTTGCTCAATGGGGAAAGGGCCATGCTGAATTTCTTCTACTTCGTCCTGTTGTCGCGACTTCTCCTTCCTCTGCTGTTCCATCGATCTTGTGTGTGTGTGTGTGTGTGTGTGAGAGAGAGAGAGAGAGAGAGAGAGAGAGAGAAGAGGGAACTGATTGGTTTTAAAAGTGGCGAGGCGCGAACTAAATTAGAGAAATTGGTTTGTATGGTCGATCAATATGAAGGCACGAACTAGATCACATAATCCTTCACATCGTCAAAAATTTTGGCGCACCGTTCTCGCACTGGCGCATTCAGTGCCCGTGCTTCGCACTGAGACGCATTATAAATTCTTAGTTCTCGCACTAAGATTTCTTAGTTCTTTTATTCAAATTTAATGAATAATCGTAGAAAAATTGTAAAGAACGAAACAAATGAATGATATTAAAAAAGAGTCGAAGCAGATGGAGAACAAAACTAGGTTGAAAATAAAATAAATATAGAATATTAGAAGTAATTTAAGACTTATACCTTTGTCTTTCCACCATAATAATTTAAACAATATTGTATAAAATTAATTATCATGAGTAGTTATTAAACAATTCTCAAATATATATGAAATTATGTATCAATATTCAATATTTAATTATTTTTAATAAACGCATTAAGGCGCATTGAAATTTAAGTATTTTTAAATTTGGCGAACTGGCGCACCCGCATCCGCACTCGCACTCGCACCCGCATCCGTCTTATGTGACCTAGGGCACGAAGCTTCTCCAATAAGCCTTGATAAGTTGGGCTTCAGGTTATCAAGCCCACTTTAGTTAAAGGAAATGGGCTACCTGCTACCATTTTAGCGGGTCTTGTCGCATCGAGTCCGGTTGAACTTAAACTTAGTCCAATGGCGTGCTATAATTTGAAACCTCTACGTGGCGTCATGAGTGCAACAAGAGCAAAACGAGCTTTTGGGCCAGACCGACGGACCAAGTTTGGCCATTCTGGCAGGCCCACGACTGAATTGGCTGGCTTTTGTTCGAACATACATGGCCGAATTAGAGGCCCAGCCCCGCAAAGCTTACTTAACAAACTCCGATAATTAAGAAAGTAACCAGTCTGCAAATTAAGTATTAAATCATCTTTGAAACTACATTTTCACAACTCCCGAGGCCATTACAACATTTCAGATCGATTATCTCGAGTTCAACCTTTGATAAATTAACTCCCAAACTAAAATCCTGATCGAATTGGGCCCCCGATCGAACTGATTTGAGAAACTTAAATGGCCCATGAATGGAATTTAACTGCTTTACGTACTATTTTGAGCCATACATTCTTATAATCTAATCTCTCAAGGGACATTAACTGACTTAGGCATTAGAGTGTCGTCGTATGGAGATCAGCCCCAACCTAGTTCATGTGTCGTATTTTTAAGTGCAAATTATTTGAGCTAAAAGCTATCTTATGACCATTTAAAAAATTGGGCTAGTCTGACGTTGAGTGCTCAACAAATGAAATCAGTCAAATAGAATTCATTTGCCATGTTGGTAAAGAAGAAGAGACAACTTGTGCGTAGTGTAGCCCTTTCAGCAAGGGTAAGATTCGAGGATTGTAGCTTGACAAATGATCTTGAACTTTGTCAACCAAAACTTGAAAGGAAACATGTGACATGACATGCTGATGGGTGGATCACCACCCAAAGATAACGACCTAACTGTGCTAATGTATACTCCGAGGAACAAATAAATTGCGAACTTGTCTTCTAGAAATAATTACCTTCATGCTTTTAATTTTTCTTTTTACCTGAACCTCTAGCAGATGGGTTTGAAATTGACTCTATTTTTTTCCCTCAATGTCTATCAAGACTCTCTTGATTTAGTAGTGGTCTACAAAGGCCTCTACATACAGGGGTCGAGATAAAAAGTCAAAATCATTATGAATAAGAAATTGACTAAAAATGGAACAAAATGAAAGAGTTTTCCTCCATGACTCTTATATAGGATTCTTATATAGGATTCTTATATAGGATTTTTTAGACCTTAGATGGTTGTATTTTATCTTCAATGCTTCAATCACATTTTTAGGACTTGGTAACCACCAAGTATCAAGTATCATTTTAATTTCTTGCTATGAAGAATAAAATTGTTAGAATAGATTTGTATAGATATGTTGATATTATCTCTTTGTATAGATATGGCAAGATATAAGCCTTTGATTAGATAGATTCCTTAGTGATAGGAATCTTTGTAATAGTATATATATACTCTTCATTCATTAATGAGATACCCATCGAGGAATATTATCTTTCATGGTACAGAGCCATATTTTTTTTCTCCCCTCTCTAAATCGTGACCAGCCCTACTAAAGACGGCTCATCCTCCGACACCTCCCTAGGTAGCAGCGGCACCGTCGCATCCCCCTCCTCGAGGAATGCTCCTCCAAAATTCCACTCAGCCCTCGCCGTCTCTAATGTGAAGAACTTCATACCGATCACGCTAGATGTCGAGACTAGCCTCTACACCTCTTGGTCGAAATTTTTCAAAATCCATGCTCGCGCGCATCAGGTTCTCGATCACATAATCCCTGCTTCTGCCGACGTTATCCCTCCACGAATCTGATGTACACCATCATCGAGCCCGACTCGACCGCAATGGATGCTTGGACTCGAATCGCAGAAGTGTTTCAGAACAATAAAAATTCCCACGCCATTCACCTCAAGAACCAATTCTCTCGCACGGTTCTTGATGACTTGTTCAGTGTTGACTCATATTGTCAAAAACTGAAGATGTTGGCCAATCAATTAGCCAAAGTCGGGGCCCCTATCAAAAACCACTGCCTCGTCCTTCAATTGGTGGCCGATCTCAGCGACTACTACGACAGTGTCGCGACCCTTATTCAGTAGAGCGACCTTCTCCCGCGTTTCTCTAAATCACGCTTCATGCTCACTCTTGAAGAAACCAGTCTTGCAAAGCGTTTCGCCCGCACCGCTGAAACTGCCCTCCTCACCGCAGCTTAGCAACACGTACCAGACCCTGCCCTTACCCCGCCCTCTCAACACAATTTTGGGTATCAGGGCCGTGGTCGCGGACGCGTTTGGAACTGCGGTGGATACGAACGCGACGGATCAGACTGCGGCAACCGAAAAAACCCTAGCCGCAACCCATAATCATCACCGCCGCCCCCTTGGGCCCAACATTAATGGACGTCTGCCCTGTATGGCCCGTAAACTTAGGCCGCACCGCAGTCGCTCTATCCAACGGCCTAATGGCAGCAGTTGCAGCCCAATGGCAGTAGTTGCGGCTCACGGCGCCCTCTCGTCAGCTGGGCCTCCTTGGACCGCGCCCGCAATAGGCTTACCACACCCAACCTACCGTATATGCTCCCATTGATCATAACGTCGCCTTACACACGCTAACCCTCACTCCACACGACGATAATTGGTATATGGATTTGGAGGCGTCATCTCACATGATGTCCAATAAAGGTACTCTCTCGTCTTACTTTAATTCGAGCATTAATTCTGGAATTACCGTTGGTAATGGTAATACGATTCCCGTTCAAGGTTTGGGTTTCACGGTCCTAGCCTCTACCTATCCCCCCTCTCTCTTCATTACGTTCTCCATGCACCTAAAATCATTAAAAATCTCATCTTTGTTTGTAAGTTTACTAGGGATAATCTCATTTCTGTCGAATTTGACCCTTTTGGCTTTTCTGTGAAGGACTTCAAGTCGGGCACTCCAATTATGAGATGCAATAGTCATGGTGATCTCTACCCCGTCCTCACCAATCCGTCCTCATCGTCGTCCTCCTCGCCATCATCCTTTACCTACATTTCCTCCTCTATGTGGCACGCACGCTTAGGGCACCCGGGCGCCTATCCTCTACGTTTTCTTAGCAAGAATAATTTAGTTACTTGTTCATCTAAAAGTACTTCGAGTTTTTGTTCTTCTTGTGCTGTTGGTAAAAATATTAAACTCCCTTTTGTTTCATCAAATTCTCTTACTGCTATGCCTTTTGATATTATCCATAGTGATATTTGGACGTCACCTATCTTAAGTACGTCTAATTCTCGTTATTATGTTTTGTTTGTCGATGATTACACAGATTTCTTGTGGAGTTTTTCCCTTGCTCGAAAATCACAAGTTTTCAATATTTTTTTGTCACTATGCAACTACATCAAAAATTAGTTTGAACGTGACATTAAAACACTCCAATGCGACAGCGACACTGAATACAATAACAAAGAATTTCACTATTTCTTTAAATCTCGTGACATGCAATTTTGTCTCTCATGTCCTCATACTTCTTCAGAAAATGGCAAAGCCGAAAGAAAAATTTGCGCTATAAACAACATGATGCGCACTCTTCTTGCTCACGCTTCGGTTCCTGCCAAATTTTGGCCTCACACCCTACAAACTGCCACCTATCTCGTCAACATCCTCCCCAACTCACGCCTTGGTCCAAAATGCCTCTTCAACCCCTTTTCCAAAAAGACCCCTCATACTCTCATCTCCGCGTGTTCGAGTGCTTATGTTTCCCTTTATTTCCCTCCACTACTATCAACAAACTCCAAGCTCGATCCACTTCTTGTGTCTTCGTGGGCTACCCTACTAATCATCGTGGTTACAAGTGTTACAACCTAGCTACCAAACAAGTTATCACGAGCCGCCATGTTGTATTCGATGAAAACATGTTCCCTTTGGCTCAACCTAGTCCAACTCATTCCCCCTCTTACGAGTTCCTTGATACACCTCTCTCTCCCAACTTACATCAACAACTACAACACCCAGCCTCACGCCCCTCACACATTGCACCACAACCCGCGGTCTCTACACGTACTGTTCCTAATGTTGGGTCCAATGTTGGGGCAACATTGCAGCCAGAAACTTTGGCACCAGTTTCTATACCTTCTGCTCTCAATGTTGGGTCTAATGTTGGGGCAACATTGTAACCAGAAACTTTTGTTCCTCAATCTACGGTTCGCCCTTCTCTGCCCTCACGACCAACTTCTCATACCTCACCTACATTGCCATTACCTCCTCCCTCTCCTCAAATGGGCACCCATTGAAAACACGACATCTTTTATCCAAAACAACTTTTTAATCTCCATACCTCCTCTTTTCCCTCTCATACTCCTTCCAACCCCACGGCCGCCCTATTCGATTCTCATTGGAAATCGACCATGCTGGATGAATTTGATGCTCTTATTAAAAATAAGACATGGGAGTTAGTCCCCTGTCCTTCTAATGTCAATATTATTCATTGTATGTGGATTTTTCGTCATAAGTTTCACTCTGATGGTACTTTTGAGCTGTATAAAGCTCGTCTTGTAGGTGATGTCAGATCTCAGCAGGTTGAAGTGGATTGCACGGAAACCTTGAGTCCCGTGGTGAAACTAGCGACAATCCTTACGGTTCTTATCATTGCCCTTTTGCTTTCTTGGCACATTCACCAATTGGATGTCAAGAATGCATTTTTACATGGACATCTGGATGAAACTGTATACATGCATCAACCTTTGGGTTTCCGTGACCCCTCTTTTTCGGACTACATATGTCTCTTGAAGCGGTCTCTTTATGGTCTCAAGCAAGCCCCTCGGGTTTGGTACCAATGTTTCGCTGATTATGTGTATTGGATTCTTTCATAGCACATCAAATCACTCTCTCTTTATCTTTCGCCATGGAAAAGACACGGCTTATCTTTTGCTATATGTGGATGACATATTATTCACGGCCTCGTCTTCTTCCTTGCGCACTTCTATCATGAGCCATTTCTCATCCGAGTTTGCTATGAAGGATTTAGGTACTTTGAGTTATTTTCTTGGTATTGCTGTGACTCGTGATTCTCAGGGCCTATTTCTTTCTCAACGCAAGTATGCTGAGGAAATTGTTGAGCAAGTGAGCATGAGCTCGTGCAAACCTAGTCTCACTCCGGTCGATACAAAGCCTAAACTTGGCACGACCTCGACAATGAGCCCTATGATGATCCCACTCATTTTTGTCGTCTCGTCGGGGCTCTCCAATATCTCACATTCACTCTTCTGGATATCTCTTATGCGGCTTAGCAGATTTGTCTTCACGTGCACGATCTTCACTTGGTCAACATGCAAGCTCTCAAAATAATTGTGTGTTATGTTCAAGGAACGCTCCATCTAGGTCTCCACCTCTTTCCATCTTCTCTCACTCGATTTATTTCCTACACAAATGCTGATTGGGGGGGCTGCCCCAACACCCGTTGTTCGACTTTGGGTTATTTTGGCGACAACTTGATCTCTTGGTCTTCTAAAAGGTAACTCACTTTATCCCGTTCTAGCGCTGAAGCCGAGTACCGTGTGGGTTGCCAATGCTGTCTCGAAATCATGTTGGCTCCGTAAACTCTTGTTGGAGTTTCATCATCTAATACAATCCGCTACGTTGGTCTTCTGAGACAATGTAAGTGTCGTTTATCTTTTCGGAAATCCGGTTGAGCATCAACGTAATATACATATCAAAATGGATATTCACTCTGTCCGAGAGAAGGTGGCCCGCGGCCAAGTACCCGTCCTCCATGTCCCGTCCCGTTACCAGATTGCCGATATATTCACTAAAGGTCTTCCTCGTGTCTTGTTCGATGACTTTCGGTCCAGTCTCAACGTTCGGGAACCTCCCGCTTCGACTGCGAGGGTGTGTTAGAATAGATTTGTATAGATATGTTGATATTATCTCTTTGCATAAATATGGCAAGATATAAGCCTTTGATTAGATAGTTTCCTTAGTGATAGGACTCTTTGTAATAGTATATATACTCTTCATTCATTAACGAGATATCCATCGAATAATATTATTTTTAAAAAATGAGAAAACTATTGCAATTGTTCATTTCAATTTCCATCTTCATTGGACTGTCAATCTGCATCACAAATAAATTTGGTAACAATGCATAATTACCAATAATATCACCTCCTTATGCACAAAATCTAAAAGTAGCGATTTGGGAAATTAACTTGGAGACACAACAACTAAATAAATTAAATTTCTCTCCAAAGAATATCAATGTCATTTAGAATACAAATTACATTCTGAATCACATCACCATCTGGTCGAGAACGTTAGTTAAAAGGAATGGAAAGCACAAACAATTACATATTATCATCATGACAATGTTCGAAGTTAAAAAGCAGAGGAGAACACAACAGAGACACAAAATCATGTCAATACCAAAAAAAATGAAAAATATCAGAGAGACAATTTTCCACAATTTTCTTTTTTAAATACAAAAGAATTTACCAAGTCCTTTGAGAAAATCATCAACCAGATCAAATAGCCAAACCAGACGTGTACCTAACTCCTGTTGATGGCAACCAGGTGTTGCCAACAATAAACTGCGCAACGGTGAAATTGTTCGCTTGAGCCGAATCATTAAACACGTGGTAACCGGGCCAACTAACTCGACCACCCAACCCTGCACCCGGACCATAATTCATATACTCCCCATAGTACAATGTATCCAAAGCAAAATCCCCGTTCCACTCAAGCCATCCCTCGGGCCTAATGGCATTACTAATATATGATTGCATTATAACCGTACGCGAATACAATTTCCAGGGTCGGCCCAAATACGTTTGAGTCGAGTTCAAAGAAGAGAGGACATCTGGTTCAACCGATATATTGCAAAATTGAATGGAAAATCCCGTATTCTCTATGGACTCCTTTCGACCTTGAGCCGTGATTGTGTTCTTTTGGTTAGCAAGGCCTTTACGAGCCAAAATCTGACAGTTTTGGAACACGACCGTGCCATCTCCAAATATGAAATCAACAGTGCCTGTAATTTGGCATTCTCTATAGAATTGTCGTTGGGAGTGTGCGTACAACGTGTCTTGATATCCCCTGATAGCACAACGATACAACACCGACAAATCTGAATCTGAGCGAAATGCAACGGCTTGATGCTTGTCTGGTCCTGCGGTGTTTTGAAATGTAATGTCGCGTGCTATGAATCCTTGCCCTTTAACAGCTGCGTTTGTCACAAAATTAGTAAATGGACATATATGTGAGATTTAGCAGCATAATAATTCTTTAAAATTGTACCTGATTCATGTTTACAAATGAAAATGGACTAACATGCATTAGGCGGCAATGAGCTGTTTACATAATTAGCCAATGGTTTATGAATTAATTAACACAAAAGTTTGAAGCACATTAGAACGTGCATATATCAAATTAAGGAACGAAGGGACATAATAAAAGTGATGTATGTTAGTCAGTTAGTGAATTCGATTGAATAATAATAGAAGTACAAGGTAAGAATATCATTATGGAGAATATTTTAAAACTGAATATTTTTAACTACATACAATGTAACTAAATTTATGTGTAGATGATATATGAAATACTTTTTCTCTTTCTTGGTGACAAGAATTATGTGCTATCTGATGATCTGATCTGAGACGTAATCCATGTGCATTCAATATGGGCGCCATTTAATTTCTAACTGTATGCACAGATCAACTATATTTTCTTATAATATAATAGTATTGAGTTGATCAGTTAGTTATACTGTCGACGGCGCGAAATAACTAAAATGAGTAAAATCTCATCTCACATTAAATGAAACTATGAAAGTATATATTTATGGACTAATTCGACAAATCCAGCGTATCACATTGGGGCCAGTACCGCTATCCAGAATTGGCAATGCTTTATGTATAGTTTATAAAGAAAAATGACAAACTAGCCTCAACCTATAGGTCTTTTTTTTGAACCTATCCTCAACGTTTGAAAAGTTGTAAAATTATACTTAACCTTTACATTTCGATTAAAACTAGCCCTAACGTTTAAATTTGTCTAAAAAACGTCATATGTCGTCGTTATGACATCATACTCCGTTTTGGGCGAGAGCAAAATAGACATTTCACAAATATATTCATAAAAAAACTAAATTTAAAATATATCATTTTTTATTATTGTAAGGAAAAAAAAAACTATCTCCCCACCCTACCCCAACCCACCCCCGACCCGCCCCCACCGGAATCGCGGTTGCAGTGGTGGAGGCGTCAAATCGACGCCGCCACCACCACCACCGCGATTTGCAGAGGTGGTGCGTCAAATCGACGCCACCACCACTGCAACCGCGATTCCGTTGTGGGGGGGGGGGAGATGAGTTTTTTTTTTTTTTTTTAGTAATAAAAAATGATATATCTTAATATTTTTTTTTGCATTTCAATAATAAATTTTTTTATATATATTGTTTTGTTGCTTTCAATAATAAAAATCATATTTATAAAATAATGATTTTGTTTTCTTTTTGTTATATATTTATACATGTTAAGGAATTAAATATCTTATGATTTTTAATAAATAAATATTTTTTATATATTTATATATGTTAAGGAATTAAATTTGTTATTGTTTTTAATACACAAAGATATACTTTTTCTTTATATATTTATATATGTTAAGAAGTTAAATGTGTTATTTTTTTAATATATAAATATATACTTTTTTTTATATTTATATATATAAGAATTAAATATCTTATTGTTTTTAATATATAAGTTATATTTTATATATATATATATATATATATATATATATGAAGGAATTAAATATCTTATTGTTTTTAATATATAAAGATATACTTTTTTTTATATATTTATATATGTTAAGGAATTAAATGTTTTATTTTTTTAATATATAAAGATATACTTTTAAGAAATAATAGTTTAATTATTTGATTTTATATAATAATAGGTGATCTGAAATAATGATTTTTTTTTAAAATTAGAAGTGTGGTACCGGTTTTGCCCCTGTAAAATTTAAAAAGGGTCCGGATTTAAACGTTAGGACTAGTTTTAAACGAAATGTAAAGGTTGGGTATAGTTTTGCAACTTTTCAAACGTTGTGTATAGTTTCGGAAAAAGGCATATAAGTTGGGGTTAGTTTGTCATTTTTCTCTAGTATATAAACTACAAATTTTAATACTTTCACTATTTCCAATACTACTAATATATATACCAATTTCTTGAAAATTTGATAATAACAAATCTAATGAAAAATATGTGATAAATTGAGATTAGATTAATTTAAAAAACATTCTCCTTACCAAATGTTGCCGATCGATATGTGGTCCAGCCATCAATAAAGCTGTGGTTACCGGAAATAACCGTAACATCCATCCCATCTCCGATCATCATAATGTTCCATTTCTTCTTACCGATCTCTATATATTCATTGTACACGCCTTTTTTCACGTATATAACGTATCTTTTATTGCTATGTTCGGGCGCCGCACTAATAGCATCACCAATGCTAGTAAAATTTCCCGTGCCATCAGCCGCCACCACCGCATCAGCCACGGTGCCGTTGGCGGCTTGAAGCAGTTTCCGGTCGTGGGACCTCAGCCAATTAGGAAATTGGTCGCTACGTAAAAGCTTACGTCCACCACCAGAACGGCTGCCACGTTGGGCGGTTGGAGTTGATTTAACGGCGGAGAGAATGTTGTGGACTAGTGAAGTGACTTGGTCTAAGCTGCCAGAGATTAAGCTTTCGAGAATGGTGTTTGTACCATCAAATCCTTCTTTGCAAGTGTCTTGATTTATGAGTGCTCCACTTAGCCATGTTTTCATGTCAGCACTTAGATTGCCCGTGCTGTTACCCTTGCCTGCAGGGTGATGCCGTTAGCACAATAATTTCATTTAATTAAGTGTGTTATCAAAGAAATAGTGATTCCACAAAATTGTTACACCGAGTTTAACTGTCCGGAAAAAGATGAAACAAAACACTGTAGTTAGAAAGGTGTTAATGTGGATAATTTCCCTTTCACGCGTAAAAATATCATATATATATATATATATTCGTATTAACGTTCCCTTAATTATTCTCTTGCACATTTTCGCCCTTATTCTTTCCATAAGCGAATATATAGTCCATGAAATATATTAAATACATACATGAAGAACGTGTAATAAGTTACTTAGCTCGACCTTTCCATACATAATTTAGGGGTAAATACTCTAAATCCCCTCCCCTTTACAATGTGACTCCTAACTATCAAAAGTTGTAATGTTCCCACGCTTATTGATTTTGAAGAGTTTTGACTCTTGAGACTAAATTCATCAAACAAAAATGAAGATACATGCCCATAAAAAACAAATCTTCTTAATATCAATATGTTGGGGTATACTGCAACTATGATACGTTTGTTGTACATTGTAATAAGAGGCATGAATGGTGAGATTTATAGCATTTATTCCTTAACTTATATGAATTAAGAATAAAAAGGTTAATGAAGGAAATTAAAAGAAGTGTAGCTAACTAGATATAGTACCATTCTGAGAAGCAGAGAGGGTCTGGCTTAGTTGATCCACAGAAAGGTCCATCAAATCAAGGCAGTCGGAGATGGCATTACTAAGCCGGAAATTTTCGCCGAACGCACCACCGGAGAATTTGGAAACAATGGAGATAATCTGTTGGACAACCTCAATGGTCGACCGCACCGAACCGAAAAACACCGATGCCGGAACATTCAAACACTTCGATGCCTCGAACTCCGCGTTGGCCCCAACACTAGCACAAAATGATGAACTTACGAACAACATCGTCACTACAAACAAAATCCTCATCCGTAGTGAAGCTTCCATGTGAAACTATGTTTAGATCTTAAGTTATTCTTTCAAATATATATGATGGACAAATTGATTGATTACAAGCTAGAATAATGTTGTTGGACTAGTAGTAAGAAATGGAGGTGGAATCACGAAAGGAGTATAATGCATGTGAGCGAGAAATTCATCATGGTTAATGCTACTTGCTAGATGAGGATCTCAATATAATTACAAATATATATGAAGTTGCTAATAAATGATGGAGTTGGTCAGAATGTGTAGCAGAGAGTAAATTAGGGTGGGCAGGTGAGTGAGTGAGTGAGAGAATTTAAGAGAGGAACTCTCAACTCTCGTCAAGTACCCAACGGCGATGTAATGAACTATTGTGTAAACTGTTGAGTGTTGACCCTCTATATATATATACACATCTCATTTTGAGGGTGCTACGACTTGAGTTATTTGACGCAACCACCATGACCAAGTAGTGCACCTAAGCCTTAAAATCACAAAAATAAGAGTTCTTTCTAAATTATGCCGTTTAATCTTACGGTCAATTTCATCTTAATTACTTATGTAATAATTGCATTAAATAATTTGCATGCCATCAAATAATGGCCGTTGATTCGTGGCGTGATATAGGAAATTTATATGTCTATATCGAGTTTTGAAATATCATGGACTTGAATTTTGCAAGTTGTATTCTTTGAAGTATATATTATATATGGTCGTAAAATTTTTATAGACCTAATAATTTATATTAAAAAATAAAATAAAAGAATGGTTATTACAGAAAATGTAGCGGTTTTCCTTGACACTATTAGGTGCATTAATTTGTACGTTATGTAGTGTGAATTATTGCCTAATTGATTTCCAAATTTTAATACTAAAAGTTATATATATATATATATGTCGTCAAAATCTACGTAAACATATTCCATAATGTTACTTGAATATAAGGTATTAAATTTAGGGTAAGTCAAACCGATTTCTGACAAAGTTTACGGCTAGTTTCATGTCAAACTCTTTTTATTTTACTTTTTTGATAATAAGAAACTCTTTTATTTTACTTTTAGATTTGCGTGTCAGACGTAAGTTAAATTTGTATTCTATGGTTCTCAAATTATTGTACCACTATCTCTGTAGCATTCTCAGGAGTTAGGACATGATGATCAATCACAGGAGTTAGGACATGATGATCAATCATCTAAGGTTTTAAGGATTTTCTTTTAAAATCATAGAAATATTTTTTTCTTATTTTTATGAAAACAGAACATATATAATTTCAACATCAATTATATTGCACAATAATTTTATGAATACCAAAGTATTCTAAAAGATTTCCAAATATTGGCATGAGTTTCTGAGAATGTATGCAATTTTACCATTTCCCACATGGTACAGGTACTCTAATTTATTTCTTGCAAACTCTTAAGTTAAGGCTTTATGTTTCTTATTCTATATATGCTTCAATATCAAATAAATGGTTTATTTGATTCGTAACTTTATCAAACATTCAGTTATTTAGTCATCTAAGAATGACCAAGGAGCGTTTCTTTACACAGTTCAGAACCTAGCTCGCGCATCTTAGAAGTGCGTGCCAGCCAACCTGAGCTTTCGTGTCTTTCCTTTACAGATTTTTTGATATTTTTTGGGAGAACGACTTTTATTTCCTTCTTCTCTAAGTACTCTTTATTCTATGCAAAAAACCAAAATAAAAAGAAAAGAAAACTACTACTCTTCTGTAATGTGTATGTAAAGTTGAGCTCTGCTTTTCTTAATTTTGTAGTTATCAAAAGTTGCATTAATGCATGCTTTTTTTTAAGGGAATAATGCATGCTTATTTATGTTGAAGAAAAAAGGAGAAACTTTTTTTTGATAGAATAAAAAAAAAAAGGAGAAACTTATTTCTCTGTACTTGCATTCTTCAATATCAAGAAAATTGGAAGTACTTTATCGGCTGCATTAATGTAGGACGCGTTGCGTCAGTAACAGTAATATAACTCCTACTCCTACGGTCCTACGTAGGAATTAGAGCCCCCTCATATTTCCCCCTAAAAGGCCTTATTAGAGGGAGATGGGGAAATTATTAATAAACAGTAGCTCAGGGTAGTCCCCAACCAATGTGGGATAAGTAATTCAACACGCCCCCCTCACGTGTAGGCCGGGACAATACCGAACGGAACTACACGTGAGAGAAATAGATGGGCAAGCCCAACATTGGCTGGGGTAGGCTCTGATACCATGTAGAAAAGTAAAGTGCAATCGAAGAATAGGAGAGAGAAAATATTTTCTGTTATTATTCGCTGTCAAAATGATGTACAGTGAAGTGTCAATATATATACAGAACCGTTGCTGAGACTGTTATAACTAACAAATGTGCTATTTACAGAACAGACCCTATAACTATACAAAATGGCTAACTAGTACAGAAAATAACTAATATACAGTTAATACGCCCCCTCAAGTTGGACTGAGATCTGGATCATTGAGGTGCAACTTGGACAACCAAACTCTGAATTGAGGAGCAGCAAGGGACTTTGTAAAGACATCTGCTATTTGTTGAGTGCCTGGACAGTGAGTAGGGAGGATAAAGCCATCTTTGTAGGAATCCCTGACAAGGTGGCAATCAATTTCCAGGTGTTTAGTTCTCTCATGGAAGATGGGGTTATGAGTGAGATGTACTGCAGACTTGTTGTCACAGAGAAGGGGAATGGGGGTGAGAACTGGAACCTGCAGGTCAGTGAGGACATAAGAAATCCATTTAAGTTCACAAGTAGTGTGTCCTAAGCTCCTGTACTCTGCTTCAGTAGAAGACCTGGAGACAGTAGTTTGCTTTTTAGTTCTCCAGCTAATCAAGCAGTCACCTAAAAACACACAATAGCCAGTCAAAGATCTCCTGGTATCTGGGCAAGAGGCCCAATCAGCATCACAGTATGCAGTGAGAGAGAGACTGGAACTAGCAGAGAAGTGGAGACCCAGGGAGGGAGTTCCTTTGAGGTAATGCAGGACAGAGATAGCTGCATTCCAGTGTTCTTGGGATGGAGATTGCATAAACTGACTAAGTTGATTAACTGCATAGCAAATGTCAGGTCTTTTCATGTTTAGATACAGCAATCTCCCAACCAATCTCCTGTATTGGTCAGGCCGAGGGTGGAGGGGACCATCAGTGGTGAATTTGAAGCCCTTAGGACAAGGGATATCAGTGGATTTAGCTCCCAAGAGACCAGCATCCTGCACAATGTCAAGTATGTACTTCCTTTGGTTAACATGAAGCCCAGCAGAGGATCTGAAAATTTCCAGTCCCAGAAAGTATTTGACTTCACCAATGTCCTTTATAGTAAACATATAATGAAGATGAGATTTTATGGCTTTAATGAGTGAGATGTTGGGTCCTGCAACCAACACATCATCAACATATACCAGTAAGGCAACAAATTGAGTGCCAGAACCCATGGTGAACAAGCAATCATCAGCTTTAGACTGAGTGAATCCATAGGCAAGCAGACATTTAGTGAACTCTAAGTTCCACTGTCTAGAGGCTTGTTTAAGCCCATATAAGGACTTATTCAGCTTACAAACTTGACCAGGTTTGGCCTTTGAATACCCCAGAGGAGGTTTGAGATAAATCTCTTCATCTAGGAACCCATGCAAAAAAGCATTATTTATATCAAGCTGGTGAATGAACCACCGATAGTGAGTACTCACAGCAAGCAATATTCTCACAGTAATCAGTTTTACAACTGGTGAGAAGCTATCCATATAATCAAGCCCAAAAATCTGGTTGTATCCTTTAGCAACCAGTCTTGCTTTATGTCTGTCAATTGAACCATCATGTTTGAGTTTCAGCTTGTAAACCCATTTGGATCCAATGGGATGTTTGTCAGGTGGTAGATCAACAATAGACCATGTGTTGTTATCTTCCAGGGCTGTAATTTCAGCATTCATGGCATTGATCCAATGAGGATCAGTGCTAGCTTCTTTAAAGGAATTAGGTTCTGTGTGAAGGCTAATGTTAGCTAAGAAGCTGACATGAGAGGGGAATAGTTGAGGATTGATAATGTAAGGAAAAGTGGGTGGTGTATGAGAGGAGCTATGAGGGATAGAGGGGTGATGGTTGGTGAGAGGATCAATAGCACAGTTGAGGAGAAAGTCCTTCAAGTGAGCAGGTTTATGACATTGTCTTGTGCTTCTTCTCAGTACTGGAGAAGGATCAGATATGGAAGTGGTATTGTCAGGAGTATGATCAGTAGTGTCAGAGGTAGTATGTGGGATGATAGGTGAATGGGGAGAAATAGTATTTGGGCTGGCAAGAGGAGTGTCCAGGAGAGTTTCATCATTGAAGGGAACCATGGGTAGTGGGGTTGCCAGAGGTTTAGCAGTGAATGATGAGAAGGGAAAATGTGATTCATGAAAGGTCACATCTCTGCTGATAACAATCTTTTGGTCATGAAACCTGTAGATTCTGTAGGCCTTCTGGCCAGGCACAAATCCAAGAAAGCAACCTTTGAAGCCCATAGGTTCCAATTTGTCTTTGTGTGGGTTAGTATTCCCAGTAAAAACCAAGCAACCAAATACTCTTAAAGCAGTTATGTCAGGTTCTTTGGAGTGAAGTAGCTGGTAAGGAGTGGACCAATGTAAGAGTTTGCTTGGGGTTCTGTTGATGAGATAAGTGGCCATGAGGAGTGCATATCCCCAAAAAGATGCAGGCATGTCATCTTGAAACAAAAGGGCTCTGGTCACTTGAAGTAGATGCATGTGTTTCCTCTCCACAACCCCATTCTGTTGGGGTGTATAAGGGCAGGATTTTTGATGAATGATGCCAAGATTGCTAAAGAGGCTTTGACATTCAATGTTTGTAAATTCTGAACCATTGTCTGATCTAACTAATAAGATGGTAGTGTCAAATTGTGTCTTGATCAAGGCAAAGAAATGTTTCAGAGTTCCAGCAACAAGAGTTTTATTTCTCAGTAGAAATGTCCATGTGGATCTTGTAAAATCATCAACAACAGTCAGCACATAATGTGCATTACCAGCAGTAGCTATTCTGTATGGACCCCATAGGTCAATATGAAGTAAAGCAAAAGCTCTAGTAATAAAGGAGAGTCTATGAAACTTAGCTTTATTGCAGATATTACAGGTACTGAGATGATGTGCTGGAAAGCCAGAGAATTTTCTGGAAATATGCTTCAGAGTATCTAGGGATGCATGTCCCATTCTTCTGTGAGTAAGTTCCAGGTCATCACCAGATTCCTTAGTAGAGGTGAGACATGAGATATGAGCAGATGGTGGGCTGTTTGGATCCAGGAGATAGAGATGCCCAACTAACTTTCTCTCTGCAATAATTCTATCAGTCTGAAGGTCCTGCACCAAGCAACCATTTGGTAGAAAAATAAATTTCAATTGAGAATCTCTACTCCACTTAGAGATAGAAATCAAATTGAACCTGAAGTCTGGAACAAACAGTGCATTATGCAAAGTAATGCTAGGATTAAGAGCTACTGTTCCAGTTTGTTTAACCCACTTGAATGAACCATCAGGGAGAAATATGGGAGTAGGTTTAGTAATAGGAGAAGCCTGAGTTAAATAGGCATCATTTATGACCATGTGACTAGATGCACCTGTGTCAAGGATCCAACTACCAGGAGACAAAAAATTTGGAGTGGTAGAGGAAAGAGTATTTGTACCAGCAAAGTCTCCAAAGTGAGCTAAGTTCACTTGATTGGATTCATTGCCAGAACTCATGGAGTGTTGATTCATCATGGTCTTCATAAACCTGTAAAACTCTTGTTGAAAAGTGTCAGTTTGTGGAACAAAAGAAGAGGTGACAGAGCCATGGTTAGATTCCTGTGACCTTGTAGAGTGCTGGTGTCCAACTTCCACTGCATTTGCATAGCCCTTACCACTGGAGCTGTTACCAGATGGTGACCCTCTCTTGTCCCTCAACTCTTTATACCAATCAGGTATCCCAACCAACTTGAAACAGGTGTCTTTAGTATGACCTTTTGCCTTATAGTATTCACAAAATTTGTCATTCTTGACCTTCTTAAAATCTTTAGAGTTGTAAGGAGACTGTTGATACTGAGGTTTAGCAACAGATTGCTTAGCAAACATAGCAGAGTGTTCTACTGGATTAGCCATAGAAACTTGTATCTCCTTTTGTTTCTCAACTCTTAATACCATAGAGTATGCCTTTTCAACAAGAGGAAGTGGATCCATTCCAAGGATCCGACTTCTCACACCATCATATTCATCTTTTAATCCCATCAAAAATTGCATCAATCTAGTGAGTGAGTGAAATTTCAAGGACTGCTGTGCCAATTGACAAGTACAAATGTGTGCAGCAGCACAATGACAGTTGATCAAGGGTACTAAACATGTGAGTTCATCCCACAGTTTCTTCAATCGAGTATAATAAGCAGAAATGCTAAGTGAAGACTGTGAAATGAAGGCTACCTCTCTCTGCAGTTGATAGAGGCGCGGTCCATTGCTCAATCCAAAGAGCTCCTCCAACTGTTTCCACAAATCGAAGGCAGAAGTGGTAAACAGGAATGCATCGGAGAGATCGTCGGAGACAGATCGGAGAATCCAAGTCGCAACTAGACAGTCAACGCGCTCCTATTCAGCAAAATCCTCATGATCTGGAGCTGGTCGTGGTACGATACCGTTAATGAAGCCAAGCTTACAACGTGCACCGAGTGCGAGCTTCACGGCGCGACTCCACGGCAAATAATTGGCGATTCCGGTGAGCGGCGTTGAAGTGAGAGAAAAACTGGAGTTCTCATTAGTGTATAGGTGCAGCGCGCCACCAGATCTAGTGTTGCGAGCAGAGTAGGCGCTGATTGCGCTGAATCAACCGTAGAATCAGGATTCGTCATCGGAGAAGATGAAATTTGGCGGCGAACTCGCCGGAAAAAGTGATCGGAGTAATAATTGGTTGCAATAAACCAAAATTCGGAGCTACAGTAAGCTCAGCAATGGCGGAATCGTGAGGATCAAACCATTTGCGACTGATACCATGTGGAATTAGAGCCCCCTCATATTTCCCCCTAAAAGGCCTTATTAGAGGGAGAGGGGGAAATTATTAATAAACAGTATCCTACCCACTCCTCAGTTCACCGCTACTGGATAAATTAGATATTTAAATGAATTTTCTATCGCAAGTTGGCGAGATAATATCATTTGTGCGGTTTTTGTTATGATTTATTTAAGTCTTAATAACTCTTGTTCACTTTATTTAATGCTCGATAATTTTTTTTCAATGTTTTTGTTCGTTTACTTTGCCAAAAATGCTCGAAATACTATTTGACACACAGTGACTGTCATGTCATCAAATTTTGGCATAATTGACAAAAATGTGGCTACTATGTCATAATATATAATTTTTATATTTTTTTATAATTAACTTTATTATTAAAATTATAACTTCTTTTATAATCCTAATTTTAAAAATTTAGTTTTAATAACTAATAATTTTTTTTTTAAAAAAGAGAAAAATAAGGAAAAAGAAAATTAACTTTAAAATATTTATAATTACTTTAAAAATCGTCCTAATATAAATAAAACTTTAAATTTTTATGATAACTTTAATTATAACTATTATAAAATCGTTGATCTCTCTCTCTCTCTCCGCGCCGTCAACACTACCAACATCTGCTCTCTCTCTCTCCCCTCGCCCTCAACACCACAGCGAGTAGAGATTTCCTCGCGTTCCACCTCTGGTGTTGTGGTCGTGGGTATTAGGGGTTTGGGGGGGGGGGGGGGGGGTGGCTTATTTTTTGTTATTTTTCTATTTTTTAAGAATGTATTAGTTATTAAAAAAATTTAAATTAGAATTATATTATAAGGTTTTATAATTTATGTAATAAAGTTAATTAACAAAATTTAAGTTAACTAAAATTTTCATTTTTCTATTTTTTTATTATTAAGTTTTTTAAATTAGAATTCTATATAACATTTTTTATAACTTAAATAAATAAAGGTTACTATATTTAAAAAGATATTACTAATATTGTGTGGGCTTAAATTGTTATTTAAACTTTATTATATATAAAAAATTAAGTTCTGTAAATTAGATTATATTATATGTTTTAAAATACAGATTTTAATATAAAAATATAAATGAGGGGGGGGGGGGGGGGGGGAGGTGGTGGTTCTTTTCTATTTTATTTCTCTGGCTTTTTTAATTTATTAGTTATTAAAATTAAGTTTTTAAAATTAGAATTATCTAATAAGTTTTATAATTTATATAATAAAGATAATTATAAAGAAATATAATGGCAACAAGATTTTTGCCACATATGACAAAACTTGATGACATGGCAATCACTGCGCGTCAAATAGTATTTCAAACACATTTTTGGCAAAATTACCGGGTGAAAAAATAATAGGACATTAAGTAAAATGAGCAAGAGTTATAGAGTATTTTTTAAAATTCAGCCTACTTAATATTATAGTATTTTATAAAGACAAATGCAGTAAAAATTACAGTTGAGACTTAAATTTGAAGGACAAAAATATGGACGTATGTCCAAATTGAACGATTAATAATGACTAAAAATAAAATATTTCAAAATTAATAAATTTATTAATGCAACTTTCATACTTGGGAAGTAGTGTAGCAGTGTAGCGTAAGTGAGCATATGTTAGAAGGATTAGTGATTTAACCTGATTGTTTACGCAAAAGCTTTGAATTACAACTGAGCTAGTTAACCAACCGCTAACAGATCTTTTTTTTTTTCTAACAATGATAAAATATCATTTATTTATGATGACGACAAGAACGAGCTGGTTGATTATCTGCAGATATCATTATGGTGTAACCTAATTTTGCAAGTGTGTCGGTCACCTGATTAATTTTTCCCTATAGCAAAACATGGTCGTGACACTCATGAAATATGTGATACTAGTCTGCATCTCTGTCAGTAGTCTCACGAGATGTGCCGGCGTCGCATGTGTCTAATGATGCAATTGAGCTTAAAGAGAGAGTCGGTAGCAATGACAACGTGGGGTATCTGCCTATCTCGTACATGTTGCAGACCGTCCCTAAGTGCCTAAAATCTAGCTTGGTTGTTGGTAAAATATCCCACCGACGTAGGGAAAGCACACATGAAAGTGCCATTTGAGTCTCGAATTATACCGCCACTTCTTGCAAGTCCTGGGTTACCATAGGTCGATTCATCTACGTTTAACTGAGCATAATCGGTTGCTGGTGGGCTCCAGTTAAGGCACAATAAGCTCTTAGTTTGGGAGGACTGACCAAGGCAAGAAGGTTTATGAAAGGGGAACTATGGACTTGATAGATGTAAAGATCGGGCGGTGATGGTGGTATTTTCAAAGACCAGCTTGTTCCTTGATTTCCAGATAGCCCAAGTGAGGACGTCCCATTTTGGTCGCTAGGTGGCTGGGATAAGTAGAGGTGGGTGAGTGGGTGGCTTAGGCGCATATCTAGAACACTTGGCAGAATGCTTTAGATAATAGGATTGATAACATGGCAAGAGAAGAATATATGTTCAATGGTTGCATGATATTGATGGCATATCGGGCATATAGGATCCTAAATGAGGTTTTGGGAGATAGACGAGCTTTGGTTGGGATTTTACCATGACAAAGAAGCTACATAAAAGATCTTACTCTCGGATTGACCAAAAGGTTGTGGATGATTTTCCAAGAAAGGTCAGGGTTAACAGTTATAGTGGGATTCGATCTGAACATTGAATATGCACTGGAGATCGACAACTTACCATTAGCCGACCAAGCCCAGGAGAAGTTATCTAATTAAAAAACGATATATTGTATCCCTTTTCCTTTAGAGGATCTCGGTTGCTAAAATTTACTCCCTACACGTTACAACGGTTCAAGTTAATTTTAGGGAGCTAACACAATATTTTTTTTTCTGTATTCGAAATTAGGAAGAAAACTTTGTTCCAATTCCTAGCTTACAAAAAAATTAAAAAATATAACAGCAGAATAAACCGCCACTATATACATATACAATAGATGTTGTAGAGAAATTATAAACTAAAAAACAATATTTAAATTTATAATTAGCAAATAGCCAAATACACGCATAGTTATAGCTTTTCTTACAGATACTGGAGTCTATTGCTACAAAGTAATGCCCTTCGGCCTGAGGAACGCAGGGGCAACCTTCCACAGATTAGTGGCCAAGATGTTCTATAACCTTATCGCAAAATCTATGGAGGCTTACGTTGACGACATGCTGGTAAAAAGTTTGAAGGTTGAAGATCATGTGGAACACCTGGAAGAGTCCTTCAGGATTATGAGGAATTGTGGTATGAAGCTCAACCCGAAGAAGTGTATGTTTGGCGTGCCAGCATGCAAGTTCCTGGGGGTACATGGTCAATAAGAGAGGGATAGAGGCCAAACCAGACAAGATTCAGGCATTCATGGACCTGCCATCCCCACGCTCTATGAGGGACGTCCAATGTTCGATCGGGCGAATTACGACATTAGGACGGTTTATTGCTATCTCAGCCGAGAAGAGTTTACTCTTTTTTAAGGTAATGAAGAAGGCTACCAATTTCCAATGGTTAGAGAAATGTGAAAAGGCTTTCCACCAACTCAAGAAATCTTTGATGTCCCCTACGCTTTTGGCAAAGATGGACGATGATGCATAATCCGTCACACCCTCGAAAACGGGTAGAAAAGGTACCCCCACAAAATGACCAAGGGCCAGAGGAAAGGCACCCCTGGGTTATGACCAACTATTACCCTAATAAAGCTACACGGTCTAGGTATCCAGAGAAGGTACCCCGGGCCATGACCAGCTAATGCCACAAAGAGGGTACTCGGTCCAAACTCTCAGAGAAGGTACCCCCGGACCCCGACGGACCAACGTCTCAAGAAGGGAGTATGGCTTGGATCTAAAAACTCGGGTATACCATTCCCTAAAATCGGTCAAGACCTCGGGTACTCGCAAGGAAGGGTTACAGATAGCCCCCCAGACCGATGTGGTTAGATTCCCCGACTAGCTAGACACCACTCGAATCTCACGGGACCTACGATAAGGGATTCATGTGTGGTGATATCTAACACTTAGCCAAAATATCATGGAAGAAAAAGGACAATACAAAACAATAAGGACACGAGTGAATACAAGGAAGGATCGAAGACCGCTCAAATCATGGTCTTGAGATAGCAGAAAACATAGCTCGAATGATATGCAATTATTTTGACAAAGAACAACTTCACGAGTCCCTCTCTGAACACACGACCAAGAAAATTGGCCGACCATCCAGAAGGAACCTCAAACACGACAAGACTCGAAAGACGTGCCAACCACCCTCATTCAACATAGCTCCCAACCACACGCATTATAACAGAAGACCATGTCCCATTGGCCCAGACCAGCGATTGGAGCAGAAAGCGACAATTTTTACTAGTTCAGACCAGCGATTGGGGCAGACCAGCTCTCTCTCATTGGCTCAGAGCCATTCTCGAAGACCATTGGAGCAGATGTCATCACTACCCGCTCAGACAAAACTCAGTCAAACCACCGCCATTGGTCATCTCCTGACACACGACCCATATTGGCGCAGAAGACCTTCACATTATTGGTCACTAGCACCACTCGGAGTTAAGACGGAAAGACCAACCCCTATTAGCCAAAGACCCCGAAGGCTAGCACTATAAATAGCCCCCCATTTCAGAATCTGAAGGGAAGTTCTGAACAAGTTTTCACAACACAAAATCAATACAAGTTCTGCCAAAATTCTCGGCGCAATTGTATTTACCGAAATTATATTCCACTAGCATTAGCTATCTCATAGTATGACCCACTTGTAATTCAATTGAAGTTCTTAATAAATAATATTGCCTCTTTTTTCTTCAAATTCGAGATAGGTGTTCGGAATAAAATTTTGTGATAATATCTCCGAGATTTCTGACCTCACGGGCCCGGTACGATATTCCATCATCATTAGAGCTGGGAGAAATGCTCTATCTATACTTGGCCGTTCTTGCCAATGCCATTAGTATTGTCCTTGTTAAGGATGCAGGTGATAAGCAACTCCCAATACATTATGTCAGCCGCGTGCTCCAAGGAGTGGAAGGAAACTATTTACAGATTGAGCTCTTTGCTTTAACAATAGTTATGACAACCCGGAAGTTGAAAACTTACTTCCAATCCCATTCGGTGACTGTAATCATAGATAAGCCACCCCGACAGGTAATGTCACGTCCAGAGACTTCCGACCGCTTAGTGAAATGGGCGACTGAGCTAAATGAATTTGGTCTGGAATTTTGACCACCTCGAACAACTATTAAGGATCAAGTGTTGGATGACTTCATGGCGGAGACTTTGGGGAACAGTGTTGAACACTCAATTAACCTTATCTTTAATATAGGATGAGATTCTGGTCCCAGTTGAGAGCACTCATTTTGGTTGTTGCATATGGACGAATCATCTACAACCAATGGAGGCGGGGCAGGAATACACCTCATCTCGTCCGACCGAAGAGAATTTGATTTCGCCATTAGCCTGAACTTTCCAATTACCATTAATGAGGCAGAATACGAGGCAGTATTGGCGAGCGTGATCATGGCAAGGAATTTTTGCATTGATCACTTGGGAAGTTTTTACCAATTCCCAATTGGTAACCAATCATTACTCATTACTGTTCAAGGCTAAAAAGGAGACAATGGTCTCGTATTTGTCTAAGCTAAAGGTGCTAGCAACATAATTCAGAGTATTTAACCTATCACAGAATCCAAGGTTAGAAAACACGAAGGCTGATGCACTTTCCAAATTCGCCAGTTCATCGGAGAACTTGGTAGAAAAGAGGATAACTCTGACCACTAACAGACCAACAATAGGAGTCTCCAAATTCAGTAAAGTTTGGAATGATGTGGAATTCATCTTCCCAATACAAGAAGCCCCGACTTGGAAGGATGAAATTCTTCAATACCTACAAAATGGAACTCTACCTGAGGACGCCAATGCTCGACGCCATCTAAAATACAAGGCGTATAGGTTCACCATCCACCATAGAGAATTGTATAAGATATCGTTTGATGGTCCCCATCTTAGATGCTTATCCCTTGATCAGGCGGACTATATCATGTCTGAAATCCATGGTGGTAGCTGCGATAACCACTCAGGAGGTAGCGCATTGGCCAAGAAGATATAAAAACAAGGGTATTACTGGCCTACCTTATAGAAGTATGCTACACTATTTTCGTGCAATTGCAAAGTTGCCAATACTATGCTAGGCTGATACACCGATCTGCAGCGCCGATGCAACCACTAGAGATCACTTGTCCTTTCAACCAATGGGGCATCGACATAGTGGGGCCCCTACCCATAGCCAAAGGTCAGATGAGAGTTCTTGATAGTTGTTGTTGAACATTTAACAAAATGGGTGGAAGCAGAGGCCCTTGCAACCATTACTGGAAACAAAATGATAGAGTTCGTTTGGAAAAATATCATTTGTCGCTTCAGACTCCCGAGGGCACTGATCTCTGATAATGGCACACACATCCGCAAAAAGGTAATGGTGACATGGTGTAAGGAATTGAAAATTACACAATGCTTCGCAGTGGTTGCACACCTACAAGCCAATGGACAAGTTGAGTCGACGAGCAAAACTTTGAAAGAATACTTAGAACGACGACTCCATACCACAGACAAAAGTTGGATAGACAAACTCCATGGGATCCTATGATCATACCGAACCATGCATCGCACTTCCATTGGTGTGGCGATACACTAATATATGGCTCGGAAGCAGTTGTCCCAGCTGAGATAGGGTTGCCCACTTACCTCATCACAAAGTATGACCCTGAAGAATCAACACAATTACAAAAAATGGATCTAGACATGATTGGTTCTTCAAGGGACCACACAAATAAGAGGACAATTGGCTTTAAGGTGGTCATGGCCAAAATCTTTGATAAGCGCATTCACCTGCGGAACTTCTAAGTCCGGGACCTCATTCTCAAGAGCGTAAAAGCCAGTAAGCATGTCGGAAAACTCCAACCAAGTTGGGATGAACCCTATCGGGTTACTCGAGCAAACTCAAGGGGCTATTACTATTTGGAGGATTTGTAGGGGTATCCCTTACCTCGCCCTTGGAACGTGCAACACTTACGAGGTTTTTAGAGTTAAATTATCATAAATTATTCACAGTTCAGGATACGTAGGCAATTATTTCGCTGGCTCTGCGTCGATATATTAAAAACTCTTATCTTCATGTCACTAGGTGTAACAAAAATTGGAGGATATTTTGGCAGTCACATGCCAACATGGTAAATATGCAAAAAGAAAAAAAAGAGAGAGTGCTACCACAACATCGCCTACACTCAGCGAATGTTTATACCCTAGTGGTAAAAATGCTAACAAAATAGCATAAAATGATGCCATCACAGCAGAACGCCTACACTTGGCAAATATTTATACCCTCGTGGTAAATATGCTGACAAAACATCATAAAGTGATGCCATCACGGCAGAACGCTTACACTCGGTGAATGTTTATACACCAGTGGTAAATATGCTGACAAAACAGCATACAATGATGCCATCACAAAGTTGGTGATACCCTCATGGTAAATATAGTGACAAAACATCATAGAGTTATGCCATCACGGCAGAATGCCTACACTCGATGAATATTTATACCCTAGTGGTAAATATGCTGACAAAACAACATAAAGTGACTCCATCACGGCAGAACGCCTACACTTGACAAATGTTCATACCCCTACGGTAAACATGTTGAAAACACAATGGTGGACACTTATGCCACTTTAATTGAATAATATTAACCTGGCGAACACCAATGCTCAATTAACATTGCGTACGTGACAAGAAAGGAATTCAAATAACGTTAACAGTGCAACACCGATGGATTGTTGATACAGAGAAATAAATAACGTTAACAACGCAGCACCGATGGATTGTTGATAAAAAGAAATATAGCTCAAAATCAAACACCACGAAAATGAAGACGAGTCACATCCCATGTCTGCCTGCAATAATCATACCAAAGTATTGCTCAAAACCACAAAAAACCTACTTGATTAGAGAAATATGCACATCGCAAACACACAATGTAATACATCGACTTAATCCCTATACTAATCGTAAAAAAAATCACTACTATAGCCTCCATATATCTCAACATGAATTCCCTCTGCCGTCAACCCAAATGACATTGCAGAACTTACGCTACTACTGGCCCATAACCAAGGCCGGGCATCCATTTCTTCCACCATCTGAGATATTACTGCCAAAGCACCTCGGTCTTCATTGTCTGCTATCCTTTCGGTACTGCTTTTATTCGATTCTGAAAGAGGGGCATCACCCACAACAATCAACTCGTTTGAGCCCGTTGGGAACTTTGGAGGAAACCCGACGATATCTTCTCTATCGCTGAGTACTCGATCGCACACTGCACCTTGATCATGGTTGGCACCAAATACTTCATTTAACACTGCTCGATCGTCAACATCTCCTGCACCCGGATCATTGAGAGCTGCAGGGGACACATGCCTCTCCTCGTCCCTTTTGGGAGTCGGGGTAAATCAAACAATGAACAACCTTCTCTCCTGTGTTAGGGGAAATAATAGATCCTCTGGACCAGGTGGTACAAAATCATCATTCACTAAAACCGATAAGGGGCGCATATCTGGCCCTAGTTCGAGATTCAACATGCTAGCATCGAATCCTGCCCCTAGGAACCCCATATGCCCAATCTCGTCAACTCAGAGATCCATCCCGGGTTTGATATCATTTTCTCTGCGAGCATAGCCGATATAATTAAAGGTTGATGACCTCAATAATTCCCTGGAAACCTCTTGCTTATAGCGATTGGATTCGATATAACCAACATGCTCAACCAAGCTTGCATTATGCATCTCAAGCCTCTCCATCGAGGACTTATACGTATTCTTTTCCCTTTCCAACATCTCATTATGCTGGTGCAATTTCTCCGATTCTTCCTTCACACGATGAAGCTATTTCTTAATCTCCTCCCTTTCTACTAGGGCCTTATGGGCCTCTTCTTTGGCCTTTTGCTCTTCGCTCTTGGCTTTCCGTCGCCGAGCATAAGACCTATCTCGAGATGTCTCGGCCAACACATCTAATGATGCATGTGATCCACAATACTGCCATGTCTAGTCTGGGTCTCTGCTAATAACATATGATCTTGACAAATTGCAAGAAAGATATTTCCAAGCTATAAGAAAAAACATACCAATAAGGTTAGAATATCATAAAATGCAACAATGTGACAGATTACGGGTGAAAATCCTCACCGCATAGTACAACATAACACACATGGGGAGGACCCCAAACGCCCCAATGTCATGAATCAGCACTGCAGGATCAACAATGGGATATATCCGATCCATGCAGGCGATGGCATCTTCTTCCCTCAGCACGTGACCGCTTATTCTCATGGATAATCGTTCTGAATTAAGCTCGATCAAGAAGTTGTAATTGGGACTCATGGACCGAATACGACCATCCTCATATTGCAGAGAATGATGTTTACGTCGCCCTCTGCTCGTGTTAGGTAGACTACCAGGTACATTACTGGATGGTGGTGCTTATGTGCCAATGGTTTCCCCTACACTTGGCCCAACATCTTCTGGGACAAAATTAGCCCCTTCGGTAGGCTCTGCTCCAACATTGTCGCCCTACAGCGACACGAGACCCGTCGTATATTTTCTTGGGGTTCAGTGGTAATTGGCCTTGTTGGCCCTCCGCTTGGGGAAGCAGTCTCGTCAGCATTCCGAGTATTTTGACCGGCTCTGCTGGAGTTTGCCTCATCGTTTCTGCCACTTGTGATACCGGCAATTCGTTCTCTAGCGTTAAGGTACCAATAATTAGCTGGAGCATCCAGAGGTAATGTCGGGAACATTGGAAAATGAGGCAGATTCACGTCTAAGTGCGCCTTAAGATGTAGTTTCCATATGCACATTGAGTTGGATATTAGCCTCGACAATTATCTCATTTTGAATCTGGCCTCTGAGTCCCAACAAATATGCAACCTCCCTCTTCTGTTGGTCTAATAACCAAATGTCGCGGCTCAACCCGTGGCTCCCGCTCATATAGGCGAAGGCGGGGCACCCTCACATGTGCATATATTCTAGGGACCACCATCATTGCATTATCTAAAGGGTCCTAATTCTGGGCATCCGATGGTATTTATATTTCTTCCGCGATATTTTAAGGTGAGGGATTCTGCTGGTTAGCATTCCCCGTCCAATCTTTAGCTACATATGGTCTTGGGAAACAACCGCCTTGCGACGGGGGCACTTTTGTACGAACCATTCTTAACCTGCAAGAAACATACTTACACTTAGCACGACGAATAAAATTGACATATATCAAAAATTGACATATCAAAAGTCGGTGTATCGAACATATGTATATCGAAAGTGGCATATCAAATATGTAAAATATCGAATTTCATAGAATGTTGAAAATGCTACATTCAACATACCTCCAAATTCGATATGCTTTGGAAATTCAATATCCTTCTCCGAAAAAGACAAGAGTTTTTACCAATAAAATAATAAGAATCTGACATGGGGGAACCATCTTATATAAGGACAAGATTTGGGCCTCAGTGGGTCACAACAATAATAAATGCTCGCCCATGTTGGGCAAGCGGATATTGGACATGAATGTTTGATATGCACTCCGCCACATCGGGGCCCAGTCCCCGACATCATATCGAACACCAAAATTTGATATCCTGGAAAATTGGGTTATTTTCGATTCCTGCTAGAATTTCTGGGAATATCGACGGTTTAATTTTTTTGTCACTCACCTCGTATTTCGTGTAATTCAAAAACTTGGGGGAGTTAGGGGTATCCTGCAACACAAAAATTAAGAGTTCATAAACCAAACTAGAAATCTTGGGAATCAATAACCCGTGGAAATGAAGTATTTTACGAGCTACCATTTACAAACGGTATCTCCCAAACTAGGGGACTACATGATATAGGCATTTCCTTATATGTAGGCCAACCAAAAGAATAACCAGGCCAAGCCCAACGATCTGGTAATCCACCACATATCGGGGATCCGATATCAAGGACTTGTACCCGATATAGAGCTGCATATCGAATATGCATATTCGATATGGTACTGCTCGCCCTGAGATTTGTGGATCTGGTCCCACTCCCAAAGGTCTATATATAGCACCGCTCTGCATACCAAGGCAAATTCATTAATTGCAACATCACCTCCGCTTAGATATCGAATATCAATATTCGATATCCATATATTTGACATCTTTATACCCGATATACATATAGCTCCGGTATACCTTGATATATTCCACATCACCTGACATTCGATATTGTGCCACTTTCGATATCTGAGCTTCGCCGATATCATGAGACCCGATATTGTCCAACATTCGACATACGCAACTTTCGACATCAAACAGAGACCATAATTAATCTTATATGTAGTATAGGGTGTGATTTGGTGCGTGATCGTCCGCTAACTTGGCAGGCTGACGAAACACTCCACATCATGCTGATTCTAGACCACGTTGGTACTAGCTTTGTCCTTAGTGCACATGTACTCCAAGCGACGCGGTGAGGGGACGGGTGGATATTTGATAATTTCGGACTGGACTTGGGTTATCCCAAGCTACCTACGTATCCCCTTGAGGGAATCAAGCCAGACAAAGTTCATTAATGATGTCAGGGTTGATGTCGAGTATGACATCGGATTGGATATCGAGTGCGATGTCGAGAATGATGTCGAGAATGGTATCTGTGATATATATCAAAGATATATATCGAGTCTTATGTCGGGTTCGATATCGGTGATACTCAATATCAGAGGTGCGGTGTATGTGAATAATTAAAGCTTACTTTGATTAGCGAACCTGGGTATTTATAGACCTCGGGATGCGGGAACTGCACACGTGACGTACATGTGATTTGTACTATATCAAATATTACATTCGATATACATGTCGGGGCCATCCCCAATATAGCTGAAGATGGGCTTAGCCTGTGGGCCAGGCAAATTACCCATATCATGATAATTTCTAAACTTGATTTGTATGCTCGAGTATTTTATTGAGGGATACCCTTCACTCCCCCAGTTTTTGAGTTGCATAAACAACAAATTGGGATAGTGAAAATAGAGCTCGGATACTCCCCCGTTTTTGATATCTCCCCAATATGTAAGGCATCTATTGCCGCCGGAGCCCAAGTGTGGTTATTATATAAGCTGGTCCCCTCCATTTGTCTAGATGCAAATAAATTTTGAAGTGGTTTATCGTTGCTGATGGCGTTACTAGAGACTGCCAGCGGGTAAGTAGAGGTCGTAAACTCTATTTATAACTATGTTTGCAAAAAATATAATGTACAATTACTTGATGTCGAGGACTGGCTCTCGCTATGATGATCTTTAAATGTACCGACAACCATCAAGGTTCTTGCCATTCGATGAGATTGTTGAGACGTGATACTTTAAGATGCATTGCTACTCTATAATCACTTAAGGCAATGCATTTCGAGTAACATGCCTATATTCCATGCAAATGACGATATAGAGGTGGATGCGACGCGTGGTTGCAAGAGGGCTACGTCGAATAACGTGCGTACCGAGGTGGGTGCTTGACCATTTTGTGTGATGGGTTGATGGGCAAGAGGGCCCATAATAATATAGGGACAAATATGTCTTAGCATGGAGTAGTGTAGAACACGAGGAGGTTGTTCTCCACACGAGGCCATCATGGCCCCTAAAGCGTTACTACTAGAGACAAATTGGACCGCTTGGGGTCTTGTATGTGCAATGTTTGCATGTATTATTGTGATTATAGCTTGCGATTGTTTATGAAAATCAGGTTTTTACCAACCTTGCGTTAGGTTGACGGGTGATTGAGAGACTCAGGGTCACTGATGAGAGCGCTCTTTATTGCTTATAATGATTTTACCCTCATAACAACTTGGGATTTGTGAAAATATTTGAATGTTCTAGACAAGCCATAGCATTAGTGTGGCTGGGTCTCGCGTTGGAGAGGTGGGTACGTAACCAACTCAAACTTTGTAGTTACCTCTTGAATTAATCGAGTACTTTATCAGATGTAGTATCTGACTGCGCTTCTGTTACCTTTACAGGTAGATGTAGTTGACATTGTATCACAAACGATTCTTGTTATACCTTGTGAGGTAGGATGTATGATAACAGGTTGAGTATGCCTTACGCATAAATACCATGCAAGGTATATTGCATTGTACCATGAGAGGTAAATGATTTGGATACCGCACAAGGTATGTTTCATTATACCCCAATTGGGCATTTTTGTGGCTGACGCTATTGTAGAGTGTAGTTTCAAGTATTGTTACACCTCACGGGTGGCTTTGAGCTAACACATGCACACAATGTAGCTATGATAACACTGAGCCTCATGCCGTTGTCGAGATTCTAAAGAAAAAGAGTATCGTGTTTGATTGGCGTGATGTGTGGGCCGCGATGTCCAAACTGAGAGTAAGAGTGGCGCCATGTTACCTTTGTTGTGGTTATCTAATAATCTTTTGATAATCGTAATCTTTGTTCACTATTTTGTTTGAATTCTAGCATTTGCTGCTATGTTTTGCATGGTTGCTATTGTTCACGATAGGAGAATCATTTGCTTGGGTGGAAATCTGTTGTCGTGCATTGTAGGATAAATATGCCAGTTAAGCTGTTTGTTGCCATATCACATAGGATAGGAGATAAATCGATATATTAAGGTATTCTCTGCCATATCTCGCAAGATAGGAGATTCCATTTACCGTTTGAGGTATTTTCTGCCTTTTTTCATAGGCGAATCAACTGATAGTAAAATGCTTGAAGTCAAGAAAGGTGGTAGCGAGAGCAAAAATCATATGAAACATCATTTGGAAAAGTTAAAGCCCGTCATGGCAGACTGAAGGCTCCCCATGACAATGTTTGTAAATGATGGTTATGTCCATATCATTTATAGGTCCAATTAGAGATGTCAACATTCTCTCCAATGTAATTTAAACATGTGCTTTGTCAATCTTCAAAGAGGATAGGATAAGTAATGAGCAAGAAGTTACCGTAAGGAAGGCTTTCAGCTATAGTAATTGTGAAAATGATGAATGCGATTATGGACGTAGAGAAGTTTCTTGACATTCTTAGGTCTGCGCCTAGTGCGTATTAGATCGCTTGCTTGCGCTACTAAGGGGTGTACGTTGGTCACCCTTTGAAAGAGTTCTATAGTTTACGCTGATGTATAGCATATTATGCTGCTTGGAATGATCTTTTAGCTAACACTTCTTGTGCTGTGGAGCGATTTTATTTGAACAGTGGTTGTTCATTTTGAAACTTGCATTATATATCTTATTGTCGCAGTGGTATTATTGAAGATCTCACTAATGATGAGAATTTACCGTTGGTGTCGGCTTCATTTACAAATGGACAATACTTTAAAGGGTAAAGTCATATCGTACCACTTAGAGTGGATTGCTTTTGAATCGATTGACAAGTATGGGTAAGATGTTAACCCTCATAGTGGATATACACGTCGTAATCATTGCGACTGCAACATGTTTTAGAATTTGGTCTTTTTCTTGACTTGCGTCTCGCACGCGATAATGAGCGTGTTTCTCGTTGTAATTTTAGTCCCAGTATGGTGACATATGTAGCGCCACTGTCATAAAATTATGGTATGAATGAATTACACCTTTAATCATGTTGTTGCACTATTTTTGAGCGTCTAGCAGTATTATGCCATTATATAGGTGTTACCTTCTGTTTATTATAATTATGCAGAGTAGGCGTCTAGCTAACTGCTTGACCTTTGCATCCTCTTGCCAGATTTAGAGGAGGCATTTGGTGACAATTATGTGCCCTTGAGAGTCGGGGTCTCATTTTGGTGCTTTATTGCGCCTTAAGAGGCGGGGTACCGCATAGGTACTTGTTTTTGTGTCGTATGAGGCGGGGATACCATGTAGGTACTAGTCGTTGTGCCACAAGAGGCGGGGTACCGCGCTGGTACTTGATGTTGTAACCTGGTTCATCTTTGTTCATTTTTGTCTGGATTAATACAGGCGTGTCATCTCATGTTTGTGCGTGAATGTTTGCGATTCGCGTGGTGTCTCAGACTAACTTACTTATTTGTAATATTTATATGAATACTGTGTAAGGAATCATGTATTTGATTTATTGTCATTTCAGTTAGGGTACCTCTGGGGTGCATGATTCATTGTCATTTAAGGTAGGGTACCGCGTAGGTACATGTTTTATTGCCATTTTAGGCAAGGTACCTCATAGGTACGTATATCTCTGCCGCTATAAGCATGAAACTGTGTAGGTAGATGTCTCTCTACCATTTATGGCATGTTACTGTGTAGGTAGACGTGACTCTTGCCATTTCTAGCATGTTTCCATAAAGGTACATGTAACTCTTGTCATCTCGATCATATTACCGTATAGGTAGTTGATACTCTGCCATTTCCGACATTTTACAATATAGGTAGAAGTGAAGTTGCCATTTCTAGCATTTTACCTTATAGGTAGATGTGGCTCTGCCATTGCTGGCATTTTATCGTATTGGTAGAAGTAACGCTGCAATTTCTAGCATGTCTCGTTTGTGTTGTCGATATTGTCCATTTTCTCGTTCGAGTTCGTGAATAAAAGAGCGTTTCAGAGTCTAGTTAAATATTTTCTACCATATCCTATAGGATAGTGTTAACCATAAAAAATAAATATGAGACTAAAATGACGTATTATTCCTAAATATAGGAAATAATACACGGACAATACTATTGTCATGAGTACTTCCGATGAGATGTACCCACTCCTAAATAAGGAGGCCCCTCGGATGTTACCAAACCCCTCGGTCACTGACCTAAAATAGAACGAAGGAATATCCGAGGAGACATTTAAGCGTCCCTTGGAAAGTCAACGATGAATTAAAAATAGATATCGACGCGGTATCGGAAAAAGAGCAAACCCCGATGGATCTGCGCGACTTCGATATCCATCAATGCGCCAAGAGGGACCACAACGGACCCGGAGTCCCATAATCTTACCAGAATACTTCCTTGTTGAACACTCCTCAACGTAAATTACCCTCGGAACATCACTCCGAAGACCAAATTCAAGAACAAAGCCATATCTAACCACAAAAGTCGTTGCAAGACACTCTACGAGGGCTTGGACACTAAAATACTACTTCACGAAGGCCAAGTCGAGCCCTCGGAGTTCAAACCAAGCCCTCGGAGACCAAGTCATACCCTCGGAGATCAAGTCAAGACCCCAAAGATCAAATCAAACCCCTCGGAGACCATGCCCAACCCTTGGAACCCAAAACCAAGGCGGAAATACCCCTCGGAGAACATATACAACAACCCCTACACCTGAATGAACCCTTACCGAAGCAACCACACCACTCGAAGAAGGTCCTAACCGGTCCATCAAGGCGTCACCAAATATAAGGCCCCTCGGGAAACTAACATCTCGAAGAAACAGCCCCTCGGAGACCCTCAGAGACCTTGGAAGAGGCAAAGATTAGCTTAGTCAGCATCTAGTAGACTTAAGATATACCTTATCTTATCTTTTTACACATGTACCCATATTACGACACATGTACTTACTAAACACATGCATAACGACATTTGTTCCTAATAAAGTCTATATAAAGGGAGGTGATCGATTGAAGAAAGATAACTTCGGACGGACACATACAATTACATACACACAAAATTAAGGAGTGAAGTTCACTGAATAAAGGAAGAAATATTCTCGTATTACTCTCTTCTACAAAGTCATCATTTTTTGAATCACGGGCAGGGCGTTCCGACCCCTAAATAAACTCGTTAAATAGGTAATAATACCCAACCTGTTAATAAAATGGCACCGTCTGTGGGAACGACATAATATCTGCCCTCGAGAGTGTTCAACAAACGTTGGTTACGATGGATGATATATTTGAAAGTGAAAGTCTTCAAACTCGCCGCAGCGACTCGGAGGAAACCTTGTCGAACCACCAATCAGGTACAAGAGATTTTATTAATGTTCCTCGCCCTGTCTATGATAGACTTGTAGATGCTACAGCCACACGAGCGCAACAAAGGGGGGGGGGGGAAACTTCAGGAACTGGTCCTCTGCCTCTCCTGGACATAGAAATCTCCCGTCCCCTGGCGCCACGAACCCCCGCAAAGGTACGTTAGTTATGAAAGAACCCCGAGGAGGGGCCAAGGGAGGGAACTTTCCCGCCCCTCTGAATATCGTGGAGAGAGTGATCATACCTTATGGGGAATGATGGATGGTCTACGCAAAGAATTGAGTGATATTAAGAAAACCATGGCCCCTAAAGAAGATCCCATGTTCAAAACTTCCCCTTTTTCTCCTAAAATTGCCTTAGCTTCTGTCCCTTCGGGGATGCGGCCTGTTAATGTTCCCTTGTACACTGGGGAAGCTGATGGAAAGGATCTACAAGACCACATCCATCAATATCTGGTCGGAATGGATCTATCCTCTGCTCCGGATCATGTCTTATGTCGCGTGTTTCCTGTCACCCTCGGAGGGCGAGCTCAATCTTGGTTTACTCACCTTCCTCCTAACTCCGTTACGAGTTTTGATCGGCTAGCTCATCTATTTGTACGACAATTTTCTTGCAACCGATGATATCCCAAATCCGCTACTCATCTCTTCACGGTCAAACAGCAGAAAGATGAACCCCCACGAGGGTATATAAAACGCTTCATGGACGAAGCTTTGGATGTCCCTAACGTCAGCCCAACCATCTTAGCGGACATATTAACGCAGGGGCTTCGAACGGGGGATTTTTTCCGATATCTCATGGGAAATCGTGTCACGGACATGAATGAACTCATGCAAAAGGCAGAAGTCTACATCTTAATGGAAGGAGCGGAAGGTACGAAGAAGCGCATGGAACAAGACGACAATGAACACCTAGAGCGCGCCGAGAGGGAAGCAAAAGCTAAGGAAAAGAGCAAAGAAGGAAAACCCAACCAGCGTAAAGACGAGGGCGGTATAGTCAAAAAATTCATTCGACCCGTACCGCTACCCCCAATGACTATTGCTCCCCCGGAGGTACTCAATGTAATGAGAGGCAACAATGAGTTGCATTGGCCCCTACCGGCCAAATTCCCTAATCGAGACAAGAACACGGGTAAGTATTGTAAATACCATAAAACCTATGGGCACACCACCGAAAAATGCACTACCCTTCATAGAGAAGTGCTTAGCTTTCTAGAAGCGGGATACTTAAAGAATTACCTTAAAGAAAATAACCCCAAAGAACCCAAAGCAAATGTATGGAAGCGGTCACGAGGGGAACAAGAAGAAGCAACTCCTAGCCGCCGGTCACGAGGGAGGACCACAGAATACCACCGGTCTCGGAAGAGAACCTTAGAGCGTAGGCGACTCCGGGAGTGGACAGAGGAACGTCAACAGAACACATCGAGGGATAACGAAGATAACGCCCCATCGGGACGAATAATCAACATGATCGAGGGAGGAGATATCTCAATAGCGCCCCAAGGTAAGAAGAAGAAATATCTAAAAGAAGCCAGACGAACAAAACAAGGACCTCCCGTGTGCTCCATTCAAGGAATACAACTACCCAGCATTACTTTCGGGTCCCAAGACTTGAAGGGTATAATTTATCCCCATGAAGACCCCTTAGTAATCATGGTCGTTATCCATGGATTTGCAACCCAGCGGATCCTCATTGACACGGGCAGCTCTGTGGATGTCTTATTCCTTCTTACCTATCTGGCTATGGGATTGAAAAAAGAACAACTGGAAATAGCGGACGTTCCCTTAGTAGGTTTCTCCGGAGAAGCCTGCCGCACCCTCAGAACAGTGATCCTTCCAATGTCATGGGGAGAGGGAGCCATTCGAAGAACGGAACCTATCAAATTTTGGGTGGTGGAGGCCTCGTCATGAACATACAACGATATATACGGAAGGCCATCCATCCAAGCTTTTGAAGCAATCCCCTCTACCCTACATCTTAAGGTAAAATATCCCACCCTTTCAGGTATCAGAGAAGTCCGAGGAAGCCAATCTAAGGCTAGAGAATGCCGCATGAACGCTATTCCCTCGGAAGGGGACAAATTCGCCCTCGGAAGCAATAATAAGCGCAAAGCAGAAGAGATTCGGGTTCAACCTGTAGAAGAATTAAAGATAGTAGAATTAGTGGAAGGACACCCTGAAAAGGTGATTAGGATGGGCACCAACATGGAACCCGCAGTGGAAGCCCAACTGACCTCTGTTCTCCAACAATTTCATCACCTCTTTGCATGGGAAGGAGGGCCGCCCGGGCGAATCAGTGACAAGGTATGTCAGCACTTTCTTAATGTGAAACCCGGGGTTAAGCCTATCCAACAAAAAAGAGGAAGATGGGACCCGAGCGTAATAAAATCATTCGCTCGGAAATACAACGCCTTCTCAGCTTGAAGCAAATTCGAGAGATCATCTATCCCGAATGGTTAACTAATGTTGTGCTAGTTCCCAAGCACGGAGGGAGATGGCGGATGTGTGTTGACTTTACCGATCTCAACGGAGCCTGCCCGAAAGATTGTTATCCTTTGCCCAGTATAGATCAACTAGTTGACTCCACTACTGAATGTGCACTATTGTCAACCCTAGACGGGGACCAGGGGTACAATCAGATCCCGATGGCGGTAGCGGACCAAGACAAAACTAGCTTCATTACTGACGCAGGCACATTCTGCTACTTGGTAATTCCTTTCGGACTTAAAAACGTCGGAGCCACTTACCAAAGGTTGGTAAGTCTTATGTTCACAGGACTTATCGGAAAGTCGGTAGAAGTCTACGTGGACGATACGGTGGTTAAAAGTAACACTGCCGAAGAGCACCCCGAGGAGCTACGGAAGGCATTGGTCATTATGGATAATTTCGGAATGAAGGTTAACCCTAGAAAGTGCTCCTTTGGCATCCGAGGAGGGAAATTCTTAGGATTCATGGTCACAGAGAAATGAATAGAAGTAAATCCCGAGAAGGCAGAGGCTATTGTGGGACTACCCACCCCAAAGACTGTCAAAGACGTTCAAAAGTTGACAGGCAGAATGGCCTCCTTGAGCCGATTCGTTTCTAAATCGGCAGAAAAAGGACTCCTCTTTTTCAAAATACTCCGAAATGTTAAGGAATTCTAATGGACCTCCCAGTGCGAAGAAGCCCTCGAAGAATTAAAAAGATATATGCTGAAGCTTCCCTTGTTGGTAAAACCTTTACCTCAAGAAGAACTCTTCTTTTATCTATCGGTCGGAGAAGAGGCCATCAGTGCTGTATTTGTCAAAGAACAGGACAGAGAGCATCATCCGGTGTACTACGTCAGCAAAACTCTCCTCGGAGCGGAAACCAGGTATACCCTGACCGAAAAGCTTGTCCTAACTTTGGTTACCACAGCGCGTAAGCTACGCCCCTATTTCCTCTCCCACCTGATCACTGTGTTAACAAAACACCCTCTAAGGGCGATTCTTAATAAACCCGAGTCATCGGGAAGGTTGATAAAATGGGAGGTAGAACTTACTGAGTATGATATCTCCTACGCCCCGAGACCTTCCATCAAAGCACAAGTCTTGGCAGACTTTGTAATGGAATTGACAGGCATCGGGTCCGAGGAGAAGGAGCCCCTATGGCATGCCTATGTAGATGGATCCTTTGTAAGCACACACGGAGGAGCAGGAATAGTATTTGTAAACCAAGATGTAGAAGAGGAGAGACTCCACTTCGCGGTCATAATTGATTACCCCATTTCCAACAACGAAGCTGAGTACGAATCCCTTTTGATTGGAATGAAACTCACTCGGGAAGGTGGAATAAGAAGAATGCTCGTTCATATTGACCCTCAATTGATTGTTCAACAAGTCAATGGCTCGTACGAGGCCAAAGATGAAAGAATGCAGGATTACCTCCGGGTAGTTCATCAAAGACAAGAATGGTTCGATGAGTGCAAAATCACCCAAATCCCACGAGGAGAAAACGAGGAAGCAAATGCCTTATCTAAAATGGCCAGTCAAATGGCTGCTGTCCATACCAGAAGGATCACTCTACTCCAGATCAATGAGTCCGAGAAGACCGAAGGTAATGATGTGAATGCCACTATGGATCCCCCGTCCAATTGGGTGACCCCAATCAAAGCCTATTTACAAGATCCAGAAGGGTACTCCATGGACAAAGCCATACAACAAACAATGTTCAAGAAAACCATTAGATACTTCCTCAAAGATGGAATACTGTTCAGAAGGACTTATTCTTGCCCCCATGCCCGATGCCTTAATGAGGAAGAGGCTCAACTAGCCCTGGCAAAAAATCACGAGGGAACATGCGGAAGCCATACCGGCGGCGAAAGCATGGTCGAACGCCTGATCCGACAAGGTTATTATTGGCCCACAATGGCAAAAGATAGAAAAACCTATGCCGAAAGATGTAAACCGTGCCAAGCTTACGCCCCTTGGGTCCATCAGTCCGCAGCCCCGTGGGAACCCCATTTGATCCCTTGGCCGTTCTCCAAGTGGGGCATAGACATAGTGGGCCCACTTATCCCCAATGCTGGTCAGAAGAAATTCCTACTCGTGGCAGTTGACTACTTCACTAAATGGGTAGAAGCGGAACCCTTAGCTCGAATCACCCTATGGAGAAATATTATGTGCCTCGAAACCTGGTAAGTGATAATGGCCTACAGTTCACGAACCAAGAGTTAGAAAAGTGGTGCGACCACTGGGAAATCAAAAATCAATTTACCTCGGTGGGATATCCCCAAGCAAATGGACAGGTAGAAAGGACCAATCGAACCCTCCTGAAGAACATGAAGGCCCGACTCGATTGGCATAAGGCCAAGTGGGTTGAAGAAATACCTGGCATACTATGGGCCTACAGGACCACGCAGAGCACCGCTACAGGCGAAACTCCCTTCAGCTTAGCCTATGGTTGTGAAGCAGTCCTGCCTTTGGAAGTATCCATAGAAAGCTAGCGAGTCCGAGAGTATGAGAAAGTAACCAACAGTTCCAACTTAGCCTTGGCCCTTGATCTACTTGAAGAGAAGAGGAACCGAGTAGCCATTCGGATAGAAGAATACAAAGCCCGGATGTCACGCTACTACAACGCTAAGGTAAAACCTCGAACCTTTCAAGTTGGAGATTTAGTAATGAAGCGGATTGGAGCTTCTAAGAACGTAGGCAAGCTTGATCCCCGATGGAAAGGACCCTATAAGATAACGGGAATTGTGGGACCCGCAACCTATCTTCTCGCCAACTCCGAAGGCGCAGTACTTAGCAACACCTGGAACTCAATCAATCTTTGGAAGTATTATGCTTAATGTAATGCAACAGTTGTACATAAATAAAAAGTTGTTTTTATATATAGAGGGCTCCGATACAAAGATCAAAAGAAAAAGATTGCAAAACAAAACGATGACTCTACAAGAATGTCATCACAGCAATCTGACCCCGATGAGCCATCTAATACAAACAACTAGAGCAAAACAGTTAGTACTAATAGCAAATCCTCACCCCCAAAGGGATATTGGATCACATCTGATACAAAAAGATTAACGTTATCCCCGCCTACACTAAGCATCCTCGATTGGACGCTTCCCTTCCCGGACAAGACGACGATGGTGCTCCTCGAATAAAGAAACCGGATCACCTATCGGAACAACTAAATCCTCAAACGCTAAAGAATCTTCCGCAAAGACCCTACGGATGTCAAGTTCTGGAATGACCAAACCCGAGGGAAACCCTGGCAAAGCCTGAACCGCATCTCGACACAATCGATAGCCTATACAGACCAGATGACACATCTCTCCCTAAAGGGACTCACGAGGGCTAGATGGACCCACTATTTCCAGCACTGCTTGAACCTGGGCCATTACTAGGGCCACCTCGTGGGTACGAGTAGTCTCCAACAGCCGTTGATTAGCCACATCTCTCTCCCTCGTGACACACAGCAACCGCTCGTCGGAAAACCGAATCTGGTCCTTCAAGGCCTCCATCCTCCTCTCTAAACCCATGACCCGGGCCTTTTCAAGCACCAACTGGCGCTCCAGATCCCAAGATTTGTTCCTCTTGGATTACAATATTTCTCCGGAAATATCTCTAGCGGTCTCCCTTTTAGCGATCAAATGAGCTATCTCTTCGTGAGCCTTAAACAAATACTTCTCCAGCTCGTCCCGACGGCGACAGACCAAGTCGAGATCAGAAGAGGAATCTCCTCGGGATCCAATGGCATCCAGAATCATATAAAGCTGCATAAAGACAGGTCGTTACCACCCAGATGATAAACCAGGTTAGTATTAGATAGAACGAATAAAAACTGCTATACCTCGCACAAATCCTTGCAGGCCAAATCCCGAAGGCTTAATAGAGGGAGAATCTTCATTAGCTCACAATCTGGGGCATTTAAAAGACCGCTCAAAAAATTCCGGCAAAAGTCTGTGACCGAAGGGGAAATAGGAACAGAACCATGCTCTCAGAGAAATGGTGCCCCTGCGAGGAGAGGATTTCCCTCGAGCGGTGGACGAGCAACACGATCCGGTCCCTCCCCTAAGGGTTGGGATCCGCCCGGAACAGAAGGGGAGAGATCCTCCTTTACTATGTTAATAACACCAACCTCTAACGGAGGAGAAGGACGCAGTATCCGCTGAGGAATTGGAAACTCCATTCGGAGAAGAGTGGAGATTGGATCTTCCCCAACAGCAGGAACTCGAATGTTCACTGGGGGGGCTGCGATAGGCAAAGCCCACTGATTCCCTCTCCCCGAGGAAGGACTTGTCACCTCTTCAAAACTCTGTTGATCAGAATCACCGTCTTTCGATAAAATGTAATCATCATATGATGTTTGTGTCAAAAAAGCTTTGTCAAAAGGTTCAATCGAAAATGCGGCCATCTCCGAACTTGTCACAAAAGAAGAACATATTATGGGCCCGAAGAGGATAAAAGCACTATGGATGATAAAGACCCGAGGAATAACTTACGAAAATATAAATTATGGCAAAGCGGCCGAACAGGGAGATTGAACGCCTCTACCCCTTCTTGAAGCCGCGCCAAGATCATGGATTCAGGGAATTCTAACAAATCGTTCACGTCATAAGATCCCGAGAACAACCCAGAGCGAGACAGCATCTCCCCCTCCCGCACCACAATCTCGGAGGTGGGGGTAACGTACCATAAACCCCATCGAAGAGGTACTCCTCATGAATTAGCCGATTGGCCCTTCGGATGAATAAAAAAGAACCTCCGCCTCCAATCCCCTCTACGAGAGCAAGGGTTGGATACACGAGTGAAGGCTCTAATGTTTTCTCGATAGACCATGCTAAAGAAAGGACCACCCGGACAGGGGCGTAAGGAGAAAATAGCCCCCAACCGACGATGAGTCATAGGGAGATTCAAGAGCTAACAACAAAGAATATACCCCACCAGGTGACGGTAGGAGTTCGGAGTTAACTGACTGGGACATAACTGCCAATAGCTAAAGAGAGTTTGGAAAAAATGGTGGAAAAATACCCGTAGCCCATAACATACCTGATCACAATACACTGTTAAATAGCCCGATGGGGGATCATAAGCCCTCTGATCGTAGAATGGTACAAGTACACCGTACTTAGTATAATCCATATTATACTCAACAAAGAGAGTCATAATGGATCCCTCGTGTTCGTTGCTCACGACAGTCCTGACACGACCTCACCCCATTAACTTCGAGGGACTCAATGGAAGCACTTCAAGGACCGAAGATTGATCCACAAGGGTGTAAGATCCCCGACCCATGAATACCTCTCGGATATGATTCATCCTAAGAGAATTAGTATGAGAAGACCGTGCCGATGCTCCCCTAGAAGAACTACCCAAAATAGTAGCTATGTCATCCTTTAGACTATCTCTCCGAGAAGAAAATCTATTCGAAGAAGCATGGCGCACCCCTAGCGACAGCGAAGGGGTCCGGACCGAGTTCTGAGTAGAACTATGAGATGAGACGGATCCTCCTCGCCTGTAATGTGGGGGCATCATCTCCTCTAGTAAGTATTTATTCCTTTCTCACGATTATTTAATTTAAGAGGGAGAGAAATCGAAGATAAGATTAAAAAGCTAAACTTGCGAGAGAATTAGTAAACTTCTCTTTGTAGTAAGTATAAGTATATTTGCTTAAAATTTAGCTCTTATATATTTATCACTCTTTGATTAAACAAGTATACTTAATTCCCCCATTATCTAAAGTAAGGGGCACGTGTCGAAAAAAATCCTCCTACTTAAGGAGAACACCTGCTTAATGTTACCATGCAAACTGACACCTCCTACTTAGGAGTAAACTTGGTCAGCAAGATTATATGTGTCATCCTCATCTCTGTCAGTTAAATTTAATTAAAGAATAATTCTAGTATTCCTTAATGATAAGGTGGAATGAGACAAAAAAATAAAAAGAGGAAAAAACAACTATTTATTCATTCGAAAGCCGAGAAGTTCTCGGAAAAGGTTACATTTACAAAAGAAATTTATTAAGAGTACAAGAATAAAAGTTACAAGAAAATGAAAGTCCTAGACTATACCCCTGTGGTTGATGGATGCGGGGCGGGATGCGAAGGAGATGTCGCCTCGGCAAAAGTACTCATCGGAGCCAGACGAGAAATCGGTGAGAACACCCCTCCAGAGCCACTGAGTCTTGGACTTGGACTACTAGCTGAACGCATCGGAGAAGGTGCAGGAGAATCCTGAGGGGATAACACACTTCCAAATCTCCCCATGAGTACTCGTCAGTCCTCAGAAGATGGCTTCTTTAATTTCTGAAGGTCAAAGGACTTAGAGAAGTCCACGTCCGGCCGCAGTAAGGACTTCGCCATTCTAGTGCACTCCAGATAACCCCACAGCATATGGCCCGTTAAAAGCTCTTGGGGCGGCCTATCAGAAGCTTCTGAGTGCTGTCTGGAGGTCTCTTGTTGAGCAAATTGGACCGCCGCATCAATTTTGGCTTGCACTGCCTCGGGAGAAAGGAACGTTGTCATCTTTCCCTCGGCCAAATCAGCCCTATCGGTGACCTGACCCAACAGCTCCTGAAGTCCCTTCTCCCTCGCTAAACCCTCGGCTTTCTCCTTCTCGAGAGCAGCGATTTGGGCCTTAAAAGTCCACTCGGACTCTTTCTTCTCCTTCTCCAGAAGGGCCACCCTAGCCTTGGCAGTCTTCTCGGATGTTTCCAGCTGCTCATATGGAGATTCCGCCCTCTCCAATCTGAAGTGCAAGCCCTCGTTCGTCTTCTGAGCCTCTTGTAGAGCATATTCGGAAGCCGATATTTTTTTGTTGAGTACATCCTCCCTCGTTTGACTCTCCTTGTCCCTAGACAGAAGGGGCGCCAATTGCGCTCAGAGTGCTTTCACCTCCTCCACATCCTTTAACCCGCACTGCTCAACAGCGGTGACTGCCTCCCGAGTCTTTCCTATCTATAAAAAGAGAAGCAAAAGAAAGAATTGTTGAGAATAGAACATATAACACAAGGAAGCATATACGAATAAAAGAAGGGGAAGCCTGAAGCTTACCATAAGTCCCATCCAGTTAAGGCTGGTATATAGAAACTGGAACTTCTGATAAACATCCCCTACAGTCCAAGACGAAGGATGCCCCTCCGGTCCACGAGGAGGCACAGGCGTTTGAAAAGTATGCCCCATCGGAGATAAAGTCACTGGAATGTGATCCCTTGGAGGAGTAGTCCTCGGAATTGGCGTCACCACATCCGAGTTGGTAAACACTGCCCAAGGACCCCCGACAGCTGTGGACGTACCCGCCTCCCCCACCAGTGAGCTCAAAAGATCCACCTTAATTTCCCTATCTTTGGATGAGGGATCAAACTCCCCTTGGATGTCCTCGGAGTCCCCCAATGAAGCCTCCGGATCGGGAACGTGAAACTGTGCCAAAAAATCTTCCTCTACAAGAGAAAACATACTTGTATAAGAAGAGAGAATGAAACTAGAAAAAATTATCATGCAAAGAATAAAAGACAGACAGAGGAGACTTACCGAAGAAAGAGGACTCTTCAACCATCGGAGCCTTCCCCTTATCTACAACACCTGCACCAGAAAAAAGAGCATCAATGTATGAGCAAAACCCCTCCAAAAGTTCAGAAAATCTTACTAAGAATCAACCATAACTTACCGAGGGGGGCAGGCTCAGGTGCTGCCTTCTTCGAGAACTCCGGAACTATCGGAGACATAGGCTCAACTCCACGAGGAGGATCGGGAGACGGATCCCTAGAAGATATAACCACCGCCTCTGCAATATTCCGGACAGAACCTTCCCCGCTAGTCCTCGGAGAGAACCCTTCTTTGGAAGCCCTCGGAGAACTTCCCGTGTCGGACCCAGCTAAGCTCAAGTAAGGACCCACCTGGCATAGTGGAACCGCGTTCTGAATCACCCCCGCAGCATCTATGAACAAATGGGTATGATCTTCATGAGTTCCCCCTGCCTCCGAACCAATGTGCTCGCCCTCGGGAGCATTAACCTCCTCCTCCTCATGATCACCCTCCCCCGGTGCATCAGAAACACCACTCGGAACGGGCTCCAAGGGACCCGATTGCGAAAAATAATTCGCTAAAACAACCCCTGCACCATCCGAGAACCACCAAACAGTTATGAACTAGTCCTATATCAAAAGAAAAAGCAAGAACGAAAGCAAGGTACTTACTAAAAAGATTTAGGGCCTCGGGAGATAGGGACAATGGCTTCTCGATAGCATCATCGATAAAAACCACGTTGTGGAGCCCGGACGTCTCGAACAACATCAAAAAATCATCCAACTCCATCATAAGTTGTTGTGAGATCACCGGGGACAGAACTATATCCTGATTCAAGGTGCGCACAGGAGACGCACCCCCTCTCCAATCAAAAGGCATATCTCATACGCCTTCTGCTGGCTGCACGAAGAAGTACCTATTCTTCCAGATACTATGAGAGGTAATAGAACCCTCCAAAATCCTCTTCGTGGAATTTTTGGCATTGTCCCGATGGCGGACGTGGTAAAACAGATACCCCCGAATGAAATTACCACATCAAAAATAGAAAAGAAATGGTCCACCCTGCACTCCAACCCATTCACCTGACACCAGAAGACGTAGATGCATAGGGCGGCAAATCCACTGGGAACCATTTGACTCGGACTGATATTACACGCCTTGAACACTTCACAGAAGAAGGGCGGCATAAAGGAGTGCCACCCATACCGCACCTGAGCGAAGTAAACCGTTGGCATCCCCGAAGGTGGATAACATGCCCTCTGATCCTTTGTTGGAATTTGAAACACCATATTCTTCTGGAAGGCTCCAGTTGAGTTGAATAAATCCAGCATCTGCTCACGATTGGCAACACTCGGGATTTTCTCAATTTTGGCAAAATCACGAGCAGCAGCAGCCTTCTTCAATTTGGGAACCCTAGCCTTTTGGAAGAGGCAGCGCTGCCCTCAATGGCAACATAAATTTTGCCCTTCCGTTTACGGGTGATCACTCCCATCGGAGCACCCCCCATCCCCGCCAGAGAGCCAATGGCAGCAGTAACTCCGGAGGTAGTGGAAGCAGCGATGGGATCAGAGCTGGTGGAAGAAGCCATCTGAGCGATAATTAAGAGAAGGTGTTTATCTGAAAAGGGAAAGAAAAGAAGAGTGCGTGAATATACTGAGAATTTGAAGAGCGAGAGAAGAAGAGAAGAAAAACTTGTTGCTCGTCGGAAAATTGCCGCAAGAGAAGATTGTAAAAAGTGAGAAGAGGGGTGAATAGTCCTCCTATTTATAGCCCAAAATTGACAACGGTCAGATGCTTCTTCAAACGTGGAGCATATTTAAAGCTCCACGTATCCACCGCATCTGCGCGCCACGCCGTTACGAATCTGACCGTTGCCAACGGTCAGATGTTTTGAACTTTGAAGCCGGTCAACGACAACCTACAACCTGCGCCTCGAGATCTCGGCGTGCTTAAAGGCAGTACCCCTAGAGGTAATCAGGTAAATTCCCTACGATCCGCTTTTTAAGATAATTATAAATACATACTCCCTCGGGAAAATACCAAAAAATGAGTTCATCGAAGACCAAGACTCGGACTAACCCCTCACCTCACTGAGGACGATGAATAAAATTTCCCTCGCCTCTACGAAGGCGATTGAAATTTGGGGGGGCTAGTGTTAACCATAAAAAATAAATATGAGACTAAAATGACGTATTATTCCTAAATATAGGAAATAATACACGAACAATACTATTGTCACGAGTACTTCCAATGAGATGTACCCACTCCTAAATAAGGAGGCCCCTCGGATGTTACCAAACCCCTCGGTCACTGACCTTAAATAGAATGAAGGAATATCCGAGAAGACATTTAAGCGTCCCTTGGAAAGTCAACGATGAATTAAAAATAGATATCGACGCAACATCGGAAAAAGAGCAAACCTCGATGGATCTGCGCGACTTCGATATCCATCAATGCGCCAAGAGGGACCACAACGGACCCCGAGTCCCATAATCTTGCGAGAATACTTCCTTGCTGAACACTGCTCAACGTAAATTACCCTCGGAACATCACTCTGAAGACCAAATTCAAGAACAAAGCCATATCTAACCACAAAAGTCGTTACAAGACACTCTACGAGGGCTTGGACACTAAAATACTACTTCACGAAGGCCAAGTCGAGCCCTCAGAGTTCAAACCAAGCCCTCAGAGACCAAGTCAAACCCTCGGAGATCAAGTCAAGACCCCAAAGATCAAATCAAACCCCTCGGAGACCATGCCCAACCCTTGGAACCCAAAACCAAAGTGGAAACACCCCTCGGAGAACATATACAGCAACCCCTACACCTGAATGAACCCTTACCGAAGCAACCACACCACTTGAAGAAGGTCCTAACCGGTCCATCAAGGCGTCACCAAATATAAGGCCCCTCGGGAAACTAACATCTCAATGAAACAGCCCCTCGGAGACCCTTGGAGACCTTGGAAGAGGCAAAGATTAGCTTAGTCAGCATCTAGTAGACTTAAGATATACCTTATCTTATCTTTTTACACCTCTACCCATATTACGACACATGTACTTACTAAACACATGCATAACGACATCTGTCCCTAACAAAGTCTATATAAAGGGAGGTGATCGATTGAAGAAAGATAACTTCGGACGGGCACATACAATTACATACACACAAAATTAAGGAGTGAAATTCAGTGAATAAAGGAAGGAATATTCTCGTATTACTCTCTTCTACAAAGTCATCGTTTTTTGAATCACGGGCAGGGCGTTCCGACCCCTAAATAAACTCGTTAAATATGTAATAATACCCAACCTGTTAACATATAGTAAATAAACAAATTACTTGTTAAGGTATCTTCTGGATTTCCCCCCTAGGATATGAGATAGCTCTACCATTTTGAGGCATTTGCTATATTGCCCCGTAGGACAAAAATAAGTGTACATGTTAAGGTATTCTTTGTCGTATCCTATAGGACATGAGGTATGTTGGCCTGTATAAGTATTCGAGATAGTGTAACCTATGTTGTTGTATTACCTTATCCACCACGAGGGTATATGGATATTCGTCATTGTAAGTGATATATTCTGAGGGCGAGACCTCTGTGCTGTTTTACCAACATCTTTACCGTGGAGGTTTATGAACAGTCGCCTTTTCAAGCGATATGTCCTGAAGGCAATACCTCTATATTATTTTATGAGCATCTTTGCCCCGTGGAGGCAGATGGTCGCCTTTTCAAGCGATATGTCTTGAGGGCGATAACTCTCTGTCGTTTTACCAGCATTTTTGCCGTGGAGGCATATGGACAGTCACCTTTCAAACGATATGTCCTGAGGGCGATACATTTGAGGGTGATACCTCTCTGCTATTTTATCAGCATATTCTTATTTTTTTCCTCATCTCGTGGATAGGGGATATGTTTCTCCTTGTCTCGCTGATGGAGGATGTCTACGTTCCTGTCATTTAAAACAGATAACAATATATGCAACAATATATATCAAAATAAAACTTCAAGATAGATAACAGGCAAGAACGGATAGCCTCCGATTTGCCTATCTTTTAGGATAGGAGATACTTTTACCCTTTAAGGTGCATTTCTATCTTATCCCATAGGATATGTTTGTTCCTGCAATCAGTCTATCAATATGAAAGAGAGAGATATATAACATTCTCAAGATAAAGATTAATAACGAATAACGGTCGAAAACTGGGTAAAGCCCAGTTCGCCTAATATGTGGAAAGGCAATTCAGGTAAACGTAAATTGTTCCAATGTAATTTAAAAGCAGAAATTAATAAGCCCAAGTGATTCATGGGCAATCCCTCCGTCGAGTTTGAAAAATATCGAATTTGGAATGATATCGAAAATAGGCTCGACATCGAATAGGCTCAATATCAAAAATAGGCTCAACATCGAAAAGAGATTTCGATATCAAAAATAGGCTCGATACGTAGGTGAATAAGTATAACATAATTAATTGTAGAATATGCAAGTGAATAATATAAGGTAATTGGTATGACTTATCTTGATTGGCGGAGGTGGAGTCCAAACTTGATATACTCCAAGGGTTTGATGAGTCTGTGCCAACCCAGAGTCGTAAGCATGTGCATAAAAAGCATAGGTCCAATGGCGCTCCGATTTGCCATTGTTCTTGATGAACTTGATTGAATTTTTCTGTCTTATCCCGTAGGATACGTTTGTTCCTACAATCAGTCTATCAATATGAAATAGAGAGATATATAACATTCTCAAGATAAAGATTAATAACGAATAACGGTCAAAAATCAGGTAATGCCCAGTTCGCCTAATATGGGGAAAGACAATTCAGGTAAATGTAAATTGTTCCAACGTAATTTAAAAGCATAAATTAATAAGCCCAAGTGATTCCTGGGCAATCCCTCCGTTGAGTCTGAAAACATCGAATTTGGGATGATATCAAAAATAGGCTCGACATCGAATAGGCTCAATATCGAAAATAGGCTCGACATCGAAAGAGATTTCGATATCAAAAATAGGCTTGATACGTATGTGAATAAGTATAACGTAATTAATTGCAGAATATGCAAGTGAATAATATAAAGTAATTGGTATGCCTTATCTTGATTGGCAAAGCGGAGTCCAAACTTGGTATGCTCCAAGGTTTTGATGAGTCTGAGCCAGCCCAGAGTCGTAAGGATGAGCATGAAATGATTAGGTCCAATGTCGCTCCGATTTACCATTGTTCTTGATGAACTCGATTGAAATTTACGGCTGCGTGCTTGTTTTCAAGTACATTCCAGTGTGTTACCCACAGACAACGCCAATGATTTGGTGCATTATCGTCCGCTAACTTGGTAAGTTGACGAAACACTCAACATCATGCTGATTCTAGACCACACTGGAACCAGCTTTGTCCTTAACACACATGTACTCCAAGCGACGTGGTGTGGGGAATGGTGGATCTTTGATGATTTTGGACTGGACTTGGGTTATCCCAAGCTGCCTACGTATCCCCTTGAGGGAACCAAGCCGGACGTAGTTCATTAGTGATAGGTTAAGTATACAATCAAGTATAATGGTATGTCGAGTATTTCGTGGATATCGAATATCTCCGTCGATGGAATGTCGAAGGTTACATTGAAGGTGATATCGGGGATGATACCGAGGACCTTCTACGTCGGGGTTGATGTCGAGTATGACGTCAGATTGGATATCGGGTTCGATGTCGAGAATGATGTTGAGAATGGTATATGCGATATATATCGATTCTTATGTCGAGTTCGATATCGGGGATACTCGATATTGGAGGTGCTGTGTATGTGAATAATTAAAGCTTACCTTGATTAGCAAAACCCGGGTATTTATAGATCTCAGAATGTGGGGACCGCACATGTGACGTACACGTGATCTGTACTATATCGAATATTACATTCGATATACATATCGGGGGCCATCCCCGATATAACTGAAGATGGGATTAGCCCATGGACCAGCCCAATACGAAAATTACCCATATCAGGGTGATTATACAATGCCGAGACGTATCCTAGTCAACCGTATTGGTGCTTTTTTTAAACTACAAAGGTGTTTCGTGCTGGTTTTGGAAACCCGGAGATTTTATACACTTTTCCTAATATTGCACGTCAGTGTAGAAGTTTGTTTGGCTTCTTATTCCCAGATTTGTCTCATGTGCAGCATGTTGCACAACCTCCCACTCTCACAGAGGAGTGGGTGGCCACTCCTCTGTGAGAGGGGCGCCCACTCCTCTGTGAGAGGGGGAGGTTGTGCAACAAACTGCACATGGGACAATCCCCTTGTTCCCAAAGGCTTTGTGTCTCACATACTAGATATAGTTTGACAATTTTATATAATTTTGTATTTAGACAACCAATATCTGTGCATTTATTAGTTACTTTTGTCCTTACGAAGTAGAAATAATTTCTCAATAAATTGTAATATTGTTGGAATATACATTCGTACCCATCAAAACCAAATTAATTAGGATTTGAATTAAAAAGGAATTAAACACAAAAAGAAAAGAAAAGATTTATTATATTAGTGAATGCAAAGAGGATAAGAATGTGCTCTAATTTGTAGAGTATATCCTTTACAAATGAATATAGCTAGGTACATATAGGAAATAATCTTAACTAATTGTTCTCTTATTTGTTGCAATGCATTTCTTGAGTGGTATGAGCATGTATAAATCTGGCTAATATTTGGTATCTTCATAATGTCTCTTTAATTATGATTGTCTACGGCATAAATATAGCATTTTCTTGTGATAATGCTCAAAACAATATTGAGTAGATGTGACTAATAACGTGTATTAATTCCTCGTACGAGGTAAGGTCTCTTATTGCTGTTAAAGGACATGTCTTCCTTCTTACGATGAAGGTTACGTTCTTCTGCGTCTGGTAATTTTGCCATCTGTGTGGCTTCGGATCGTGCATTATTTTGCGACGAGAATTGTACTTTCGCGGCATAAGTCTGTTATAGTACCGGCCTTCAATACTTGTATGAGTGGTCACTTACCATTGCTAGAACTCAGCGCGTATACCGACAAAGCTCCATCTAAACATTGGATAGTTGAATAATGATTTTAATGATTAGTAACTATTCATTTTTTTTATTTAATCGATAATTTAGGTACTATCACTACAACAAAAATGGAATTTTATGGCACTCAAAAATGTCATGTGATTAGTACTTAGTGACATTTTTAACTACAATGGCATTTCCGAAAAATGCCACTTGTAGCGGTGTAGCTAAAAGTATAACGTCACTATAAAATCTTTAAGTTGCATTTTTGAAATATCAGGTAACATAAATATTATGGCATTCTATAATGCCACAATAAGTTAATATTTTGACACAAAAAAGTCTCACCGATAATTGTTTTCTTGACTCTTTATAATGTCATTATTTGTAAAATTAGTTGCATTCAATAATGCCACTACATAAACTGTTTTGTGACGTTTTTTGCACTGCGGCAATGTGAAAATTGTTCCCTTTTTAATGCCATAATTTCTTTATGTTTTGACATTTTCACACATCACCAATAACAACACTAATCATGTCATTAATTGTCAATGTAAATAACCACTAAATGCAAACGTCTACAAAACAAACTATAATAAACAAATATATCACTTTGAAAATTCATAAAAACACTCTTAAATATACAAAAACCATGAACCAAAAAATTGTAGAAATACTTCATAAATTTATATCCAATCATAACATAGATACAATAAAAAGGTCTTTCATTTGTAAAAAGAAATATTTCAACACAGGAATTATTCAGTAAGAAAAGGCTACAACTTCTACTCAAATTTCAAAAAACATTTTTCCAAGACCGTATTTTTCCTTGTTTGTGGAAGAAAACAAGATCCATCCGAATAAGTTATCTGAATCATCCATAAAAGCCATAACTTGAGTCCTTATTAATCTGTCAAAAAGCAAAACATGAAATTCAAGTACTTAAATAAAAAAAGTATGAAATATGTAACTCTCAGAAGCTCAAAAACTAGAGGACTGTTGTTGTATATACAACAAGCTTATAACGCATGGAACATTCATATAACTTATTGTAGACTCCTACTTTAACACAACTGATTTACAAAACTACTTTCAAAGTTGCAACAATCTATAAACAATAAACAAACTTAAGAAGTGATGTATTTACGCTCTTCATGATGCAATCCATTTGATTGACAACAACATAATGTAAATTATCTATATTACACATCAAATTCTTACCATTTTGTTATGCAACTATCTTCAAATTCGTAAGGCCCTACAAATTGAGAAAGAAGTACTTTGCCATCAGAATATTCAAATGCCAAATAATGGCAACAAGAATTTGATTTACAAGTCAAATATAAGTACATATGGAGGTCTTAGAATAATAAGGTAAAGCACAAGAACTTCAATAAGAAACTCACCAACGTATGAGTCGTCCACAACTACATAAACATATTTGAATCTGCAGTTAGTTCTGCCATCCATTATCCGCTTAATAGTTCTGCATTGAGAACATCAAAACACAATTGTAATAAATTATCAAAAGAAAAAAAAACAGAGGATACCCTTCTTCCTTATTAATGTCGAATCCAATGTTCTCTGCTTATTCTCCAATAATCCTCCAGGAAAGATCAAACAAGTTTATTTCTTCATAAAATGACAAACTATTAGAGGATCATTTGTATCTTCTAAGACTACCAAAAAGAAGCATGAACTTTTATCGCGGACAACTAATCTTTCCTGCAAAACTCACATTTTGGAATGCAAGGTCGAGAATCAATTTTGTCCCTTTGTCAAGAATATCAACAACCCTTGATTGTTTTATCCAGCTCACCATATCATAACTTTTATCTTTTTTGACTATATAAAGAGACATGAAACAAGAAAAAATTAATATGATATAAACTATAAAGTAAGTAAAAGGCATATTTATATGCTGTGAAATATGGGATTAATCAATAGAAGAAAACACATATACCATTAATTCTATGGATAACCATTTTCATATGAGAACTAATCATACTGAGGGAATGAGAGCCTATTTTGCATACAATGGTTAATCTAAGAATCAAATTTAAACTGGTAGCCAATATACATAGATATTACCCTTGCATTAACATAATTATATCCGACTATTGGATGACCCCTTCCATTTCTTCTATTGCACAAGAAGATAGGCATCGCCTAATTTGCTGTGGATATGAGCCATACCAAATTCGTAATACACGCATGGCAGAATGTATAATATGGCTATGAAGACTATGAAAAATTGAAAACCAAGAATCAAAACCAAACGGTCAACACAAATGAGCGATGAAATCATTCTACTATAGGAACATCTAACACATAATTAGGAGTTAGGAATACTCTGCAGCTGTGCTACAAAAGAATATATATATATATATATATATATATATATATATATATATATATGTTTCAACTTAACGTGATTTTCAGTCTCATGAGAATTTTGTCAAACACCTTCCAGGCTTATACAATGACTTGTTGTCTTCAACCAAGAGAATGAAAGTAAGATGAATACGTGAGTGATTAAGCAATTTTAGTCGATATAAACAAATCGGTAGCAGAAGTATAGTAAATTAATTGGAGGAATTTCTTACCGTTGTAAGAAATTGTAATAATTAAAGCATAAGAACAACCGCACCATAAGTCCATAATCACCAGAGAAACATACACGAAATCATATATATAGGATTTACTTGTCAGTAGTCAGTCGGAGAATCACAGTGGAGACGCGGTGACGAGAATTGGTGAAGCTGACAGTATAAGAGACGCAGAGGAGCATGAGGCGCAACGGTGAAGAAGAATTTTGCAGAGAACAATTTGGGGCTTAGGGCATTCTTTAGATGAAGAATAATTTGTGGGTTGTAACAATGAATATCGCTAATTTAATCAAGGAATGTCATTGGCCTGGATCATAATTCTCTTACTGTGAGCGCCACCAATATTACTATTTGGTGTTAAATTACTACCATTAATAAATTAATTATAGGTGACATTGTTAAACATGACATAATATAAATTTGTTATGACATTATGGGGATTTTTAACGTTTTGGTCCCGTAAGTTGGCGTTTCCGCGATTTTGGTCCCATAACTTGGAGGACCGCGATTTTGGTCCCGTATGTTGGCTTTCGAACTCAATTTTGGTCCCTCGGTCAACGTTTTTGAAAATATAGCCGTTATGTACCGACGTGGACTGCGACGTGGCAATTTCGGTGACATCTGGCCCCAAAAATTTAATTAAAAAATAAAAAAAAGGAGAAACGAATCGAATTCAAATACCAACCGTTTGTCGCGTCGGTTCATAACACACAAAGGCAACTGAACGATTTTCTCCTTTTCCTCAAACCAAACGTCCGATTCTCTTCCGCATTTCATTTGCCGAAACATTTTCAGAGCAAAACCCCAATTCCTAGCTGCAAGCCGAAGGTAAACCCCCAATTTTGGGCTTTTGTGTTCATAGCAAAACACAAACCGTGTTAAAATTGCTATTAAATTTTAGGGCTTTTGTGTTTATGGTACTACTGTTTTAGAGTTAGGGTTTAGATTTTTCTAATTTTGTGTTAAGATTTCACAATTACCTGTTAAAATCGTTAATCGCATGCGAAATTAGGGTTTGTTGTGTTGCTCAAATGTCCTCGTCGTTTGTGGTATCTGTAGATGGCTCACCCTCGCCAAATCCAGTGCGTTTGTGGTCGAGGAATAATGATGTATTGTAAGGCTAGTAGCAACGCATCTCGCCCCGGTTGTTTTTACTACATATGCCCTATGCGTGTACGTCACACGAATTATTTTTTGTGGGCTGATGACATGACTGATGGATCGAATCTGAGGAGGAGAATGTATCGTAGTGAGGAGGGTTCTGGCGTTAATGAAAGCGAACCCCAGATTAGTCGATTCTCACAAGCTTCCAATGTTGACAGGAGTGGAATTGAGCAGTCTAGTCCTCTTAAGGACTGTGTATCCAATATGAATGCCATTAGGGCTGCTATGATTTGTTGTGTAATAGGGTGGTTTCTATTTTTTTTGGTATTTGTTCTGTTGCTTGCTCTGTTAGTTATTCTATATTCAAGGAAGTAATATGGCTAATTGCATTTGTTATTCAAGACTAAGTTCTAGCTTTTGATCTTATGTAAGACTATGTAACATTGCTACTGTAATGCACTCTCCTTTAATGTTATTGGTTACTCTTTATTTAAATTATAATGTGTTGTTTTATTTATGTATGTTATAGTATATAATCATGAATCAACATCCATTGATGGTTAACCTCAATCTTGCCTGGAGGGATAACTTGCTTAATGATGAGGGAGAGAAGTTTTTGCTTGAATATATGGTGAAATATGGTAAGGCCCATAGAATCCAGAATGAGAAGCCACTGTTGAGAGGATTGAAGCTTGCCATCCCAAGGCTTGAGAGGATCACTGGCAATTTCCATAGCATTGCTCACATGAAGAATATTGTTGAGAAGATGAGGCTTAAGCTGCATAGGTTCAAACACTTCATATCCCTACCTGGAGTTGGAGTTGTAGAGCCTGATATGGATGTTTATCTTACAATGGATTATATTGAGGATGCAGGTGATCAGGTAACTTCAATTAGATGATACTACTGTAACATGACCTCTTCATATGTAGTCTAAATCATAGTAGCCTTAACTAACTTTTTCTTGTTATAGGAGCCTGATGAATACTATTACTTCAGACACTTTGGCCTTGCATATGCTCCATTGTACTACCAGCTGTTTGAGGAGATTGGAGTTTTCACATTTCCTCCAGAACTCAACAACAGTCCAAATGAGCCTGTGCTGCTCTCTGACAGTGATGAAGAACCAATTGCTGCTGATCAGCCTGCTCCAGAAGCCATGGAGATTGATGGTGACCAACAAAGTTCTGTTGCTGGAGTTACTGCTACTCCACCAGGTGTTCAAGGAACTGGGGTGAATTTTGAAGTTGGTGAAGGATCTGGTGCTGCACCAGGAGAAGTTGAAGGGTCTGGTGCTGTTCTGAGCTGGCTGAATGATGTTGATTAAGTTTGAGTGGTTTTTGAACATTGGTTTTGAGTGTTTTGTTTGTTTGGGAAGTTTTAGTGGGTTGTGAACTTTATGAAATATGTGTTTTAGTAGTTTGTGTTATATGTTTTTAAGTGGCTTGTGAACAATGGTGCTCAATGATGACTTCTGTTTCATGGTTAATCAACAAGTTTCTTGTTTAATGAGTTAGTTTTTTTTTGTTGAATACTGGTTTTTTGTTGAATAATGGTTTTAAATGGGAGTCAATATAGAATCAGATCTTTTATATTTCATCATAGCCACAACTGGCACACCCAAAATTATACAAAATGCTGAATACCAGCAGCAGAATTTTAGTTTCCTGATAATGTTGAATCATACAAAATGCCAATACCAATATTCAAGCACATGTCATCAAAATAACTTGCCAAACTTCTTTTACAAAATGCCAATAACAACTACACTTCCTAAAAGACTTGTTATTGCTTCTTTGATGAAGAACTTCCTGTTCCATTTGCCCATTGCAGCAACATTGTCCCACCCCTAGTATTGAGTTTCACCACTCTGTTAACATTGATCATGCCATCAGCTTCGAATTGGTCATTCAAAGAAGGCCCCATTGTTGGTGGCAGTGGAGGTGTTGGAGTGTATGTGAAAAGCTGGCTTGCTTGGTTCTTTTGCTTCCTGTCATCAGAAGTTTTTCCCTAATATTGAAAAAACACCAGTTAAAGAATCTTCTAATCTCAACTGATATATGTAACACAATAGAACATGAACCATAAGAACTTACTTTGGCAATCTCTGTGTTGCTATTGTTACTCATGCTTGTATAAGTTGGTTGATAAACTTGACTAACTCTTTCTTCCTGAGTCAAGTCAACTGTAGGTTGAGAACCATTAATCTGAAGTTCATCTTGGACAGTATTGTTCAATACCACATCACCATCAATAGGCTCATCTATTGGAATATCCCTTGGGTTACTCTCTTGAATTTCACCAGTGTTCTGTTCCTGTACCACATGGTCAAGTTCAGGATCCATGTTGTTGCCAAAAAGTATATCATCTAAATCATCTGCATACTGGTCTTCAGGTTGATTTTCCTCCACTTCTTCTTGTACAACCACATTAGGAGCTGCTTCTTCTGCTGGTGCACCAGCAGCATTGTTACCTCCTCCATGTTCAGTTGTTTGGTTTCCAGTGACTCCCTGTTCAGAAGCCTTCAATGCTTCCTCTTTCCTCACAACACACCCCTTCTTGTTGTGACCTAATACTTTGCAATGCCCACACCTAACAGTTCTTTGGTCCTTTGTAAGCCTAGTTGGATCAGAAGTAGATACTACAACAGGTTTACCCCTGCACCTCCTCTTCTTTTTCAAAGGCATCTCACCTGGTTCTCCTCTTCTGACACCTTCTGGTCTACCCACTGATCTGCCATCATTAGGTGGGTTAATTGGGAGATAGTTCATTTTCTTCCACTCCTTTCTTCCATTCATAGGATATATTGGTCTTTGATATGCTTCCATATAACAATTAGTGCTGTAAGAATAATGAATAAAATCTTCAGGATCAAGACCTTGGGCAACTATAGCACTCACAGCATGTACACATGGTATCCCACTTATATCCCATTTCCTACAACCACATGTCCATTCATCCAAGTTCACTGCATATGTGTCTCCAGTATAACTTTGGATAGAGTAGTGAGAATCATCAGATTTCACTGGCCTACATACCTTAACATGAATTTGTGCTAAGTGCCATACTATTTTCCTTATCTTAGGACAACAAGTATCTTTCCACTTTGCCCTTGCTCTATCCCTGTTCTTCTGGTGCCTTGTCATCAGATACTGTGTAATCCATTCAAGCATTGACAGTATTGGCATCTTCCTTGCATCCAATATACAAGAGTTGAAAGCTTCACAACCATTGTTCAGCAGCATATCACATTTCAGTTCTGGATCAAAGTGTGACCTGCTCCAATGTTCTGGAGGTTTATCTTCTAACCAGGTGTGTGCTTGAGGACTTACTGCCTTCAGGGCATCCATTTTGGCAGTCCATTCATTAACTGTAGTAGCTCTTGCTGCCTTCCATAGAGCATCCTTCAATGCATCTCCAGTGAAACTTGCTCTTTTGAAATTGCCATGCAGATGCCTCACACAGAATCTATGGATTGAACCTGGAAAAACAGTCTTGAAAGCTTGCAATAACCCCTTCTGTTTGTCTGACATGAATGTCCATCTGTCATTCTTGGTGATATGAAGATCAAGCTTGATCACATACAAGAACCACTCCCAGTTCCTCCCATCTTCCTTGTCCACCACAGCCCATGCAAATGGATAAATGTTGTTGTTAGCATCAATGCCAACAGCAGTTAACAAAATACCCTTATGTGGACCCTTAAGATGAGCTCCATCAACCCCAATAATTCTTCTACAACCATGAAGAAAACCCTTCTTTAGAGATGCCAAACACATGTATATCCTATCAAACTTGTTTTCTCCATTTTGATTGTTTGTTGACAGTAGAACAGTTGACCCAGGGTTTGATCTTAGGACCTCTCCCCTGAAGTCCCACAATGCACCATATTGCTCAGTTGATGTCCCATTTAGCATTGCTAAGGAAAGGATCTTAGCTCTGTAAGCCTGGTGAATGGAAACTTGCACACCAGTATCTGCTTCAGCATCAATACTAAACCCCTTAACACTTCTGTTTGGATCAGACTTCCAAAGATGAATGTACTTCTTTGCAAGGTAACTTGATTTCATATTCCTTGACTTTTTGATTGCAGGACAACCATGTTTCCCAACATAAAGCCTGATTCTGAATGTTGATTCTTGTCCCTTGATTTTCCTTCCATTCAATCTCCACTTGCACCTAGGGTTATCACACTTTGCATAAATCCTGCTTCTGTCATGCTTAAATATGTGAACTGACCTTTGTTGGTTGATGGCATCTGCATGAATGGCATCCTTCAATATTGACTTGTTAGTGAACCTCATTTGAAGTTCAAACTGAGGGTTGAATATGTCCTTGATATCAAATAACTTCCCTGGTTTTGCTAACTTTTCTTGGTCACTACCACCCTCACTTTCCAGCTCATTAGATGATAGTAGCAAATTATCTGAACCTTCATCAGACAATGTCTCATATGGAGCATCCACTTCTTGTGGTACAACCACAATTGTATTGATATTTTGTACACCACCAGCTGTTGAACTCCCAACATTATCAGCACCTTTGCCAGAATATCTCTTCCTTCTCCTTGCATTCTTTTCCCCTGCTCTACACTGGGCTTCAAACAACATTGACTCAAGAACACTCTCATTTACACCATGCATCATTTCCAGGTCTTCTTCCATACCATATTCATCATCACTGAAGTACTCCAGCTCATCTTCAACCTCTACTTCTCCTGCTTCATCATCAAGTTCAATATCATCTGCTTCTTCAGTTACTGTACCCTCAAACATTGCTTGCTGTTGTATATTGATCCTCACTTCACAATCCACAAAGAGCACCATTACTCTACTCAATTGACAAGATAGGAAGTATGTGGTGATTTCTTGGTCATTCTGGATCAGGACATAACCTTCATGTTGCTTAATATATATTCCCTTCACAACCAAGAAGCCAAGTCCTGAACATAAAGATTCAATAGCACTGCAGCTTATAGTTGAAGGCCCCACAAAGTCTACAACAACCTTTGCATTTTCATAGTGCTCCAATTGGCCCTCACCAGTAACAATCCCACCATACTGCAATTCTAAAGTAACCTCCAAGGAGCCACAATCTGTTGATTTCATAATGAGAAAATTAGAAAATTGGAAAATTAGGGTTCGACAATTTGGGGTTTTCCAAAATTAGGGTTCGACAATTTGGGGTTTTCCAAAATTAGGGTTGATTTGACGCATGCAATCGGGAAAAACGTTTTACTAAGGTGAAAACATTAATTTAACATATGATTAAACAACAAACTTACCATAATTCGGAATGGGATCATCGATTTTGTCAGATTTTCGCACTTTCAACTTCCTCACTGTACGAGCCATGGCTTTAAGTGTTAAGTAGGGCGGGATGACGACGTCGCCGGAGATCTTTGACGACGGTGACGATAGCGAAGTGGCGCGAGTTGGTATGTGAGAGAGATAGGGCTGCAATTTTGGCGCGTCTTTGTAGAGAAAGAGAGAGAAATGGTGCCTTTTGTTTGCAGATTTTCGTTTCTCCTTTTTTTTTTTTTTAATTAAATTTTTGGGGCCAGATGTCACCGAAATTGCCACGTCGCAGTCCACGTCGGTACATAACGGCTATATTTTCAAAAACGTTGACCGAGGGACCAAAATTGAGTTCGAAAGCCAACATACGGGACCAAAATCGCGGTCCTCCAAGTTATGGGACCAAAATCGCGGAAACGCCAACTTACGGGACCAAAACGTTAAAAATCCCTGACATTATGAAACTAATGACATTAATTAGCATGCGTTCACGTCACTAATCGTATCAATCATTAGTAGCATTTTGTAACAATGACATTATATAAACTTATATTGACATTCTCAAACTAATGCCATTAACTAGGGTAAGTTAGTGACACTAACCTTTCAACTATAGTGGCAATTGACAAACGGTCATGGAATTGATTTATTGTGACATTTGAGAACAAATGTCAGTAGTATAGTGCCACTATAACCCCTTTTTGTTGTAGTGTATACATATTTTACTACATCTAACATATAATATTGTTGAAGGCGACTTTAATTAGGACGTACGAATGCTATATAACAAATTTTAAAAACTTGATAAATTGACTGAATGGATAAGGAAAGGCAAAAGAGGATAACGAATCACATGCAACGTAACTATTGTAACGCGGAAACATTTAAAAGAGTCTTTTCCCAAAGCAGCTGATTGGCATATTCATCCTAAAAATATAGACTCCAATTATTAGTTTTCTTTTAAAAGGAAAAGAAAGCTAATAAACGCGTTGATCGCCTTTGCTTTAAACCTTGCACTATCTTTTCCCTGTAAAAAAAAACATCCGGCAAAACACTTTATTTAAGCAGTTGTTACAAACAATATTAATTTTTACTGTGCAACTCTCAATACTATTGGAGAATCACATTCGTAGTATATACTATTACCTGATTATATAATTAAATGAAATATGTAGTGAATACTTTTAATGCAAAAATTACATTAATATGTACATGTGCATATGAAACGTTAATTAAAAAGAAATTTGACAGAGAAGTCTGTAGCAGAGATCTAGTCAAAAACTGTCCGACCTATCTTTCATTTATTATTCTATATTCTGCCCACACTTTGGCATTAAAACAAATGAGAAACACCTACGTAACGACGGAAAGTCCGGCTTTCTTTATTGAGCAATTGATGCTATAAGATCTCTTTTTAAATATTTCTTTTTTGTTTGTGGAGTATATTTTTGCACACGGAAATGGGATGTAAAGAAACTGGACGCATTATTATGAATCTGCTTTTGCTCCATGCATAAACGTAGAATGTTCTATAATGCACATGTGAGACATTGATTCCGCATAATCCCTTTTGCACTGTCTGATTCTTCTTTTTCTTTGCATAATGCATTTCTATTATTTTTAAACATAATCTCAAAATCTTGTGCACAATGTCACTGCCATTTTAAGAATATACATTATTGGTTTGGTTTTTGTTTAATAAACAATATTGGTTTGGTTTATGAGCCCGATCTTGTTCCAATTAATTGATTTTCTGCTGCAATTATAAAAATAAATAAATGAAAGAGTGTTATCATCAATACCTTTTACCAACAATCTAGAATATGGATCCTTTCTCCCATAAATGCACATATGTATATATACGGCCAAATGCATTTTTTTCCAATAACTTTTTAAAAATTTCAATAATGCCGGCTAACTTTTTGGGCCGAAAAATTGTCCAATAATTTTCATACTTTTAATTAAAAATGCCCATCAGGCTGCAAATTGGGCTTGGTCCAAAATCTAGTGACGTGGAGTGTGTGACTCGAACGACACTATGACGCCGCGTATTTATTTATTTTTAAATAAAAAATAACTTTAAATCTTTATAATAACTTTAAATTATAACTATTATAAATAAAACTTAATATATAACTCTAATTTTAAAACTTAATCTAAATAACTAATAATTAAAAAAAAAATAGAAAAAGAATAACCCCCCCCCCCCCAACAACACCCGCCACCACCTCCATCGACCACCACCACCAACGTCTGATTCTTTTCTCTCCTTGGTGTCCTCCATAACCACCACCTCTGCCTACCCCCAAAATTCCTTCCCAACCGTAATTTTGATTCTGATTCTGATTGAAAGCGTGGAGCAGGACGAATCTTGAAGGCGTGGAGGAGGAAGATTTTGATTCCGACGCACGACTCCTCTGCGTAGTGGCACGACAGGTGGAGATTTCAAGGCGTCCCACCTCTTGGTGTTGTGGCCGTGGGCATTGGGGAGGTGAGGGGGGGGGGTTATTTCTTTTTTCAGTTTTCTCTTATTAATTATTAAGAAATTAAGTCATTTAAATTGAAATTATATATAAAGTTTTTTAGTGTTAACCATAAAAATAAAAAAAGGGGAAAAGAAGAAGGTTAATCCTACTCGGAAAATCAATAAATGGACAATACAGTTGTCACGAGTACTTCCGATGAGATGTACCCACTCCTAATAAGGAGAACCCCTCGGATGTTGCTCTACTTCTCGGTTACTAACCTAACAAAGGCATAAAAGAGCACACGAGGAGGAATATAAGCGTCCCTTGGAAAGTCAAAGGGTGAGTAAAAAACAGATATCAACGTGGCATCGGAAAAAGAGCAAACCCCGATGGATCCGCGCGACTCCGATATCTACCAATGCGCCAAGAGGGACCACAACGGACCCCGAGTCCCATGAACTTACAAGAAAACTTCCTTGCTGAACACTCCTCAATATGAACTGTCCTCGGAACACGTTCCTCAATGAAAATTGCCCTCGGACCATCATCCGAAGACTCATTCTCAGAGAAAAAACCAGAGATGAAGAACAGAATGTCTAATAAATATATTCCGAGAGCTTAGACGGAAAAATCTCATTTCAAGCAGAGTAAATACAGCCCTCGGAGATTAAATCGAGCCCTCAGAGATTAAATCAAGCCCTCAGAGATTAAATCAAGCCCACGGAGATCATATTATACCATCAAGGATCCTGTTACGTTATCACATTATGTCCTCGGAGATCACCCCAGCCATTGAAGAATAAACCCGAGTCAAGAAAGGGAGATAAAGCCCCTCGGAAGGCATATACAGCAGTCCTTACTTTCATACGAGCATTCTTATTAGGTGTCAAGAAAAGCCTAGCCCTCGGAAGAATAACGTCCCCAAAATAATCATTCATTGGAGATCCTCGAAGCCATCGGAAAGCACAAAATCGGGTCTAGTCAGCATCCAGTAGATCAAGAGATAAATCTTATCCTAATTTGTACACCTGTATTAATGAAACGACACATGTCCTTACTAAAGCACATGCACAAGGACACCTGCCCTTATCAAAGTCTATATAAAGGGAGATGATCAACAGAAGAGAGATAACTAAGTCCAACTTAGTACAACTTACTACTAGTACACAAAGAGAAGGAAACGTTTAGTGAATAAAGGAAGAAAACTTTCTTGTAGTTCTGATTATTTTCCAGTCATTTCCACCTGCGATTGTTTCTGAATCACGAGCAGGGCGTTCCGACCCAATATAAATTTCTTCCGTTAAATAGGGAATAATTCTAAACCCGTTAACAAAGTGGCGCCGATGGATCCGCGCGACTCCGATATCTACCAATGCGCCAAGAGGGACCACAACGGACCCCGAGTCCCATGAACTTACAAGAAAACTTCCTTGCTGAACACTCCTCAATATGAACTGTCCTCGGAACACGGTCCTCAATGAAAATTGCCCTCGGACCATCATCCGAAGACTCATTCTCAGAGAAAAAACCAGAGATGAAGAACAGAATGTCTAATAAATATATTCCGAGAGCTTAGACGGAAAAATCTCATTTCAAGCAGAGTAAATACAGCTCTCGGAGATTAAATCGAGCCCTCGGAGATTAAATCAAGCCCTCGGAGATTAAATCAAGCCCACGGAGATCATATTATACCATCAAGGATCATGTTACGTTATCACATTATGTCCTCGGAGATCACCCCAGCCATTGAAGAATAAACCCGAGTCAAGAAAGGGAGATAAAGCCCCTCGGAAGGCATATACAACAGTCCTTACTTTCATACGAGCATTCTTATTAGGTGTCAACAAAAGCCTAGCCCTCGGAAGAATAACGTCCCCAAAATAATCATTCATTGGAGATCATCGAAGCCATCGGAAAGCACAAAATCGGGTCTAGTCAGCATCCAGTAGATCAAGAGATAAATCTTATCCTAATTTGTACACCTGTATTAATGAAACGACACCTGTCCTTACTAAAGCACATGCACAAGGACACCTGCCCTTATCAAAGTCTATATAAAGGGAGATGATCAACAGAAGAGAGATAACTAAGTCCAACTTAGTACAACTTACTACTAGTACACAAAGAGGAGGAAAAGTTCAGTGAATAAAGGAAGGAAACTTTCTTGTAGTTCTGATTATTTTCTTGTCATTTCCACTGCGATTGTTTCTGAATCACGGGCAGGGCGTTCCGACCCAATATAAATTTCTTCCGTTAAATAGGGAATAATTCTAAACCCGTTAACATTTATAATTTAAACAAATGAAGTTAATTATATTAAAAAAAATATTATTAATATTGTTTTGGGCTTAAATTTTTATTTTTGGTTTTCTTGGTTTTTTTAAGAAAATAGTAGATATTAAAAATTAAGTTTTTTAAATTAGAATTATATTATAAGTTTTAAAATCTATATAATAAAGTTAATTATAAATTTTAATAGTTATTTATTTATCTCACTCTTTCTAGATTTATGAGTAGGTTGTAGCGCCTTGCCTAAGGTTCGAAGAATAAAAATGTCTCTATTTGATGATTGAAAAGTGTTCTCCCTTTATTCATTTTATCCCCTTGCTTTACATAGGAGTAAGATTGTATACACGTGGTTTCTTTGCATGTACATTTTTTGATAAGTTCCACATGTAGTTTGTAGGAGCTGAGTGGCTTGGCCCTATTTTCGACAACTATCTTCTGGGTGCTGATACATACTTAAAGTGCTGCCGCCATTGAGTTCCGATACCTTCTCGGAAAGGGAAGCTAATATTTTTGTTTTGGGGGGATGGGAGGTCCTATCATGAATCAGGGGATGCTCATGCCCCGTGTTGTAGTGTATCTGTATCGTATCTTGATTAGGCGACTGCTAGGGTATCGTGTCCCTATGGGGTATTTGTGAAGTTATTTAAATCTTTCGATACCTCGCACGGGAGCTGTACCCTGTAAATCGCCTATCGTGATTCAAGGAAATGGTGGAGTACTGTTTTACCAGCATCAGGTGCAGCATCTAAGGCTACTGATATTGGGGTAGGTCTTCTTCATGTTCTGATGGCATCGTGAAAAAAAATAGGTTAACACTAGCCCACCCCCCCAATTCCTGTTATCTTCGTTTAGAGGCAAGATGAATTTTTGTTGGGTGGGGGGTATCGAAGTTTTTCTTGCTTTTTTATAATGTCGTGGCGCATTTAAGCCCACGTCTCTTAGTGGCGGGAAAAGCGGTGTAAGGGTCCAAACTTTTTGTTTTTCGTGCCTATTAATGTGGTGTTGTGGGGCATTAGCTCATTTAATGAGGGATCATGGGCAACTAACTCCCGCTACTCCTTAATTCTTAGGGTTATAAATACCCTTTTGCTTCTTTCTTTTCCCGCACTTGCAATTTTTCGTGCTCACTTCTCATCTCTGCAAATTCAGCTTTCACTCCCATCTTTACTTCTCATCTCTGCAAATTCAGCTTTCACTCCCATCTTTGCAACCTTAGCTTTTGTCTTCATCTCTCTTAAGCTTTCCCAATGGCATCTTTTTCGAACGCCGATCTCACCTCCGCCGCTTCCGTCTCTGGTGTGGCGGTTTTCTCGCCTGCTTCTGACCCTCCAGTGGTAACAGGTGTTTTCGTGCCGACCACTCGTAAGAGAGGTGTTGCGGTGGTGGCGGCAGCGGGAGCGCTCCTCAAAAGAAGAAAAAAGCCAAGAAAACGACCAACAAGGGTGCTGTTCCCCGGAATACTCAGAAAGTGGACGCCACCGTTAGCACTTCTACAAATGTGGAGGTGCAGAAGTTGTTCACCAAATTTGGGGCATCACGTCGTAATCTGGAGGTGGTGATGCCTAGGGCAGATTAGAGGGGAAACGCTCCTCCGCCAAAGTACCTTACAGTATACTATGCGCAAGTTAAGGCTGGGTTGCGATCGTTCTTTCCACCCTTTTTCTGTGAGGTGTTCAAGACTTGTGACGTGTGTCTAAGTCAGCTTACCCCGAATAGTTTTGTTGTACTATCCCTTTTTGTCTTTTGGTGTTTAATCAAGGGTCTTGATTGCACTGTTGAGAAGGTTTTCTCGATTTTTGAGTTGTTGGTATCCCATGGGGGGTGCCCTTTTACTTTTTTGCGCATCGCGAATCCAACAACCGCATCTAGGATGGTACTATCAGTTCACACAACACTTGGAAGAACAAAATTTACTTCGTCAAGCCTCTCATGGGGAATGGGACATGACCCTTACTTGGAAGGTGCCCAAATCTCCCTGAGGCGAAGGCATTGGTGGAGTGCGCTTCGTTCATATGCTTGTATCGGATCGGGGGGCTAAGGTTTATTGCCCCTATTGATAAGATGGTGAAGCCCTTGGGCGTGCCTCCCACACACGTAGCCCCCTTCAGTAAGTTGTTCACTCCTTTATTTCTTTAGCATTTGATTTAGGATCCCTTATGCACTTGGTTGATTGCTTTGTTTGGAAATGTGATGCAGAGGAGGCTTTGAAGCCTTTTATGATTGAATGGGTTGAGCTCTATGGTGGCGCCGAGCCGCGTGAGGGTATCGAAGCCCAAGGGATGCTAAAGCTCAAACGGGATCTGGAGTTCTCGAATGGGTTGTCGCTCACGATGAGGTTGTCCCCGCGCATGCGAGCGGATGCGAACTCGGTCATCAAGGGTTCTAACTTTTACTGCACTGTCTCGATCGTCTAGCGGTACTTCGGGCCAGCCCGAGGGAGATGAATCGGAGGTGGCTCCAATGGACATTGCGCCCTTTCCGTTTACCATCGAGGGGGGTAATGAGGACTTGGGATTAAAGGGGGCTTTCTTGCATCCTCTTTCAACTACTTCTGAGGCCGCACTGGTTCTGTCTTCTATTGCCCCTCCGGCCACCACAACTGAGTACATTAACATCTCTTCCACTGATAAGTCTTCTTATCATCACTCTTCGGCCTTTTTGGAGATGTGCAACCTTCCTTTGTCCACATCTCCGTTGGTGGCGTCTGGCTTTACCCTTGGTGAGCACTTGGCTATTTTTTTACTTAATGTGCACGTGTTTCCTACAGATAAGGGGAAGGCTCCGATGATTTCAGAAAAGGGGAAGCCTCCGATGGACGAAGCCTTTGACTTGGGTGAGTGCCTTTCTCTTCTTCTTTTTTTTTCTTTTTTCCATCTTCTTTGTTCCGAATGTTTAAAGTGACTCTCTTACACCGACTTCTGTTATTACAAAGGGAGACTCAGTACGGGCTTTGGGAGGGATAGCTAAGGCCCAAGTTTAGAGCTGGCTTTCCTCTTAGGTGAAGATCCTTCTTTGCCTGCTATTGGGGATGTGCCTCCGGGCTCGTCATTGAGTGGGAATGCTTGGTTGCTGGACGAGCTGATGTCCGAGAAGCCAATATTTGTTGACCCATCGTTTGCTCCACCAAGGGGGTCTATCCCCGCCCTCATATTGGGTTCTCCTATCGTGACGCAAATCACATACCCAGGGGGAACTACTCTTAGAGCCCTTCTTCTGCAGGTTTTTTGACTCTGGGTAACTTACCTCCCGTGGAGGGAGTAGATGCGGCCCTCGGTACTATTTTCCACTTCTTTGCTTCCACCAACGCTTTGCCAGCCGATGGATGACAATTTCTCTTAGCATGTCTTAACTGGATGGCTTTGATGGTATGCCCTTTTTTTCTTATGTTCTTTGTGGGTTATCGTTAGGCCTCTTTTTTATACTTTCTTTTTCTTTTTGTTCTTAAGCGTATAAAGTTCTTCTCGTTGTTTTACTTGAGGTTGGGAAATTGCGGGAGACTGCAACTATGAGTCTATGACCGATGAGAGGTATAAGAAGATGGAGCAAGACCACAGAGTTCTCCAAGAGAGGTTGGCCAAGCATCAATTGGCTTGGAAAAAGGCTACTCGTCGGATGCATGAGCTCGACGTTGAGACTACTCGTCTCTAGAATTCAGCTTCAGAGCTTGAAGCTTCCAACTTGGCCTTGAATGAGAGGATAATACTTCTTGAGAAGGAGAAAGTTGTCGGGGAGCTAAGGGAGGGGGAGTTACAGAGGAATTTGGAGCAGGCTCTTCTTCGGGTGGATGCCGTTACAGAAGAGTTGGCAAATGTCCGATTTCGGGGGGCATACCTACGGAAGTTGTGCAGGGTAAATTGGATGTCGCTATTAAGTATGCTCAGGGGGAGACCTTCAGGCAATGCCAGACCAGTTTTGCCCAGAAATATCACGGGTATCTGATGGGTCATCTACTCTGGGGCTTCCTTCAATGTGTTGGGCAGGCGCGAAAGAAGGGGATGCTACAGTAGGGGATAGACATGCGCCAACTGGATATTCGCGAGATGGTGAAACTTTCCACTGAAAAAGCCTATGCCCTTTTTGAGAGGCATAGTTCTCATGCACCGCCTTCATCGTCAGATCCCAGCACAAGAGTCCCAGTCACTGCGGTGCTTCTGAGGCCGGTGACGCCCGGAGGGGTGCTCCCTTTGTCACTTTCTCCGATAGCGGTGCTAACCAACGTTCTATCCGATGTGCCCCTTCCTCCACCCACTTTGGCTGCCCCGTCCTCCAATGCTTGGGGTTTCATAGATGTAGGATCTTGGCTTTACATTATTTTGTTGTCTTTCTGTTCCCTCTTTTTTTTTTGGTTTTGATCTTTGGATGTGTACTTTGAACTTTTTGAATGAATGAATATTGGCTTCTTTCATGCTCACGTCATTTTTGTATGGATATGTATGACTTTATGACTGAAAATTCCTCTGACACTTTTGGGGACTTGAGCTCCTCTCTTTTAGCCTGCATTAATTCCTAAGTTTAGAACATATCCCCAGTCATTTGGGGTAGTAGCTGCGTGTTTCCGCCCCATCATTGCATGGATGATGAGGAGGAGTATTCTTCCTCCATCATGGGAGCCGATGACACGTGTTCTTTCATTTGAAAGGGTGTAAGGTGGTGATTGGTTAGAGGGGCCACGTAACTCGGGCGGTCTCCCAGTTGTCGTAGGGTCCACTAGGGTGATTGTGTCACTATGTATCTTTTGAACTCTGAACATTCCTTTTCATGTGATCTAAAAAAGCACATCTTCTTCATAAAAATATCCTCTCTTTTGTTGAAAGTAAACTCTTGTCCTTTTACATTTTTTCCTTCTTCTTTATTTTTTGTGCTGAACTGATTAGTGTGGTAACCTATCCTAGTGATAAGGCATATGTTATGACTCCTCTACGTTCTTCTCATTCTCAAAGTAGCTCTCTTCCCATTCGAAATTCCTCGTCGTTGCATGGCGTACGTCGTAATTTTGTTGAAGGTTTTCCTCAGCCTTCTAGGGGAAGGGTTGAAGGAGGTTTATCAGCCATATTCGAGAATCCTTCGATGACGTCTATTTTCGCACCGCTCTGCACTGATGCTTCTTTAATGAGCAACATAAGGACGGTATTTACGGGTAAGGAAGCTTACCTTCCCATCAATCGTTTTTCTGTATTTAATACCATTACTGTGCACCCTCGTGGTTTGGTTGGAGGGGGTCGGGTGGGATCCACCATGTGTATGGAGTTTTTGGACTATATCGTTACTTTGTTTGCCGAGTATCAATTAGAGCCTGACAAGTGTGATATTGTCGTGCCTCGTTCTCACCAAAGGGATTACGATCCCCCACTGGGTATGATAGTGTATTCAGATTAAATTTGATGCGGGCTTCGCGTATTTTTCCACCTTTTTCTAGAGTCCATCTTTCAATATTGGCAGATGTGCCCGAGCCAGCTTACGTCCAACTTCTATTGCTATCTGATAGGGTATATCCTATGTAGTAAGCTTTTGGATTTAGTTCTCATCCCCTATCAGGTAGGGGTTGTTTTTATTTTGTGGCCTTGTCCCAGTGGCCTTCCCTTCTCCAGTTTGGTGTATCGGTATAACCGTCGTTATTTTACGACTATCGCTACGCGTGTTACCCCCTCGGACGATTGGAAAAATCGTTTATTTTTCTTTTTTGAAGCTTAGGGATAAGCCTGCTTCTTCCTGGGGGTACCTACTCAGTGGGGATTAGGGCACATGGTGCAAACTCCAGAGGCGGCCGTGCAGGAAACGACGGTTTTGTACGATATCGGTTTGTTTTCAAGAAGCTATGATATATGCGGTTTGTTGGAGTTTTCCGAAGCCTTGGCGATGGCGGGCTTACAAGAGAGTGCAAAAGCTTTGGATTTCCCTTCTCAGCCTTTACAAACTAATTTCTTCTTTCGTAAGCCCTTTTCTCCTTGTGTCCTTATGATAGTGCATTTCATTATTATTTGACTCTTTGTGTGTTTTTTGTTCCTTGCAAGGCCTGAGATGGACTTTTTCACTGTGAGGGCATTTGACAAGGCATTTTTAAGTTGCATGTCTAGCATCAGTCATAGCAGCAAAGGTGGGGAAGGATTTTCCCTATCGGGTTCCAAGACATACTATCCGGGATAACCATCCCTTGATGTTAGATGGGGGGCTTCTACTTAGGCTGCCGAGATTTCTCCAATAAATGTGCCGAGTTCCTCTCTCCGAGAGGTTCCGAGGGTATCGACTTCTGTTGTTACCCCCTTGAATTCTTCTCTAGGTTTAGGTTCATCGACTCTCGGGTAAGTTGCTATCCTCGCGATTGTTTTGGTTCCCCCTTCGGGTCAAAACGTTGTAAACGTGGTTGAGGAGTGTCCACAATCCCCTCCTCACCAGGAGACCTAGGTTATTGGAGGCGACCGCGGTAGGATGCCATCGAGGGTTGATGCCTTTCCTCAGATAGCCCCGAGTGTCAGTGTTTTGAAAATCGAACCGGACTGGCCAGTCCGATCGGTTCAACCGCTGACCGACAACTTGTCTGGTCTAGAGCATAAAAAAAACCGCGATCGTGAAAAAATGATCTGAACCGTTGAAAGCGGAATTGAACCGATGATCCGGGTCGCTCTTGAAACCGTTTCTTCAAAAACAAAAATAATTGGATTCTGATTTTTTCTCCTTTGACAAGAAACGAAAAATTGCAAGATCCACTTTACACTGCTACACTTCCGAAAGAAACAAAAATTGCGAGCTATTGAGTTCGTCTTTATACATGAACCAATGAAATAGAAAAAAAAAATTAAAGAAGGAAGGAAAACTTGATGCATTGCTGCGCATTCGAACTGGTCCTTGGTTAATGTGATGCACTTAACTTTAAGTTAGGGTTAATAATTTAATATTACTCTTGTGGACATGAGCCTGCATTATAAAAAGAGTTATGGGCTTTGTGAGAGTTTAGGACGAAATATTAAAACTGACCTATAAATTTTTTTCAAAACTAAAAATGCTCATTTTTTTCGGGCCTTGTAAAAATGCCCCGTAAGTCTTGAAAAATCTTGAAAAAATGCCCGTTTGCCTTAATCGGGCTAAAAATGCCGACGTTGCGACATAGTCATCAAAACGTGTCGCCACGTCAGAAACGCTTCTTTTAATCTACAGGTTGAATAACGTTTATTACATGTCTTATAACGGACCGAAAATTTGCAACGGTCATAATTCCAAAATTTGAATAAAGCTGGCCAAGAACCCTAAATCCCCAAATTCCCAAATTGTATCCTCCCATACGAAATTGACGGTGCGAAAATGTCTTCCTCAACTACTAGCTCGAGTATAATGTGCGATTGCGGAAGACCCGTTGTCGTTAGGGTTGCAACAACCGACGTGAATGTGGGTCGCATGTTTAATGGATGTTGGAAGGGCCAATTCGGTTGCCAATTTTTCGTTTGGCTAGACCCCCCCGTATGTGAAAGGCTTAGGACCATTGTGTCTCTACTTCGTGCGAAAATCGATAGGAGCGAGGCAAAGGTGAAGCAACTCACGGCCGATCTCGGGTCGATGGACAATCAAGGTTTGGAAACGATTGAACGCTTGTACGAGAACAAGATCATGGATTTGGAGGAAAAGGTGAAGAATCTGCAAATCGAGAACCAAAAATTGGGTAAATGGATTAGGCTTTCTTTGATTACCTTATTTGTTGTTTTTATGGTCGTTGTTAGGATGATATGATGTTGTTAGGGTCTGGAAAGTGTTGTGTTGTTTGGAGTGATCGTGTTTGGTGGTGTGCTTGTTGTATCTCTTCGATTTCTTTTGACTTTTGGTAGTTTGATGTTGTAACCGAATGGTCACCTCTCTGTAACTCTTCATATGAATCTGTCCCAATTCACAAGATTGTGCATATCAAAAGACACCACTTTTGCATATAAATATGTATCCAAAGATTAGAACCAAATATCAATAACTTAAATTCCCTACTCTGTTCTCTTACATAAAATTATAGCAACATGATTATCACTGCAGCCATGTTGATTCAACTCTTCTTTTATGATCCTAATTTCACCCGCCTTGCCGAAGCAGTATTCTTGGACCGACTAGTCAAATACGGCAAGAGGCATCGATTAAACAATGTATATGCTTTGAAGAGAGGAATGCGTATCATCATGGAGGAGTTGAACACGATTGTTCATGTTCCTTATACAATAGACCAATTAGAGATGAAGATTAGAGAGTTGAGATTAAAGTTTGCCTTGTTTAAAAACTTCTGTGACCTTCCTGGAGTTCATCTCTACGGGGATGATTTAAATGTTGGAATTGGTGCCGCATACAATTGGAATATTCCCATGGTATGATCACTATATTTTAAAAGCTTTTGTCATTCAATTCATTAATGCAACTGCAGTGAGTAATGTACCCCCATTAGGCCCTGTCAAATGTGCACCATCCACACCAATGAATGGTCTACAACCTGCTTTATACCCTTCTTTCAGTGCCTGGAAACAAATATAGATGCATTTGAATCTGGTCTCTCCACCAATGTCCTCTGTGCATATGGCAACTGTGGTTCCTAGATTTGTCCTTCTAAGCTCTGCCTGATATTCAAATAGTTTAGAGTATTGAAAGGAGGGAGTACCTTCAAGCTTCTTATTTGAAATCAATTTGGCTCTGTATGCTTGATTGTAGGAAACATTGACATGGAGCTTATGGATTGAGTCCATCTGGAATCCAGTGGTATTTCTTTTAGGATCAGTGACAAATACATCCAAGAACTTATGAGACAGCCATGTTGACTTCAAATTGCTGACATAGGATGTCTCTGAACAAGTGTGTCCAGGCTTGTATGCCCTTACCTGATATGTCTCTTGATCTGGAACCTTTTTTGCATGCAGCCTCCATGGACATTCTTTTACTTCACATCTGTAGTGCACCCTTCCACGATCACTCTTGAAAACATATACACTCCTTCTCTCTTTGATTGCAAGTGACTTAACAGCAAAGTGGAGTTGCTTTTTGCTATGAAATAACATCTTCAATTTAAACACAGGATCAAACATGTCTACCTTGTTAAAGCACTCAACCTCTGGATCCTCATTTCCCCTAGGATCTGTGAAAAACCAAGGCTCCCTTGCTTCTACATCAGCTACATCTGGTTCATCTAACCATGGGGAACCATCAACATTTTCCTCCACTCCAGAACAGTTTACATCAGGTACAACATCTTCATCACCCAAGTTTATATCAGATACAACATCTTCATCACCCAACTCACTTTCAATCAAGTCATCATCATCAAACACATCTACATGTGCAAATAACTCATCATCCATCTCCTCACTAGATGCTTGATATGATTCATCCTCACTCTCTTCCTCACTTTCATCAACATCAATAGCTATCCCCTTACCCTTATCCAAATTATGTGGATTACTAATCCCCTCTCCATTTCCATCACCCTCATTTGCAGAAACAGGAGCACCCTTATCTGTTCTTATAACTTCCTCAACAGGGACACTAGCAGGCACACTAGCTGGGACACTACAAGTTCCTACAACAGGGACACTAGCTGGAAGGTCTGTCTCTAGAACCTCATCCACCACAGGCACATAATTTCCTTCACTTTCACCCTCAAGTTCAACTGCCCGATGGTTAGGGTCCACTACATACATATGAAACTCCATCATTTCCTTATGAGCTAACCTAGCGCCACGATACAAGTACTTGTCAAAACTTACAGAAAGATGATATCCCATGGAAACCATAAAGTATTTCTTTGGCCCTCTAACACCAATATCAGTATATAACTTATCAAGGAGTGATATGTTTAACTCTCTGTAATTTACGTAATCGTACACTCTTTTTGCTTCTGAGCCTTCATACTGCCCACCATTAAATGGAGATGTGTCATACCTCCCTCCATAGTGTAATACCAAAGTCACGAATTTGCTTCCTGGGTCTGCAAAAAGGTAAAGGAAATTAGTTAAGAAGGTCACAGACTTGACTCCAAACCCTAAAATCAAACAAAAATACTACTACGAACAAAGAATGGATAAACTTTGAACAAAATGGTACAATGGGTAATTCAAAACCTAACCCAGTCACTATAACGAGAGGATTATAGGAAAAAAAACAAAAAAAACCGAGCGCACTCACCATAATCGGGCGGGGGTAAACCACTTTCAACCGATGGTCTAATTTTCACCATCTTTCGGCTCTTCAATGTGCGTCGACCTCGTAGACTTGAAGATTTTAGTTGGTCGCGATGAATTGGAGTTGTAGAATTAGGGGATTAGGGTTCTTCGCTATTTTGCCGCGGTTTTTAGTATTAGGGTTACAAAATTAAGCTAAGTGTTTGTATATATATATATATATATATATATATATATATATATATATATATATGTTTTCAAATAACCAAAAACGTTATTCAACCTGTAGATTTAAAGAAGCGTTTCCGACGTGGCGACACGTTTTGATGACTGTGTCACCACGTTGGCATTTTTAGCCCGATTAAGGCAAACGGGCATTTTTTCAAGATTTTTCAAGACTTACGGGGCATTTTTACAAGGCCCGAAAAAAATGGGCATTTTTAGTTTTGAAAAAAAGTTATAGGGCAGTTTTAATATTTCGTCCGACAGTTTATAGTACGTTTTCCCATTTATATAATCCTACATTTTTTAGGAAGAAAAACTTAAAATATATATATATACATCTAAATAAATAAAAGTATACATATAAATGTCTTACTCTTAGATAAATATTTATTATATACAATAATCTCTGGTGTGCACATATATTGGTGCTTTTATGTTAATTAGACTAGATTGATATAATATTTATTTTTTGATACTTTAATAATTTGATTGGAATTCTATAATTTGACCGCCTCAAATTTGGCATATTACATAATTGTATAATATGTAAAAGTAAAAACAAGTAAAATCATGTTAGAAATACATGAGTACGTTGTAATGACAAATTCTTGAATTCTAAAAATAAAAACAAGAAAGAGATCGAAAAATATTTTTTGAGTAAATTTAAAACTACAATTGTGGTTCAATCTCTATCTAATCATCTGATTCAATTCTACAAGAACAATATCAAAATTTGTGGTGAAAATCTTCAATTTGATCTTCGCTGAAATGATTTGAACTTGGAAAAACGTTAATTCAAGGGTCTTGGACTTGATCTCAGATTAAACAGTGATTTGATTTGAGGATTTGACTTGAGGAATAGATGAGCACTGATTTGACTTGAGGATTTGATGGAAACCGATTTGACCTTCGTCCTCAGTTCTTTGGATTTTTTGGGTTTTGATCTTTCTAGTATGGATTTTGATCTTAAAAAATGGTTTTCGAGGGTCTTGTGACTTGATCTCGGATCGAACGGATTTTTGGCTTGAATGTTGTAAGAAAGGTTGAGCTTTTAAATCCTTTGCAACTTCTTGAACCAAGTTCTTCAATTGATCGATGGAGATGAGCCATTTGGAAGAGACTTGGATTCCTTGTCTTGAGACTTTGCTACACCCTCCTACTTCAACCAAATTTTGAGTGGTTTCTCTCAAAGGCTTCATCGCACGCGCCATTCTTTGATTGTCCTTTCTTGAGAGAGTCGAATTTTGGAAGTGAAAAGTGGTTTGGCTTCCTTTGCCGAGGACTCCACCAAGTTCTTGAGTTTCGACCTCTTCAGCAACCTTGTCACGTGCCAATCTTTGATCGTTGTTTTCCACGAGTTCTTGCTTTTGGAGGTGATGGGAGACTTCACCTTTGTTGATTGTAATCTTGATGCACCCTTGAACTCCAATGTTGTTGGTGACTTCTTCAAAATTTTCAACTCCTTCTTTGCGCTCTAGCTTTTGGAGAAGGCGATTCAAGTGGTCTTCACGTTTTTGAGCTTGAGTGGTGATATTCGCAATGGCTTTTGTCAGCGCTGCAACTTGCTCTTCTAGTGAGGATGCTTGGTCATCTTCTTTAGCATCATGTCTTGCCCCCGGTGTGAGTGTATCTTTCATCATCAGTTGCGAAGAACCTCCGCTTGTTGCCCCCATTGACTTTTCCATTGTTGAGAAACACTGACTTCTTGTGATTTCAAATTTGAGACTTGCTGGAAAAGAGATGAGAGGTAGAGATGGTCACACCGGGCGTGCCAAATTTGTAATGACAAATTCTTGAATTCTGAAAATAAAAACAAGAAAGAGATCACAAAATAATTTTTGAGTAAATTTAAAAATACAATTGTGATTCAATCTCTATCTAATCCTCTGATTCAATTCTACAAGAACTATATCAAAATTTGTGGTGAAAATCTTCAATTTAATCTTCGCTGAAATGATTTGAACTTGGAAAAACGTTAATTCGAGGGTCTTGGACTTGATCTCGGATTAAAAGGTGATTTGATTTGAGGATTTGACTTGAGTATTTGATGAACACTGATTTGACTTGAGGATTTGATGAAAACCGATTTGACTTGAGGATTTGATGGAAATCAATTTGACTTGAGGATTTGATGGAAACCGATTTGACCTTCGTCCTCAGTTCTTTGGATTTTTTGGGTTTTGATCTTTCTAGTATGGATTTTGATCTTCAAAAACGGTTTTCGAGGGTCTTGTGACTTGATCTCGGATCAAAAGGATTTTTGGATTGAATGTTGTTGAAGAACGGTATGAATTTGATTTAGATTTTTCCGGATATGTTGAAGATTTGATCTTCTTGGCAGAAACACGATCTTCAAAAAACAGTTTTTGGATGAACTTGAGGCTTCATAGCGGATTGAAAGGAGTTCTTAATGAAGAACACCTTGAAGATGGTTGAATGATACCTTGAATTCCGCGAAAAACGCTTGAACATGGTTGAAGGATACCTTGAATGCCGCGAAGAACACTTGAAGATGGATGAATTTGGTGGAGCGAAAAACTTAGAGCTTTTCCCTCTTCAACTTGTGAATATTTTTGTGTGTCTTTTTTCTTCTTCAAGACCACCTCTATTTATAGTTGTGGAGTGAATCTCAATTAGAATCTCCTGATGAGATGAACGGTTGTGAGCGCGTCTACAATTTCTTGATATGGAAGACTTTATCTAAGAAAATCTTTTTTCCATCTCTTGAAGATTGAGATTTGGTGGGGAATTCTTTCCTTGTGTTGAGATTTGGTGGAGGAATTCTTTCCATCTCTTGAAGATTGAGACTTGGGGGATAAGACTTTCCATGTCTTGAGATTTGATGAGCAATTATTTTCTTGTCTTAAGATTTAATTAATATATTTATTTTAATCCCTCAAAATATTAAGATTAAATAATATATATTTTATATTTCTTGCATCTTAAGAGTTACCATCATATAATTTAATTAGACACAAAATTAATGTGTCTACATACGTAAATTAGTTTATATAGTAAATCGTTGTGATATCATTGACCAATTCAACCAGTGGTTTAACCGATTCAACCGATCCAACTTGTAACCAGTAAGATCATCGGTCCTGTGTCCAGTCCGGTTCTGAAAACACTGCCTGATGTGAACTTTTATCGCACCTTCTTAAGCGGTTTGTTGAACAAGTTGTGTGTTGCTGAATACCTTTCCGTGGTCTACTCTACAAGATTTGGCTTGCAAAGACCTTTGTGAGGTATGCATTTTCTTCGGGCCTTCCTTCATGTGTTGTGTGTATCCATGTCTGAGTTACTCTTTTTCTTTTGCAGCTGTTTATGGTTATAAATGTTGTGGATTCTAGGAGAGACCAAGTTCCGTCCGATATGGAGCTAATATATCGCCATAGGGATGATCTGGAAAGAGATTTCCTCGTTGCTCAAAAGAAGATTGAAGAGTTAGATACTAACTAGAAGGCCTTGCAGAGCATCCATGACAAGGCTTTGAAAGGTGAATTGGAGAAATCATGGGACTTAGAACGACGCCTCATGCTGGAACGAGCATGAGTGGTGTGTGGAGGAAAGAATTGGGGATCTACGAGACCAGATCCGCGCATCGGAGGAAATGTTTTCCAAAGTTTCTGAAGAAAATGATGTTGCCCATCGTAAGAACTAAGAGCTACTACCACCAAGAAACACCAAGAACCAAGAAAAAAGCTACCTTCTATCTCCTCAAGCTACTATTCACGGCCGATCTTTCCTTCGTTGATTTTGCGCGTCTTTGAGAGATTTTCACCTTGAAAATCTTCTCATCGTCTTCGTAAGATCTTGAGGATCATTTCTAGTGGTGAGTTTGAGGACTTTGAGTTGCGTTTATGGATTATTGGAATTCTTAGGGTTTCGGTCTCACGAGTTCCTCATCTCTCTCTTCTCTATCGCCGATATCATTGAAGCACAACACCTCCTCACGAGCTTGTTAGTGTCTTCTTCAATGAACAGTTAGATTTGAGGGAGTTGGGTTTGTGTTCATCATCATCGCGTTGTTCTTGACTCAAAATCATCAATGGCGGGTTTGTTTGGTTAGTTTTAGTTGCTCTTGTGTAGATCCGAATATGTTTTATCGTTATCGTGTTTGTTGAGCTCTTGGTGTTCTTATTCTGTGGATTTTTTGGTCTTATCGGTCTCTTGTGTTTTTTCATTTCTCTCATCTCCCTCTCTTTTTTCCGACACAAAACCCTTTGTTGGAGTGTTAATCTTGCGTGCTTGAATTGCTCTTGACGTAGGGTTCTCATTCCGACATTGGAGAGTGTTTAAATCGTAATTGGTTCTTAAGGCCCCTAGCAAATCTTTGGATTTCTTCGATTGGGTTTTAAATCGCCACGATTTGTACACTCTTTGTGGAGTGTTAGTTCTTCTTTTTGTTAATCTTTTTCATGTTCTTTTTTCGTTATCCTTTTCTGTATTTTTTTTGTGTGTAATTGTTCAATCGTAACTCGTTGTTACATTGTGCAAGCGTGTGTTTGATTTGTGAAGAACAATTGAGTTGAGTTGATTTCTTTACGTTTTTGATTTCTCTCGTCGAATTCCTCATTTGCACGGTGTTCCTGTGGTGTTTCCGATATCTTTTGCATAATCCGATCACGAGTTACCAGATTTTGACGACTTTTCGGCGAGTTTTCGTCGACCTACATCATCTGGCCAAAACTGGGTTGGTAGCGGTCAATTCCAGCACACGGTTTGGGCTAGCGGTGTGAGGTCCCAAACTCTAAAGTCTCTTTTAGGTCCCCGAATAGGATTTGCAGATTTCCAATTCGATCTTTAACGCTACCTCAGAGAGGCTCACTAAAATGGAACCATAATAAAATCAAATACAAACTTATTTATTACAGCGGAAGCTTTCAAGATTTATAGAATTTATTATTACAATCCACACGAAACTCAAACCACCGAATACGTAATAAAACACACAATTATTGGGGACTTATTTTTATTGTCACACACTTTTGATTTATTTAAAATTCCACACGTCCACATTAGTTTAATTCAGCCTCCTTGCTAAGCCTTGCTTATTCTGAGGAATGGGCAAAGAAAATGGCAGGAGATGTAAGTCTTTGGTGACTTAGTGAGATTTTTAGTAACAATACTAGATGTAACAAATATATGAAATTTGATATGGTACGAAAAGAAAACATTAGAACTGAGAGGTAAAGAATAGCAAACGAGCAATAAGACAATGAACTTTTGCATTTCATATAACAGATCCAACATTATTTCATCCAATATACTACCTTTTACCTCCCAACGAGGAGCGACCTCGCAAATAGATTAAGAGACATGATCGAGTACATGTCAACGTAGCACGCGGTTACAGTCAACTCCTGACTGGAAGCGGCGCCTACATAAATGGGTATCGAGCGAATTTACTTAAACCGATAACCCTTGCTGCCCAGCAGTAAACCGTCTCAATCCCTGGGCTCAACTTTCCAAAGGCGTCCCAATGGGTATAACAGATAAACAATAAGCTAGTAACCTGGACAGTGTTCGTTGCTTTTGAGCTACATGTCCCGAACATAGTTCGTTGCTCATTGCACAATTCAAGAACCAACATGTGAATTATCATATTGGACAAATTATTGTAATTGATGAAAAATGATTAAGTATTCATGGTCCAAAAATATTTTAACAGTAGGCAAAAGGATTAGGTTACGAAATGAGATCATAAAAGAAACGATTTTGTTGAAAGAATAAGTTGTTCTCCATTTATAACCAAGAATCACAAGTACTCAATCCAAGTTTCTCAGGTCGGGTGCCAAACAGGGCTTAAGAGTATTATAATCTCACCCGCGACAATAACTTCGTATTCGGGAAATTCTGTGAATTCCTAAATAATTTTTAATGCTTTAATAAGTTAAAAACATCAATTAACTTTTATAGTTTGTTATTTTAGTTCTCATATGTCCTTCTTATCTTTGATTATAACCAAGTCAAGAAATAGAAATAGGACAAATAATCACATTTTAACTCGATTCTCGCGATTTCATCGTAAGGTTATTAGTTTCTTAATAAAATCCATGTATGAACTATTTAGGCATACTTATTTTATTTTAAGGTTAAATATTAGTTATAAACTCTTTATTTTAACATGAGACTCATATATAAAAATTTATCGAATTTTCTAGGCTTACTACTTATTAACAATACATATTGTTACATATATAAGGAGTCACAAAGATATAAATTCAAGTTTAATCGAAAAACCAAAAAAAGAAGAAGAATTCTAGCATTTTCATATATATGTATATATATATATACACAAACTTTTTTATAATCTATAATTTAAAATAGTAAAAAAACAAAACAAAAAAAAGAATAATTCTAGCATTTTCATATATATGTATATATATATATATACACACACAAACTATAATAAAAACGATAAAAACTATACAAAATATATATATATATATATACACACACAAATTATATAAATTATAAAAAACAAAAAACTTATAATTTTTTTTTACTATTCATCATCTTCCCCAATCCCCGCCGTCGCCCCCAACCCACCACCCCGATTTTGCACAACCCCTCCCCTCTCCCCCTCCCTTCCCCAGTTTTGTTGCGAACCACCGTCAATAAGCACCGGAACCGCCGTCAAGCTGCTTCGATTTCTTCCGCTACCGGAATCGCCGTCAATAAGCTTCGATTTCTTCCGCCGCCGGAACCGCCGTCAATAAGCTTCAATTTCTTCCGACGGCGGGGAGGGAGAGATGCATTTGTTGAGGGAGAAATCCGTCAGATCTAGCTCGTTGTCGCTTCAAAGAGTATCGACGAGTACGGATCTGAAGACACTCCCGACGGCGGCGGTGGGGGTGGTTGAGGATGATGATGCTTTGCCGGCGGTGAAGAGAGCGGTGTACAGGTCGTTGGAGAAAGGTACAAACATGTACAACCGTGAAACACGATTCCGCCGCCGTGAAACACGATTCCGCCGCCGTGAAACACGATTCACAACCGCCGCCGTCGCCCCCCGATTCACAACCGCCACGATTCACAATGACGATATAATTGGCTTTTTTTTTCTTTTTCTTTATTTTTTTATTTTTCTGGTTTTTTAAAAAAATTATTTGCTATCATTGATTTTTTTAAATTAAACTATATATTAGGTTCTTATAATAATATAATTAATTATAAACATTTAATATTAACATTATAAAATAAAGGATTAAATCAAATGCAATAATGGGCATTTTTGGATATTAAAAAAAACATTTAATGACGTGGCTCCACGTGGCGTCTGACTGGGATGCCCAGTCAGACGCCACGTCAGCCAAAACCAGCCCAATAGCATCTTTTGAGCCCGCCGGGCATTTTTTATAAAAAAGTAAGGAGTTAGCGAGCATTTTCTAAGCCCGAAAAGTTAAAGGGCAAAAGCTGAAGTTGACATAAAATAAAAGGCAAAAAAAATATTTTGCCCATTAATTTAAGATAAAACTTTAATTATTAACTTAGAAACAAGGTTATATAATCAGGTAATAACTTAGATCATAACACAATTTCACAATTTGATTTGGAATTAAGGAGAAATTCAGTATGGATATATTTCCTACAACATGTAATTAAAAGAAAAATCATAATTAATACCTATACTTGCCTAAAACTTATAATAAATGGGTTTTAACATTTCCTCATGACTTTATTAACTACTACATATGATCAATTTTAAAATTAGATCATTATGCATAGATTAATTTGAAGAATCAAAAGAGATATGTTATTTAGGGCTGAAAATTGCAGCAAGCTTAAATTTACCTTTAATCGACCATTCTAATCAATTGCAATTCCAAAATTTTTTGATGGCTTTCGTACTAAACACACTTAGGAAGATGTGTAAAGAGCAGTTTTACAAAATAATAAGTTTTAGTATTTTTTCTATATTTTTCAAGTTCAGGGGTAAAACTAAAATTTTCAGGTAAAATTGGAATTTGAGCTTTTTCTCACAATTTTTGAGTTTAGGAACTTCTGAAAACATTTATATGAGTAGAGGACGAAAATTAGGAGAACTTTGGTGAAGAATTCATATGCAAACTCATAGCGGATTTTGGTGTGGATTTTTTTACAAAGAAATGACTTGTATTTATAGGCAAACTTACATGATCGAGGCAATTAGACTATCAAGTATTTAGATATTATTTAGATTATTATATCAAGTAATTTACTGTACTTTTTCCAAAATTTTCAGCCAACTTTGATGTAAGAATATTTTTTTCAAATATATCTTATTATAAATTATATGAAATTATTATTATGAAGACTTTTTCCTCCATTCGTTTAATGTTTGGGCCTATTAAGGTCCTTCATGTCTCCACCATTATTTCTTGGGGTCCTAGTGAAGAAAAATCTAATGTCAATAGTTATTATTTTTTATTATTATATCTAAATTTAAATTAATATTTTAAAATATTTGGGGCCAAATAATGATTTTTAAAAGATGAAGGGCAAAAAAGCAATTAACCAAATAACATTATTATTTTTTCTTTAAGAAGTATCTATATGATACTTATATTCTTATATATATATATACATGTACTAGAAAAATTTAGGGATGTTACAATCGGTTTCCATTAAATTGAGTTGTCTTGTGGTTGGTGCGTGTGGTCACTATCGGGCTATAGTTTCCTCTTCGGGTGCCTGCAGCTGATTGTGGCTCGGGCAGCAGACTTGATCCCCATCCCATTTCGGCCAATTACCCTTTTGTAGCCGTTCAAGTTGTGTTGCTTACTTTTACACAACATGAGTTCACATCAAGATCATTTGAGGACTTTGACTTCGGTCAATCAAGACCCTACTTTGCCAAGTGGGGCGGACCCCAATTCTTTGACTCGGTCAACAATGTCTAAAGATAAGTCAATAGTCAACACGTCTTTGAATGACTCATCCCACACGGATGTTGAAGTCCCCCCTAAGGTCAACTCTCAATTGTTGGAGCCCATATTGGAATCGGATCCGAATATGGTTGCACCGAATTCTTCACCGGAGCATGAATCGAACGTTGTAGCTCCGAATTTGGACCCGAATTCTCACAATTCGAAAGCTAATTTTGAGAGGAACCTTTCCTCGAGTTTCCTCTAACTTTGAAAGAGGAAATTCTTCTAGAATGGTGCCTAGAACTCCAATGCTTAATGTGAAGGACAAAAACAAGTATTTTGCTCAACCTCAAGAGGCCCCCGCTAATCCGAGGCCTTTCTAATTGAAGCCGCTAACTCTTAGTGGTTCATTTGCTCAAGCCTTAAGTGGTAAAGCTTCATATGAGATGAACAAATCATTCATTGGCGATGATAACATCAAGTCGAGGAAGAGGAAATCAAGAAGCTTGAGTTTGTCTTAATCCTTAGTTTCACGGTGGAGATTCCATCATACCCCTACATTCATCGAAAAATGAAGAATCTTGAGCTTAATGGTGGTTACAATCTCGGGCCGCTTAGCCCTAGGCATGTCATGATCAAGTTAGACCTTGAAGAAGACTATACAAGGTTGTGGCTTAAAAAGGATCTTCAATACTTGAAAGTTTCGAGTCGCATTCTTAAGTGGACTCCAAATTTCAACCCAAATTCGGATCCTCCAATCATGGTCATGTGGATTTCTTTTCCGGGCCATAGCATGAGATATCACAAAAAGAGTGCGTTGTTTAATCGTGCTCAAAATTTGGGGAAGCCATTAAGATTTGATTAAGGAACTCTTACAATGACAAGACCCGACAATCCAAGAGTTTTTGTCGAGGTTAACTTACTTAAACCAAGGAAATAGTTAATTGAATGGGGGGTTAAAACCGGTCCAAGAATGTTCTATGAGAGACAAAACGTGGTGTATGAAAATTACCCCACGTATTGTACTAAGTGTTTTAAACTTGGTCACATACTTGGTGAATGTGATGGAAATAAAGATTAATCTCAAAATTTGGAGGTTTAAGTGACCAAGCAAAATGATTCATCAAAGCTTGATTGGCGCCTGATTGAGAAAAAGCATAGCACTCCCAATGTGAGTACTTCAAAGAAAGCAAATAATGTTTCTTTTGTTCCAACTAAGATCCTTCAAAGGGGGGGGGGGGGGGGGGTAACAATCCATTCAACAATCTTGAATTAGAAAATGATGAAGAAGTTGTTGAAATTGTCAATGCCGAGAAACTTGATTCTCAAAAAACCAAGGCATAATTGCATAAAGATGTGGGCTCATCTCATTTGGCCGAGAGCTCTAAAGAGTGCAATGATAATGTGGGGAAAGCTAAAGGGAAAAAAGCTATGGTTGATCATGAGGACAAACAAGAGATTGATGATCTCATAAATGATGCATTTGATGACTTTGAAGGGCATTCGGATTCTCAATGTAAAAAGAAGTCTCGGGTTCTCTCTCCCCAAATAATTTTTGGCTCTCATGATCAAGAAAAGTTAGAAGATTGGACCTAACTTCATCAAAAAATATTCTCTAATGATAATGAGGAGAGTGATGAAGAAGCTTTCCTTTGTGACACTTTGAGATCACCAAATGCTCAAGGTAAACTTTGACAAAATAATGGGGAGAATAACATGGATGATCTCATGTGTAGTAGCTCGGATAGTGATGAGGATGTCTCATCATCCCCACGACCACAGGAATCCCTTGTGCGAGAGAGTAACAAATATATGAAAGATGGGGTGATTGTTGCACTCCTGGCCAATGCGGTCCAAGATCCACTTCCTAAAAACCATGAGCAACGAAAAATTGAGAATCGATCGTAAGCTTCGGCCTAGAGATGGGAATACCAACAAAAAGGACTAATCTTGATGAATATTTTGTGTTGGAATGTCCGCAGCGTCAAAAAAGATTCCTCTTGTCAAAATGTATACTCCCTTCTTCAAGCTTATAAATCTAAAGTATTTGCTCTCCTTGAACCTATGGTTTCATTCAATGCAAGAAGATGTCATCGTAGATTTCAATACGATAAAGTAATTGGTAATTGCAACAACAAAATTTGGGTGTTTGGGGATTTTGATACGAACATCGAAGTGTTTGACGATCAAGACCAATATATTCATTGTCGGATTTCTACTTCTCTTTTGCCAAAACTGATTCGTTGTACGTTTGTGTATGCGGCTCAACCTAGGCCACTCTTAGATACTTATGGGATGGTTTGAGGAGATGTGATGATATTGAGACGTGGGTTGTTGTGGGATATTTCAACACCGTTCTTCATGTTGGTGAAAAAAATTAGAAAGTTGCCACCTCCAGAGGGAGATATGCTTGATTTCCGTGAATGTATTGATGATTGCGGACTTGAGGATGCTAGTTTTGAAGGCAACCCTTTTACTTGGGCAAAGAACGGGATGCGCACTCGCCTCGATCGTGCGCTTATCAATTTTGGATGGACATCAACTTTTGCAAAAACAAGTGTTGAACCTCGACATTCGGATCATAACCCCCTTATCATTCACTTTGATAGAGACACCTTCACGAAGCCGCGGCCTTTTTGGTTTCAAAATATGTGGATCAGACACCACAACTTTCTTGAAGTGGTTGCCGAGAATTGGAACCACAATTACCGAGCGATGGTCTTTTCAAATTTGGGGCGAAGCTCATTCGGCTTAAGAAAGCTCCCAAGGTGTGGAATCGTGCTACATTTGGTAAGATCTTTCAAAAGATCAAAGATCAAGAAGAGATTCTTAAACTTGCCGAAAATAATGATAAAATCCCCTACACTTCTACTCGCACTCAACTCCACAAAACTTATGCCAAATATATCATGACTCGTAATATGGAGGAGGACTATTGGCGACAAAGGGCTAGATGCAAATGGACAATTGAGGGTGAAAGAAACACAAAAATGTTTCAAGCTATGGCCAAGAAAAAAGCAATCGAGGGCCAAAATCTTTAAAATTGAGGAGAATGGAGTTCTTTTGGATGATCCCAATGCTATTAGTGGTTCGGCTGTGGCTTACTTTTGGAACCTCCTTGCCGCTCCTATTGATGTGTCCGCATGACATTATTTGCATTTTATCCCGACAATTATGGATACGAATGATAATGAGTGGCTTTGTCGAGAACCATCTATTGAGGAATTGAAAAAGGTTGTTTTCAATATTAGCGCCGATAGGGTCCACGACCCAGACGGTTTTGGGGCATCCTTCTATCATTCTTGTTGGGATATTATCAAAGTGGATCTCTTTGACGCGCTGCTTGACTTCTTTAAGGGCAACGCTTTGCCTCGGATGTACAAAGCAACGAATATAACTCTTATCCCAAAGAAGGCCGAACCGAAAGAATGGAATGACTACCGCCCTATAAGTCTTTGTAATGTGAGTTACAAGGTGATATCTAAACCCCTCAACGATCGGCTCTCGACTCTTTTGTCGAATATAGTTTCACCATCTCAAAGCGGATTTGTGAAAGAAAGACTTATTGGTGACAATATACTATTGGCACAAGAAATGACTTCCAATCTTATAAAAAGAAGAGACAAATTCAATATGCTTCTCAAGCTCGACATGGAAAAAGCCTATGATAGGCTTGATTGGAACTTTCTATTTCAATGCCTTCACAAGTTCGGCTTCTCAAGGAGATGGATTTGGTTCATGAAATGTTGTGTTGAACAATATTTCTTCTCGATTCTTCTGAATGGTGGATGCTACGGGTTCTTTGAGTCCAAGCATGAAGTGCGACAAGGCGACCCTATTTCTCCGGCCTTGTTCATTATTGCGGCTGAATTCCTCTCGCGGGGCTTGGATCATATTTATGACAATAACAATGAGCTTTATCTTGACACGGGTGGGGGCCTTTCGGTTTCGCATCTAGCCTACGCCAATGATTGCATCATCTTTGTCCGAGGTACCTTTAATAATATGACTAGGCTCATTGATTTTCTTCATATATCTAAAATTGTATCGGGCCAACATGTTAAGTCACATAAAAGTTGCTTTGTCACCGCACCTCATGTTAGCTCCGCACATGCACACTCCATTGCTCTCCTTACCAGTTATGTCTGTAGCACTCTTCCTATCACATATCTTGGTGCCCCTCTTATTCGGGGCCATATGAAGTATTCATATTTTAACTCATAGATCGAGAAATTCTGAGGCCTTATAAGTGGTTGGGAAACACGGTTCCTCAATTTTGGTGGTAGGCTTACGCTCAATAAAAGTGTTTTATGTGCAATTACGATTTACTTATGCCAAGTGTTGGAGCCATTGTTGAGTGTGATTGAGGAGCTTGAGAGGATGTTTGCAAAATTCCTTTGGGGCTCCACTACCGAGAGACGCAAGCAACATTGGAGAAGTTGGGACCGAATTTGTCACTCATATTTTAATGGAGGTCTCAACATTAAATCTCTACAAAGTTTGATCGATGCCTTTAGCATTAAACTTTGGTGGTGTATGCATTTGCAAGACTCATTGTGGGAACGATATATGATGCATCGATATACTAATCGGCCTAACTTTCTTAAGATCCGTGGTTGGGAATTCAGGGTGTGGAAGCAACTCACTCGAAGTGCGCCTATTGTTCAACCGGACATCTTTTGGAATATTAAAAGCATAGATGCTTGGTTTTGGCTTGATTATTGGATTGAAGGTGATATCCTTCAACCTAAATCGGAAGTGCAAAAGTGCAAATTGATGAAAAGATTAAGGTTCGGGATTTTTGGGATGGGGACGAATGGAATCTTGGTATGCTTGATGAATTACTTGAAGAGGAAAGCATTATTCAGATCATCTCTAAGCCGACTTGGCAAGAAGGCAAAGATATGCCTTTGTGTAAGCTTGAACCGAAGGGTCTCTTTACCACTAAGTCTGGGTGGAAATGTATGTACATGATGCCGAGCCTGAATGCTATCTTTAGGTATATTTGGCACAAATTTGTTATGCCAAACATTTCATTTTTCATGTGACGCTTTATACAAAACCTCGTTTCGGTTGGCAAGGCACTTAAGCGTGTTGATATGGTCTCTAAATGTTGTTGTTGTGGCACCCATGAGGAAACCATGGATCATCTTTTCTGGTCGGGTGAGATTGCGATTGAGATTTGTAGTCATCTCTTCAAATTATTCAACATCAAAAAGCCGGTGGTTTTTTCATGGAGAAATTTTCTCTCTTATTGGATTAAGGCACGACAAAACACTAACCCGGGGCACATTAGAGTGATTCTTCCATTTTTTACTCTTTGGTTTATTTGGGTGGCTAGAAATGATGCCATACATAGGCGGATCCCGATAGAGGTCGATAAAATCTTGGTGAGACTTGTTAGACATGTCTGAGATATCTTTTCTATCAACTCATGTGATGAATCCTTTTGGAAAGGCTCCAAACAAGCCGCGGTCATTTGGGGCATTTCTCTTTGCCGAAATAAATCTAAGCCGCCAATCATTGTTAATTGGAACAAACCGTGTGCGGGGAGATTCAAGCTCAATACGGACGGAAGCGCAAAGGGTAATCTCGGATTGGCTGGGGGTGGTAGAATACTTCGTGATGGCCTTTGGGTCTTTCACGAGGCATGGGGTGTGTTGACTAATGCGGGGGACAAAATCCAAGCGATCCATAGGGGGGTGGAAATTTGTGTTGAACTTAGAGTTCATGGAGTTGATGTGGAAACCGATGCACTCATCACTCTCCCAATCATTCGAGCCAAATGGGGAGGGAATTAGAAGTGGATTCAGTATTTGGAGAAATTTGTGGGTTCCTCAATCTCTTTGATGGTGTTCTTTGTCATGTCTTTCGGGAAGAAAACCAAGTGGCGGACCTCCTTGCTAATGAAGCATGTTTGCTTTGCATAACGGACCAGTGTACTCTTGAGGAGGCAAATCATAAAATTAAAGTCCTTGTGGAAAGAGATCGTTAGAATGGAGCTATATCCGTGCCCCAAAAACTTTGTAAGTACTTTGCTCTCTATCTTTGCATTCGCACATTGTCATTATACTATCTTTTAGATGTGGTTTATGGACTTAGCTTGGTTGGTTGTGATCATTGACGATTGGTTTGGGACTACTATGAGGCTTGAGGTTTTGGATTGGTTGTTTTCCCCTCCCGAGATACACCACTCGATCCTTTGGGAGTACCACAATTTTATTGCCCCTTGCTTTCATACTGTGCCCTTCTATACACATAGCCTTTGGGACATCATATTTAACCATGTTATGGCACGTCACTTCCTCGTTTGCGTTTCTATCACTCAAGTGCGGTCGAACACACCTTCCTCCTCTTGTTATCCATCTTTCGGCCAACGACACTTGAAGATCCTTGCACCCAATAATGTGGTTTTTTGGAACTCTTACAATTATGTATTCGATTTTGTTGTAATTGATATCTATGATTGGCATGTTGTGTATGTTATTATTGGTCGGATAGTTGGCACTCGTAATTTGTACTATGTGAACGGTTCTTTGTAGCGGTCTAACTCCCCTCCCGAGATACATCGCTCGAACCCTCAGGAGCATCTCAACTCCACTGCCCATTGCTTTTTACCCAAGCCTTTCGACACACAAAGCCTTTTCAAAATCACATTCAATCATGTGATTGCACGTCACTACCTCGTTAGCGTTTCCATCAGTTAAGTGCGTTTGGCCAAAACTTTCTCTTGTTTACTTTTTTTTGACCGGATGTACTTGAAGATCGTTGCACTCGGGTTCTTGGACTTTCAGATTCGGCTTTGATTTTTGGTGATTACATCTTATGCTTTCATTTATGCAGTCTTATTTATGTGATGTTTAATTATGGACATTGACTTTAACATATGGGGGGTTGGGACTTTTGGGTTTGGAATAGGTCCCCGGGCTACTCGGACGTGCGGCGCCTTTGGTTGAGCATGAGTTGGGGGTCACATTTTAATTTGGAGACTTTCCAACCGGATGCTTCACATCTCAGACCACACACCATTGGCGGCCACAGTACAAAAAAATTAGTTCATTTTGAGCACAGACAGTTCACTTGCACCTCATCTACATTTGACATTGAAGGAAATCACGGCTCGCATGCGATCGCCCTAGCTCGACCAAAGGACCAAAACTGCAACAAGACGAGCGTCTGACATTTTGAAGACCTGTGCCACTTTTGTGACTACGTGACATTCACGAACGACCTTTACGCCACGCATTGGCGCGTGGCTCCTACCTTTTATTATGACCACGATTGCAATAACACAAACAATATTAAGTTGTATTTCTTTTATCCTAATTACATGTTTTTTCTTACTATTCAGAGGTGACCCGTTCTTGGGCGAGCCCTTACATGTATGTACTACGCCGATAGCCTCCATATGGAAAGTAAACAAGTTCCATTTCAAAAGTTCAAATCTGAGTTGCACACTCCACCTTGGGGTGTGATTCTCGGTCGTAAAACTTTTGGGGAACATGTTTACGATCCTAATTGGGCTTTCTTTATTATTGGCCACCGAGTGAGAAGAAGCAAACAAGTACCATATCAAAAGCTCAAAGTTGAATTGCACAATCCATCTTTGGGTGTGATTTTCGGACGCGAAACTTTTAGGGAAAACGTTTGCAACTTTTCGGCCTTGTTTCATTTTGAGGGATATAATTACAAGCCTCCCTAGTTTCATTTTCTTTTATTCGGTCTTGCTTGGTTGAGGACTCCAAGCTTGATACGCCTTGTATAATCCTCATTTTATATTTATAAAACTCTATTTTATGCTGGTTATCGTAAGATGGCTGAGATGGTGAGGACACACGAAGTGGTTCTGGTAATCGCTCGTGCTCAAGCCGTAGTGGACATGTCCACCCCTTCTCAATTCGAGAATCTCTCCAAGGGGAATTCCGTGATATGGTTCGTATTGGGTATAGGCTTTGTCAAGAGGTCGTGCGATCTTTGCCTGATTTCCCTTCTACCATCATCATTCATGAATTGAATATCAAGCAAGTGTTCCCTAATACTCCCCCTGCTTCCCTTGCTGTGGTCATCCGAACCTCTCAGGATTTTACTGTGCCCTCTATAGATGTAGCTGATCTGATGGACCTGACTCCGGATCAGCATCGCCGTTTGATTCGGGAGGGAAAGCATCATGCGGAGGATCTTTAGACCCTTTAGGATAGTTTTTTGTTATCTATGTGCATATGTATGTGTAAATGTGAAGCTGGTAGCTTCCTACGATCGACTTTTGTTTGTAGGTAGATGATATCATATGATAGGGTTGCTTGTGGCCCTCTTCGGGACCATAATTTTGAATCACCAACCACGTTTTCCTTCGATAATGTAAAATTCATCTACTGTAAACAGTCTTTTTTAATTATGTTCAATGGTTGATATTTACATCAGGCGTAGTACTTCATAAAGTTAGATGCATTCCACGTGTTGTGGAGTGTTTCTCCTTCAAGGTTTTCCAGCTGATATGTGGCGACCCCGATGATCTTAGAGATCTTAAAGGGTCCTTCCCATTTGGGTTGAAGCTTTCCTATGTTTTTGGAAGCTTCGACCCTCTTCAGTATCAGGTCTCCCACTTGGAAGGTTCTGGTTCGCACTTTGGCGTTGTAGTATCGCGCCATACGTGCTTTGTATTGTTCCATTCGCATAACTGCCCATGCCCTTCGTTCTTCCAATAGGTCTAGGGCTAAGGCCAAGTTAGAGTTGTTGCTCACTTCCTCGTACTCTTTGACTCTCCAACTTTCCACTACAACTTCGGGGGGTATCACCGCTTTGCTACCATAAGTCAAGCTGTAAGGGGTTTCTCCCATGACTGTTATTTGAGTGGTCATATAGGCCCACAAGATGCCAGGGACTTCTTCAACCCATTTAGCTTTGTGCTAATCCAGTCTTGCTTTAAGATTCTTTAGCAAGGTATGGTTAGCTCTTTCAACTTGGCCATTCGCTTGGGGATACCCCCACAGAGGTGAAGCGATGTTTTATTTCCCATTGGTCACACCAATCTTCTAACTCCTTACTGGTGAACTGGAGTCCATTATCACTGACGAGGTATCGTGGGATGCCAAAATGGCATATTATGTATTGAAATTGTTGGATCAGGATTGATACAACTTTTCCAAAGTTTTAGAGCTCAAGTTAAGCTGGCGTTGCCTTAACTTGATCTCAAACAATCTTCTTGATAGAGTATAATGTGCAGCGGAATTAAAGAACACAAGAAGATAAATTTTCAATGGTTTATTATAAATAATCAACCATCTAGCCTTACGGCAAAATAACCACGCATGTTTTATCAAAGATGTTCCTCACCACAAAATCACTCTCGCTCTTTTGTAGATTGGACTCAACAAAGTAGACAAGAATTTTCTCATTAAGACTTAACTCAAAAACTCACAAACTTTGCAAAACAAGAAACAGAGCAACAATGCTTAAGATGTAATCTCTACGGATTTATAAGCTCTATTGTTTTTTATGTATCTTGATGTACTTCACACCCTATATATGGGTTTCTTCAAACTTGATCTCCAAGGTGTGTTGTACACGGTTTTGGTAACTTATGTTGTTTCCCTGTTGAACTCTACTTTCCTTCTTGAACTCGATCTCCTTCTTGAATAATAGTTCCCTTTATTAGATTGAGTTCTAATAAGGAAATACTCCTTCTTCAATTCAGAGTTGATCTTGGAAAGATTCCTAGTTGCACTTGAACTCCAAAACTTTCCATCTTTGAAACCGTGTTGACTTGACCGATCTCCTCCTCTTGAATTATGGAAACTCCAACTTAGGAAACTTGTAATGCTCTTCTTTATGATTAAGAGATGTTCCTGGACATAAACAAAGACAACTAAAATCGTGGAACTGGATTAATAGGTGAATAAAGGCAAAACTAAAATAAAGCAGTTAAAGACAGATTGACAGAATAGTTTCTGGTTTCAATGTTGTCCTGTGAATGTTGGCTCAACATCCATCCAACATTTAATCCAGAACACTTTACTCATGTTCAGAATTTCAGAAACATGTTTTAGGTTAAGACTGTTCTCGGGTTTCAATGTTGTCCTCTGGATGTTGGCACAACATCCATCCAACATTGATAACAGAACATCTTACACTTTCATGTATCTCTATAGGAAGTTGATAACCGCTCCGGTGGTAATTTTGACCAAGGGTTCGGCTTCCACCCATTTGGTGAAATAGCCGACAGCTACCAACAAGAACTTCTTCTAACCTGCATTTGGGACTAGAGGCCCCACGATATTGATGCCTCATTTTGCAAAGGGGCATGGGTTTAGGCTAGATTCCCACGGTGCTGAAAGTTGATGGATTCGTGGGGCAAGACTGACATGACTTGCATCTTTTTGCATGTCTCTTGCAGTCTTGTGTCATCGTGGGCCAGCAATAGCCCTGGAGGATTATACGTCCAATCATGCTCTCTTCTTTAGTGTGGCTCCAACAGGTGCCTTTATGGACTTCCCTAATAACTTGATCCACTTCTTCTTTGTTGAGGCATCTCCATGGGGGCAGGAGTAAGATCTGCGGAACAAAATGTCATTGTGTAAAAGTAGCAGGCGGTTTTCGTGCCATTAATCGATGTTCGAATTTGTTCGTAAGATGCTCCTCCGGGTGCTTTAGTATGCCTTCATTCTAACCATCCATTCCTCTTCAGTCGGATTTATTGTGGTATTTACCTTCTCGGCATCGGATTTCTCTGATTCCGAGTCCTGAAGAAGGGTGATGCGACGCATATGCATCGTAGCTGTTTGGGTGGCTATCTTGGATAAAGCATATGTTTCTTGGTTGTCAGAGCAGGGAACTTGAACTATCCCACACTCCTCAAACCAGCCCTGTCTCTGATGGACTACCTCAAGATAGTCTCTCATGCTTTCTTCTTTGGCCTCGTATGTTCCATTAACTTGTTGAACAATCAGTTACGAGTCATTGTGGATCATCAGTTTCTTGATGCATCCTTCTTGTGCTAACCTCATTCTAATTAGAAGGGCTTTGTATTCCGCTTCATTATTGAACATGGGATAGTCGAGTTTGATGGAGAAGTAGAGCACTTCCTCTTCTACTTCATTGTTAGTATGCCTTAATTCTAACCATCCATTCCTCCTCGGTCAGATTTATTATGTTATTTACCTTCTCGGCATCGAATTTCTCTGATTCTGAGTCCTGAAGAAGGTTGATACGACGCGTATGTATCGTAGCTGTTTAGGTGGCTGTCTTTGATAAAGGATATGCTTCTTGGTCGTCAGAGCAGGGAACTTGAACTATCCCACACTCCTTAAACCAGCCCCATCTCTGATGGACTACCTCAAGATAGTCTCGCATGCTTTCTTCTTTGGCCTCGTATGTGCCATTAACTTGTTGTACAATCAGTTGTGATTCACTGTGGATCATCAGTTTCTTGATGCCTCCTTCTTGTGCTAACCTCTTCCCAATTAGAAGGGCTTCATATTCCACTTCATTATTGTATATGGGATAGTCGAGTCTGACGGCGAAGTAGAGCACTTCCTCTTCTACTTCATTGTTGGACAAAACTATTCCCCCCTCCCCGTGGGTTGTTGTCGAGGACCCATCTATGAACACATGACACATGGGTGAGCTTTCATCAACTTCCATACCTGTCATTTCCATGACGAAGTCAGCTAACACTTGGGCTTTAATCAAGAGCCTAGAAGCATATGATATATCATACTCCGTGAGCTCTACTACCCATTTTACCAGCCGCCCTGAGGTTTCGGGATTGTTAAGGATGGTGCGCATCGGATGCTTAGTTAAAATGGTGATGGGATGGGAGAGGAGATAAGGTTGTAATTTAGGGGTGGTAGTGATCATGGTTAGCACTAGTTTTTTGGTCAGGGTATACATGTCTTTTGCCCCTTGCAGCATTTTGCTAATGTAGTACACCGGGCGGTGCTCTCTGTTGTGCTCTTTCACTAATACCGCACTTACGACTTCCTCTCCTATGGCCAAGTATACGAATAGTTCCCCTTGCGGTGTGGGCTTTACTAGTAGTGGATGGCATATCAAGTAGCTATTCACTTTGCTAAGAGCTACCTCACACTGTTCCGCCCAGTGGAAATTCTTAATGTTTCTCAGTATTTTGAAGAAAGGGAACCCTTTTTTGACTTAGAAATGAATCTGCTCAGGGACGCCATCCTCCCAGTTAATTTTTGAATGTCTTTGATAGTTCTTGGGGTGGGCATTTCTACGATGGCTTTAGCCTTTTCAGGGTTTACTTCTATTCCTTTCTCTGTTACCATGAACCCTAGAAAATTTCCTCTTTTAATTCCGAATGATCACTTATGGGGATTAATCTTCATTCCAAACTTATCCATAATCGCTAGTGCCTTGTGTAGGTCATCTGGATGATCCTCTGCTCGAGGACTCTTAACGATCATATTGTCAACGTATACTTCCATCCACTTTCCGATTAGTCCTGCGAACATAAGGTTTACCCGTCACTGGTAGGTAGCTCCTGCATTCTTTAGGCCAAAAGGCATTACCAGGTAGTAGAAGAAGGTGCTTGCATCGGTTATGAAGCTGGTCTTATCTTGATCTATTATTTCCATCGAGATTTGGTTATACCCCTGGTCTCCATCCATCATAGGCAATAACGCACACCCTACAGTGGAGTCGACCAAATGATCTATATTGGGCAAGGGGTAGCAATCCTTCGGGCATGCATCGTTTATATTGGTGGAGTCGATGCACATACGCCATCTTATTCCCGTTTTGGGGACAAGGAATACATTGTCTAGCCATTCAGGATATATGACTTCCCTAATCTGTCGTAGGTTGAGGAGTCGTTATATCTCAGACCGTATAATCTTATTCCTTTCGGGTCCCATGTTTCTCTTCTTTTGCTGAACCGATTTACCCCCGGTTTTGACATTCAGGAAGTGTTGATAAACTTGGTCACTGATTTTACCCGGGGTCCCCCTTCCCAGGCGAAGAGATGGTGGAACTCTTTAAGAACGGAGACAATTTCGTTCTCTGTCTCAGAGTTCATCCCTGTGCCTATCTTAATGGTTTTTCCGGGATCCCCTTCTACGGTTTCTATCATTTTCAGCTTCTTCACGGGTTGCACCTTTAACTCTTCTTTAATTTTGCATCTCTTGTTGGGTGCGATAGTACCCTTGTCATCTTCCGATGGGATCGCATTCATGCGGCACTCCCTAGCTTTAACTTGGCTTCCACTAACTTCCTCAATCCCAGACTGCATGGGGAATTTTACTTTGAGATGAAGCGTGGATGGCATCGCTTCAAATGTTTGAATAGAGGGTCACCCGCATATGGCATTGTAAGTTCAGGACGATGCCTCCACTACCCAAAATTTTGTGTGTTCGGTTTGCCATCGTGCACCTTCTCCTCATGACATATGCAGGGTTATTGTTCCCAGCGTGCGACACGATTCTTCCGAGAAGCCTACTAGGGAGACTTCAGCTGATTCCAAGTGCTCTTTCTTCAATCCCATGGCCAAGTATGTGGTAGGAAAAAGGACATCGACAGAACTCCCGGTATCGATTAAGATGCTTTGGATCTTAATACCATAGATAGTGGCTTCTATCACCAACGGATCTTCGTTAGGATATATTATATATGTGACGACCGCGCCCTACGAGCTTTGATCCAATCCGAGTTGTTTACCCAACTCAGACTAAAGCGCAACTCAACTCATAGGAAGGGGTCTCACTATAAGGATCAAAACCATACACGTTTTATAAAATATATTTTTGATATATACAGCGGAAGTCTTGGTATTACAAACAATGTTACTATTTTAATGGTTATGCACTAATGACAAAACACGAATATTCCAAAATGCACTCTTGAACAAATATTCACTTGATCCATGCTGCCATATTGATTTTTTCCTGAGGAATGGACAGAAGAAACACGGAATAAGTCTTTAATGACTTAGTGAGATTCATATAAAAGAACTGGTAATGCAAGAACTAACTGTGATTTAATATATACATTTCGAGGAGTGATCATACCGGTAGAAATAGTTCACTGGATAATTTTGATGTAGCAATGGAACTGGAGTTTTCATAGAATTATTAATGAACTTGTGCTTAACAATAAACAAATCCAACCTTATGACTTCTAATATTCTACCTTATACCTCCCGATGAGGAGCGACCTTCCAATCAAATCAAGAGACATGCTCGAGTACATGTCGATCCAGCACGCAGGTTACAACCAACTCCTGACTGCAAGCGCGCCTAGATAGATGGGTATCAAGCGAAATTACTTAAAACGACAGTCCTTAATTACTACCAGGCAGTAACTCGACTAAATTCCTGGTCCCAACATCCCAAAGGCGTCCCAATGGGTATAACAAATAAACAAATAAGCTAGTAAACCGGATAATATCCGTTGCTCCTTGAGCTACATGTCCTGAACATAGCTTGTTGCTCTTTGCACAGTTCAAGAACCAGCAGATGAGATTATAATATCGAAGAATTAACATGATCAAGAATCGATATGATAGACGATAAATGATTGGATATGATTTAATGATAAGTAAGAAAATCATGTTATGAGATGAGATGCAACACATGATTATGATGGAATATAGGTTGTTCGAGGTTTGGTAACGGAGTAGTGGTTTTTCTATCCAAGTTTCTCAGGGCCGGATACCAAACGGGGCTATAACAAATCAGAAATGGAACATCACCTTTACTCGTACGGGGAACCTTGATGTCGTTGATTAGTTTGTCAAACCTTTAACAAATTTAAATAATATTAATCAACTGAATTTATAAATTCACCACAACAAATATTAGTACTTTTTCTTCAGTTATAATGTTGGTAAAACTGAGAACGTTCTGGTTAAGAATGCTAGTTACAATGTAAATCATAGTAAATAAGACATAAGCTTAATTTATGTCATTACACAAAACTTGAAAATCTTAGATGATGTTTGAAAAACGTAAGGTTCAATTAAATATCAAATATCAATTAGATTGACCACCTTATTGGTATTTCAAATATTATCTTAAACAAAATATTTTCAAACTTATGACTGTGAGTATCCATGTTAAAGTCATTTCGATGACAGGTAACGGTAACAAGTAAAGTTTGATTAACTATCAAATTCCATGCATAATCAATCGTTAAAACATATTACTTAACTAACTCTAAGAAAACTCGTATGTGACAGTAACTTCGTGTTCGGGAAATTCGGCGTTGTCTTCTAAATAAATTTAAATGTGTTAATAAGTCTAAACTAAATTTGTAATTTCACGCATGTCCTTTTTATCTTTAATATTTGATTACAACAAAATCAAGAAATAGAAATAGGAAAAATAATTACATATTCACTCGGTGCTCGCTATTTCACTGTAAAGTTATTACTTTCTTAATAACATCGTGTTAACGGGTTTAGACTTATTCCCTATTAACTGAATTATTTATTAGGGTTGGAACGCCTTTGCCCGTGGTTCAAAAGCTAAATACTATGTTAATGAGAAGGAAAAATTGACAAGAACCTTCCTTCCTTTTATTGACTATACTTCATTCTCTCTTCCGAGTGGATTTTCTTATATTTCCGAGTCCTTTTCACGAGTTCGTCCCCCTTTTCTTCTATTGATATCTCCCTTTATATAGGTTTCGATAGGGGCAGGTGTCATTGTGCACGTGTTTACAGGTGTCGTTATGCATGTGGTTATGTTTACACGTGTTACAATGCTTATTCAACCAATAAGATAACGTGTTCACTTTGAGTGCTGACTGTATCTTTTCTTCTTCCGAGGGCTTTGGTCTTCTTTGTGATACGGGGTAGATTGCTTTCTTTGCTGTCTCTAATGGTGACTTCGAGGGCCGAGTTGGAGTATTCCCTTAATGATAGTGCTTTTCCGAGAGATGTGTATTCTGGAGTAAGTGTTTCAAGATATTTTCCGAGAGGGTGTGGGTGAGTTGATCTCCGAGAGTAGGTGTTCTTCTTTCTCCGAGTAGGTGTTCTTCTTTCTCCGAGTGTCCAGAGAGGTTTGTTGAGTTATTTGTAAAGTTCTGACTTTTAGTCTGATCGTCGAGAGTAGTGTTCCGAGAGCTTTCGTGTTCGGAATGTATAGTCAAGGAAGGGTTTTTGCCAAAGTTCTGGGACTGTTGTCCGTTCGGGCCCTGCTCGGTATCGTGATGGATATCTGACTCGGGTGGATTCCTCCGGGTTTGCTTTTTATCCGAGGTCACCTTGATATCTGGTTTTGAGTCATCGTGAATTTCCGAGGGACGCTTAGGTGCCCTCGTCGGATGGCCAATCATATCGCTTTGAGTTAGTAACTGAGCGATATTGGTCACACCCGATGGGCCTCCTCGTTGGGAGCGGGTACAACTCATTGGAGGTACTCGTGACAATATTATTGTCCATTTATTATTAGTCCTTTTGGTTTAGGACCAATATTTTCTTTAATCTTGTATTTTTATTTTATACGGTTAACACTAGCCCCCCCAAATTTGGATCGCTCTCGTAGAGACGAGGGAAATTTTACTTCGTGGCCTCCGTGAGGCAAGGGGACTGTTAGTATTTATTATTTCTATCATGGGTAATTAGGCTTGCTGATTAAGATAATAGAAAGGCTTGCTGACTAGGCTCAAATATTAAGGGTGAGGTGTCGTTTGGCATGTAGGCATATTTTCTTAAATAAGAAAATTAGTGGACACGTGGATCCCATTAACTATTTTAGACAGCTCAAGCTTTTCACTTTCCTTCTGAGGCGGTATAAATAGTTTGTTCAGTAATTCTCTCAGAATTACCCCGAAGTTTTTTACCGTTTAGGCTTGTCACGTTTCTCAAAAAGCGGAGTATGTTTTTAAGTGAAGCAAGCGAACTACGTACCTTGTCAAAAATGATGCCCCCATTTTTTAAACAGGATGATCCTTCCTCGCCCCGTCACTCTAATCGGAATTTGGTTCGGACTCCTTCCTTATCGTTAGGGGTACGGCACGCGACTTCGGAGAATTCGGTTCAAGGGAGCAGGCATAATGAGCGCAGGGTTCGCGGAGGGAGAGGTAATTCCGTGAGGACCACGTCAATATCTCGTGAGGAATCTCTCTCTCGCATTAACCACATACGCCAAGTGTTCACGAGTCGTGACCCTTATCCTTTGGTAGATGAGTCGTCGGTGTTTACCAGGCTTGTGCTGGAGCCAGAGCGGATGGTGGGGCCGGGGCACGTGGGTACTGCTGTTGGGAGTGAGCATGGTGTTTCTGTTACAGCCCTTTTTGCCCAGTACAACCTGGATATTGACGAATTTGACATAATAATACCGCATCCTGAACAGAGGGCTTACGATCCTCCGTCGGGCTATCTCACCGTTTTTCGGGAGCAAATGCGGTGTGGGTTACATTACTCCTGCCGAACCGATTTTGAGAAGAGAGTGGGACATCCTATCTGGTAGCGGATTGTTCTCGGGGATGTACGATATCAGTAGTATGCTGGAATTTCCAGAAACATTGATTATGGCTAGCTTACAGCAGGGGGTGGAACTCTTCAATCTTCCCCAGCAACCTCTTTATAGCAATTTCTTATTTTTTGACTTTTGGCAGGGGCGGAGATGGGGGCTTTTGCCATCGAGCCTTTCAGTGAAACCTTTCTAGGGAAAGTAATGGATAGTGGGTATGATATTTCGGATAATGATTCGTCCGAGGGCTTTAGTTTTGGTGAGGTGGCTGGCCCCTCGGGGGCAGGAGACTTGCGCGTGGCAACCCCCCCGGTAAATTCCGTGGCTTCTGTATACGATCCGATAGCTGCTCTTGCGCAGGCGGATATTCCTTTACCTCCGTTGGCACCGCATTCTTCCTCTTGGGGAGATACGAGGACCGTGCAAGCTATCGAGGAGGGTGCTTTGTCTCCAATTGTGGGAGCCCTTATTCCATTCGGAGAGGGTTCTGACCGCGTCTCGGGGCCGCCTTTTGACGAAAATCCCCCTGTCATCAGCTCGGAGCCACTCGAAAGTGGCGCCTTGTCCCCCTCTGTTATGGGGACGATTAACTTTTGCCGCAATTACCTAAGCGGTCTTTTGAACGCTACTGATTGCGAGCATATGAAGTCATTACCCTTATCAGGCCTTCAAGATTTAGTCTGTAAAGACTTATGCGAGGTAGTATATTCTTATTGCGTGATACTAACCTTTACGAGATATCTGACACTATGCAACTGTTTGTTCATAGATCTACATGGTGTTGAGCGCCATCGGGTCTCGGGGAGGATCATCTTCCGATACAGAGCTGGTATACCGCCGTAGGGATGAGCTAGAGCAAGGTTTGCTGGATGCTCAAGAAGAAGTAGATAAGTTGCGGAATGATCAGGAGAATTCCGACGAGGCTCATGCTATTCTTTTGCAAGCAGAGCGGAACAAATCATGGGACTTGGAGCGTCTTTTGACGATGGAGAAGGCTCGTGTAACGAGTCTAAAGGATGGGTTAGATGATTTCCGAAGGCACGTTCGTGCTGTCAATGAACAACTGTTGCGGGTGACCGAGGAGAGAGATGCAGCGAACTTACGGGTGTTGGAGTTGGCTCGGGCCCATGAAGTAGCGTTAGTGCTGGCTCGGGTTCAAGCGGTTTTGGGTGTTGCGGGGCCTCCTGCTTTCCGCGAATCTCTTGCGCAGGAGATGCGCGATCTAGTCCGCATGGGATATTACTTGTGCCAGGATTCTACGGAAGCTCTGCCAGGATTCCCTTCGGACATGGTGATCCCCGAGTTGGATATTCATCAGGTGTTTCCCGAGGCTCCCCCTTTGCAGGGGCCAATCGTGTCTACGGGAGATCCGGGTCCTATGTCCACGGAGGACCGCCGCCGTATGATTAGGGAGGGAAAGCGTCCGCTAGAGGACGCTTAGAGTTTTGTGTTTTTGTTGTTGTTTTTTTTTTTTTTTTTTGGCGGGACCTTGCGTTTCACGCTTGATGGTCCCTCGGGTTAGGTTGCTAGTATGACTCATAGATAGGGAGTCATTATTTTGTCGGGCAACCTTATTCCCCGTGTATTATACAGGCCTTATTTGTAAACAACTTTATTCAGGTACAAAGCTGTTTTACATCACGCATAGTACTTCCTAAGGTTAAAGGCATTCCAAGAATTGCTAAGGATAGCGTCCTCGGAGTTGGCGAGGAGATATGTCGCAGGTCCGACAATCCTCGCTATCTTGTACGGTCCTTCCCATCGCGGTTCGAGTTTGCCCACGTTTTTCGAGGCTCCAACCCGTTTCATCACTAGGTCCCCGACTTGAAAAGTCCGGGGTTTCACCTTTAGTTTATAGTATCGGGACATTCGGCCCTTATATTCTTCATTTCGGGCCGCGGCCCACATTCTTTTTTCTTCGAGGAGGTCGAGGGCAAGGGCCAAGTTAGAACTGTTAGCCACTTCCTCGTATTCTCTAACTCGCCAGCTCTCTATAGAGACTTCCGTAGGTACAACAGCTTCGCAGCCGTAGGCTAAGCTGAAGGGGGTTTCGCCCATGGCCGCGCTCTGCGTAGTTCGATAGGCCCATAGTATGCCAGGAATCTCTTCCACCCACTTAGCTTTGTGCTAGTCGAGTCGGGCCTTCATATTCTTTTAGAGAGTTCTATTAGTTCTCTCTACTTGGCCGTTGGCTTGTGGGTATCCCACCGAAACGAAGCGGTGCTTAATTTTCCAATGGCCGCACCACTTTTCTAACCCCTGGTCCGTAAATTGTAGACCGTTATCACTTACCAGGTAACGAGGGACTCCAAAGCGGCACATGATGCTTCTCCATAAAAAGTTGATGACCGCGCCCGCGGTGATACGGGCCATCGGCTCCGCTTCCACCCACTTGGTGAAGTAGTCTACTGCAACGAGGAGAAACTTCTTTTGTCCGGCGTCGGGTATAAGAGGTCCCACTATGTCTATGCCCCATTTAGAGAATGGGCAGGGGGTTGTGTGCGGTTCCCATGGGGCAGCGGGTTGATGAATCCGAGGGGCGTAAGCTTGGCATGGTTTGCATCTTTCGGCATGATCTTTGCAATCCTTGGCCATTGTGGGCCAATAGTAGCCTTGACGAATCAGGCGTCCGGCCATACTTGCTCCACCCGTATGACTACCACATGTTCTCTCGTGGGTTTCTGCCATAGCTAGTTGAGCCTCTTCCTCGTTTAAGCATCGAGCATGGGGGCAGGAGTATGTCCTGCGGAATAATATTCCATCTTTAAGGAAATACCTGATAGTTTTTCTGTCCAGGAGCCGTTGCGTGGTTTTATTCGTGGAATAGCCCTCCGGATCCTGCAGGTAGACTTTAAGTGGGGTCACCCAGCTGGTCGGAGGGTCTATAGTGGCATTCACCTCCTGACTTTCGGCCTTCTCGGACTCGGTGACTTGAAGCAAGGTGACTTTCCGAGTGCGAATAACGGCCGCTTGGGTGGCCATTTTAGACAGGGCGTCCGCCTCTTGGTTTTCCTTTCGTGGGATTTGGACTACTTTGCACTCGTCAAACCATTCCTGTCTGCGGCGAACCGCTTGGAGGTATGTTTGCATCCTTTCTTCTTTAGCTTCATACGAGCCATTGATCTGCTGCACAATTAGTTGCGAGTCACTGTGAATGATTATTTTTCTGATAGCGCCTTCTCGGGCGAGTCTCATTCCTATGAGAAGAGACTCGTACTCGGCTTCGTTATTCGACAAGGGGTAGTCAATTCGGACTGCGAAGTGGAGTATCTCCTCCTCGACTTCTTGGTTTGCTAGGACTATTCCTGCCCCCCCATGTGTGTTCACAGAGGAGCCATCCACATAAATGTGCCATAGGGGTGTCCTTTCTTCGTTTCCCATTCCCGTCATCTCTGTCACAAAATCTGCTAGTACTTGTGCTTTGACAGAGGGTCTCGGGGCATAAGAAATGTCATACTCGGTGAGCTCCACGGCCCACTTTATCAATCTCCCCGAGGTCTCGGGTTTGTTAAGGATCGCTCGCAACGGGTGTTTGGTTAGCACGGTCACGGGATGTGATAGAAAGTAGGGACGGAGCTTCCGAGCCGTCGTAACCAAAGTTAAGACAAGTTTTTCGGTTTGAGTATACCTGGTTTCGGCCCCGAGGAGAGTCTTACTTACATAGTACACGGGGTGGTGCTCCTTGTTCTGATCTTTAACTAGCACCGCACTTATGGCTTCTTCCCCGACGGACAAATACACAAAAAGTTCTTCATGTGGTGTCGGTTTCATCAGCAAAGGAGGTTTCACCATGTAGCTCTTCAGTTGTTGGAGAGCTTCTTCACATTGCGGGGTCCATTGAAACTCTTTGATATTACGTAGCACCTTAAAGAATGGAAGTCCTCTTTCCGCCGATTTGGAAACAAACCGGCTTAAGGAGGCCATTCGACCCGTGAGTTTTTGCACATCTTTGATTGTCTTTGGGGTAGGTAATCCGAGGATGGCATCAGCCTTTTCGGGGTTCACTTCTATTCCCCTTTCCGTAACCATGTATCCGAGGAACTTGCCCCCTCTGATGCCAAAGGAACATTTCTTAGGATTAACTTTCATCCCGAACTGGTCCATGATGGCTAGGGCTTTTCGTAGGTCCTCAGGATGGTCACAAGCGGAGCGGCTTTTTACAACTGTATCATCCACATAGACTTCCACCGTATCTCCGATATATCCTGCAAACATTAAGCTTACCAGTCGTTGATAGGTAGCCCCCGCATTCTTGAGCCCGAAAGGCATCACTAGGTAGCAAAAGGTGCTCGCGTCAGTAATGAAACTAGTCTTGTCTTGATCCCTAACGGCCATCGGGATTTGATTGTACCCCTGGTTCCCATCTAGGGTGGATAAGAGGGCGCAGCCTGCTGTTGAATCTACCAGTTGATCGATGCTCGGGAGGGGATAGCAATCCTTAGGGCACGCGTCATTGAGATTAGTGAAATCCACGCACATTCGCCACTTGCCCCCATGCTTTGGGACTAAGACCACGTTGGCCAGCCACTCAGGATAAATAACTTCTCTGATTTGCTGCAGGCTGAGGAGCCGCTGAATTTCCGATCGGATGATCTTGTTGAGCTCTGGGCCCATTTTTCTCTTTTTCTGTTGGACCGGCTTAGCCCCGGGCTTCACATTAAGGAAATGCTGACATACCTTATTGCTGATTTGTCCTGGCGGACCATCTTCCCACGCGAAGATATGGTGGAACTTTTTTAAGATGGGAATTAGTTGGGCTTCCAACTCAGGGTCCATCTGGGTACCTATTTTGACAACTTTCTCCGGGCTTCCCTCCACGAGTGACACTAGTTTTAGCTCCTCTACGGGTTGTACTCGTTCTTCCTCTGCTTTTCGCTTTTTGCTATCTCCGAGGCTGGGCCCGTCTCCTTCCAGAGGGAGGGCATTCATACGGCATTCCCTAGCCCTTGCCTGGCTTCCTCGGACTTCTCCGATACCTGACAGGGTTGGAAATTTTACCTTGAGATGGAGAGTTGAAGGGATTGCTTCGAAGGCTCGAATGGAGGGTCTCTCACATATTGCGTTGTATGTTCTCGATGAAGCTTCTACCACCCAAAATTTCGTAGGCTCCGTTCTTCGAAGGGCTCCCTCTCCCCATGACATCGGGAGCGTCACAGTTCCTAGCGTATTGGAGGTTTCTCCCGAGAAACCTATCAATGGGACTTCGGCCACTTCTAATCGTTCTTTCCTCAACCCCATGGCCAGATAAGTGGGAAGAAACAAGACATCCACGGAACTGCCGGTATCTACCAGTATCCTTTGGACGTCAATCCCATATATCACTGCTTCTATTACTAGAGGATCTTCGTGGGGATAAATTACTCCTTTTAAATCCGCAGGTCCAAAGGAGATGCTAGGAAGCTTCATACCTTGGATAGATCCCACGAATAACCCGTGTTCCGCCCTTCTAGCCTCTTTCAAGTATTGCTTCTTTTTCCCTTGTGATGTCACCGAGAGATCTCCTCCTTCTATCATACTAATAGTACGCCCCGAGGGCGCGTTATTTTTGTACGTTTCCGGGGGAGGGGGTGGAGTTTGCTGCCTCGCCGTTTTTTCTCGTGGCTTCCGACGGGGAGTCTCTTGATCTTTTCCCTCTTCTTCATGTCGGGGTCTTTTGTAGGTATAACAAGGGGGATGCTCGGGATTGTTTATCTTGAGGTAGTTTTTAAGGTATCCTGCTTCTAAAAGGCGGAGCACCTCCCTTTGCAGGGTGGTACACTTCTCAGTGGTATGTCCGTAAGTCTTATGATATTTGCAGTACTTACCCGTATCCCTATCTCTATTGGGGAACCGGGCTTCCCTTGGCCATCGCAACTCGGTGTTGCCTCGCATCACGTTGAGCACCTCTACGGGGGCAATGGTCATTGGGGGTAAAGGTACTGGTTTAAGGAATTTCTTGACTGGACCACTCTCGTCTTTGCGTTGGGGGTGTTTTCCTTCACGGTTTCTGTCCTTGGCTTTTACCTCCCGTTCGGTGGATTCGCGATGTTCATTGTCATTGCTCTCTAGGCGTCTCTTCGTGCCTTCAGCCTCCTCCATTAAAATATAAGTCTCCGCTTGCTGCATCAGCTCGTTCATATCAGTGATATGATTTCCTGTAAGGTAACGGAAGAATTTGCCGGCCCGAAGTCCCTGCATAAGTATGTCCGCCAGAATAGTAGTACTAACGTTCGGGACATCCAGCGCCGCATCCGTAAAGCGCTTTATATACTCTCGCAGAGGTTTATTCTTTTTTTGTTTAATGGTGAAAAGGTGCGTGGCGGATTTAGGATACCGCCGGTTGCAAGCAAAATGCCTTACAGATAAATGGGCTAGTTGATCAAAGCTGTCGACAGACTCGGGTGCAAGTTGAGTAAACCACGACTGCGCCCGTCCTCCGAGGGTCACGGGGAATACACGGCAGAGCACGTGATCCGGGGCAGAGTTGAGATCCATTCCTACCAAGTATTGGTGTATATGATCATGCGGATCCTTTCCATCTGCATCACCGGTATACAGAGGACCATTCACGGGCCGCATCCCCGCGGGGATAGAGGCCAAGGCTATCTCGGGGGTAAAAGGGGAGGTTTTAAAGGTAAGTTCTTCCTTAGGTCCCATTGTTTTTTTAATATCGCCCACCTCTTTCGTTAGGCCATCGAGAATTCCCCATATGGTTTGATCTTCACCGGAAGAGGGGAAGGGTGCGTGGGGTGCTGGAATCACTCTTCTATGCTCTTGTTGGCCGACTTGGCGCGCTTCCCGATAGGCATAATGCTCTTGACCATTCTGTGGGGTTTCGTAGCCCCGGTGTTCGGAGGCAGGGCTCCACCTAGATTGAGCCTGACCTTCCTCGGTCCAAGGATATTGGTGGCGAGCGGATCGAGGGGATGAATCGTAAGGATCCGCATATCCCGGCGGGGTTCTTCGGGCTCCAGTCTCTACAAGTCTTTCAAAGACGGAGCGAGGGACATTAATATAGTCTCTTTCTTCGCATTGACGGTTGGATATAGCTTCTTCCGAAAATCGAGATTGCTGAGGATAACTCCCGCTATAGAATAAATTCTCCATGATAGGCATTGCTCTTGAACGCTCTCAAAGACAAATCTTATGGCGTTCCCACAGACGGCGCCATTTTGTTAACGGGTTTAGACTTATTCCCTATTAACTGAATTATTTATTAGGGTTGGAACGCCTTTGCCCGTGGTTCAAAAGCTAAATACTATGTTAATGAGAAGGAAAAATTGACAAGAACCTTCCTTCCTTTTATTGACTATACTTCATTCTCTCTTCCGAGTGGATTTTCTTATATTTCCGAGTCCTTTTCACGAGTTCGTCCCCCTTTTCTTCTATTGATATCTCCCTTTATATAGGTTTCGATAGGGGCAGGTGTCATTGTGCATGTGTTTACAGGTGTCGTTATGCATGTAGTTATGTTTACATGTGTTACAATGCTTATTCAACCAATAAGATAACGTGTTCACTTTGAGTGCTGACTGTATCTTTTCTTCTTCCGAGGGCTTTGGTCTTCTTTGTGATACGGGGTAGATTGCTTTCTTTGCTGTCTCTAATGGTGACTTCGAGGGCCTAGTTGGAGTATTCCCTTAATGATAGTGCTTTTCCGAGAGATGTGTATTCTGGAGTAAGTGTTTCAAGATATTTTCCGAGAGGGTGTGGGTGAGTTGATCTCCGAGAGTAGGTGTTCTTCTTTCTCCGAGTAGGTGTTCTTCTTTCTCCGAGTGTCCAGAGAGGTTTGTTGAGTTATTTGTAAAGTTCTGACTTTTAGTCTGATCGTCGAGAGTAGTGTTCCGAGAGCTTTCGTGTTTGGAATGTATAGTCAAGGAAGGGTTTTTGCCAAGGTTCTGGGACTGTTGTCCGTTGGGGCCCTGCTCGGTATCGTGATGGATATCTGACTCGGGTGGATTCCTCCGGGTTTGCTTTTTATCCGAGGTCACCTTGATATCTGGTTTTGAGTCATCGTGAATTTCCGAGGGACGCTTAGGTGCCCTCGTCGGATGGCCAATCATATCGCTTTGAGTTAGTAACTGAGCGATATTGGTCACACCCGATGGGCCTCCTCGTTGGGAGCGGGTACAACTCATTGGAGGTACTCGTGACAATATTATTGTCCATTTATTATTAGTCCTTTTGGTTTAGGACCAATATTTTCTTTACTCTTGTATTTTTATTTTATACGGTTAACACATCGGATGAACCATTTATGAGTAATTATTTTATTTAAAGGTTGTCTATCAACTATAACATAAATAAACTTTTATATTTTAACATGAAACTTGTACCTAATAATTTATTGAACTTTCCTTGGATTACTACCTATTAACAATAACAAATATATAAATTCGTAGGATAAATTTAGGATGAAACTTAATTATCAACTTGAAAACAAGGTTATAACCTAGATCTTAACACAATTTCAACACCTTGAGAGGATTTAGAAAAATTAAGCATAAATATGTTTCCTATAATATGTAATTAAAAGAAAAATCATAATTAATACCCATACTTGATTAAGAATTATAACAAAAAAGTTTTAAACTATTTTCATGACTTACTAAAGTGTTACACATGGTCAGTTTAAGATTGGTATCATTATGCATAGGTTAATTTGAAGAATCAAAAGAGATACGCTATTTAGGGCTAAAAATGGTAGCAAGCTTGAAATTACATTAAATCAACCCTTTTAATCAATTGTGATTCCAAATATTTTTGAGGGCTTTTGTTCTAAACACATATATGAAGGTGTGTATAAAACAGTTTTTCAAAAATATTAAGATTTGATATGTTTTCTCTATTTTTCGAGTTTAGGGGCAAAACTGGAAATTTCTAGCAATGCGTGTTTTGGGGTCTTTTGGGTTGAATATGAAAACAGAAAATTATGAAACAATTATTTTCCGAACCAAAACACCAAAATAAAGAAGTCACATTTGACGAATTTTTGGCTGAATCGGTTTAGTTTGGGCTGTAAAAATTGTTGAAGAATGAGTGATTATTTATAGGCGGAAATTTTACTTTAATCATTATTTTTTCAGGTCCCACCATAATTTTTTTTATAATAAATCACAAAAATTTGAATTCAATCATGCTCTTAAGGATGTCATGGCTTACCTCATCATTTAGTTAATTTGTATATCAAGTCCCTCAATTATTTATAATTAAAATTCAATTATGTATAATTAGATCTTTTTATATACATATTTACTTATGTAGTTTTCCTAGGGAATTCGATCATCTTCGTTAATATTTGAAGTTTCAATATATTTTTGAGGATTAGAGACCTATAAAAATAATAGAGGACTAACTTTTACGAAAAGGCAAAATTTTCTAAACGTTTGGGCCAAAAAATGAAATTTTCAAAAGCCTAGGAACTAAAGTATAAATTTATTTTCTTTCAGATTTTTGGGGCGTTACAATACCTTTCAAGTCGTCTGGTCCAAAGGTGATGGTGGGTAACTTTGCTCCCTATATTGAGCAGATCGGTGGTCCCTGTTATATGCGTCGGGCCTCTTTCAGATACTTCTTCTTCTTCCTCGAGGGTATTACTGAGATGTCTCATCCTTCAATCATATTTATCGTTCTACTCGAAGGAGGGTTATCCTCATATGATTTTGGAGGTGGAGGTAATCCCTGGTGGGAAGACTCTTCTCGATACTTAGTATTGGGCCATCCTCTTCCGACAGTCCTTCTTGTTGAGTTCTTTTCCAAACGTTGGGCTTGGGAGCCTCTTGGTTGTTTTCTTTTACGTAGGTTTCCAAGTAACCGATGTCTAACAACCGGCATATCTCTTTTCTCAAAGTCGTGCAGGTATCCGTGGTGTGCCCATATGCTTTATGGTATTTATAGAACTTACCCGTGTCTTTTTTCTTATAAGGCTTTTTAACGGGTAATGGCCATTGCAGATCGTTGTTTCCCCTTATAACGTTCAGCACCTCGGCTGGGGTGATCTTCAGGGGTGGCAACGAAGCCGGCCGCAGATGCCTTTTTACCGTACTTCCATCATCCTTGTGCTGAGAGGGAGGTTTTTCTTCCTTCGCCTTATCTTTAGACCTATTCTCCTGTTCGTTACCGTTATTCTCTGTTCCGGTCTTTGAATTCTCAGCTACTTCCATGATAATGTACGTCTCCGCCTTTTGCATGAGTTCATTCATATCCTTAATTTGGTTACCCATGAGGTATCGAAAAAAGTCCCCTGTTCTGAGCCCTTGGGTTAGGATATCCGCTACTATCAAATGATTAGCATTCGGGACATCCAAGGCTTTGTCCGAGAAGCGCGTCATGTAGCCTCTCAGGGACTCGTCTTTCCTTTGCTTAACGATGAACAGATGGCTAGCGGATTTAGGATATCTTCTGTCACAAGAGAATTGTCGTACAAATAGGCATGCTAATTGATCAAAATGGGATATCATGCCGAGAAAGAGCTGAGAGAACCAACTATGAGCTCTACCCGCCAAGGTAGTTCTAAATACTTAACATAGAGCAAAGTCCGGTGTTGATGCTAGGTCCATAGTGGCTATGTATTGATGGATGTGATCTTGTGGATCTCTTCCATCTTTATCACGTGTATATAGAGGGAGGTTGGCGGGCTGCATCCCCGAGGGGATCAAGGCTTGAGCGATTTTAGGGACGAAAGGAGAGTCGTGATACATGGGCTCTTCCCAGTGGGTTATATATTTCTTTATATCCCTCATTTTCTCTGCGCAGACTGTTGACCATATCCCACAAGGAATCGTCCACCCCCATGGGTGCGGGCAGTAGCTGGTGACCCCGAGGGAAGGAGGCCCTTACCCTTTCGTTATCTAGTTGTTCTCTATCACGGTTGTCCCCGTAGTAAATTCATGTCCCTCTATCGCGAGAAGGGTATCGTGATACCGGAGGGCTCGGGGAATGCTTGGCCTTATGCGGGATTTGTATTCTTCTGAATCGTAACGCTCCTAAAAGGATCACCGAATTCTTTCTGGTTAAAGAATCTCTTTCTAGTTGCTCTGGAACAATTAGGTCGGGAGAGGGGCTCATGAGAGTACGCGACTTCTTGTTGAGTCCTTCGAGCGACATCTTCTAAGAGATGCTCAAACACGGATCCGGAGACATTTATAAAATCCCTTCATTCTGTTCGGGGTTGGGAGGGGGTTATCGATGGTTCTTCTTCTATATGCTCCTGATGGTCCCAGAGACTGCTTTTAGTTATAGGGCTATCCACAGTATGATAAAAAAAAACTCCTCGAACACACTCAAAGGCAATATTTTATGGCATTTCCACAGATGGCGCCATTTTGTTAACAATTATTTATTTATCTCACTCTTTCTTGATTTCTGAGTAGGTTGGAGTGCCTTGTCCAAGGTTCGAAGAATAAAAATGTCTCTATTTGATGATTCAAAAGTGTTCTCACTTTATTCATTTTATCCCCTTCCTTTATATAAGAGTAAGATTGTACACAAGTGGCTTTTTTGCATGTACATTTTTTGACAAGTGTCACATGCAGTTTGTAGGAGATGAGTGGCTTGGCCCTATTTTCGACAACTGTCTTCTGGGTGCTGACGCATGCTTAGAGTGTTGCCGCCATTGAGTTTCGATACCTTATCGGAAGGGGAAGCCGATATTTTGTTTTTTGGGATGGGAGGTCCTATCGTGAAATAGGGGATGCTAATGCCATGTTTCGTAGTGTACCTGTATCGTATCTTGAAAAGGCGACTGCTAGGGTATCGTATCCCTATGGGGTATTCGTGAAGTTATTTAAAACTTTCGATACCTCGCGCTGGAGCTGTACTCTGTAAATTGCCTATCGTGATTCGAAGAAATGGTGGGGTACCGTTTTACCAGCACCGGGTGCACATCTAAGGCTACCGATACTGGGGTAGGTCTTCGTGATGTTCTAATGGCATCGTGAAGAAAATAGGTTAATAATAAATATTTTAATATAAAAATAAAAATTGGGGGGGGGGGGGGGCTAAAAAAATTAAATATGTGGTGTCACAGTGTCGTCCGAGTCACCGAATTCTGGACCAAGTCTATTTCGCGGTCTGCTGAGCATTTTTAATTAAAAAATTTAAAAGTTATTGGACAATTTTATGGCCCGAAAAGCTAGCAGGCATATTGAAGTTTAGAAAAAGTTATGGGGAAAAAATGCATTTGCCCTATATATACAGTAGCCTATGATGTCAAGTTTATCAAGAAAGAAAAAACAACAACCTATAATGGCAAGCATGACTGCGTGAATAATTCTTGCAAAAATCTTGTTTATGGCGTTGAAGTCATTAATTATGACCAATAGTAGAGAAACCCTAGCCATGTGTTGTAACTCGTATATATACAGACTAACTAATTAACAACTTTTGTTTGTTGTGGAATCCAACATATTCCGTAAAAAAAAAAAAAGAACTCACACGGTGGCTTACAATTGCTTGAGTTCTGATGGAGTACAAATTTTGGTGGTTTATATGAATATATTGATTACTTTTTTAATTATTTTTCGCTAAATCATAGTTTTTTTTTTATTTTGTAAAACATGTTGATTATAATAGACCTAGCTAGTTATTCTAAATATTTATCTTGTACAGATCTTGTAATCTCTTGTAATCATCTTTCCTTTATTATAGCGATCTAGTTGCTAAACTTAAGATTGTAAATTTGTATTTATACCTTGTTTATTAATGAGAATATTATCACTTTCAAATTACCTTATACTCTTATATGGTATCAAGAGTCAATACTCTCTAACGAGATTCTTGATCCGATGGCCGGCCCTACTCCGTCTAGCCCCGCCGACGATAATTCGTCCTCCGGTGAGTCCCTCCTCACCTCTCGGCCGCTTGGAGTCGCCAACGCGACGGGTTCCGACCCGCTCGTTCCCATCAGTGCAAATCAGCACCTTCCGCTGCACCTTGACGACACAAATTATGCCGCTTGTCGTTCACAAGTTCGCCATCTCTTCCACGGTTTTGGTCTCTTCGGATACCTCGACGGCACAACCCCGTGTCCCCCCCGTGGCACCACGCCGGAATCCCATGCCCGTCACCTTCATTGGACGCGGCAAGACTCCCTCATCCTCACCGCCCTTTTTGGCTCCGTCACTAGCACCATTATGACCCTCATCTCTAATGACGAAACCTCGGCGGCTGCGTGGCTTACGCTTCAGCGTACATATGCAAACTGTTCTCGCTCGCGTGTGATGCAACTTAAAGACGATCTTAACACCATCAAACTTGGCAACCGATTTGTTGCTGATTTTCTTCATGTCGTGAAAGCAAAGGCGGATGAACTTGTCGTCATTGATCATCCTCTTCATGACGATGATAAAACTCTTTATGTGTTGAATGGTCTCGGCCCCGCCTATCGCGACTTGGCTGGTCCGATCCGTGCTAGGGAAAATCCGATCCGTTTCAGCGAGCTTCATGATCTATTACTCGCTCAAGAGGCGTTTTTACGCCGCGCTGAAACTGACGCCGCTTCTCTTGTTGCCACGGCCAACTATGGCTCATCTCAGCCCCGATCCAATCATCATCGTGGTCGGGGACATAATTCAGGTCGGGGTCGATCATCCAACAACCGCGGTCAGGCCTCTCACGGTGACCATCGCGGGTTCGGAAATGGAAATCAGCAACGCCCGCCAGTGAACTGTGCCTCTGGATCGTCCTCTCGGCCCGCCGTGATCTGTCAATTGTGTGGCCTTCCGGGACATGCTGCACGCACCTACCGTTTATTCAGTCCGCCTCATGCCAACCTTGCTACCACTCCGACCGGTCAACCATCGAACTCGGACAATAATTGGCTCATTGACTCTGGCGCATCCCACAACCTCACCTCGGACCTTCAAAATCTATCCATTCACTCCGAGTATGACGGTCCCGATGAGGTTTCTATCACCGATGGTACAGGTTTGCAAATATCACATGTTGGCTCCTCCGTTATTAATTGCTCCGATCGTCATTTTGTTCTGGATAATGTTTTATGTGTCCCAGCGTCACGACGTAACCTTTTATCTGTGCATCAATTCACTAAATCTAACAACGTGACTATTGAATTTTTCTCGTCTCACTTTGTTGTTAAGGATCGCAGTACGGGGGATAGGTTGCTTACCTGACCTTGCTTGAGTGGTGTGTATCAGTTACGGCTACCTCAAGTCCTTCGGCCGCATGTGCAAGCGTTTGTTGGCGAACGAACAACCAAGGATTGTTGGCATGATCGTTTGGGTCACCCCTCTTTCCGGATTAGCTCATTTATTTTACGGAAGTTTAATTTACCTTGTGAGGACTCTTCTACTTTGAATTATAATAACTGTGAACATTGTTTTTTGAATAAGAGCAAACAGTTACCGTTTACTCGTTCCTCACTTGTGTCTGAGCATGCCTTACATTTCATTTATGGTGATGTTTGGGGCCCCGCGCCGACTACTTCTCTTAATGGTTTTCAATATTATCTTCTGTTAGTGGATCATTATTCGAAATATTGTTGGTTGTTTCCGATGACTAATAAGTCCGAGGTTGCAAAAATTTTTGGTCATTTTCGTGGTCTTGTTGAAAAACAGTTTGGACAGGTGATCAAAAGTTTTTATACGAACAACGGTGGTGAATTTGTTGCCTTACGTCCGTATCTTATTGTTAATGGTATAAGCTGGCTTACCACGACCCCACACACACCCCAACAGAATGGTACTACGGAGCGCCGTCACTTAAGTGTTGTTTCTATTGGTCGCATGTTGCTCTCACGTGCTCGCCTTCCCTCAGTATTTTGGGAATTTGCTTTTGCCACGGCCGTTTATTTACTGAATAGTCTCCCTACGCCGGTTCTTAAAGGAGTGTCACCCTTTTCCATCTTGCAGGGGCGTTCGCGCAATTATCTCCGTCTCCGTGTCTTTGGTTGCCTCTGCTTTCCTCACCTACGGCCGTATATTCGTGGCAAGCTTGATCCGCCGTCTCGTCGATGCCTTTTTCTAGGCTATTCCACGACTCAATCAGCGTATAAATGTTTTGACGTTGAAACTGGTCGGATTTATATCTCTCGCCACGTCCGTTTTATTGAGGATAATTTTCCGGGGTTCGATCCACCTCTTCCTATCCCGCGAACACAGCAAGGCTTTTCCATGCCACTTCTCGTTCTCCCCAAACTGCCAGCCGAACAAGTTGCACCAGCACTACCTCCTTCTGATAAAAATGTTGGAGTGATGTTGGGGGAACATCGCAATCACGCCCCTGTAGCACCAGTTTCTGCGCCTTCTGATAAAAATGTTGGAGTGATGTTGGGGCAACATTCCATCCAGAACCCTGTTCTTCCCACTTCGGCCTCACCCGTGTTGGAACCCGACACCGCTGCTCCTGACCCGACCTCTGCTCCTGACCTGTCTTCCAAGAATCGGGCTCATCCCATGCTCACTCGTTCGCGTAATAACATTTTTAAGCCGAAGCAAATGCATCTCGCCACCAAGCATCCTTTGGCAGGCCCTCTTGAACCCACATGTGTCACTCAAGCCTTGAAAGATCCCAATTGGCGTCACGCTATGGATGAGGAACTCACGACCCTCGCCAAACATGAAACTTGGTCACTTGTTGACGCGCCGCCTAATCGAAATATTGTTGGCTCAAAGTGGGTGTTTCGTATTAAACGGCTTCCTAACGGGAAAATTGATAAATACAAGGCGCGCATTGTGGCTAAAGGTTTTCATCAACGACTAGGCCTTGATTTTAAGGAAACGTTTAGTCCCGTTGTTAAACCCGTCACTATTCGAGTTATTCTCACACTTGCTGTCTCTCGTCAGTGGCCGCTCCGTCAACTTGACATAAGCAATGCTTTTCTTCATGGGGGTCTCAGTGAGGATGTATTTATGAGTCAACCACCGGGTTTTGTGGATCCTCTTTATCCACGTCGTGTTTGTCATCTCTACAAGTCCCTCTATGGCCTTAAGCAAACACCTTGGGCGTGGTACTTGGCACTTAGTTCGGCGCTTGTCTCGTTTGGCTTCGTCCAATCCAAGTCTGACAACTCTCTTTTCATCTATTCTCGTACGACGACTCTTTGCTTTATGCTTGTCTATGCCGACGACATCATTATCACGGGAAACGATCAGTCTCTCGTCTCCTCTATTATTTCTCGACTCAGTGAGCGTTTTTCCGTTAAAGACTTGGGTGCGCTAACATACTTTCTCGGCATTGAAGTTCTTCGTTGTCGTGAAGGCCTCTTTCTATCCCAACACAAATACATCGCTGATGTGTTGGCTCGGCACAAAATGGATGGGGCAAAACCCCTCGCTACTCCGATGACATCCAACCCCGCCGCTTCGGGCTCGGCTTCCGCTGTTGATCCGACACCATACCGCCAAATTATTGGAGCTCTTCAGTATTTGGCTTTTACTCGCCCGGATATTGCGTTTGCAGTTAATCGCCTTGCCCAACGAATGACGTCTCCCACTGAATCGGATTGGGCTGCACTTAAGCGCATTTTGCGCTATCTTAAGGGTACTCTTTCCCATGGTCTTCTCCTCCGTCGCTCGGACTCTCTTAAGTTATCTGCCTATTCAGATGCAGATTGGGCGGGCGACATCCTCCACGGCACATCCACATCAGCCTATGTCGTGTTCCTTGGCTCGAATCCAATTTCTTGGACGTCGCGTAAGCAACGCGCAGTCTCCCGTTCGTCGACCGAGGCTGAGTATCGGGCGCTTGCGAATGCTGCTGCGGAAATTAGATGGATCCAACACTTGTTCGGTGAGCTCGGGTTCTCCATTCCTCCCACGCCTCTCATTCACTGTGATAATATGGGTGCCATTCGCCTTTTTCTTCATCCGGTTCAGCACTCGCGCATGAAGCACATCTCGGTTGATCTCCATTTTGTTCGCGACCTTGTTAACAAAGGATTCCTCAAAGTCTCCTATGTCAACACTCTCGACCAATTAGCCGATGTTCTTACCAAGCCTCTAGCTAGATCTCGGTTTCAGCTTATGCGTTCAAAACTCTCCGTTGCCGATGGAACGTCGATTTTGCAGGGGCGTAATAGACCTAGCTAGTTATTCTAAATATTTATCTTGTACAGATCTTGTAATCTCTTGTAATCATCTTTTCTTTATTATAACGATCTAGTTGCTAAACTTAAGATTGTAAATTTGTATTTATACCTTCTTTGTTAATGAGAATATTATCACTTTCAAATTACCTTATACTCTTATAGATTAAACATACATAAGATCGGGATCTAAAAGTTAGCAACCGACCGCATTGTTAAACAAACTCTAGCCCAATTTGTTTTCTTTTAGTTGATTGAGCACTTATGAGTTATGACCCAATGGTTTAATTGGGTTAAACACTTGTAAACTTCTGGCCGACTACTGATATGGGCTGGAACCCGAACTGTAAGTTGTTTCTTTCTTTAAACTGCAAAACTGCAAGAGTTTTTGTCCAGCATATATGTAGGCTGTAGCTTGTCCTAATTATTCAAAATTTGTAGTCTGCTCACAGATAATGCAGTTTCGGTGCAACGTCTTAATCCCATTATTTAAACTGACAAATTCTTTTGATTATTATAAATGAAAACTAAATTCCATGCAAAGATATTGGTCAAGATAAAGATCGAGTTATTTAATTAATTGACAAGTAAGTGGTATTATTTATCAGATGATATAAGATTAATTAGCTGCCCAATTATTGGTCTGGGAGTAACAAATTCTACTTATGTTGTCATTGGCACGCAAAGTGTAAAGTAATTATAGTATTTAATTGGTCCTAACCACATGTTGTAGAGCGCATTGTTACGTGTCCACGTGTTACTTCGTATCCATCTTAAATTCTAGAAAGAGCTGATGAATGATGACAAGGGATCCAATTTGACACGTAACCTTCTCTCTTTTTTTGGATAAGTTCGTAATATATATATATATATATATATATATATATATATATATATATATATATATATATATTTCTATGCCAATGCCCATTGGCATGATACTAAGAAAAATGTAGTAATGTAGTAATAAATTAACGTATGAGTTTATTAGTCATTCAACCAGAGATCAAAGTTTCGTTTCAATGAGAGTCTTTATTCGAAAATCTTCACAATGCCTCGAGATAGTTTTGACATGTTTTATAACTTTCGTAAAAGATATTGTCGTAAATAACATAAAAATGCTTGTATTTTGTATTTACGGGATAAAAGAACAAAAACTTTAATTCGGTTTTAAAAGAAAAAAATCCATGCAACCAATAATTGCTACTATCTTTTACCAATAACTTGTTTTTACAGACAAAAAAGTATTTCAAGCTTGTGCACGGAAAAAAAATGTTTATAGGAACACAAAAAAAGGCACAAGGCTGGTAATCAACTCGATTAAACACTTTTTTTTGTAGCAACAACGTGTATATATTTCAAACTAGGGCCGAGGTCATATAATGTACATAGGATTGCGAAGTTGGGGCTAGCGAGATAATCGTAATCGGCGCGCGTATATGTACAAGAAATATCACACATGCTAAAATGCGCCAAGTCGCGCGGGGGCAGCTAGTCTATGAGGGTGGCTGCAGTGGACAGTCGACGAAGGTCGGCTGGATCCCATGCAGGCTAGCACATCCGCGAACATGTTCGCCTCTCTATATGTACATGGGATGAACATGATGATGAAGTTTCCTCCTAGACTCCATATCTCATGGAGCAGGGTGTGCGTCTCTGCCGAGGCCGTGAGACCCCACAGTTGATTCAAACTGCGGAAAATAAATACAAAATCACTCTAAATAGTAAGCACACTGATGATGCATAATCTGCCTCGCTATCGGACGGGGGCGAAAAAAGGGTACCCCACAAAAACAACTAACTCCCATGGCAGAAGGATACATCTAGGTCACGACCAACCTCTACTTAACAGGGGCAAAAGGTTCAAACTTCGGAGAAGGTACCCCCGGGTCATGACCAGCTAACACGCATCGGAGGGTACTCGGTCTACACACCCGGAAAAGGTACTCCCGAGCCTCTTCTGACCAACGCCCCTCGAAGAGTATATGGCATGGACCCCAAAGGCTTGGACATATCCTTCCCACGATCCGGTGTTAGTACGAATTTGGGTACCCAAAAGGAAAGACCCTGGACCCCCCCTCAGACGAGGAACGAACACTTTTCGCTAGGTCCTCTCGGACCCTCCACGAAGACGATTTCCAACACTTAGCCAAATATTGAGGAGAAATGAGCACATAACAAACGTTAAGGACACGAATGAAGACAAGGAGAAGTTAAGACCTAGCACAATTCCGACTAAAGAAGACAACTCACCCATATCACCAACAAAGAACGACCCCCAAGTCTCATTCAGAGTAAACGATCCAAAAGAACTATCCGATCATTCGGGCTGACCATGGCCCACGACCCAACTCGAAGGACACGCCAACCATCATCATTTAACTTAGCTCCGAACCACCCTAATTATGAGGGAAGACTGCACCTCATTGGTCTAAATCATTCATTGGGGCAGAATGTATCTTACCAGTGCAGATCAATGATTGGAGCATATTGATCTCCATACATTGGCTCAGTACCACCCGCGAAAACCATTGGAGCAGATATCATCATTACCCGCTCAGACAAATAACAGTCAACTCACGCCATTGGCCACCTTCTGACAGACAAGTCCCATTGGCGCAAAAGATCTTCCTGCCATTGGCCACCAGCGCTATTGGGAGTAAAGACGACAAGACCGGCCCTCATTGGCCAAAGACCTCTGGGACTAAAACTATAAATAGTCTCCTATTTCAGCAGAAAATAAAAGACAAGCACATTGTTCACCACAAAATCAACATAAGAATACTATCCACAATTTTACACTTTATTGTACTTAGAAGTTGTCGCATTCTTCTAGCTCTCACTCGTATTTTCACACGACCCCATGTAACTCACTCAAAGTCCTTAATAAAATCATTGCGCCTCCTTTCCCTCAAATTCGAGATTGACATTCCGATCAAAAATAATTGAGTAACGATATCTCTGAATATCTCGACAACACGGGCCCGGACGATATTGCATCACTAAATGGCGCCGTCCATGGGAACGCCGTAAGTTCTCTGAGAAAAGTTTGAGGAAAGTTGTATGGTCATAAAAAGAGCTAGAAGAGTACCACCGCGTGTGTCCTCATGATCTAACACAGAAGTCGAATCGAAGTAGATTCACGACAACGAAACGGAGGGACAACAGAGTCTTCCGCCCCCTCCTGAAGAAGTTCTAGACCGGACGATTCTGTTCCTCGCCCTGAGGCGCCAACACCACCTGCTACTGGTGCCCCGATACCACCAGCTGACCAACAAGCACCCCCGAGGGCAGGACCCGCCATGTGCTACGTACAGGTGCCCTGGACATGTATCGTAACATGTTCGCTCGATTCAACAGAAACGGAACCACGCCCTCGGAGAATGGTCGGAGTTGTGACAGGGAATGTCCCGAGGAACAAAGGGACGCTTTACGCCACCGGTCCGCACCTCCCCGGTAGGCCCGATATGAAGGAGTGTCACTAGGTGACACATGTGCATCTCCTCCTTATGGCAAGCTCGGTCGACGCACCTCTGGGAGGAGAACGTCCCAGACCACCCCGCCCTTAGGGGGCAGCCTAGAATCCTCCAGACCGCACGATCCCTACTACCTTGAGCCCGTTGGAAGGCGCCAATGCTCACCGACCCCGGATGCCCCTCTACGGGGTATGATGGAACAAATGCAAAATGAGTTGTGGGAGCTCCGCCGTAACCTCAACCCATGGGAAGAGGTAGCTTACCGGGGATTGCCACTCACGACCCATATAGCTAACCCCCTTGTCCCTCTTAGCATGAAGCTAGTGAGACTCACGACCTACGCCAGAGAAACCACCAATCGTAATCCCGTGACTATATCAATTAATACTTAGCATGTATGGATCTGGTGTCTGCTCTCGATCACGCCATGTGTTGAGTCTTTCGAGCGACCCTCACAGGGCTAGCTCAGTCCTTGTTTTCCCAACTACCGCCGGGAACAATTTACAACTTCGAACAGCTAACCTAGATGTTCGTGAGGCAATTTGCCTGCAATAGGGTCTTCCCAAAGACTTGCGGGCACCTTTTTAACATTCGATAGAATGTGGATGAGCCCCTCAGGGACAACATGCGACAATTCTCTTACGTCATAGGTGAAGTGACCCGTTTCGACCCCAGAATGCTCTCTGATATCATCGTTCGAAGGTTGTTGCTAGGAGACTTGTCCACATACCTTATGAGAAATCGATCCATTAATATGGAGCACTTGATGCATAAGGTAGAGTCTTTCATGGAGCTAGAAGAAACACGCAAGATTCTGGAGGCTACTGAGGCATCACGAGAAAGGGACGATAAGGAAGGAGGAAAGAGGGAGAGAGTCAAAAAGAACTTGGATCCGGTACCTTACCCCACATGACAGTGACTTTTACTGAGATCTTGACCATCATGGGGAAGAGCGTATCTTTAAGTGGCCCCGAGCTGCGAAAGATGCCCAGAGGCTCAAGCACACATAGAAGTTCTGCACGTACTACCGAGCGTATGGACACCTAACAAACGATTACATCCACGTCTAACAAGGAATCTCCAAGCTCCTGAAACTAGGCTATTTGGAGGAATATGTGGTACCCGACAGGCGTAACCCTATGGAAAAGTGAGGGCGAAACGAGGTACCTACGAAGAAAAAGCAGCGCTCGGAGACCTCCGAGGATGATGAGCAAGAGCCTATAGAGCAGGAACGACTACCCCTGCCTCCTCGCACCTATCACGATAATGCCCCCACAGGCCGCACCGTCAACATGATTGAATGAGGAGTGTTGTATGTAACTAAGGAAGAAAAGCAAAATTACATTCGAAAAGCACGAAATGATGATAGCAAGCAAGAGGTCTTTATTGCCCGAGTAGTTGACCAACCAGTCAGCTCCTTCAGGCCAGAGGACCTCCTAGGCGTCATGTATCCCCACGAGGATCCCCTCATGGTCACAACCACCATACTGGGAACCAAAATAAGAAGAATACTCGTCGATCCTGAAAGCTCGGTTAACCTCCTTTTCATGCCCACGTTCCTGGCCCTAGCCCCTAGGCATCTCACAGAGCCGGATGGAGTCAGTAGAGGTACCCCTTGTGGGATTCTCGGGAGAATAGTGCCAAATGGTGGGCCTCATAACCCTTCCGATGTTGTGGGGGTAAGGTGCTACACGTTGTACAGAGCTAACCAAGTTCTAGATAGTAGACACTTCCTCCCGGACGTACAATGCCATCTGCGGGTGACCCGCCCTTCGGACCTTCGAAGTGGTCGCGTCCACCCTGCACCTGTTCCCGACCCTTTTCGGAGTGGGAGAGGTCAAAAGGGATCAGACTCTAGCTCTTGAGTGCCATATAAACGCCTTGCCAATCGAGTCTGACCCTCCCGAAGCTAAACCTCCGACCAAGAGAGCCCGCTCGAAGGAGATTCGAGTCCAGCCCACTGAAGAACTCAAAATGATAGAATTGGTGGACGTTGTTGAAGGCAAAATAGTAAAGATCGGTACCCATTGGGGAAGAGATAGTAAAGCCAAAACGAGCACCTTTAGATTGTTCCACCACCTTTTGTCTGGGAGGACGGTCCCCTGGGCGAATCAGTCAAGAGATATGCGTACGTGAACTTAATGTGTATCCCGTAGCCAAACCGGTCCAACAGCAGAAGCGAAACATGTGACCCAAACAAGGTAATTCGAGCAGAGGTTCAACGACTAATAGACAGACCTCCACCAAATTCGGGAAGTACGATACCCAGAATGGTTGGCCAACGTAGTCCTCATTCCAAAAACAGGAGCCTACATCGTATGTGTGTGGATTTCACTGACCTCAATAGTACCTGTCCCAAGGACTGTTACCCGCTTCCTAACATCTATATGTTGGTTGACTCCACAGGTTGTGCCTTCCTGTCTACCATGGATGGGGATCAAGGTTATAACCAGATCCCGATGGCCAGCCACGACCAGGAGAAAACCAACTTCATCACGAACATCGACACTTTCTGCTACTTAGCCATGCCTTTCGGGCTTAAAAACGTCGGTGCCACGTGTCAGAGGGAAGAGGATCACGCCCGTGATCTCGCACGAGCCTTCAAAATTATGGACAAATTCAGAATGAAGATCAACCCTCGGAAGTGCTCCTTCGGTATCCGAGGGGGGAAGTTCCTGGGATATTTGGTCAACTATAAGGGAATCGAAGTCAATCCAAAAACGGCAGAGGCCATACTCAACATGGAATCACCAAAGACCGTACGAAACATACAAAAACTAACGGGAATAATGGCCTAGCTAAGTAGTTTCATATCTCGCTCCTCGGAGAAAGGCCTTCCTTTCTTCAAAATCATTAGAAACATAAATGACTTCTAGTAGACCGACCAGTGTCAAGAAGCCTTCAAAGCGCTGAATGAATGAAAGTGCAGGGTTTTCTGGAGTCAATGTTAGACGATGCAATGTTAGACGATGTTGGGTTAACATTGAGGATAACATTGAAAGCCGAGAGTTTGTGCGAAAACTGCTCTTTAGTTGCCAAAATTAAGTTTTGCCTTTATTCACATATTAACCAAGTTCCACGGTTTTAGTTGTTTATGTTTATGTCCAGGAAGGTATCTTTATCATAAGAAAGAGCTTTGGAAGATTCCTTACTTGAAGTTTCCATAATTCAAGCTAAGTTGAATAGTCAACTCACACAGTTTCAAAAGAAGGAAACAAGCTAGTTGTTCTCTGCGACGCGATTCTTTCCAGGATTCTGCGAATTAAAGAAGATGTGTTACCTTGTTAAATCGGTAACAATGGAAACACATTCTCAGGAAAGATTTGAAGTTCACAAAGAAGGCAAATTTCAACAAGGAAACAACAAGAGTTACCAAAATTGTGAACAACACATCTTGGCGTTCAAGACTCAAGAAATCTATAAAAGATGTGAAGTTCATCAAGATGAAGACAAGACAATCGTGCTAAACAATCCAAGAGATTAATCATTCTTTGTATTGTCTTCGTCTTGTTTTGTGAAGTTTTTGTATCAACTGCTTAAGTCTAGTTCATAGAAGTTAAGTAGTTCTTACTTGTCTGCTTCGTTGAGTCCGATCAACAAAGAGCGTGAGTGAATTGTTGTGAGGAACGTTTTGATAAAACCTTTATGGTTATTTGGCCTAAGGCTCGGAAGTTTTTAATAATATTGAAAACTTCTTAAAATTATATCTTCTTGTGTTCTTACTTCCGCTGCACATTATTATTATCAAGAAGATCAAAATAGAGTTAAGGTAATTCCAGCTCAACTCTCAAAAGTGTTGTGTTAATCCACGGTCCAAAATTTTCAAGGAATACTTGGTCAGCTACCCCTCCTAGTAAAACCCGTCCCCAAGGAAATGCTCTTTCTATATATAGCCAGGGGAAAAGAATCGCTAAATGTCATACTGGTCCGCGCTGAAGGAAAGGGCACATACCCATCTACTACATTAGCAAGACCCTCTTGGATGATGAGACCCGATACTCTCGCATCGAGAAGGTCGGGCTAGCCCTTGTGTCCGCGGCACGAAAGCTCCGGGGTTACTTTCTGGCCCATCCTATCACTGTACTCACGGAGCATCCACCATCCTCAACAACCCAAAGGTTTTAAGAAGGATGATCAAGTGGGCCATAGAGTTGGGAGAATTCGACATCACGTATTCTCCTCGGCTGGCCATAAAAGCTCAAGTACTCGTCGACTTCATTATCAAAATGTACGAGGAACACGAGGAAGACGAACCCGAACCTTTGTGGTACTTCTACATTGACAGATCATCCACTAATACCCACGTTGGGTTAGGCATAATCTTCAGAAAAATAGCTCTGGACGAGACGGAGACCATCTTGGAATTCGCCGTGCAATTGGAGTAGCCCGTATCCAACAACGAAGCAGAATATGAGGCCCTCCTACTAGGAATCCGCTTAGCTGACGAGGTAAAAATACGAAGGATATTGGTCCACAACAACTCCCAACTCATGGTTCAATAGAACCATGGGACCTACGAGGCACGAGAAGAAAATATGAAGAAATGCTTGGAAGCAGTAGCGGGAACGACCTTGTTCCAAGAATTCTCAATTAAATAGATCCCCAGATTAAGAAATCAAGATGTTGACGCCCTGTCTTAACTCGCTAGTCAAATTCAAACCGTCAGCAGTCGAATAATAACCTTCTTCACATCCCCTAAGTCGAAAAGTTAGGATCCAGAGGAGGAAATCTAAATGATCGCGGTCATAGAGGAAGATTGAATGACGGAGATCATCGACTTCATTAGGAACCCCAGATTGAATGACAGAGATTTTCCTATTGTATATATTGCACATTATGATGAATGAGAAGGCAATGCCAATATTACAATCTTACATGGTATCATGAACAACCCTACCGATTCCCCGGACCTTTCCAAATCCGCCGCCTCTCCCTCTTCCTCTAAAATTCCACCTGCTCTCACGGTAACTAATATATGCAACTTCATATCAAATTCGGCCAATACAATTCTTGGTCTAAATTTTTCAAAATCCATGCGCGCGCATACGAGGTCACATATCACCTCTTCTCTAATAACGTCGATCCTACCTCCGACGAACCCCTCAATCTGCACATGTGGGCCCGCATCGGCGCCATAGTCCTACATGGATTTATGGAACAATCTCGAACGATCTTCTTCACACAATCATCGAGAAGAATGCCACCACCGTCTCTGCTTGGAACCGTCTAGCGGAGTTGTTTCAAGATAATAAAACACCCAAGTTGTTCATCTTGAAATCCAATTCTCGTCCACTACTCTTGACGACTTCTCCAATGTAGGCGTTTACTGTCAAAAATTAAAGATGATCGCTGATCAACTTGCTAATGTTGGTGCCCTTGTTTCAAATCATCGGTTAGTTCTCTAGCAAGTTGTGAGACTCAATGAAACATATACCGGTATTACTACGCTTATTCAACAAAGTGACCCCCTTCTACTTTTCTCCAAGGCTCATTCCATGCTTACTCTTGAAAAAACAAGCCATGTGAAGCGTGTCTCTCGTCACACCACTGAGTTCGCCCTCATCACGAGTCAAACCTCCATAGACGGCTCCGTACATCCCAATTTACGATTACGGTAATACGGCTCTAACCCCTCATTTCCCTCCACTTGCCCTAAATAATGTCTTACATGCACCAAACCTTATAAATAATCTTGTGTCGATTTGGAAATATATTGTTGATAATTCTGTGACTGTGGAATTTGATCCTTTTAGTTTCTCTGTGGAGGATATATGGACGGACACACGACTTATGAGATGCAATAGCATTGGCGACCTCTATCCCATCTCCACCTTGGCCTCACGCCCCTCCGATGCTCCGCCATCCGCTCTTGCCGCTCTTTCTCCTACCCTCTAGAACGTAAGCTTAGGCCATTTGGGAACCTCCTCCCTTGATTTCTTACGCCGCACAGAGTCTATCATTTGTCACAATGAGTCCAAGTCCATGTGTCCGTCTTGTCCCCTTGGCAAGTATATTAGATTACCTTTTACTTCGTCTTTGTCTATTACTCGTTTTCCCTTTGATATTGTTCATAGTGACTTATGGTCGTCATTTGTTTTGAGTTCGTCTCGACACCGTTTTTATGTGTTATTTTCAGATAAGTTTTCTGATTTTTTATGGACTTTTCCCCTAGCGCACAAATCTCAAGTTTCTCCTACTTTTACATTATTTAGTAACTTTGCCAAAACTCAATTTGAACGGAATATAAAATCTTTTCAGGGTGACAATGGTACTGAATTTAATAACCAATTTTTTCATAAATTCTGTGCGAATCATGGCATGCATTTTTGGTTCTCTTGTCCTTATTTGTTTTCCCAAAATGAAAAATCCGAAAGAAAAATTAGAACCGTAAATAACATGATTCGCACGCTTCTTGCCCATGCGGTCGTCCCGCCCTCTTTGGGCACCACGCATTACAAATGGCAACTTATTTACTAAATATTCTTTCCTCTAAACGTTTGGGAAACAAAGTTCCTCTCCAAATCTTATATCAAAAACATCCATCTTATGTGCACCTTCGGGTTTTTGGGTGTTTGCGTTATCCCCTCGTCTCATCTCCTCTCGTAAATAAACTCCAACCTTGCTCCACTCCTTGTGTTTTTCTCGGGTTTCTGTCCAACTATCGGGGGTACAAGTGCTATGACATCTCAAGTCGTAAAATAATTGTGTGCCGCCACGTCCTCTTTGATGAAGGTAAATTTTCGTTCTCAACACTCCATAACCCATCCCCTCATACTTATCGATTTCTTGAATTGGATTTATCACCTCTATTCACCTCACATCTCTTTCACCCGCCGACTGCCCCACACACGACACCTCCCAATCCTACAACACGAACGTCGCCCATTATCTGGAGCTCCCCACCCCTCACGGCCCCGACGTCTCAATCGTCATCGCCCTCTCCCACCCCTATATCTCTCTCCCGTCGTCCCGGTAGCCCCACAACCACCTCATCCGACTCTCTCTCATCCAATGACCACACGTAGCCAAGGTGGTATATTCAAATAGTTATTTAACTTATCAGTCACACACTCGCTTTCACCTCTTCCCTGAAACCATGTGGCCGCCTTATCTGACCCGAATTGGAAGTTGGCTATGTGTGATGAGTTTGATGCTCTTATTAAAAATAAGTCGTGGGAGTTAGTTCCTCGTCCTTGAGATGTCAATGTGATTAGGTCTTTGTGGATTTTTCGCCATAAATTTAATTCTGATGGTACTTTTGAGCGGTATAAGACTCGTTTTGTTGGTGATGGCAGGTCTCAACAAGTTGTAGTGGATTGCGCCGAGACTTTCAGCCCCATTGTGAAACCCACAACTGTTTGGACAGTCCTTAGTCTTTCCATTTCCAAATCTTGGTCTATTCATCATTTGGACCTTAAAAACGGCTTCCTTCATGGTCATCTTCACGAGACCGTTTACATGCACCAACCTCTCGAGTTTTGGGATTCTTCAAGACCTGATCATGTATGCCTCTTGAAAAAATCTCTTTATGGCTTGAAGCAAGCACCACGTGCATGGTATCAACGTTTTATCAACTATGTTGGCACACTCGGATTTTTTCACAACACGTCCGACCACTCTCTCTTTATATTTAGGCGCGGGAATGACATTGCATATCTTCTTTTGTATGTGGATGACATTCTCTTGATCACTTCCACCGATGTCTTGCGCCATACTAGTATGGCCTCTCTCAACTCCGAATTCGCTATAAAGGATTTAGGTCCTTTAAGCTTTTTCTTGGGGATCTCTATGATGCGTAACTCTCATGGGTTATTTCTCTCTCAAAAGAAGTATTCTATGGGTATTCTAGAACGGGCCGACATGTCTTCTTGCAAACCAAGCCTTACTCCCGTTGATACAAAGTCCAAACTAGATGCGGCTCCGGACAGCGCTCCATGTCCCGATCCAACCCTCTTTCGTTCTCTTGCGGGTGCTCTTTAGTATTTAAACCCGACTTGATATCTCTTATGAAGTTCAACAGATTTGTCTCTATATGCACAATCCTCGCGAAGTTCACATGCAAGCACTGAAAAGTGTCTTGCGATATGTTCAAGGAACTCCTGCTCTCGATTATATATTTAGTCGTCCTCTCTTATGACACTTAAGACGTTCTCCGACGCTGATTGGGGTGGCTGCCCCGACACGCGCTGCTCCACCTTGGGTTATTGTGTGTTTCTCGGGGATAATCTTCTCTCTTGATTGGCTAAGCATCAACCTACTCTTTCTCGGTCCAGTGCTGAAGCCGAATACCGTGGAGTCGCCAACGTGGTGTCGAAATCTTGTTGGCTTCGCAATCTTCTTTTGTAGCTTCACTTTCCCATTCCACGTGCTACTCTTGTCTATTGTGATAATGCGAGTGCTATTTATCTTTCGGGCAACCTCGTCCAACATCAACGCATTAAACACATTGAGATGGATATTTATTTTGTGCGAGAAAACGTTTCTCACGGTGATGTTCGTGTTCTTCATATGCCCTCTTGCTATCAAATTGCCGATATCTTCACTAAGGGTCTCCATCGCATTCTATTTAACTATTTTTCTGACAGTCTCAATGTTCGACCTCCTCTCATTTCGATTGTGGGGGTGTATTAGATTATTGTGTATATCTTTTGTAATGATATATTCCTTAGTGATAGAAGTTTCCTTGGTGATAGGAATAGGAGTTTTCTTAGTGATAGGATTTCTATATTGTATATATCGCACATTATGATAAATGAGAAGATAATGCTAATATTATATTACAATGTTAGACATATGTAACGGAATTATATAAGCACAAAGAATAATCATTAATTCAATGAATTAATATTCACATAGTAAGGTAATTCCTAGAGAAAAGTAGATGATCGCGATCATCCTTTCTAAATTTTGCCGCGTCACGGAGCCTATCTCAATTTCCGTCACTTTCGATTAAATGTTACGTTACGAAATTTGTTACGTTTCACGTGTTACATCTTTTTCGACACTTATTTGAGTGAAATTAACTAATTAATGCTATATATTATGTAGGAAAAAAGATAAGTGTCAAAAATCTACAAATGTCATAATACAAGCCGTCTAAAATATTAGGAAAACCACTCCATTGAAAAACATACAATATATAAAACGAATAAGGACTATGTATCGATATTTTTTCACAAAATGAAATGCCATCTCTCAGAGCACAGCATGCGGGACAAGTTAGTTGTAATCATTTTTTTTTACAGAGTCAAAGTTGTATTTTAAAACATGATGATACTAAGACTAATTTTCTTTCCCACAAAGGAAGAAATTAATTTTCAAGTTGAATTAGGTGCCCCTTCTACATACACTGCGAATTACAAGCAAGAGTTTTCTTACAATGTATATCATGTCTTACATTAAAATAAAATAATAAATTATTCCTTGTAAAAAACGAAGAGACAAGAATCCACTATATTACCAATTTCACGTAACACAGAGATAAGTTGTCTGTATATATACATCTTTTATTTCTTTATCAAAAAGAAGAAAAAAAAAACTGCATTATTGTTTTCCCCTAGAAGAATCAATTATTGCATATTAACATACCAAAACGATGTTTATTGCCGGAGATTATCTACATACACGTTAATGGGCAGGCAGCTCAACCGAAGAAGAGTAGTGCACGACTGTACTTGTCATGATCGGATAAAAAAAAAAGAAAAAAGAAACTGCCATAATTGCATGATGACAAGCCCCGTGATAAAAGTCCAAACAACTTTTTAGGTAATGGGATAATATGTTACACCTACTATTAGTACTATACTAGTAAAATGTATCATCTCTTTCACATTTCATTTGTTTAATACAAGATAATATAATAGCGCCATTTTCTCTCATAATGCTCCGACGTATGCTTATATATATTATATTTAAAAAAAGAAAGACAAATACATTATTTTGATTTTGCGGAGTACAATTATAAAACACTGTACTAGTGCCCAAGTTCAAAGGTGCCTGTGTGTGATTTAGGCTGCTGATCTCTGTTACGAATTGAAGGGTAAGCAAATGGTTGCTGGAATCAATTAACTAACAGACTCTTTTACCAACTTTATCTGTAAACTTCTGAATTTGGATTAACTACTACTATTTGTACGTAGCAACTAATTAAGAGAGAAAAATCATTTTTTTGAATTCTTAATCTCTTTATTATTAGCATGCACATTTAATTGTATGCTTGCTACTTCTACTGCAGATCATATTGTTGAATTGCTACACACACACACACACACACACACACACACACATATATGTATATTGTGCAATTTGCTAATTTGTTTGGAAGTATTTATTTGTAACCATGCTATGAGGTTGGAGGCCATCTGTTTGTAAATATTGTATATAATTCACTATCAAAAACATGTTGTACAATTTATTATGCTTTATGTAATTATAATCTTATCTTATCACACATTTACTTCGTAAAACTTGTTATTTGCCCCGTTTCCGCTTTACATACGTTGTGGATCATATGCTAGGAATTTGCATAATTGAGAAATTTTATGTTATAGGATTCTGTAATTCCTTTGAGCTCTTTGAAATCAGGATAGTTTTTTGTTTAATAAGCTAGATCCATCCATATCTCTTCGACTCTTCATCAGGCGTGTTGCATAGTGCGGCTAGAAGTTTCTACTAGCTCGTAAAGGTCTAGATACGCCATGATCGGTAATGGAGTTGTCGGAATCCTCTCTGAGTCCACAAATAAGTGGGAGAGGAGGGTTCCCTTCACCCCATCACATTGTGCACGGCTGCTGCATGGCGGCAGTGGCAAAACTGGAGTAGCCCGCATCATTGTGCAGCCATCGACAAAACGTATTCACCATGATGCATTATACGAGGATGTTGGCTGTGAGATATCAGAGGACTTGTCTGAATGTGGCCTCATTTTGGGCATCAAACAACCAAAGGTGGCTTGGTTATCTTTATTCCCGTTGTAATTCTTTCTTCCGAGATATCAGTTTTTGCTCATAGATGGTGAGTAGTTTGCGTTTGGTGCAGTTGGAGATGATACTTCCCGATAGAGCCTATGCGTTCTTCTCCCATACTCACAAGGCACAGAAAGAAAATATGCCCCTTCTTGATAAGGTGTGTTCTTAACTCTTAATCAATGCATGCTGATGTGTAGTTTGCCAGAGTGCTTTTTTGGTTTAACATCTCTCGTTTCTTTAGGTGTTGAACGAAAGGGCTACTTTGTTTGATTACGAGCTTATAGCTGGAGACCACGGTAAAAGATTATTGGCATTTGGGAAATTTGCTGGAAATGCTGGGATGATTGATCTTTTGCGTGGCCTGGGACAGAGTATGTACTTATCTCCCGCCACCTGAAGTAGTTCGGACTTCGGAGAGATTGTCTGTTCTTATGCTCTTTTTCTTTTCAAAACTCTGTTTTTGATGCAATTGAATTTCAATTTCCAGAGAGTAGTAAGGTCGCTACTCGCTAGACTGTAAGGCTGTTACGTTTTTATCCACTTAACGCTCCTTAGTTTCATACTAGTAGTACTACTATCTTGTTCTTCTCCTTCCCTTTCCATTTTGTAATCTGGAAACTTTAGACCCCTATCCATAAAGCGGATAAAGGGCATCATATGCCTATATATGTTTTACTTCATTAAAAAAAAAAAAAAGGCTTTGATGGCCTGATACGACGAAGCCACAAAACACTTTGTAGGCTTTTGATTTCCCAGTCACTGGTTGTCCAAAACCTATCCGTAGCCCTTAATACACACTGGTTCTGCATGTACAAACTGAGAAGCCTAACTTCATTTATGTCACGCGTTTATCTCTATCTATTGCATTGCATTCAATGCCCCCGAATTATGTTTCTAGAGGACTTGACTTTGCTAGCTTAGTCATATAATAACTTAAAGTTCATCCCTTTTGCAGGATTTCTGAGTCTCGGATATTCAACACCTTTTCTCTCTTTGGGTTCATCGTATATGTATTCATCACTAGCTAATGCCAAGGCAGCAGTAATTTCTGTGGGGGAAGAGATCGCTACAATGGGACTTCCATTGGGAATCTGTCCCCTAGTATTTGTCTTCACTGGTGCTGGAAACGGTATGAACATAGTACTGGTTTCATTTTATGGATTTTAACTTATTTGATAACTAAAACTAATGTCAACTTCAACTCACGTTTCGTTTTCCTCATTCTGTATAGTATAATTCCTTAAGTTATAAACATTGAACTATGTAACCAACAAATTGTCGTTCATCTTTTGTTTGTCTATCTTCTAAATGGCATTCTTGATTTTCAGTAATTTGTGGCAATAGTACAAATAGTTGGACAACACAGAATGTCAGTTTAACAATAGCTGCTTGCTTTTATGCAGTCTCTCATGGTGCACGAGAAATTTTTAAGCTTCTTCCTCACAGTTTTGTGGATCCAAGCCAACTCCCAGAACTATTTGAGATGGTAATTTTATCGTATATTCATTCCACACAGCTGATATTTTTTACAAGCATTCGAAATGTTTGTTTTCACGTGGTTGGAATTTGAACAATCTAATAATCAAATACTAATTGTATCTCCTTTACTATCTTGGGCTTCTCTTTCTATTAATATTTCTGTCAACTTTTCCTTTTGCATTAGTATTGTCTGTTAGGCCTACCCCAATTGGTTGGGATTACGGCCTTAGTTGAGGTGGGTGTCAAATATTCTTTCATGTAATAGAAACTTCATGATGTGGCTAGGCCAGGGATCCTAAGCAAGTAGCACAAACTTCAAGGAGAGTCCGTCAAGTGTATGGTTGTTTAGTAACGTATGAAGACATGGTGCAGCACAAAGATCCTTCCAAATCCTTTGATAAGGTGATATGCTGAGTTTTGGTTTCCATTTTTTGTTTGTTATGCATGTTCCCTTTTTTATGAGTATAGACAAGACAATAAACAGACAGCTATGGAGGCATAACCTGAAGTTAAGAAGAAATTAACAGCCGTGTTGACTTGCCTGAGATGGAATTGTAAAATAAATTGGGAAGTTCTGGTAATAACTAAATTCTCATGTATTTCACACTCCGGGATCTGACTGCTATGTCAAAACATATGTCATTGTCTGATGTCAAAGAAAGACTGAAATGAACAAATATGTATTCGTATTAGCACCAACACTCCGAAGTCTGCCTGAAAGTGTACCAAACGGAATGACTTGAAGGTTTTGACACAAGTAGAGAGTCTTGGATATTTCTGATTATCGAAGGGTTAGAGAATTACCAAAGCAAATGTTATGTTACATCTGAAATTGATGCATCACTTTGTCCTCGATATACTTTTGTTATGTGAAGAGCAGCTTATCAACTCATCAACATTATAGTTCTAAAGCATTCTGGAATAATATCTAAACAATAATAAAAGAACTGCTTAAGAGGAAAATTGAATAGAGAAGATGGTTTTTGCATGTTAGCACAATCTTTGGTTTGTTATTCTTTCAGGCATATCTAATCCGAAACTCTCTGTTAGACCTTGATACCAAATTTGGAGTGTCATGCATGATTATTACTTATTGATAAATTATCAATTTTAATTCATTAAATGGTAAAGGGGGTTGGGAGCATTTGGTCCCTTCACTGCTTGTGTTAATTGAATCTTTAACTTTTTTCTTTTCTTTTTTGGTCAATTGTCAAAGCCACTGCAGTCTTTCTTGAGTGACTGAGTAGTGAGTTTCTTTCCTGAATGAACGGGAATTGTGCTTTAACTGAAAAGAATGTTACAAATAAATTGAAAAATATTGTTTTGTTTCCTTACAAAATCTGTCGAAACCAAAATCGAACTAGTCTCCTGTAAGCAGCTGAATGGAACTTTGTACGGCATGCAAGGTGCAAAGTCGACTTTTGCGTGCCCGACTTTTGGCTGTAAGATGCTATGATAGAAGCATCTGCTGTTGCTGGATGATCCAGCCCGTGCTGCCTTAATTGTTTGTTGGTTAAAAGAATTTTAATCTGGAAATATTGAATCTCAAACGATAGGGACCTTCCGTCTAGGATTGGTGTTGTAAGCAATAATTACGCAGCCTATTTAAGTTAGTTAAATCATATTTCTCATATTCATGTTCATCTGCAAGGATATCTTATTGTATAGTACATACATATTCAAGCACTGCATGCTAACGGTGACCACGTTCTTCTCATCAGGCTGACTACTATGCGCATCCTGAGAACTATAAGCCCATTTTCCATGAAAAGATAGCTCCATTCACTTCAGTTCTAGGTAAATTGTCCTTAACCATTTCATGTCAGATTTCCACTTCTTATCGAATTAATGTCAGTAAAATACCAGGAGCAACGCAGTTGGGTACTCAATCTCCAGTAAACGAAATTGCTTTTTGCTCCTGTTATTACTAACTTTCTTCGATTAATTTAAGTGTTGTATTTTTTGTATTGACCTGTTGTAACTTCTCTCTTAGTGTAAGTTCTTAACAATTCGAAATGGGAGATCCTAAAATAATCAGTTACATTTTGCGAGTTACAACTCAACATGACGTGGCTCCTAAGCTACACTTATTTGCTCTGTCTCTCTAAGCCATTGTAACTAAAAAGGCTAATAAGGCAGTTTTTCTACTCGTAATGATTCTCCAAAACTTGAATGACCAATTGTCTATTTTCTTTTCTTTGACAGTCAATTGTATGTATTGGGAACGGAGATTTCCTAGGTTGTTGACTACGGCACAACTGCAGGAAGTGGCGAAGAAGGGATGTCCACTAGTTGGAATCTCAGATATAACTTGTGATGTAGGTGGCTCGATGGAATTTGTGAATAAACCTACATCAATCGACTCACCTTTTTTTAGGTACTTTATCATTGATATACAAATTGCAACACTTCCTCGTCCAAGGAGTGTCGCACTGTAGTTCTTTTATATGTTGGACTCTCTTTGGCTCCTTCATTTGGTACTTTTCTTCTGATTATTTTCTATTGTTCTTTATAATTTGATGAAATGGGATTTAGATATGATCCTTGTGATGATACATACCATGATGACATGGAGGGTAATGGCATTATCTGCTCGGCTATAGACATCCTTCCAACGGAGTTTGCCAAAGAGGTGACGCGACTCAGTCTTTTAGCTATGATCAATTCATTTCTTATATTGAAAATGGATTTCAAGATTTATAAGTGTTACCACATAAATATCAACTAATATGAAAGTTATTTGATTATATAGGCCTCGCAGCACTTTGGTGACATTCTTTCTCAGATTATTGGAAGCTTGGCTTCTTTAAAATGTCTTGATAATCTGCCCGCGTACCTGAAGAGAGCCTGTATAGTCCATGCTGGATCATTGACCTCCATGTATGAATACATTCCTCTAATGAGGAAGTCTGACATTGAGTAAGTTGTCTGTGCCATCTTGCTTTTCTTGGTTAATTAGTATTTTTACATCTTTCTTCTTTAATCAGTTCACTCGTTGTATATATCCAAACTCACGCTTGAATATTTTGATCATGATGCTTATTTGAAGTACAGCAGTGTGTTGAGAGTTGAAGGTTGCGATTAATATGCCTATTAGCCGGGCTAATGAATCATAATGGAATATCCACCTTTGTTACTTGTGAAAATAAAACCTGATATATGTTGCCTAGGTATAAAGAGTGTCGCTTTGAGTTGTCATTATCACTATGTAAGATCCTTCTGTTTTTCCATTACCCGTATTAAACATGTCATGCATAAGAAGGAAATCATATTGTTCGAGGTTTTGTGGATGCAATGGTATCTTGATCACATATACTGAAACTTGGAACAGAATTATGATCATATGATACATTTATTTTATTTGAAAGGCTAAGAAAAGATAGATGTAGCTAAGGCAGTACAATAACAGTTGAGCAATTCTAAGGGTATAACTAGGTGAAGTATCAGCAAGGTTCATATCTGGGCATCCATAGTGCTTTGTCCACTTTATTAGCTTTTGCGCCAAAGATTATGTTAGAGTGCCTTTCTTTTTCTCATCTGCAGATCAAATATGTTCCAAGTATTTAGGTATTATGATCTCATAAGCTTCTGTGGTGCTTCATTTTACTTTTCACAGGGAATCACCTAACACTCTGCCAAATTCCCAGCCCGCAAAAATGAAGCACACTACACTGGTATTTCAAACTTATGTTCTTATTGTTCTGAATGTACAGTGTTCATGGTACGCACTAATCGGCAATCGCTCTCATTTGTAATTTTATTTCTAATATAACTTCGGCCAATGTGATCTTGTAGATTTCTTTGAGTGGTCATCTGTTCGATGAATTGCTGATCAACAGGGCCCTTGATATTATTGAAGCAGCTGGTGGTTCCTTTCATGTGGTGAAATTTCAAGTGGGTCAACGTACAAACGCTACATCATACGCAGAACTCGAAGTAAGTAAAGAGTTAGTCAAGTATAAATCCTGGAGATGGTGTAAGTCCTGTTTCAGAATCTTTTTTATCCCATAACCATGCATATATACCTCAAATATTGATTTTGCTTCTTTTCTAAGGCACTGCCGCACTTGCACTAAGAAAAATATTTCGTAGAAGAAAAAAACTCAGATAGAGGATTAAAACGTTGGTAATTTTCTGAAGCACTTGAAAAGAGAGAAATAAATTTTGCTGTCTGGATATATGGATCTTTGTAATACCATAATCTCTTGACTTCATATGTCCCTCACCGGATGTCAATTTTTTCCTCAGGTTAATATTATACGAGTGCATGTGATGTAGCATTATGTTTTTCTTCAAATGTAGTTTCACAGTCTTTTTGTTTACTTGTATCAACAGGTTGGAGCTGATGATAAAGCAGTTTTGGATAAGATTATTGCTGCTTTGGCTTCACTTGGTGATCAGAATGAGGGTCATGTAGACAGTAAAAACAATATGACATCACTTAAGGTTGGAAAATTCATGGATACCAACATCGAGGGAGAAAGTGACAGAAACGATGAAGCTGTTGTCCTTATTTTAGGTGCTGGCAGGGTATGCCGGCCGGCTGCAGAATTTCTGACATCTCTCAGCCATTGTTCATCAAGTCAGTGGTTAGACGAGAGTACTTCTGTAAAAGTTATTATCGCTTCACTTTTCCTGAAAGATGCGCAAGAGGTAGTTAAATTTACACACTTTTGGCGCTTACTCTTCTATGTTTTCCTCTGCTTAGAAGAATGAAAGAAGAAAATAAAAAATGGTAAATCTGATTTTGATTTTATAAGTTTGGAACAGACAGTCGAAGGTATCCCAAATGCAACGGCAGTTCAGCTTGATGTTATGAATCAGGAAGATCTCCAAAAATATATTTCACAGGTAATCTTCCAACCAATTTAAAATTGAAGATGCTATTATTATGAAGGTTCTCTGTTTCTTCTCACGAATGAGTTGGGTTTCATCTTGAAACTTTTCAAATGAAAGGAATATATTGAGGCTTTCGTTTACTTGTTCATGTGATTATGTTTATGGATAAGGAAATAATGATTGACAGCCTTCCTTACCTTGCAGGTTGATGTTGTTATCAGTTTACTGCCGCCTAGTTGCCACGGTGTCATAGCAAGTGCATGTATTAAGGTACAGAAGTTAACAACTTAATATCATAAATCTAATTAGCATAACTCACATGCTTCTGATATAGTAGATAAGCCTAGTTATCTAGTACAAGTCACCACTGTGACCCAAGATAATACATAATATCGTCTTTTGAATTTTTCTACGTCAATGCTGTTATTGAATGCAGTGTATGAAAAGGCCACCTTATGCAAATGGAAACACTTTGTTATGTAGAATATTGAAGTGTCCAAACTTTGAAGTTTTTATATAAAAATGAATTCTGGAAATGTTGAGAGTACAATGGAACCAAATCCTTTTAATGTTGGTAGCCTTGTTTTTCTCCTTAAGTTCTGTCTGGCTTCTTTAATCATTTCAAAGGCATAATATCATGCTCCCTGGTGCAGCTTCAGAAAAATCTTGTCACTGCTAGTTATGTTGATGATTCTATGGCCAAGTTTGATGAATTAGCTAAAAGTTCTGGCGTTGCAATCCTGTGTGAGATGGGCTTGGACCCTGGAATAGGTACCTTCGTCGCTGATGTATATTTTAATTTCTGAAGCAGCTATTTGCGTACTTTTTGACATATATTGATAATAACATGTTCCATTTTTTAAAACATAGTTAGTTCTTTTCTGTAAACAACTATTTTGACATCATAACAAATAGCGTTGTCATTATTCAGACCACATGATGGCAATGAAGATGATCAATGAAGCACATGCATGTGGGGGGAAGATCAAGTCTTTCGTTTCTTACTGTGGTGGTCTTCCAGCTCCAGATGCAGCAAATAACCCATTAGCTTATAAATTTAGGTATGGCATTTAATCTCGTTTCCAACTTCTTGGAGCTTGCCACTATATCATGGTTTTTTTAATTTCTTGCATGAATTTAGTCCTCCTATTTCACGGCCTTGCTAATTTTAAAAGTAAACTATTCTCGTGTTTGTGTCTAGTGCACACAAATGTTGAATAAATGGTGATGTACAACATAAAATCATAGTCATTTCCACTTCAAATACAATTGTAAACAAATGTTAAACAACTTAACAGAAAAATGCAGCTGATGGTGATTCTGGGTTGGTGTTTATTTTCCAAACTATCTCAACGTCGCTTTATATGTTATATGTCTTTAGTTTTCCATTTGAACATATGATGAACAATGTTGATTCTTTGCCAAAACTTCTTTGATACCATCTCTGCATCATAATTTGGTTAGGATTTGCATCATAACGATATGATACGAGATCATAAACCATTTCCTTTTGGCACTATTTCAGCTGGAGTCCAGCTGGGGCTATACGTGCTGGACGCAATCCAGCAATGTACAAGTATCATGGAGAAACTATGAATGTGAATGGTGAGTGATTACAAGCTTGATGCTACTCCCGTATTATTAATCAACAAATATATCAATATATGTCAGGAGGGCATGTTAGCTCTGATATCATAGATTGATCTTCATCTGTTAAATACACATACTTTTAGCCGTTCGCCCAGTATTTAGATGCACCTATTACTTAAAATCTATAGTTGCTTAGTTTCGAGTTTCGACCGTCCAATAACCTACGCACCCTATTTTGCTGGTTGCCCTCGTATCACTTTTATCATGTTTCTTGAGATGAGTTCTTGACACTGGAAATACTAGTGCATGGCCCATGATGGTTCTTATTTTTACATGCTAGAGTTACTTTCAATCAAAATTGCAGGTGGGCTTCTAAAGCCGGAAAAAATCCTACTTTCACATTTTTCCTTGCATCTATCTGTAATAGTACTCCATATCGCAGGAGACAAACTGTATGATTCAGCCTCAAGGTACCGGGTTCCAAATTTTCCGGCTTTTGCATTGGAATGCCTTCCAAATCGGAACTCCTTAGTTTATGGAGACCTTTATGGAATAGAGAATGAAGCATCAACTATTTTTCGTGGAACCCTCAGATATGAAGGTACAGTTGTATGGTACTTACTTTTAACACATTCAATGATTCGATCAAATAGTTTGAGAAAACTTTGTTTTGTTGAAGCGAAGTAGTCTTGAATTCCGTGTCTTCCAGATCCTGCTTATGTAACTTGAATTGGACGTCATGGATTGGTTTTTTTGCAGGTTTTGGCAGAATTATGGGAACACTAGCGAGGATTGGATTCTTTAACACCGAACCGAATCCCATTCTAAAAAATGAGACGAAGCCCACATATAGAACAATCCTACATACGCTTCTTAGTTCTGATACTAAAGGCTTGCAAGGAGCAGTCATAGGCGAGAACGAGATCGCAGAAAGGATCACTGGACTTGGACTCTGCCAAGACAGAGAAACAGCAACACGGACGGCCAAAACTATCGTGTAAGTTCAAACAATGTCAACAAAAAAGCTATATGTTGCAAGTATCACAAAGTATAGCTTTCATATTCTCATATGCCTTTCATTCTGTATTAATCATGCTCCTTACAGTACCAAGATCGTTTGAAGCATATTTTCTGATTTTCATTCTGTCTTGCATATTATGTTTCCTCTAGACATCTGGGATTCCACGAAAACACTGAAATACCAAAATCCTGCAAATCTACATTTGATGTTACTTGTGCCCGCATGGAAGAAAGATTGGCATATTCTGGCACTGAAAAGGTAAAATCTATAAATGTCATCTCGTGTATAAGCGATAAGCTTATAGTTGTCGAATACCCTAGCAAGCTCTTTTAACGGCTATAATACTCAACCTTACAGATTCCAAATGTTTTTTTGTGGACAGGACATGGTACTTTTGCACCATGAAGTAGAAGTGGATTTCCCAGATGGACGGCCAACTGAAAACCACAGCGCGACGCTGTTGGAATTTGGAAGAGTAGACGGAGGGAGGTCGACCACTGCAATGTCTTTGACAGTTGGGATACCCACAGCCATTGGAGCACTGGTATACGCTCGTTTTACCTTTCTTTTGTATGTACATGGAATACTCAAAAGTATTTTAATCAAATTATATGCATATATTTCGGCGTTCTCAGCTTCTACTTCGGAACAACATCAAAGCAAAAGGGGTTTTAAGGCCTCTTGATCCCGAGATATATGTGCCAGGTAAGTTAAGCTCCATTCATTATGTTTTTCCTCTTTAATATATTGTCCTATTAAAACACTAATATTTCTTTTGGCTTAATTTGCTTCTCGAGTTATCTTACTTGTACATAAATTTACGATACAAGTTTTTAGATGTTTGATCTCTTTGCGTCTTGTTCTGCAGCTCTGGATATTTTGGGAGCTTATGGATTCAAGTTGCTGTAAAGAGTTCATTAACCTGGAAATTGTTGATAATATGTCTTCTTTCTCACTCACTGTAATATAGAAAGTAAAATGGGAATGACTGTGTATGTATGGTTACATCGTCTCAGAAAGGAATATAAGTTGTATAACTTTCTTTCGTGATGGGATGCAAGTATACAACTTGAAAGATCTTAGATATATATTACGTATAGTCGGATGCAGTTGCAATTGACAGTAGTTGCAACTGCACTTGTAAGTAAGACATATAACAGTTCTTTAACGTTTAAAAGTTGTTTTACTGTTGCAATTGTGAACGGACAGTTAAACATAAAACAGTAAAGAACACAAAAGGTTTTAACGTGGTTTGGTCCAAATGGTCCTAGTCAACGGGGTTTGCACCCAAAAGGTTGACTCAAACAGTACCCTACTTAAGAATTACAATGTAGGTTTTATATCAACCCAAATCTTAGCCTTGGAATGTTACCTTTAATTGGATTCCGCGAGCTGCTAATAAAACGGCAGATGCTCTTAGCCATCTTAATGTTGTTCATAGAGAGTGTTATCTTTTGGTATAGTTCTCCCTCTAGTTTTATTACTAGTCTTCTTACTAGTGACATGATGTAAAACTTTTGTTTTGTTCCTTATATATCAAAAAAAAAAAGTATCCTTCAATTGTGTCGAGTCTTCTTCTTATATAGGCATGAACAGAATCTTCAGCAGATCTGAATATCTTCTTTTCTTGTGTGATAAGTGCTCTGATAATTCTGTTGCAATTCGAACAGATCTTCTTGTCTTATCCATATGCATGATCATAAAAGATATCTAACGAATATGCCTAATATGTCTAAGTACATAGGTAGGAGATATAGTTAATATCATGCAAATTAATCTTTAAGATAGAATAATATCTAATAAAGATAAGGTAATAATATCAAGATAATTAACATCTAAAGATTAACATATCCTAATGATTTAAACAAAACAATATCAATTCAAACCCTAGTTGGGCTGAGTCGTAATTAACACATTAATCCCGAGAGATCGGCCCTAACAATCTCCCCCTTTGATTTATTTTGTCCATATCATTGACATATCTGCACGAATTGGTTAGAACAAAACTTGTATTGAACAATTCATAAAACCCAACCAAAGTGCATAAAAGTAACACTGCAGAAAGAGTATCGGTTGCAACATCGGTGCAACCATCCGACAAAACAGCACAAAATAAAAGAAGTTCAACGAGTTCAAGAGTTTGCAAAAAAAAAAAAACAAAACCAAGGGTGCTCCCTCTTACTTGCAACTCCTCCTCAACTCAACTCTTTTTCTCCCTCTCTTTGATATAACAAATCAAGGGGTGCCAGTGTCGTTGCCGGACTGTTCCAACAGTCGATCAAGCTTGGAGTCCATCAGCGCCATAGACGTGCTCATCTCCTCATGCGACTTGCACAAACACTCGACCAGGTTGTTCAAGCATGAGAGTTCCATGTGGACACCCTCAAGGCTAGCAGATGCATCTGGAAAGGTACCGATGCCCTTCTTGGAGGAGCTTCCAGTTGCAACAGGTGAGGGTGGCGGTTTGTTCAGAACCTTGGTACTAGCCCGCATAAGTTGGACATGAGAGAGATCCTCCCCCTCTGCCTTTAAATCTGGGACCTGAGTTGTCAGCACCCTGTAAATAGGGGTGTGCGTGTGATGGGTACCCGCTTTGTGGGTACCCACACATGGGTAACCGCACTCGTGCGAAATGAGAGTTCGCTACCCATTTCCATTCCCGCACTATGCTGGTACCCACAAGTGGGTACCCGCGCAGGTACGGAATGGGTAGTGGGGTAGCCAACCTTATCTTACAAGTGTCTTTAGCTTAGAAAAATTGAGAAGCAAACCCAAAAATACTTTGTAATGATAACTACATATTCAAATTTCACTAATTTGCAAAAGAATACAATAGTAACAAGCAAAAAGCCAAACATCTAATTCTTTCGCTAATCAAATATTCAAATTCAACCTCGCCATTCATCAACAAAAGTCAAATCATTGAGTTTATATTATTTTTTAGTTAATTCAACTAGTTAATATAGCTATACAATATTGATATATATATATATAACTAATAGCATGTTACTATTATAAATTTTGTATGTATAAAATATTATTAATATATGAATATATATTACGTATAAATCTATCATGTTCAATTGTGCGGGTACCCATATGGGGGCGGGAAATCAATGAGTATTACCCGTTCCCATTCACATTCCTACAACTTATGTGTGGGTACTTGCGTTGTGGGTACACATTCTCACTTTTCCCATCCCCAATGGGAAATACCCAAATGGGATGGGTTTGGGATTGGGTACCCATTTCAAATGCCCACCTCTACCTGTAAATAAGAGACGGAAAACCGAGAGAGAAGTGCAAGTTTGGAAAGGCCTCTCGATAGATATACTCAAAAACCAGTTTACCTAGATTGATTGCAACTCCATTACCAATGCGGAACAGAACACTCGCATCCTCAACACTTATGGTTGAGGTTTGCAAATAGGGCAACCAGTGACAAACGAGAATGTGAAACAAAAGATCGTACCTGGGGTTGAGATCGCTGGTAGTGAGATGGCCGGAAGGCCAAGTTCTAACCGTGCCACCAGTGAGCTCTCTGGCAACTTTGTTCAGGTTCCGTTCTAGTCGCAACTCAGAGAGAGCACCTTGTGTCCACCACACGGGCCTCCATCTCAGTAGAGAGTAATTCAGCAGTAAAAGGGCACACATGATTGCGGACATACACCATTGACGCTGGAGCGAACCCTCCGCATCTAGCTGTGTGGTGAGATTGGCATATAACTCATGGACCAGCACCTTCCCGTAACTGCCGGCCTTCTGAGTTGCAACTAGCCAGCCCCGTTTCTTCAGCAAGGTAAGAACATCAGTCTTGGCATATGACTTTTCATCCAGGGGGAGCTCCTCAACCAACGTCCATTTTTGATACCCATTAAAGCGTACCTGAGTCTCAGGAGTATAGAACCTATCGGAATAAGCACGGATCGCCTTCAAGGCTGTAACGACAGTTGCAACATTGGGTAGGACAAATTGAGTGTCCACGACTGATGAAGCGGTCTTCTTAGGTTGGGGAGTGAATTGGACCTTCTTCGTCGGAGCCTCGACATCAGTATCCACCTCTTGTGTGTCTTCCTTGTCGGAATCAAGTTCAGAGTTAGATTTTTCAGAAACTTTATGCAAACGCCGACCGCGGACGGGCTTGCGAGCAGGAATCTTGGTTCGCTTTCTGGTTGCAACTCTAGTGGTGGTAGAGGCAGGTGGGGTAGTGGGAACATCTGGCTCATCCTAGGAATTGGCATGAGAGGCAGTGGAATCACCCACTTTCGCCTTCATTTTGGCCTAGGCAAACGCCTTGGCTGGCGACCAAGCTGGAGAGGAAGGGGGTTGAGGAGTATCTTCCTCATTGGGAGGAGCGACGTCCTCCTCAGTGTCAGAACCCGCTGGAAATGGAAGAGCCGCGGGGGGAATCATTTGCAGCAGTTCCATGATGATGGGTTCGTCGGAGTGTGAGGCGGCGGGCTTCTTGACTGAACCACCCATCTGGAGAAAGAAAAAGAACTAGACAAGACAATGTGAGATGTGCTTTAAAAGAAGACGAAGAAAGATGATGCAGTGAGTAATGGAGATAGATGGTTATAAAGAGCAATAAATAGATTCACTAACCCTAGAAATTAGGAGGGAAACTTTCCCAACCAAACTCAATCTCTTATCTTAAGGCAACACAATCTTTCTTTATAAGCATAAATCGTGAGATATTTGAACACGGGAGATAAGATAGACACAAATCAAGTTGAGATAGCCACAAGGTAACACCATCATATCTTAACAAACTTTAAGCAAAATCTCGTAATATCATACGAAAAGAAACACAACAAGGGGTAATTGGGATCCCACAAATTACGTAGAATTGAATCCAACGATAGAGAGCCACAAGGAATTAAATTAGTTGAAAATAACTACAAATTCCATAATGAAACTGAGTCCAAAGAAAAAACCAATATCACGTAATCTCCTCAGTTGCAACTTTGCACAACACACACAACTGGTAGCTTTCACCCTGACACATTTGTGAACAAGGTAGCTCTTTTCAATGAGTGGACACGTGGGATAAGAATTGATAGCTTTTACACTTGTTTCTTGTAGGTCATGTAGCTTTTTCCAGTTGCAACTGTAAGCTGGTGTGACAAGCTTCAAGTAAATCACCTTGCGGTGTTTGTCTCCTTTATATTGAAAGAGAAAAGTTGAGGCAACCACTGTTTTTCTTCCCTCTTTTTTTTTCAACAAGGATTCACTGAGGAGAAAAACATGTATACCAAATTAAAGCACGGGACTGCAATCCATAGTGGAATAAATAATTAAGTCCAAAAAAGTCACCCTTGGTTGCAACAGTGTCCATGTTGCAATTCACATAAGGCAGAGGCCCAAGGACTTACGAATGTGCTCGAATCGTGTAACATCGAGAGCCTTTGTAAAGATGTCTGCAAGTTGAAGGTTAGTACACACATGATGTAACTCAATAGTTTTGGCTTCTACCAAATCTGTGATGTAGTGATATCTTATGTCAATATGCTTGGTGCGTGAGTGTTGGACCAGATTTTTGGATATGCTAATTGCACTGGTATTATCAAAATAAAGAAGGATTTCATTTTGAGAGATACCATAGCTTGCAACATTTGTTTCATCCAAACTAACTGGGTGCAACAGCTACCCGCGGAAATATATTCAGCCTCTGCTGTAGAAAGAGTTATAGAGTGTTGTTTCTTACTGAACCATGAGACGATGTTGGTTCCAAGATAGAAACATCCTCCCGTCGTACTCTTTCGATCATCAGCACATCCATCCCAATTAGCGTCACTGTAACCTGCAAGAGAGAGGTTATCGTTAAAGTTGTAACTGAGACCAAGATCAGCTATACCAGAAATGTATCGAATGATCCTTTTAATAGCCTTGAGGTGCGACTCATTTGGGTCGGTTTGGTAACGTGCACACACTCCAACACTGAAACATATGTCGAGGCGGCTAGCAGTGAGATATTGCAGGTTTCCAATCATGCTTCTGTAGAGGCAGGGATCCACCGAGTTGCAACTTTCTTCCTTGCTAAGTCGGTCAGTTGATCCCATGGGGGTCTTCATAGGTTTGACATGTTCAAGCCCAAACCGTTTGATTAGGTTCTTGGCATGGCATACTTAGTTTGAGAGATAAATATTCCATCAACATGTTTCGTAGACCAATGAAATACGTGAGTTCCCCAACCATACTCATTTCAAACTCATTTTTCATAACAGAGACAAAGTGTTGCAACTCGTTAGGGGACTTGGAGCCAAATACAATGCCATCTGCATATTTTGGGCAATAAGAATATGAGTTCCAAAATGTTTATAAAATAGAGTCTGGTCTACACTTCCTCTAGTATAACCTTTTTCAAGAAGGTAAATGGTGAGTCTTTCATACCAAGCACAAGGTGCTTGTTTGAGACCGTAAAGTGCTCTTTTAAGTTTCAAAACATGGGTGGGGAAATGAGGATCAATGAACCATTTGGGTTGTTCAACAAAAACTTCTTTATTAATAAATTCATTTAGAAAAGCACTTTTGACATCCATTTGAAAAGGCTTAAATCCTAAGACACATGGAACATCAAGTAAGAGGCGAATAGATTCCAATCTTGCAACTGGTGCAAATGTATCATCATAATCCACCCCTTCAACTTGAGTGTAGCCTTGTGCAACAAGCCTTGCTTTATTGCGGACAATGTTTCCAATCCCATTGGTCTTATTCTTGAATATCCACTTGGTACCAATGATGTTCACACTTGGAGGTCTTGGCACCAGTTCCCAGACATCGTTTTTTTCAAACTAATTTAGTTTCTCCTACATGGCCTTAGTCCATGCTTCTTCCAACAGTGCTTCCTTCACATTTTTAGGCTCAATTTTGGAAGTGTAACTTACAAAATGTACCATATGGTCATACCTTTTGCGCGGAAGGTCTCTAGTTTTAATACATTCACTTATCTTACCAATGACCGCTTCGAGTGGATGATTCTTCCTAATGTGAGGAGGAGCCTACAGGTGCTTCGCCCTTTCATTCATCTCTGGCGAAGTGTTAGTAACTTTTGTGACCTCAGAGGCAGTTGAAACTGGTGGTATCATAGGATCGGTTGTAACGGATGGAGTAGATCTGGAAGTCAAAGGCCTTGACTCATCTTCTTCTTCTGAATCAATCAGCTCAGTGATTTCAACTTTTGAGGAGGTTGAGGCAAAGTCCCTGTAATCATCGAATTCAACGTTAGATGATTCAACAACAGTTTGTGTGCGCATGTTGAACACATGGTATGAATGATTGTTGCAAGGGTAACCAACAAAGATACCCAAGTCAGATTTGGATTAAAACTTACCTCTAGATTCTCTATCATTGAGTACATAGCAAGTACAACCAAAAATATGAAAGTGATGAACACTAGGACGTTTACCTTTCCAGATCTCATAAGTAGTCTTAGTTGTACCTGGGCATAGATACACACGGTTTGTAACATAACATGCAGTATTCACTACTTCTACCCAGAACTTAAGAGCAAGATTCTTCGAGTTTAGCATGACTCGAGCCATTTCAACAAGTATCATGTTCTTCCTTTCTACCACACCATTTTGTTGTGGTATAATTAGTGATGAGTATTCATGAAATATTCCCTTATCATTGCAGAAGTTGTTAAAGTTGGAATTTTCAAATTCTTTCCCATGATCACTTCGGATCCTTTTGACTGTTAAATCTTTTTCAATTGCAACAATGTTGCAAAGGTTTTTGAAAAACGCAAAAGATTCATTTTTCTCTTTCAGAAATCCAACCCAAGTGAAACGTGAGAAATCATCAACACACACAAATATGTACCATTTACCAAAGATACTCTCCTTCTGGATTGGCCCTACAAGATCCATGTGAAAAAGTTCAAGGATTCTTGCAGATGGGGTGTGTTGCAACACTGCGTGGCTGATCTTCTTCAACTTTCCTTCCAAACATGATCCACACTTGCCTAGTGGTTTAAAACCGAGTTTAGGTAGCCCTCAAAAGACTTGATTGATGTAGAGATTGGTAAGGGATTTAAAGTTGATGTGCCCAATCCTTTGGTGCCAAAGATCTGTAAGATTGTCTACACTAAAGTTGCAAGTCAGTGACCTAATAACAGCTTTACAATTTGTCATAGTATAGCAATTTTCAGTACTTCTTAGTCCTTGTAGCACTCGATTTTTAAACTGATCAATAACCTCGCATTCATCTTTGGTAAAATGAACATAGAGATCATCATCACACAATCGGCTTATACTAATTAAGTTAGCATGCAAACCATCAACATAAAACACATCCCTTAGTTTAGGAAAACCCTTCACGTTAAGCATTCCTTTACCAAGGGTTTTCCCTCGGTTACCATCTCCAAAGAAAACAACTCATTTTCATTCATGAATGAAGTTGCTCAAAATGCTCTTGTCTCCTGTCATGTGCCTAGAGCAACCACTATCAAAAAACCAAGAGTTAGAAAAGGATGCACGTTGCAAAGTAGAATTGCAAGCAGTAAGACATGTAAGAGTTTTGGGTGCTTTTTCAACCCAAACTTGTTTCACTGATATCTTAGTTGCAACAGTGGATGTACTACTCTTGGTTTTCTTCTTCTTCCGATTTCTCCTTTTCTTCTTCTGACCTGCAACTGGTTGGCTGTTCTGAATGGGATGATGCGGTTCCCATAACTGGTAGCAATATGGTTTGATATGTCCTTGAACACCGCAGCGGTGGCAAGTTGGAACAAACCATCCTTTTTGATGTCTGTCAAAAGGAACATCATTAGAAACAGGTATATGTGAGTTGCAACTAGGGTGTACCTGATCCTGAGATAATTGGATCTGAGAATACTCAAGTGGAATTTCAACTCCCTTAGGTGTCCGTTTCTTCTTTGATATGGTGATTTTAGTATCTCCAAGAAACTTTGGGTTGACAGGATTAACATAGCCCACTCCTGTTTTCCCAGTTGGAACTTTCTGGGTGTCCAAAACCTTTTCTAGATTGTCATTACCTAGAGTGAGTAATTTCACACTTTTCATTATAGAATCCAACTTATTTTGAGTGAGATCACACACATCGTCCAATACCTTGTGTGCCTTGAGGGCTGTATCTAGGTCAGCAGATAGAAGATCTCTTTCCCTAGTGAGTGAGATAACTTTTCTTTCATGCTCCATGATTTTGTTGTTCATTCTGACCGAGCTTCCAAAGGTTGAAACAATTTTGAGTTGAGCCTCAAGTTTAGAGTTTCTATTGCAGATGGCATCCATATCATCCACTAGATCCAGATCATCACTATCAAGTGGGTCACAATCAGATTCTGTCAAGTTTTCGATTGCAACAGCCATGTTAGTTCTAGCGAACGGAATGAAGGATAAGAATATGTCTTCCTTGCTATCTTCTGATTCGTCATCTCTCCATGCTAGTAGAGCTTTATTTTTATTTTTCTCAAAAAGGTTCGCACAGTCTACTCTTATGTGTCCAAATCCTTGGCATTCCCTGCATTGAGTATCTTATCCAGACCTTTTGTTGTCAAGTCTATTAGTAGCGGAAGGCTTTTTAAAATTATCAGAGGGACTTGCAACAAGACTAGAAGGGTTACCTTTGCTCTAGTGTTTGTTCATTTTATTGAACCTTTTTTGTGAAGAGAGATAGTGATTGGACATAGTCGGTGTTCGGACTGCTCTGAGGGAGATTTACTTGTAGTGCCACTCCTTTGGCAATGGTATCTCCTTCTCTCTTGAGTTTCATTTCCAATGCGGTAAATAAACCCATGAGATCAGCAAGGGGTAGAGTGTTAATGTCTTTTGCTTCTTCAATTACTGAGACCTTCATTGCAAATCTTCCTGGAAGAGACCCCAGAAGCTTTAACACAATTCTGGATTCTGGAAAGTCGACCCTATGGATGGTGGCTTCACTTGCCAAATGTCTAAGCTTTGAGTGAAATTGTGCAATTGTATTAGTTTCTTCAATGCGCACAAAATTGAACTAGTCGTTCAGCAGTTGCAACTTGGATGGCCGAACTTTTGCATTTCCCTAGTGCGCATTCTCAATAGCCTGCAAAGCATCTCTTGCAATTTCACAGTTAGAAATACTCTTATATTGGTTATAATCAACTGCAACTAAGATAATGTTTAAAGTTGTAGAGTTATAATTTGCAAGGAGTTCCTTTGCATCGGTCCATTCCAGTTCAGATTTGACTCTTCCATGTTCATATGTTAGGGGGGGTCTATCTTTTTAGGATGCTTTTCCACGCCTTTTGATCCTGTTGTTTAATGAAGTTTCGCATGCGATTCTTCCAGTAGGAGTAGTTTGTAGCAGTCAAAATCGGTGGCTTTATGGTCGACAGACCTTTCCTCATTTCCTCCATAAGAAAAACACTTAAACAAAACAAAGATCTTTAAAACCAGAATCAACACGATAGAATATAATGACCCACTCTTGATGCCAAGTGAAATATCTTAGATCGATATTACTTATAGTCGGATGCAGTTGCACTTGACAGTAGTTGCAACTGCACTCGTAAGTAAGACAGATGACAGTTCTTTAACGTTTAAAAGTTGTTTTACTGTTGCAATTGTGAACGAACAATGAAATATAAAACAGTAAAGAGCACAAAAGGTTTTAACATGGTTCGGTCCAAATGGTCCTAGTCCACGGGGTTTGCACCCAAAAGTTTGACTCAAACAATACCTTACTTAAGAATTATAATGTAGGTTTTATATCAACCCAAATCTTAGACTCCCTCTAATATTTGCAGTCACAATACCTATCCCTTAACTATTTTTGGTGTACTCGATTCAGTCGAAAAACACATCAAGTTACTCCAGAGTTCATCTGACTTAATGCTCTTCTATAAAATACTTTGACTCTATATAGGACTAAAATCACAAACTATATTTTTCAAAGTGCCTTTCAATTGTGTCGAGTCTTCTCTTTATATAGGCATAAGCAGAATCTTCACCAGATCTTCAGTTGCAATCCGCAGAATATCTTCTTTCCTTGTGTGATAAGTGCTTCGATAATTCTGTTGCAATCCGAACAGAACTTCTTGTCTTATCCAATAGATTTTGCATGATCATAAAAGATATCCAACGAACATGTCTAATATTATGTCTAAGTACATAAGTAGGAGATATAGTTAATATCATGTAAGTTAATCTTTAAGATAGAATAATATCTAATAAAGATAAGGTAATAATATCAAGATAATTACCATCTAAAGATAAAATTATCTTAATGATTTAAACAAAACAATGTCAATTCAGGCCCTAGTTGGACCGAGTCGTAATTAGCTCATTAATTCCGAGAGATAGGCCCTAACACAACTTTTAAACGGGCTCATGAACAATAGGCCAAATGTTAGAAGAAAATTAAGAGATAAAGAATTAAAACATAGAAACAAAATAATCAAGTTTTTAAGACTTTCGAAGAAGATGAATGAGCTAAGGGTTAGTATTTTGTTTCAGTTTTTAATTGTTAAGCAAACAAAGTAGTGATAATATAACGTACAACAATGATCGTATCTGATAGGCGTATTTTAGGAATAGCCCAATACTAATATTAGATCGGCCCAAAAAGGAAGGCTCATTGAAATAGTACATCGTATAGGAGAAATTCGACACTGAACGAGCATCGAATGAACTCGATTCGATCTAAGGAGTCGATCGAATCATCCCATTTGATACACTTTCCCCAACTACCACTGGGGCCCGTGGGATGGAGGTTATACATACCTCGTCCCCTGACATTCTCAATACGCATTCCAACTATCATCAACCAACTCAACATCGAATCCTTAGCATTCGATACACAGCATTCGATCGAAGTCCCCGCATTCGATACACAATGTTCGATCAAAACAGAGCAATTCGATACTCAGCAACCCAACTCAGTCTTACATCGATGGGCCTGAATTCGATGTACTCATAGATCGAAGGGCCCTGATTCGATATTGGACCATCAAGCTTACTCTGTATCGAGCGCACACGATTCGATACAACCTAGATCAAATTTCCTCAATTCGATACACTATCTATACTTTGTAATTTTACTTGTTTTGTCTAGTCAATTTGTAATAGGTGTTCCAGACCAAGCTAGTTCGATTTCTATTTGATTAGCATTATTTTGGCAACTGATAAGCCCTTTGTAACATTTTACGGTGTTTTGTTACCCAGACGAAATAAGAACAAAATATTGGCGCCATTTGTGGGAACACCACATTTCCGAATTTATTAGGCATGACATCTAGAGTTACCAGATCGCGAAGTAGAGCAGTAGAAAGCACAAATGCAGAAGTTGTGCGAGAAACCGCAAGTTAGGCTGTCCCAGGGGCTGTGGGACTGTCAACATTACCAGTGGGGTACCAATGCCCGCAAGGCGAGAGATGCCAAGACCACAAGTAAATGGCGTACCTAATCCAAATGCTGGTGCAATTGGGGCGACAACAACCACAACTTTGCTCCCAAGCAATATGAGATATGAAATTATGGCCATGGTCAAATGTGCATTGGCCGAGTGTTTGGCCCCCGCACCACCAAAGCAAACACCACTGCTGATGGGACGCACTGAGTCCGTAAGAGAACATGCTTCCGCAGCCATATATCCGAAGGAAGCAAGCAAAGAAAAGTCACATCCCGATGACAGAAGGGACAAACCAATCTCGGTGGAGGTGCAAAATAAAGAAAAATCACATAGGGATAACCGAAGGCAAACCTAAGTCCGTGGAGGTGCAATCAGTAAGGCACCATGACGCAAGAAGAAGAGAAAGAGAGGAAAAGCGGAAAGATGAACCAATGAGGCAATATGAGAATAATGAGAGGAGACGCGGGAAAAGCCACGACTTCAGGAGGGAGCACGATGAGGTAATACGGAAGCTAGAAAGGCACAAAAGGGAGAAAACAGTGGTCGAAGGCCGAATGGAACGTGTGGGAAGTGCTCTGCGGAGCTCTCCATTTTCTGAAGAAATAGAGGTGGAGATCCTAGGGCACAGGGGGAAGATCCCCGATTTGAAAACTTACGACAAAGAGTCTGATCATCGCGATCATCTCTTCCATTTAGACAGCAAAATAACCTTGTACAGTTTCAAGGAGAACGTACATGCCAAAATATTTGCTACTACCTTGGCTGGGGTAGCAATGGACTTGTTCACTCGAATTCGGGGTCGATCAAAACCTACATGCAACACAGGAACATGTTTGAGGACCAATTCTCAAATCAGGCGAGACTGGTTTTGGACCATTCCCATCTATACTTAATAAAGCAGGAAACCAATGAAAGTCTAAAGGATTTCATGAGGAGTTTCAATGCAAAGCTGCTGAGAATAGACAACCCAAGTGGAGAGATGGTAATGAGTATACTCTTTCGAGCAACTAGCAATACAGCCTTCAGCGAGGACTTACTCAGGCGGAAGCCCAACACTATCAAAGAGATAAACAAGATAGCGCATGGGGTGGTCCACCGTGAAGAGATAATGGCAACCAAGTTAACCATTTTCGTTCCCCCGAAAGAGAAGGAAAGAGGAAGGGAGGACCAGAACTGCAACAACAACAACAACAAAAACAAGAATAAAAGGTACCAAGACGCATCGCCGAGGCGATACACGCCCCTCAATGCTAGCATCATGACAGTGTTCGGAACGACGAAAAGGAAATAGTGGTTGTAAGAGCCCAGATAAATAAAGGATTCAAAGGCAACAAGGTATTCAAGCCATTTCTGCAAATACCAAAATCAGAAGGGCCATGAAACAGAGGATTGCAAGGATCTCAAGGACGAGATCGAGCGACTAGTAAAGGGCGACAAACTCGTGGAGTTTGTCAGAAAGATGAAAGAGCAAGAGGACAACACCAATAGGGATAGATCAGTATTGCCCAGAAAGGACAAGTAAAAGATAGTCGACCATCCCCATGTGTTGGACTTTCTCAAATTGGAAACAGCAACGTCAGAAGGAGAATGATAAACATGATATATGGTGGCCCAATGGGGGCGGATTCCACGAACGGCAGTAAGAAGATTTCAAGGCTCCTTGAATCGAACAGGTTTGTCGGTTTCACTGACATATTAAGAATCGAGGAATTGCCACAGAAAGAGATCACCTTCTCAATAGAAGATCTGCGCAAGCTGAGCGCCTAAGCCGTTAAAACGGCAAATATGGATTCCCCGTTGGTGATAACAGTGAATATAGCCAACTTTGGCGTGACAAAAATGTTGGTGGACCATGGGAGCTCAGTTAATGTGTTATTCAGCTCCACATTGGAGAAAATGGGGCTGAATGGTGAGACATTGGAACCGGTAAGAACCTCGCTTCATGGATTCAGAGGCCCGAAGATAGTGCCTCGTGGAATGATTTTGCTCCCTACCTCATTGGGAACCGCATCTCAGAGGAGAACACTGTTGGCGAATTATGTTGTCGATATACCTTTCTCTTACAACAACATTATAGGAAGGCTAGCGTTGAACGCGTTGTGAGCATTTCCATCAACTTACCACTATATGGTAAAATTTCCCACTCCTGTCGAAACTGGTGAAGTAATTGCAGACCACATTGAGGGCTGGAAATGCTATATGGCATTGATTCGAGCGCAACCACATGTGGAGCAAGAAGCAGCGGAAGCGCTGGCTCCCATGGAGATGGAGCACATTGATTGAAGTGCCCCTATTTAATTTTTGTAAGTCTTTAATTTCGCGAATATTTTGAATAGTTTTAATTCGTCCCCTCTGTCGTAACGAGCATGAGGGGCAAACATGTACTAACTTAAAATAGGGACACCGAAGACTTAAGACACGAAGGCTGCCTCAAAGAACATAGGAGAGCGGATTTTGGAATCAAAATCCTCGTTTATTCTCTTTATATGAATTCGTTTCCAAAAGAAACGCTTTTGACTTATCAATCATGTTATCATCTTTGTAAATATGAGATGTGAAATATCTAACTATGTGGAGGCATGCATAATCTCAATTTTATGCAGGACCCAAAAAGGTTCACTCCAAAGATGGAAGGGACGAACATTCTGTCCCAAGTGGCAATGTAGGATCCAAGAAGGTTCATTCCCACGAAAAAAAAAGAAACGAACACTATGTCCCAAGCAACAAGTGCCATCTGTAAATCCAGACGAGATGAAAAAAGGGACGGACACTGTCCAAAGTGGCAAGTGAACTCCACAATTCCCAAAAAATAAAAAGGGACGGACACTCTGTCCAAAGTGGCAAGTGAACTCCACAATTCCCGAAAAATAAAAAGGGACGAACACTCTGTCTAGAGTGGCAAGTGAACTCCGCAATTCCCAAAAATTAAAAAAAGGACGGACACTCTGTCCAAAGTGGCAAGTGATACCGCAAATCTCGAAATACAAAAAAAAGTGACGGACACTCTGTCCAAAGTGGCAAGTTATGTGAATCTCGAATCCAAAAAAAATGAACAGACACTCTGTCCAAAGTGGCAAGAGATAGCCGTGAATCCCGAAAAATAGAAAGCGGAGCGACCACTATATCAGTAGTAATAAAATACTAATCCTAAAGAGAAACAAACCACCTTCCACAAATATGAAAGGACGCTCTAGTTCTCAAAACAAGATAAAATGCAATAATAGCAATTTAAAGAAAACGCAATGAATACGAGCCAACAAATAAGCGTACCATTGAAAAACACCACAAATAATGTGCGACGACGATGCAATTATTCGAATTATTAAAAACATTAAAGGGCGACGCAGCGCCAGAAAGCAGAATCGAAAGTGTTCATTAGAAAACATAAATAGCCGAAGCCCTTAGGCATCGGCGTCATCCTCATCGTCAGAGGAAGGATAAACAGGGGGCATCGATGGTGGTGGAGAGATTCCCCGAAAAACGAGGTTGTCACTTTCGAGCAGCACAGCGAACTCATCCGCACAAGCTAGTTGATCATTCACGACGGGCGACAAAATCTCTTTATTTGGCCCCAATGAATGATCGAGCCAAGCGGGGTCGAAGTGCCCACGAACATACTTGGTGTTGTAGAATTGTTGCACCGTGAGAACTTGCACCTTATGGGCTTCCAGGGCACCCCTCTGAGCACTTATCTCTTGAAAGGTATTGCTCCAGAGAAACTCCATGGCAATGTCCACCCGTTGTTGCACGGAAGGAACCTGGACAATGTTAAAAGAGATTAACAAGGAAGAATAAAAGAATAAAGACTTATAGTCATGTAAAATTACTTTACCTCACTGAGGCCGCGGGCATATCCAGTCTCTTCGGCCCGCTTAGACCTTTCTTTTTCGGCCTCCAGTTCTTTCTTGAGTTTAGCAGCTTGTTTCGCCAGCTCACCTTTGTTGGACAAAAGATTGTTGACTTGCGATTGAAGCTGATCGACGGCCTCCTTTGCAAGCCTCACTGCTTCTCTGTCACTGGCATCTCGAGCAGCATATTCCTTCACCTTTTGCAATGCTTTCTCTTTCTCGTCAAGGGCGGCCTTCAGAGCATCATGGTCATTACCACGGAATTCAGACCCGACCTGCTGCTGTCCATGAGCCTGGACTAACCCAGCAAACATGGCATCCACTACCCCGCCGCCCTAAGAAAGAAAAACATCAAGGGGTTACAAGATAATATACAATGAAACACATATGGGATACAATGTAGTTGGAATATAAAATATTATCACGTTAATAAGGTGAAGAGCATTCTGCTCCACTATTTTTCTTTCCTCGGCAGAAACATGATGAGGAACCGTAAGACTTGGAAGGAGGAGTTTTAAGGCATTGATTGCATCTTCCTCAGTAATCTCGTATTCCACGACGCAGGCCCGTGGACCGTGACTTGGACCTGCTCTGAAACTCGCCTCCTCCCAAGCAGCACAACCGCTGGTAGTGGCCGGACCAGTCGTACACGGCACTGGGGGGACAACACCCGCAGTTCGAGAACGAGTATGATGGACTCTCCTCCGTTTAGCTTAGGTAGCAGCCTCGATATCGATGTCATGATCGGCTGCAACACCATCAAAACCTCCCGCATGGCCAAGATCAGCAGGAGGGGAAGTAGTCGCGCGACCTTGCCCCAAAATATCCTCAAAATGATCAGTCGAAGCCTCAACATGGGCCGAGGTCGATGCCTTAGTTGATGCCTTCTTACCCTTGTTCTTCGTCTTCCTTGGGGGTGGTATTGGGGGAACAACGGTAGTTTGAGAACCATTGTTCTCAGCAGCAAGGGCTCGATTGATCCTAGCATGACGGTTCATGATGAATTCCCCTAAAAAGAAAAACGCATATTATAATCATCATAAGGGTGAAAACAAAACACGAGGTCGACTAAATAACGCAGAATCTATACCAAGCGTAAATCTCCCATTATAGTGAACTGATGACAACCCAGCTAAAGATACCACACGATTCTCTACCAGTCTTTTAACGTTAAACTGGTGATCGCGGACTAAGTTCGAGATAAAAGTACAGTCCCATGAAGGTGGGCGTACTCCCTTCAGTATTGTAACTCTAGCACGGCCAAACCAACGTCGTATTCGCCCTCATAACTCTCCTCAATGTATAAGTAATGTTTTTTCTAATCCTTTCCGTAACTAGTGGCCCCACCACTTAGAAACATGCAATTCCTAAGTGCCTTAACATGATAGAAACCTGCTTCCCTTCTACAAGCTTCGAAAAAGGCCCAAAACTCATTGGGACCCTGAGGTTCGCCCAAAGCCTTCATCAAGATGATCAAACCGATAATTTGCCCGAACGAATTCGGTGTCAGCTGACTTGGCACAATCCCAATGGACCTCAAAATAAATTTGACCTCCACGGGTATGGGAAAACGCAACCCGTTGGCCAGCTGACCCACAAAAACTGTGAGGTGACCAGGTGGGGGTGAATCCATGCGCTCGTCCGAACCAGGAATTACTAACTTATACATATTGGCTATGTTAAAAATTTCACGCAAGGAAGGGCGACTATGCTGCAACCGCGAAAAATAAGCATTATACGCCATCCCTTGGACCTCCACATAGTCATCAATCTTTCTATTGATGGCTTCAATATTTTCACCTGCTTCACTGGAGGCACGATTATCCTTAGAAGAAGAAGATTGTGAATCATCGTCCCCACCTTGCGAGGACGATTGATCATCGTTACCACCTGGATGATCATCCCTAGGCGAGTCGACAGAATCAATATCAATTAGCTCATTCTCATCTCCTCGGGGTATATTCGAACGCGCGAGAGCACCTGCGAGGCCCACCACAGAGTTGTCTGAACCGGAGCTTGAGCCGCTACCATCTTGATCGACACAAACTGAAATAAAATAAAAAACAAAAACGGCTGACTACGCGCGAATACGTCACTCTCGGCACTTACGACATATACGCGGCATGTTTAAATAACCATTCACTAAGCAAAAATAATATGACTCGCAAAGTAAGCACATAATCATTTACCTTGGTTATTATAGCTGGAAAATCGACAACGAGCGAGAAACAAATCGGCTGAAAAAAGTGAGATCAATGTTAAACAATATTTGAGGAAAAACCTACATATTCAGCAAAAAATAGGTATAAAAATTCTACGGCATTAGATCGGACGATCTATAGTTCGATACATCCAGCATCGAATAAGCAACATTCGATGTAGTCTGTATCGAACCATGCCCGTTCGATGCTGCTTATGTTTGAGCGTGAGTTCGACGGAAGGAGAAATGAGCTTCTAAACCACCTAATCCCTTTATATAGATGTTGGAAAGGCTCATTAGGCCCATCAAACCAAGCATCGAATTGGGCCAATTCGATATACATTTTAGCATCGAATGGACTTGATTCGATCGAAAAGCAATAATAGGCAATACACACATCGAACCACCAACGTTTGATGCAGGTCACAAGATCAAACGAAAAACATTTGATCGACGACACCAACATTAATAAAAAGGCTCAGGAATAGTATACTAAGACCCACGTCTTTCAGACCGTGCCTCCCAATCAGGGGCATGATTTTCAACAAAAAGCGTCCAGGTCTCCAGAATTGGAACCCGGTCTCCATTCGAGACCCCACCCAATCGGGGGCATGATTTTCAACATTATCAACATAACAAGCATAATGCGACAAGTCAAAAATACAATTTATAAGTTTGCAACCCGCTTTCTATTCGATATCGTCTCCCAAACTGGGGGGACTATATGATGGGGATATTTTAGGAATTACCCAATACGAATATTAGACCAGCCCAAGAAGGAAGGCTCATTGAAATAGTACATCGAACAGGAAAAATTTGACACTGGACGAGCATCGAACGGACTCGATTCGATCTAAGAAGTCGATCGAATCATCCCTGTTAACCCAAAAATAAAATAAAGAAGATTACTCTTACTCGGAAAAAACAATAAATGGACAATACTATTGTCACGAGTACTTCCGATGAGATGTACCTATAAAGAAAACCCCTCGGATGATTGCCCTACCTTTCAGTCACTGACCCGAAAAGGTTTACAAGAGCACACGAGGAGGAACATAAGTGTCCCTTGGAAAGTCAAATGGTGAATAAAAAAACAGATATCAGCACGGCATCGGAAAAAGAGCGAACCCCGATGGACTCGTACGACTCCGATATCCACCAATGCGCCAAGAGGGACCACAACGGACCCCGAGTCCCATGAACTTACAAGAAAACTTCCTTGCTGAACACTCCTCGGAAAAGACGACCCTCGGACCATCGCCCGAGGACTCATTCTCGGAGAAAAATCAGAAGTAAATAACAGAGTGCCCATATAACATATTCCGAGGACTTAGATGAAAAAATACCATTTCAAAAGGAGCAAATTCAGCCCTCGGAGATCATATTTAACCCTCGGAGATTATACCACGCCCTCGGAGATCAAATTATGCCCTCGGAGATTACTCCTGATCATTGAAGAACGAACCCAAATCAAGAAAGAGAAAAAGAGTCCCTCGGAAGAATAGCTCTATCAAAACAATCCACATCAAAGGCCCTCGGAGCTATCAAAAGAGATGGAGATTAAATCTAGTCAGCGCTTAGTCGATAAAAGATAAACTTTATCCTTATTTTAAACACCTGTATCAAGGTAACGACAACACCTGTCCTTACCAAAGCACATGCACAATAACACCTGTCCCTACCAGAGTCTATATAAAGGGAGGTGATCCGTAGAAGAAAGAACAACCTAAGATGACTCAGTTTACTTACTACAACTTGACATTCAAATACATAAAAAGAAAGAGAGGAGGAAAAGTTCAGTGAATAAAGGAAGGGAATATTCTTGCAGCTATTCTTATTATTTCCACTTGTCATTGCCTCTGAATCACGGACAAGGCGTTCCGACCCAAATAAATATCTTCCGTTAAATAGGGAATAATTCCAAACCCGTTAACAAAGTGGCGCCGTCTGTGGGAACGCCATAATATATGTCCTCGAGAGAATTCAAGCAGATGTCAGCTAAGATGGACGATCTTTTCGAAAGTGACAACCTTCCTTTCTCGAACAGCGACTCAGAAGAAACTTTGTCCAATTACGAATCAGGTACTAGAGATTTTATTAATATTCCCCGATCTGTTTACGAAAGACTTATAAATGCTGCACGAACACCCCGGAGGAATGAACCTATCGGACACGCATCCTCTGTGCTCTTCGATAATGGGAATTCCCCCTCGGAGGGAGATGTACCTCCGATGGCGTGGAACCCAAATTCGAATCCTTGGCAACGAGAATCTCGACAGATGCCTCGAAGGTATGTGTGTCAGGAAAGAATTCCAGAGAGGGGTAGAGAAGAAATTTCTCGCCCCTCGGAGTATCGAGGAGAGGTTGAACATTCCTTATGGGGAATGATGGATGATTTACGAAAAGAATTAGGTGACCTAAAGAAGACCATGGTCCCTGAAGAGGACCCTACATTCAAGACCACTCCTTTCATTCCCGAAATCGCTTCAGCTTCTATCCCCTCGGGGATGCGACCTGTCAATATCCCATTATACACTGGAGAAGCTGATGGAAAGGACCCACAGGATCACATTCATCAATATCTGGCCGGAATGGACCTCTCTTCTGCCCCTGACCACGTGTTATGCCGCGTGTTTCCTGTTATCCTCGGAGGGCGGGCCCAAGCCTGGTTTACTCACCTTCCACCTTGTTCCATTACGAGCTTTGATCGATTAGCCCATTTGTTCGTGCGACAATTCGCCTGCAATCGAAGGTACCCTAAATCTGCCACACACCTATTCACTATTAAACAGAAAAAAGATGAAACCTTACGAGAGTATATAAAGCGCTTCACGGATGAAGCACTTGATGTTCCCAACGTTAGTCCGACCATTATGGCGGACATATTAACTCAGGGACTCCGAACGGGGGATTTCTTCAGATACCTTATGGGAAATCGGATCACGGACATGAATGAACTAATGCAAAAGGCAGAAATCCATATCTTGATGGAAGAGGCAGAGGGAACAAAAAAGCAAATGGAGCAGGAGGATAATGAACACCTAGAGCGCGTCGAGAAAGAGGCAAAGGCTAAAGAAAAGAATAAGGAAGGAAAATCTCTTCAGCGCAAGGACGAAGGAGGAGTGGTTAAGAAGTTCCTCCGACCCGTGCACCTACCTCCGATGACTGTTACCCCACCAGAAGTGCTCAATATAGTGAGGGGTAGCAACGAGTTACACTGGCCCATACCGACTAAATTCCCTAACCGAGACAAGGACACGGGGAAATATTGTAAGTACCATAAAACTTACGGGCACACTACGGAAGAATGTACTACTCTTCGTTTAGAGGTGCTCCGCCTGTTAGAAATAGGGTATTTGAAGAATTACCTCAAGGAAAATAACCCCGAGGAGCCCAAAGCTCATGTTTGGAAGAGATCACGAAGAGAGGAGGAAGAACAAGAAAGGGAAGAAAGGATACTTAGTCGGAAGTCACGAGAAGGGACAACTGGACGTCTCCGATCCCAAGAGAGAATTAAAGATCGTCGGCAAAATTCACGAGAGAAAACGACAGGGTATCAGAGTTTGCCTCCTCCACCTAACTCTTACAAAAACAACCCCCCAACAGGGAGAACGATCAATATGATTGAAGGGGGTGAAATTTCCATGACACCTCAGGGTAAAAAGAAGAAATATTTGAAAGAAGCCCGACGAGCAGAACAAGGATTGTCTGTCTGCTCCATTCAAGGATCAAATCTGCCTAGCATCACTTTTGGGCCCGAGGATCTTATGGACGTAATATACCCTCACGAAGATCCATTGGTTATTTCTGCTGTCATCTACGGGTATGAGATCCAACGGATCCTTATAGATACGGGTAGCTCCGTGGATGTACTCTTCTTACCTACCTATCTGGCTATGAGGTTGAAACAAGAAACATTGGAAACCGTTGAGGTCCCGCTAGTAGGATTCTCAGGAGAAGCCTGTCAAACCCTCGGAACTGTTACTCTGCCAATGTCATGGGGGAAAGGAGCCCTTCGAAGAACGAAATCTATTAAGTTTTGGGTAGTGGAAGCTTCCTCACGAACATATAATGTCATCTGCGGAAGACCATCTATTCGGGCCTTTGAGGTTATCCCCTCCACTCTGCATCTTAAAGTGAAATTCCCCACTTCTTCGGGAATCGGAGAAGTCCGAGGAAGTCAGTCGAAAGCCAGAGAATGCTGCATGAATGCCATTCCCTCAGAAGAGAACGAACACTCACTCGGAAAGAACAAAAAGTGTAAAACCGAGGAAACACGAGTCCAACCTGTGGAAGAGTTAAAAATGGTGGAATTAGTAGAAGGAAGCCCCGAGAAAGTAATCAAAATCGGCACCCATATGGCTCCAATCATAGAAGGTCAACTGATCTCTCTCCGCAAACAGTTTCATCAGCTCTTTGCATGGGAAGGTGGACCACCCGGGCGAATCAGCAATAAGGTATGCCAACACTTTCTTAACGTAAAGCCCGGGGCTAAACCTGTCCAACAGAAGAAAATGAAAATGGGACCCGAGCGCAACAAGATTATCCGATCGGAAATACAACGCCTTCTTAGTTTGAAGCAAATTCGAGAAGTCATTTATCCCGAATGGTTAGCTAATGTCGTGCTAGTACCCAAGCATGGAGGAAGATGGCGAATGTGTGTTGACTTTACCAACCTTAATGAAGCATGCCCAAAAGATTGTTATCCCTTACCGAGCATAGATCAGCTAGTTGATTCTACCGCAGGGTGCGCGCTACTATCAACTTTAGATGGAGACCAAGGGTATAACCAAATCCCAATGGCGACTATTGACCAAGATAAGACCAGCTTCATCACAGATGCAGGCACATTTTGTTATTTAGTTATGCCATTTGGGCTGAAGAATGCGGGAGCTACCTACCAAAGGTTAGTAAGTCTTATGTTCACAGGACTTATTGGGAAATCAGTAGAGGTTTACGTAGATGATACTGTAGTTAAAAGTAACACTGCCAAAGAACATCCCGAGGACCTACGGAAAGCGTTGGTCATTATGAACAACTTTGGCATGAAAGTTAACCCTCGGAAGTGCTCTTTTGGTATCCGAGGAGGAAAATTTTTGGGATTTATGGTTACGGAGAAGGGAATCGAAGTAAACCCCGAAAAAGCAGAAGCTATCATGGGATTGCCTACCCCTAGGACGGTGAAAGATGTCCAAAAATTAACTGGAAGAATGGCCTCGTTGAGTCGATTTGTCTCCAAGTCTGCAGAGAAAGGGCTTCCCTTCTTCAAGATACTTCGAAATGTCAAGGAATTTCAGTGGACCCCTCAATGCGAGGAAGCTCTCGAAGAATTGAAAAGATATATGTTGAAACCACCTTTGCTGGTAAAACCTATACCCCAAGAAGAGTTGTTTCTGTATTTATCAGTCGGAGAAGAGGCTATTAGCGCTGTCTTAGTCAAAGAACATGAGGGAGAACATCACCCGGTATATTACGTCAGCAAAACCCTCCTCGGAGCCGAAACCCGATATACCCTAACTGAGAAACTAGTTCTAGCATTGGTTACTACGGCTCGTAAGCTACGTCCCTACTTTCTATCTCATCCAATTACCGTGCTAACTAAGCACCCCCTGAGGGCAATTCTTAACAAGCCTGAATCATCAGGAAGACTGATAAAATGGGCCGTAGAGCTTACTGAGTACGATATTTCCTATGCTCCGAGACCATCAATCAAAGCGCAAGTTCTGGCGGACTTTGTAACAGAACTTACGAGCATAAGACCCGAGGAAAAAGAGCCACGATGGCATGTATATGTAGACGGATCCTCGGTAAGTACACATGGGGGGGCTGGAATAGTTTTGGTAAACCAAGAAGGGGAGGAGGAAAGACTTCATTTTGCGGTTAGAATAGATTACCCCATTTCTAACAATGAAGCCGAGTATGAAGCTCTCATTATCGGTATGAGACTAGCAATGGAAGGGGGAATGAAGAGAGTACTCCTCCATAGTGACTCCCAACTGATTGTTCAGCAAATTAAGGGGTCATATGAGGCAAAGGAAGAAAGAATGCAAGAGTACCTCCGAGTTGTTCGTCAAAGATCCGAATGGTTTGAAGAGTATGATATAATTCAAATTCCCCGAAAAGAAAACCAAGAGGCGGACGCTTTGTCCAAAATGGCTACACAAACAGCTGCAATACATACTCGGAAGATTACTCTACTGCATGTCAATGAATCTGAAAAGAGCGAAGGCCAAGAGGTGAATACCATTTCAGATCCCTCATCTAGCTGGGTGACCCCTATCAAAGCCTATTTGCAGAATCCCGAGGGATACTCCTCGGACAAGAATATTCAGCGAATGATGTTCAGAAAAACCCTCCGATACTTTCTCAAAGACGGGATACTCTTCCGAATGACATACTCATGCCCCCATGCTCGATGCCTTAATGAAGAGGAGGCACAACTAGCTTTAGCAGAAACTCACGAGGGGGTATGCGGAAGCCATACCAGCAGTGAAAGCATGGTCGGACGCTTGATTCGACAAGGCTATTACTGGCCCACAATGACCAAAGACAGCAAAATCCATGCCGAAAGGTGTAAATCCTGCCAAGCATACGCCCCTCGGACCCATCAACCTACAGCTCCTTGGGAACCCCATTTGAGCCCTTGCCCATTCTCCAAGTGGGGTATTGATATACTGGGACCTCTTATTCCCCATGCCGGTCAAAAGAAATTTCTATTAGTAGCCGTTGACTACTTCACCAAATGGGTAGAAGCGGAACCTCTGGCTAGAGTAACTGCAGGGGCAGTCATCAATTTTCTCTGGAGGAGTATTATTTGTCGCTTTGGTGTCCTTCGGAGCCTGGTAAGTGACAACGGTTTGCATTTTACTGACCAAGGATTACAAAAATGGTGCGATCATTGGGAGATAAAACATCGCTTTGCCTCCGTGGGATACCCTCAAGCAAATGGCCAAGTAGAAAGAACCAACAGAACCCTCTTGAAGAACATGAAGGCCCGGCTTGATTGGCATAAAGCTAAGTGGGTTGAGGAGATACCCGGGATATTGTGGGCCTATCGGACCACGCAAAGTGTTGCTACGGGCGAAACCCCTTTTATTCTATCCTACGGGTGTGAAGCTGTTTTGCCCTCGGAGGTCTCCATAGAAAGTTGGCGAGTCAAAGAATACGAGGAAGTGGCCAATGGCTCAAACTTAGCCCTTGCCCTTGATCTTCTCGAAGAAAAAAGAACCCGAGTCGCCCTCCGAATGGAAGAATACAAGGCTCGGATGTCACGATATTATAATACCAAGGTAAAACCCCGAACCTTTCAAGTTGGAGATTTAGTGATGAAACGAGTCGGGGCCTCTAAGAATGTGGGTAAACTAGATCCACGATGGGAAGGACCCTACAAGATAGTGGAAATTGTGGGACCGGCGACTTATCGGCTTGCCACCTCCGAGGAGGCAATACTTCGCAACACATGGAACGCAAGCAATCTTAGGAAATACTATGCTTAATGTAATAATCATGCATGAATAAAAAGAATGTTCATATACGAGGGGATATAGTACAAAAAAGAGTTGTCCGACAGAATGATGGCTCTATATATGAGACATCGAGACAACCCGATAATAATAAAAACCCTATGTATTATGAACTAAACTATATAACATTCATCTACAAGCTAAGACCCTCCCATGGGACGTTTCCCCTCTCTGATGAGTCTTCTGCGCTGCTCCTCGGAAAGAGAGAATGGGTCATCACAGAACACAGTTCCGATCGCAAAATCTCCACTAGGTGAAGGTAGAAACTCCTCGGAGACTTGACGGATGTTGAGTTCCGGAAGGAGCAAGCCCAAAGGGAACTCTGGCAAAGCTTGTACGGCGTCTTGGCACAATTTATAGCCTATATGCACTAAATCACGCATCTCACCCCGAAGAGACTCACGGGGATTGGATGGACCCACCACCTCCAGCACAGCTTGGACTCGGGCCATAACCACCTCTACCGCATGAGAACGAGTTATTCCTAGCAACTGCTGACTCAAGGCATCTCTCTCCATCGTAACTTGTGTTAGTTGCTCCTCCGAGGACCGCATTTGGCCACGTAACACCTCAATGCTCCTCCCTAAATTCAATACACGAGCTCTTTCAAGCACTAATTAGCGTTCTAATTCCCACGCCTTATCCTTCTCGGATTGTAACGCATGGATATGAGTCTCCTGAGCGGACTCGTGAACTTCCTTCAAATGAGTTATCTCCACTTGAGCCTCCAAGAGACCTTGCTCTAACTCGTCCCGACGACGGTATACCAAACCTGGATCTGAAGAAGAGCTTCCGTAAGAACCAAGAGCATCCAACACCATATAAATCTGGTCAAAAAACAAAGCAAGGGGCATCAGACCGGAAGACAGGTTAGTATTAAATAAAATGAATAAATACCTCACACAGGTCTTTACAGGCTAAATCCTGGAGAACGGGTACCGAAAGGGTTTTTATCAGTTCACAATCTGTTACGTTCAATAAACCGCTGAGAAAGTTTCGGCAAAATCCCACCTCTGATCCAAGAAGAGAAACATCCCGACTATCCCCGGGGGGAAGAGTTCTCCCGAGGGAAGGGTGCTCCTCTGGCGGTGGTACAGGAATACGATCAGGGATATCTTCCCGGGGCGGCAAGACCTCTGTGCCAGGGGAGAGAAGATACTCCTCTAACACGCTCACCATGGCAGGGCTACGAGGACTAGACTGTGACACTATAGGATTCCCGTGAAAATCTGCTGGGGAAAGAACCGATATCGTATCTGACGGCCCCGGAGGAATTATATAACTGACTGGGGGGGCTGCTACAGGTTTCTCCTCCTCCGAGGAAATCTCAACCATGCCCTCATTCACGAGAGGAACGGAATTACCAATCTCCACCATTCCGGGACTACCATGCAATGCTCTCCCAAGGAAAACGTCGGTAGAAGACCCGAGGGAAAATGCTCCCATCTCCGCTCCTGCAAAAGATATTAGTAGGAAAATGGTCCGAGGGCATTTATAAAATTTACAAGTTAAAGAATGATTAATAGAACTTACGAAAATGAATGTTACTGTGAAGAGGACGAGAAACAGGAGTATATCCCTCCACCCCCTCTTGTAAACCTGCCAAAATCAAGGCCTCGGGGAAATCCAGTAGCCCGGATATATCATAAGAACCAGAGAAAAGTCCTGAGTGAAGCAATATCTCCCTCACTTGCCCTTGTGTTTCAAGGTTGGGAGCAATATATCCCAGACCCCATCGGATGGGTACCCCCCATGATCTGGCTGACTGACCTCTCGGACGGACGAAGAAAAATCTCCGCCTCCAATCCCCTCTACAAGAATGGGAGCTGGATACACGAGTGAAGATATTTTCCTTGTCCCTATAGGTCAAGCTAAAAAAGGGAGTCCCCTCTGAGCAAGGTCGAAGGGTGAATATTGTTCCCACCCGATAGGGGGACATTGGAAGGTTTAAAAGCTCACTACGAAGGATGTACCCCACCAGATGGCTATAAGAACTTGGTGTTAACTGACTCGGACACACCTGCCAATACCGAAAAAGTATTTGGAAAAAGGGGTGAAAAAACATCCGCAACCCGCAACGCATCTGTTCGGCGTAAACGGTCATGTAACCCGAGGGGGGTGCGTAAGCCCTTTGGCCCGAGGAAGGCACTATTATATCATAATCTTCGAAATCTAAGTTATAACCAGTGAAAAGAGATCTTACTGAGGTCTCACATTCTGTACTCATAGTGGATCCTACACATCCTCTACCTATCAATCTTGATGGATTAAGAGGAATCAAATCGAACTCCGAAGACTCATCCGCCAAAGGATATGGCTCCCTACTCATGAATATCTCCCTGATATGGTTGACTCTACGTGAATTTGTAGATGGAGTCCTACGAGCCACTCCAAGAGAGGAACTAGCACCAAGTGTCGCTTGATTTTCGGATGGATTGTCCCTCGGGGGAACCCTTGATGATCCAGAAGGACTCCGAGCGGTATCTCGAGAAGAACTACAAGACGAAGCTGAACCGCTTCTTCTATAATAAGGAGGCATCATCGTATCAGGTAAGTATTATCTTCGTACTTGCAATTATGAAAGAAAATCAATGGTTAATTATGATTACAAAAGTAGAGATAAGTGCATAATTGGTAAAAAGCTTAAGTATATATATACTCTCTAAACTCGTGGTTAAAAGAAGAAGTTTAAATTCTTATTATGTTAAAAAAGGGACACGTGTTGAAACTTTTTTTAATTAAGAATGACACGTACCCTACTTAACCATGCAAAGCAACACCTCCTACTTAGAAAGCTTACTTATTCATCAACCTTATAAGAATTGTCATTATCTGATTTAGTTAAATTTTAATTATAAAACCAAAAAATAGAAAAAGGAAATTGAACAAAAATATTTGTTTATTTAAGCCGAAGAGCCCTCGGAAGGGGTAATAGATACAAAGAACATTTATTTAAAAACAAAAAAATAGAGAAAGCAAGACTAAGCTCCCGTGGAAGGAGGGGGGGGAGAAATTGTCTCTTCAGCAGAAGTACCCAATGGAGCGAGGCGAGAAATTGGAGAAAATACCCCCCCGGAACCACTAGCCCTCGGACTCGGACTAGTGGCAGATCGCATCGGAGAAGGTGCTGGAGAATCTCGAGAAGATAGTAAACCCCCAAATCTCCCCACAAAGTACTGGCAATCATCGGGAGTTGGCCTCTTCAGCTTACGAAGGTCAAAAGACTTTGAGAAGTCAACCTCCGACCTTATCAAAGACTTAGCCAACCTAGCACACTCCAGATAACCCCATAAAAGGTGGCCTGTCAAGAGCTCGTGAGAAGGCATCTCGGATACTCCTGATTGCTGTCGTGAAATCTCCCGCTGAGCGAATTGAACGGCTGCATCCACCTTAGCTTGCACGTCCTCGGGAGATAGAAAGTTTACCAACTTCTCTTCAGCTGACTCAGCCCTATCAGTAACTTGGCCCAATGTCTCCTGGAGAACCCTCTCTCTCTCATTCCCGTCCGCCACCGCCTTCTCGAGAGCCGCAATACGAGCAGTAAAGACCCCCTCGGACTCCTTCCTTTCCTTCTCCAGAAGAGCTATCTTAGCTGCTGCAGCCTTCTCGGACGCCTCCATCTTTTTGTAAGCGGACTCAGCAGCGTTTAAGTTACCTTGCAAATCCGCCCTCGTCTTCTCTGCTTCATTAAGAGCAAATTCGTAGTCGGAAATCCTGGT